>OU343222.1:23616539-23801937 GCA_910596185.1 Chrysanthemum makinoi
TCATCATCCCATTCTTTGTCTCACTCTTCACCACCACCATCAAAGAAATCAACCAAATCATCATCCAGATCGCTGAATAGCCAACTCCATCTTGATGTCTCTAAACTAAGAACCTAATCACCAAAGTCACAAAAGAGTCGGAAGAAAGACATGCTCTATAGAAAGTCAATTATCATTTCGACCGATAACTTATCTTCAATGGCGATCTTTACAAGATGAAAGTTGAAAGGGAGTATGTATTTAAGCTTATGAACGTATGATCTTCTGGCGAGCATGGACTAGATGATTAAAGGATACTCACAAGTTCTAATGGAGTCGCTCCAAACCTAATAAAAGCGGAGATGTATACTGCATAATCAGATTCCACATCTCTTACACTTAGCCAAGCAAGCCATGAAATCAACCTCGATGAATTTATATCAACTTTTGAAATTACAATCTTCGTGATGATGAATTAGTAAACCGTCACGCGCGAATGTCAAAACGCTTCAGCAACGTTTGCTTCCTACTAAGCTAAATCGTTGAAGCATTACCGAATACCAACCGTTATCATTCGAGAAGAGGCTATAAGGCCAAAGCGCTTCAAGAGAGATGATGAAGATAAAGATCGATAAGGATAAAGCATTTAAACACAATAAAGAAGTCCGGTGAATCATCAGCTCATTCAAGACTAATGCCGCCCAATACAACGGACTCTACCAACAAAGATCTCTCCTCGTCTTAGCCAAGCAAACCATGAAATCAACTCCGATGAATTTGAGCATCAATCCAAATTTGAAATCTGCTAAATTCTTAGATGATGAATTAGTAAACCGTCAGCGCTAGCCGTTCGTAAACGCCTCCGCGAACGCTTCTCTGGCTTCCCATGAAGCTAAACTGCTTGAAGCATTGCTGAATACCAACCTAAGTCATCATTCAGAGAAGAGGCTATAAGGCCTGCCGCAAAGAGATGATGAAGATAAAGATCGGATAAGGATAAAGAGCCTAAACGCGACAAAAAGAAAGCCCGTGAATCATCGCCCATTCAAGATTTCCGTGCCGCCTACCACAACGGACTCAAGCCAAATAAAGATCTCCTCTCGCTCAGATAAACCTCATGATTCCCGAGACACCTCCCCTGCTCAAAACCGGTGATTACTTGCAGTATACGGTGGTGACGCGAAGAATACCATGAGCCCCAACAACAACCCTCCTTATTACATCGACCGTCTAGACCATCACAAACGACGCACCAACCGTGATCACTTAGGATCCTATTCGATACTTCTTCACCAAAGACTTGGAATTTCTTCTTCACGTGGGTTTATGGTTCAAGGAAATACGCTACATCCTTGACACTTCCATTCCCAGCACTCGAATACTCAAACCGCATAGCTATCGAGGAAAAGAGCTAATCACTTGTTCTCCAACAAAGTGGTTACATACGAACAGATGCAATGTATGGATTCATCATTACCTGAACGTCAAGAATCTACTACGTGGTTGCTGTGTCCGTGGTCTCAAACATGCAAAGTGTTCAAGCATTAAAAAACATCATTGCCATCAAACACGCGATCTTTTGTCCAAATGGGACTACACGTATCTCAAGAATATTGTAGTCAAGAGACAAGATGAAAGGGATTATGCATTCACTCAAGCCGACTTTTGAGAATTTGTCGATCAACTATTAACAAGACATGTACCTTGCCAAAGTACGTGGTCGCATGAGACAATTCTCCACCAAGAACAACGCCGAATTCATCAAGTCCGCTGTCATCGCCATCGATGCATAGTTAATAAAGAACGGTAAGATCTCCAGCTAAGGCTGAATCTTATCGCATTCGTGTCAACTTACTCCACCGCAGCCTTGATCTTCCGACATCAACCAAAGCTCATAATTTACACTCACGCCGAAACCATTCACGCCGCTACTACAGCGGAACTTCAAAGCAAATTGCTTGATGGCGCAGAGATCTTCGCCAGTTTGAGATCAAGCACTTTGAAGATGGTTAGGAATTGATTGGTTTACCGCGCTTGAAGGATAAGGGCTAACAAAAGATTGATCTCCTAAGCCATGGAATTCTCGTGTGGATCGGGCGGATAAAGCAAGAGGATCATCACGCATGATTGATGAACGGTGTATAGAAGGGACGTACTGTAAGATTGCTATACAGGATCGGCCCGTGAGAAACATCATCGCTTTCAACGCCGATTCACACTCTCGCATATCTCCTCGACTACCCGCAATTTTAACCGCTTCTTTTCATCATATTTGATGTTTGATATATTATGTCAATGGCTTGTGCACACATGCTGTACAACCTGCATTCTTGTAAATAAAGGACCCTCGTGGTACGCCAGTGCCACAATCCTTATTAAAGGAAATGAAAGCTTCTTAGCTTGAGTAAAACCTATCAAAACCATTCATTTTCAAGGTTTTGCCTAAAAAAGAAACAAGTACTTCCTTATGACTTTTCAAACCTCAACCTGCTTATATCACTTGTTGAGAGGAGTATTTCACTTAAAAAACTTTGTTCACAATTGTTCACAAAGGGTCATTCTTCCCCAACACTTAAATGGTCATATTTATTCTCAACTGCTCAAAAATAAATATTTTATATGGCCATTTTGAGGAGAAAAATACGCGGATAAGAAATATGTTGTGTTTTGCCTATGAATTCTCGTGCAAAAAGGCTTCAACCCACGAATTGACGGTGATCTTAATCATAGCAACTCGAAAAGACTTGTCCCGATGGGTAATACCTCTGCTTACCGCTAGTGATGTAAACGCAGCCTCGCAGCGACTTGGTCCGAAAGTAGAATGCGCTCATTCGAGAAACTCTTGGTAGACATGAACTTTGACAGGTTTGACAACCTTTCGAGGTTTGTCCACACCTTCAAGATAGTTATTAGAGCTAGTTGTCAACCAAAGCCTGCCAATGCAACTATTTAACTATGCCAATGCGAACCGCAAGCCTCATGCAGGTATGTCTATCTTCGAAATGACCACCCGTGCAAGGCTTCTTCTCACTGCAAGTGCATTTATGTCTTAATCCTAAAGCACATGTGGAGGGGAGTATTTCTCACAAAGATAAAACTCACAAAGGGTTCAAACATGGTTTTTCATTTACAACCCTTTGAGAGATTTTTTCTTCAAAATGGTGGTTTTATGGCAAACATAAATGTCACGGAGTTATAGTGACTAAGGTTAGGAATAACCGCCCCATGATCCACTGTGTCGAGGGATCTACCCAAGGACACTACCAATTGTTAGAATTTAGAAGTCCTAAGCAGATTATAAAAAAAGGAGAATTGAGAATCTGAGAAAGAAGGAGTTGGAGAATTAAAAGAAATGCAAAGAAAAAGCAGAAAAAGAAATAGCCTCCAGATTATTCAACTTAAAGTACACTGTGTTCAATTCATATGTTACCGGGTTGTCACTAGATGACACCGTATTGAAGAATTAAAAGTCGTCATGGACCAAAGGACGATGCACTAAACCTTCTTAACCACTCAAGCTCTCTCAACAAAGCTTGTTTCATTCTCACAGTGGAACCCTATGTAACCATCTTTCTCTCTTTAGACGGCTGTATTGAAGTTAGCGAGACCCTCTCCCTAGTCTCCTCCGCCAGAAAAACCAAAATGCACTATTGAGTCTAGAGCCACCAGATTCATCAATACGACTTTAGGTACACTTGATTTCATCACTTGATATTCAACAATAAGAATTCTCAAAGGGTATTATCGAAGTCCTTCACATCTTGGCACCGTCAAGAACATTTTATGAGGTTCACATTTGTGATCCTCGCGATTGAATGGAAACTCCTCAGCCGTGGTCAACATCAAACAAAACTCTAACAACAGGTCGCCAAGAACTCCCCGCGTGATTGCGCTTAGTGGTCTCAAACGTCTACAACAGGAGGTGATGCTTCTGTACTCCTAAATACTCATCCAATCGTGAGGTGTACTTCGCCGTACATCGTTATCTCACCTTGGGACTCGACCAGAACGGCCTTGTGAGAATTAGAGTTGTTTTCACACTATGCCGCTAACACTCTCGTTCAAACTTGTAAGTGTTTTAACTGCTTATTACTAACCGCTTATATGTTTTCTTATGGAAGCCTGAAAGGAAATGATCGTAAGTGCATTTTTTCTCATGCTCACGCCTAACATCATCACTAATGAAAAGTTCTATCCAAAGCAACAACACAATAGCCGAGATTCTCTTTCACAAATCAAAGAATCTACAAAGTTAAAGACTTAAAGAACTTCACGTAAGCATCGCTTTCCACCCCAAGAAATGCTAGTTACGTGAAGAATGACATGGAGACACCGAACAAATGCAAGGCATCTTGAAAAGGCACTTGATGCAGATAATAACATACTATCACTTTCATCACAAAGAACAATGATCAAAGAAACAAAGTTAAAGATAACGCCAAAGAGCAACTGTTCAAAGAAAACCATCTCTACACCGGAGATTGTTCGAATCAAGGCAATTTTTTCTCACAAGAAAGAAGAATGTCGAAGACGCCAAAAGCTATTATTACATCAACGCCATCGCTTTTTCATCACCAACACTATGGGAGATTGTTGAATCAATCCAAACCTTTTTCAAGTGTTTGTTACTCATATGTAATAGGTAGCTTACTATGGCCTTTATGTTTGTTTATGGTCTAGCTTATGTAAGGCCCATGAAGCTTAGGCCCATGTCCACAAGTAAGGATGGGAATCTAGGAGTGTTGCCCTAGCTTCCCTCCTATAAATACTCTTGTATAACCCTCACTTGAGAGTTGGTTGTTCATTTTATTCACTCTCTTTACACTCTACCAACTGTATTATTACTACGCTCGTGTGTGTGTGTGTTTAACGTGTTCAACCGGGCCCTATCTCTTTCTATTAAGCTTGTGTTGTAAATCTAGTGACCTAACATACATGCATACATACACATGTCGACATGCATATGTTCCTTGTTTGATCTAAGAAATTTCTTAAAAAAACATGCACAAGGTCAACTTCACTCCCCTGCGGTAAGACCTCGGTTGCCACTGGCCGGGTAACATAGCTAGAGGGTGACAGTCATGCCCTGTTATGCTTTACATTACAAGTCTCTCCTTAATAGAATGCATACATCTTAAGGATCATTAGACTATGCCCACCATTTCATTTGGCATTAAAAGCAAATAATCAACAAACGGCACTAAACACCACTAAGATCACGTGGTCCTCTATATTAGGTGAGTTTCTAACCCGACCAAAACCGACACTTAAAATTAATGTGTCCCGGTTGAGTCTAAATAGATTTCAGTCGCTTAGTCGAACCCATCTAGCCCATTTATTAAACAAAATGCTTCGGGTTTGGGAATTAAGCAAGACGACTCGCCAACCCGTTTAAGATTTTTTTTCTTAAATTAAAGATTAGGGCAAATGATCGAAAAAAGTATCATACTTGCCATCATTTTCTTTTGTGGGTAGCGAACAAATTTTGCTTTGTGGGTACTCTTCTTTCAAATTCATCCTTTTGCTGTACTATGTGATATTTTGCCCTTCTCGAAAAAATTTTCTATTAGCTAAGAGGGAAAAATGTCCAAAACTTTAGCAAAATACCCAAAAAAGGATAATTTTTAAAGAAAAGTACCCACAAAAGCAAAAAAATTTGTTCGCTACCCACAAAAGGAAATGGTGGCAAGTATGATAATTTTTTCAATCATTTGCCCTAAAGATTATTTATATTTTATTATACGGGTTAAATGGGTTCAACGGTTGACCCGCAAAACCGTTTAACATGTTTAACTCGTGTAATGTTGTTAACAAAAACCCTTAGAATTGTTGTTAACAATCGAACCCTAAAAAGTATCTCTCTCTCTGGTGAAAATCGATTCACATCTATTCCCTAACAATTCAATCTTAACCTTTTAATTAATTAATTGGTTCTTGTTAACGTGGGACAGTGGCCACATGATTGGTTTATCACAATTATCATACTATATCCAATCCTAGGGCCCACTGATTTTGTAATCGATTGGTGGTTTCCTTGCATGTGAATCGACCTTGTCTCCTTTAATAATAATTTGGTCCTTTTCCTACTTTTTATTATACATATTGTTCCATGCAAATTAGTTGCTGTGGATTGTAGGTCATACCGTTAAAAGATCGATCATCCTCCTATCCTATCATTATCTTTAACTTTTTTGTATATATAGGATCGACTTTTGTGGTTTAAACCCTAACGCCGTTAGGGTTTTCTTGGTGTACATCTGCTGGTTGATTGGTACTTGGTTGGGGTGATTTGGTTCGGTAGGTTGAGGGTTTAAGAGGGATGGAAAAGGTTTCAAAAGAATAGTGCCTTGGCGGCACTAGAGATGTGGGGTCTTCTACTAGTTTGGCCGATCAAACTAGTGGTTCGCAAACTATTGATGCACCATCTAACTTGGCCGATCAAGTTGGGTTGCAAAAGGATGATGAACTTGATGCACGGTTGAATACGTGCAATGATGATGGTAGTACTGGTCAGAATGACAGTCTTGGTGATCATATTGAATGTGATGGGGCTGATAACTAATAAGGTTAAGGATAAGGTTGATACACACGCTTCGATTCGCCTCTAATGTTTCAAACAAAGCCTAATGTGGAGCAATTGATTGCATGCGATCGAAATTTGATGAAGCAATGAATAAAATGACAGTGATATTGCTAAGATGGCTTCACCTTCCTGATGTGAATAATTGAGTGGTATTGGCTTCAATTTAATCAATGGTACTAATGTTTATTCTGCAATATTCCGCCGAAGTTTTGATGTGGCTATGCAATCCCAGATGTATGGTACTAATCATAGTGTTACTTCTGATCCTAATGCACCCAAGGTTGTTACTACTTGTGGTAATGGAGTTAAGTCGGTTTCTTACGCAGGTGTTGCTTCTAATGAATCCTGAAACACATGTCTAATTTTCGAGGTTAGAATGCGCAAAAAGAAGGATGATGTTGATTTTCACTCCCCAATGAAAGTGGTGGAAGAGGTGAACATGAGGTTTGAATACTCTACTTATACTTCCTTGGTCAACGCCGCTTTTCTTGTTGTTGACTATTATGTTCGCAATACGGGCTAGTATGGTTTAAAAAGGTTATGATGAACACTCAAGGGATTCTTCTTCTTCAAGTTTAATCTAATAAAGGGCGATGATGTTCTTGATAATGGTCCTTGGTTGATTCGTAATGTTCCTCTTATTCTTAAACCATGGACACCTAAACACCAACTTGCTTTAAAGAGATTTGACTAACATTCAGGTATGGGTTAAATTCCATGATGTTCCATTAGCTATATTACACGGACTCATTCTTCGCTATGATTGGACGGCAAGGTTAGATGCTTTTACTAGTCAAATGTGCAAAGAATCGCAATGAGTAGTTTTATGTGTATGATTGAAGTGAAGTCGGATGAGGTTCTTATGACCTCAATGTCGAGATTCATTTACTTGATGGTACGGGTCGACTATGAGAAGATCCGTGTTGAATATGAATGGAAACCGCCTGATGTGAGAATGTCGGTATTTGGACATACTTTGTGGATTGTCCTAAGGTTGTGATTCGACCTGCTCAACCTCATAAGAATGTAGTGATGGTTTCGAATGCCAATAAGAAGAGGGAAACGTTGGGCCGAACGGGTCGAGGAGGTTCTACTAAATCGGGTGGTGGCAAGCATTTTGAATATCGTCAAAAAGCCTCCCCGAACCCAAGAAAGTGTAAATGTCGAAGATGGCCTCAAGAACAGTGGAACCGGGATCACTACGCCTAATCAATTTGATGCTCTTAATATGGACTTACAGATGTGGATATCGTCGCATAAATGGAGGTTAATGAGGATGAGTTGATTAAGATGGTTCTACATCACATGTACCGCCAGAGTGATTCAATGGAACAATGGATGTTGGTTCTACTCCCATAGTTGAGAAAATTGGTAAGCTTGGAAAGCATTATTGATGGGAAAGCTAATCTTGTGGATGATGATGGTCAACCTATTCCGTCTACCTCTTTCTACTAAGAGTTAACCCTTTTCTAAAGTGGGAGAGATTGAGGTGTCTGATTCAAGATGAGGTTGCTAACCCTTTTGATGAGTCTCATAATATATTTGGTGGTGCCAAGAGTTTGAAGACGAGTGATGACTATGATTCATGACTATGCGAAACAGGTTCGTGATCTTCCGGGAATTTGGATGCCTTTAATGCCATGTACAAAGTTTCAAAGGTCCTAGGAAGTAAGTTTATTTCATGTGTCATATGTTATCATTTGAGTAGTGGTTTGTTTTCTTGTTTAGAGAATATGAAGTATCTTGTTATGTAAGCTTTATGCCTATGTAACGGGCTGAGATATGGGATTTCACTCATATCCATTGTACTTAAACGTTTATTTGGTTAATACATTAACCGCGTGGATTACCTCTTTACCTAAAAAAAAACTCGTGTAATGTGCCAACTTTTGTGTATAAAAGAGGTTAAATGGGTCAACCCGAAACCCGTTTAACCTATTCAACCCATGTAACCTATTTAACCTGCCAACCCAAGTATATATACGAGTTAAATGGGTCAACCTGAAACCCATGTAACCTATTCAACCCGTAACTCGATTAACCCACCAACCCAAGTATATATAACGTTTAATGGCCAGTCTCGGGTTATGTGTAACAAAAGCTGTGGTTAACATGTTAACATAGCCGATTCGACGATTTAAATGGGTGAGGTTCTGGGTTTTCTTTCGATTCGCCAACCTCCGAATTGCCACCTACTCTATATTAGTAGTAATTAATGATATACAATCAATATTTAAATGTACTCAATCAACATCAATCGTGTAAACTAGACAGTAATCAACAACCATAAATTGCACTTACAAGCATCAGATAAAATCGTCTCTTAGCAAATAGGTTAAACAGCACCAACGTTCTTTCAAGTTCACCCGTGCACACTTGTTATTTATTTTTGACCTTACTCAAAGCTATTATATTTGTCAAGGCTTGTTTGGAGTTCCAAAAACTATGATCCAAATGATTGCAAATAGCAATGATGTTGTTTGAAATAGCATAGTTCCCCAGAGCCGAAAGCAATGGACTACTAGCCAAATCCATGAGGTTTCAACTGAAAACTCTTATCCTATACCATTACCATGGATATTTGCAACGTAGCGTTAATTTTGGTAAAAGACCTCTATTTTCCCTAAATGCACATGGTCCAATGAAATTGTGTTTTTATACTTGTTTAGTTTTTTTTTTTTTTTTTTTTTTTTTTTTTTCTTAAATGCACTTGTGTAATGGTTCCGTCCCTAGCGTTACGAATGTAGGTCGGATAATGTTTTGTTTGTTAAACAAGGTCCTCAACCAATCATTTTACATACCAACATCGCACAAATTAACCAAGTACAAATCTATGACATTAATCTTAATTTTGGAATTTATCAAAAACCCCTTATATAAGCCCACTTATATAAGCTTAGCCAAACACCAATGAAGAATTAGTCCAATGGTTGGAGCATTTGTGCTTGAGTCAATTGACCCAGGTTCAATTCCCATCCTTGTCAATTTGCTTCATATAGGTACCCACCTCTGCAAAACCTATGGGCACACCGAGACTTTGTGGAATAAGAGTCAGTGGGGTCGAAGTCTTGGCTCGTGCTCACTCCAACGGTACGCCCCACTAGGCCGTGAGAGTTGCCGCTTGTATTCCTTGTGGGGTGGATAATGGCTGGTGCCAAAAGACACCCGGGGTCAGGGTGTTCCCGCCAATCTACACCTTTTTGTGGAATAAGCTTAGCCAAACACTGGGTCTGAGCTTATTTGAGTCATATATGCTAATAAGTGCATTGTAACACCCCGACCCAACAAGGGTAAAGATATCACAATACGGTTTCATATCAGAACTTTAATAACTATACAATAGCGGAAGCCTTACAAAATATTCAAAAAGAAAACATAAATAACTAATCTTCCAAAATAAATCTAAGATCTCTATGGTCAAAATCTTGCTCTCATCTCTACTCTCAAACCAGATCACTATCCCATAAGCTTATCTTGAAATGCTTAATACCTCGCCGCAGAAAAGAAAATGCGGCTGAGCTTACAAAGCCCAGTGAACAGATATAACAGAAACAAAAACTAAACAAAACAAATATACGAATAACGAAAATAAAGTAAAATAATGACGAAGGATCTTTTAGAATTCTGCGGAAGCACAAATATACAGAAATCCAAACAAACACATAACAGTTTAGACATCACATAACACATCATTACACAAACACAACATATCAAACAACCCAACACTTCTTAGCATATCAAGAGCAAACAGGTTACATATATCCCAACGAAAAGTCCAAAGCTAACAAAACAATTACCAACAAATAAACATGGCATTCAAAGTATTAATTAACCTTCACTTAACACATTTAAAACATTAAAGCAAAGAATGGAAAATAGTATCCAAAACATGGCAAATACACAAACAAATAGAAACATAGTAGACAAACTATAATTAACAAGACCAAACGAAACATAGCATAACCATTAACAATTATCAAAACAACTTTCATAAAATAAACCAGTTCTCAGATCAAATCCTAACATCGCCAGAGTTTAAACATGGCAGTCACATATGCATGACATAATAACATAATATCGATGACAAAGATACGAATCATATTTTAACATATTACTCATATCTTAGCATAAAGCATTTTGTAGTCACATAAACATACTAAAACATAAACATGTATAATAACATATAAGTCGAAAACATAATCATAAGCATTTAACATACCAAAACATAATCAGAATACTTATCATATAATTAGCAAATACATTTAGTTAACTACCACGAGCCCGAACATATCCGATACATCATACTTATATAGAAATAATCTCTAAAATAATTTGGAGTAGCTAGCTCTCGAAGTTTGTGAAGACGCCATAGCAACACGACATCATTCAAGACAAATCATATCCGATAACAAATCAGATCTAGGATGCATCCATACGCCCCGCATAAATATAGGTAATATAATAACCGAGCTCATAACAAATAAGAAAGGACGTAAGAACATCACTCTCTACTGCCCTAGAGTCATGTCGAGGTGCATCTGCGACACGGACATGGAACCCCCATGACTAGTTATATTTGGCTCGGGTGTCAAACTAAACTTAGGTCAAACAGATTATCATAAATGACACAGATCATAATTCATCATAAAGGTCACATATAACTTGTCAGATAGTTCATATCATAAGGTTCATATTCGATAGTCGAAGTCGAGGTTCATATTATAGTGGCATGTCATATATTCATAAGCAGAAGTTCATATTCAGAAGTTCATAATCAACCATAGCAAAGTTGAACAGATATACATATCAAAATCTTCCTAACATAAGTTCACATCAGATATTGCATAATTCACTAGAACATAAGTTCATATAAGCAACAGATCAAACATTCAGGAAAAAGGGTTCATAGCAATGGCATCTAAATCCTAATAAGTAAAATAGAAAACGAACGCAAAGAACATCATACGAACCTTTTATGAAAAGGTCGAATATTCAGATGATAACACAAGTGTCTTAAAGTAAGACAGAATATCCGTACCTTAAAGCAATGAGATAAAAGGAACGAATGAACGAATACGAAGATGTAATGTCGCGTCTCCTTCAACGAATCTACACGGATTATGATTATTTAATACTTATTAGTATAACGGATTAATCTCATTAATACTTTTAGGGTTGTCAGATTATTCCCATTTTTAGTGCATGACGAAATTCCAACGTTTTAGGGTATTCTTCATTAATTCACCAACTTCCTATTTAGGTTCTAGGGTTTCCCTTACTCTTTAAATATTACTAAATATGCATTAAATTCACATATCACTTCTTTTAATGATTTTCCACTTTGACCTAGAACGTACGAAAACTCAAACGGAAATTTACTTAACTCATGCATGTCTTTACGTAGTTTATTTACACATGTTTACCCATAGTTACCCAAAATTACATGTTGCACCTTTAACATCTTTAATTATACGTTCTAACCTTCTATTTTCATATTTTACACTTTTAGCCCAAAGGTTTTAGAATTTACAAAACACACCCCTTTAAGTTAAATACAATTCGAATGGCCCTCTAAGTATCCAAAATTACACGTTTAACCCCCACACTTATTTTATACGTTTAGTACATGTCTTTTATTGTCTTACAAAAATAACCTTTAAGTTTCAATATTTACAAAACCTACCCAAACTTTTATATAAAGCCGAATAGTGCATAGTTCAAAAGCAAGCCCTAAACCTAGGTTACACCAATCATTAGCTCATCATTAATACTTCATTAATTACCTTCCATGATTATAAGGAAACCCTAGTTTATACAAAACCCTAATCGCACCTTTTTAAAACCTTTCCTTTTTATGCTTTTCGAATCAAGAAAAACCCAAGACAATTCACACAAGCTTCAATTCATGATTATGCATTTTATTCAGGTCTTATAACATGTAATAGCTTCTGGAAAAATAGATTCATGATCTCTAAAAATATTATAAGCTAAATCGTTATTTGTGTACGCTTTTTAGGGTTTTAGTTTTCGAATAATTTCATACGCATATAAATCATGCATGGCCAATTTTTATGTGTTATATACGACTTATAGGACTGAATTCATCATTAGGAACTTACCCTTGATGAGCTTGAATTGTTAAAACAAAAGAAGCACAAAACCCTTTATCGCGAAACCCAATTGCTTCAAAAACTAACCACGACTACAACAGCAACTTTGGAATTCGATCACTATTTTTCCCACCTTGTTTACCTTCAATCTTCTCCAAGAAAAATGGTCCCAACCTCTGGAAACTGGAATTCGATTTATTAGGGTTTTGAGTCGGTTTAGGTTAATCGGCAGATAAGGAATTATTAGGGACCTAATATATGTATATATATACTTGAGTTATTATTTTTCTTGTGGGCTTAAATATGTATTGGACTCAAAATAAATGGTCTCTTAATAATATAACTTATATTGGGCTTGTATTTAGTTTTATTTCTTTTATAAAGTTAATTAAATATATTCGGTAATTATGAAAATACAAAACTAATTTTTATAAAATCATAAACTATAAAAATTACCTTTACAAAGTGTTTAATATTTATTTAGGTCAAGTAGGATATTTCTTAAAATTCTCTGAATTTACATGGCTTACTTAGTATTCTTTTGAATTAATCTTTCATACTTTTAATTGTAGGGTTATTTTGGTCTTTTTGTAAACTTTAGAAATTCCGGTATTACAATTCTTCCTCTAAAAGAAAATTTTCGTCCTCGAAATTGGACAAGGCGAAACGAACAGAGAATGAATCGGATTTCAGAATTTCTAGGAATATATCGAACGTTAATCTTATCTTGGAATAAATATATTTCTTATCAGAATATTCAATCTCATACGTATTCAGAAATCAAATAAATAGTCAAATACTTATAATAGATAATTATATACTCATTAGAATAATGGCGGAGAAAGATGAGACGCAAAAATCAAACGACAATTTCTAACTTATTCAGATATCAAATGATGAGGACATCAAATGCATAGACGGAAAAATACTATCGCCTCTATAGTCGCGGAATATGGGGAGACATATAAGGTTAAAGTAGTCATAGCAATCTAGAGGTTCGTACGATCATAAATAACTTCGGATTCTAAGCGTACAAAACTTATATGAAACAGATATCGACGAAAATCTTACAAATAGGTACAAAATTCAAACGAAACGGAAAACACCAAATAACAGATACCAATCAAAATCTATACACACATCAATCACAGGCATTTCCCAGACGTCGATACCTCCACAGTTCAGATTATGTGATCTCGGTATTATTACGTTGATCAGGCGTCATAATACTTGCATCACATAACAAGTTCTTATTGTCATTATATTCGGTCTCGGGTCATGACAAAACACATAGCGAATATCAAATCAAAACATACCACATACAGATAGCACACAAATAGCAAATATCTACTATAACAAACCGACCACGCTGAGTATACCACCATGAAGGCCATGCTTCATTCAAACGGAAATTAAACAACATCACCAAGGAAACGAATAGCAGACGAAACTTATGAGGACTAACGGAAACTCAACGAATCTATCAGAAAGAAATCAACGAACAGGAACTATATTATCAAATTTTGTTTATCCCATTAATCAAACAAAATTCGCAGAATCGTCTCAAGATGATCTTCCAAAACAAAACCTAAAAATCCTAGATTCAAACGTCGATGAAAACAAAAGGGCCTAGCTCAAAATCAATGGTCAGAAATCTCATAAAGAGAGTAACAAATCAGAAACGAAACTCCTATTCTTGTGTCGGATTGAACCTACTAGTAGCCGTAGACTCCGTTTCCGACTCCACCTCGTACTCTTCCTTGGGTTCCTCTTCTTCCTCCTCCTCTTCGCTTATCCATCCGTTCTTGTTTCCTTCAGGCTGTGGTAGGAAGCCACTAGCAAAACCACCTTTACGCTTCCTCTCTTTCCTTCCGCACGATCCACGGAGGCATACAGATCGTGACTCCTACCGTCTACTCCTTCATCCTCAACGAACTTGGGGCACCTATCATGATATGTAGTAGTGAAACCTTCGTTGTCAACCACCTTAGTTTCATATTCTTCCACCACTTCTCCGTCAATGGTCCTCAAAGTCAGCTTCTCCTCGATGGTACATGGCCACATATTGGCCGGAACTTTTATCCTCTTGTTAGTCCTCTTCACCTTACCATACCTCGTGCAGCCCTTAGCAATGATAACGGCCCACTTCGTCTTCTCCTTATGTTGCCTAACCGTCCCTCGATTATCCTATCAGACGAACTAGAGCGACGGGGAATAACCATCTAAAAGGACAATCAACTATCAGCAAAACTTAAATACGATAGGGTACGCAAAGAAGTACGCAGAAGGGAAAATCCTAAATCTACCCACTTCTCACAGGTCATAGCCTAAGCTCTAAGGGTCCTAAAACCTAGAGCTCTGATACCATAAATTGTAACACCCCGACCCAACAAGGGTAAAGATATCACAATACTAATCATATCGAATTTAATATACAATAGCGGAAACCTTACAAAATATTCAAAAAGAAAACATAAATAACTAATCTTCCAAAATAAATCTAAGATCTCTATGGTCAAAATCTTGCTCTCATCTCTACTCTCAACCTAGATCAGCTATCCCATGCTTATCTTGAAATGCTTAATACCTGCCACAAGAAAAGAAAATGCGGCTGAGCTTACAAAGCCCAGTGAACAGATATAACGAAACAAAAACTAAACAAACAAATATACGAATAACGAAAATAAAGTAAAATAATGACGAAGGATCTTTAGAATTTCGGAAGCACAAATATACAGAAATCCAAACAAACACATAGTTTTAGACATCACATAACACATCAATTACACAAACACAAACATATCAAAACAACCCAACACTTAGCATATCAAGAGCAAACAAGTTACATATATCCAACAAGAAAAGTCCAAAGCTAACAAAACAATTACCAACAAATAAACATGGCATTCAACAAATTAATTAACCTTCACTTAACACATTTAAAACATTAAAGCAGCAGCGGAAAATAGCAGTCCAAAACATGGCAGTCCAACCAAACAAATAGAAACATAGTAGACAAACTATAATTAACAAGACCAAACGAAACATAGCATAACCATTAACAATTATCAAAACAACTTTCATAAAATAAACTTCCTGATCAAATCCTAACATCGCAGAGTTAAACATGGCGGTCCATATACATGATATACTAACATAATATCGATGACAGCATACGAATCATATTTTAACATATTACTCATATCTTAGATATAGCGACGGTAGTCACATAAACATACAGAAACATAAACATGTATAATAACATATAATAAGCCGAAAACATAATCATAAGCATTTAACATACCAAAACATAATCAGAATACTTATCATATAATTAGCAAATACAGATTTAGTTAACTACCACGAGCCCAGAACATATCCGATACATCATACTTATACAGAAATAATCTCAGAAAATAATTTGAGGAGCTAGCTCCAGAAGTTTGTGAAGACGCGCAGCACACACACTCATTCACCGCATAAAATCATATCGGATAACAAATCAGATCTAGGATGCATCCATACGCCCCACGCACAAATATAGGTAATATAATACCAACTGAGCTCATAACAAATAACAGAAAGGGACGGGTGAACATCACTCTCTACTGCCCTAGAGTCATGTCAGAGGTGCATCTGCTGACACCGACATGGAACCCCATGACTAGTTATATTTGGCTCGGGTGTCAAACTAAACTTAGGTCAAAACAGATATCATAAATGACACAGATCATAATTCATCATAAAGGTCACATATAACTTGTCAGATAGTTCATATCATAAGGTTCATATTCAGATAGTCAGAAGTCAGAGGTTCATATTATAGTGGCATGTCATATATTCATAAGCAGAAGTTCATATTCAGAAGTTCATAATCAACCATAGCAAAGTTGAACAGATATACATATCAAAATCTTCCTAACATAAGTTCACATCAGATATTGCATAATTCACTAGAACATAAGTTCATATAAGCATCAAACATTCGGAAAAAGGGTTCATAGCAATGGCATCGGAAATCCTAATAAGTAAAATAGAAAAAAAACGAACGCAAAGAACATCATACGGAACCTTTACTGAAAAGGTCGAATATCTGATGATAACACAAGTGTCTTAAAGTAAGACAGAATATCCGTACCTTAAAGCAATGAGATAAAAGGAACGAATGAACGAATACGAAGATGTAATGTCGCGTCTCCTTCAACGAATCTACACGGATTATGATTATTTAATACTTATTAGTATAACGGATTAATCTCATTAATACTTTTAGGGTTGTCAGATTATTCCCATTTTTTTAATGACACGAAATTCCAACGTTTTAGGGTATTCTTCATTAATTCACCAACTTCCTATTTAGGTTCTAGGGTTTCCCTTACTCTTTAAATATTACTAAATATGCATTAAATTCACATATCACTTCTTTTAATGATTTTCCACTTGACCTAGAACGCATACGAAAACTCAAACGGAAATTTACTTAACTCATGCATGTCTTTACGTAGTTTATTTACACATGTTTACCCATAGTTACCCAAAATTACATGTTGCACCTTTAACATCTTTAATTATAATGTTCTAACCTTCTATTTTCATATTTTACACTTTTAGCCCAAAGGTTTTAGAATTTACAAAACACACCCCTTTAAGTTAAATACAATTCGAATGGCCCTCTAAGTATCCAAAATTACACGTTTAACCCCACACTTATTTTATACGTTTAGTACATGTCTTTTATTGTCTTACAAAAATAAACCTTTAAGTTCAATATTTACAAAACCTACCCAAACTTTTATATAAAGCCGAATAGTGCATAGTTCAAAAGGCCTAAACCTAGGTTACACCAATCATTAGCTCATCATTAATACTTCATTAATTACCTTCCATGATTATAAGGAAACCCTAGTTTATACAAAACCCTAATCGCACCTTTTTAAAACCTTTCCTTTTTATGCTTTTCGAATCAAGAAAACCCAAGACAATTCACACAAGCTTCGAATTCATGATTATGCATTTTATTCAGGTCTTATAACATGTAATAGCTTCTGGAAAAATAGATTCATGATCTCTAAAAATATTATAAGCTAAATCGTTATTTGTGTACGCTTTTTAGGGTTTTAGTTTTCGAATAATTTCATACGACATATAAATCATGCATGGCTAATTTTTATGTGTTATATACGACTTATAGGACTGAATTCATCATTAGGAACTTACCCTTGATGAGCTTGAATTGTTAAAACAAAAAAGCAGCACAAACCCCTTTATCGCCGAAACCCTAATTGCTTCAAAAACTAACCACGACTACAACAGCAACTTTGGAATTCGATCACTATTTTTCCCACCTTGTTTACCTTCAATCTTCTCCAAGAAAAATGGTCCCAACCTCTGGAAACTGGAATTCGATTTATTAGGGTTTTGAGTCGGTTTAGGGTTAATCGGCATAAGGAATTATTAGGGACCGAATATATGTATATATATACTTGAGTTATTATTTTTCTTGTGGGCTTAAATATGTATTGGACTCAAAATAAATGGTCTCTTAATAATATAACTTATATTTGTATTAGTTTTATTTCTTTTATAAAGTTAATTAAATATATTCGGTAATTATGAAAATACAAAACTAATTTTTATAAAATCATAAACTATAAAAATTACCTTTACAAAGTGTTTAATATTTATTTAGGTCAAGTAGGATATTTCTTAAAATTCTCTGAATTTACATGGCTTACTTAGTATTCTTTTGAATTAATCTTTCATACTTTTAATTGTAGGGTTATTTTGGTCTTTTGTAAACTTTAGAAATTCCAGGTATTACATGCATCATATAAGCTTACCCAAACACCCCTAAAGCATAAAAAAAGTTTACCATTAAATACTACATTTTAGTTTTTTACATATTAGATTTAATAAATAATGCTTTAACTGTACTAGACAACCATGGCTAACCTTTGGCCCCATTAATTCACAAGAGTAGATTTTAGAGCCCACCAAATCAGTTGTTGGGAAGGTTAGGTTGGCCACTTTAGAGTTGTTTGCACGAAAGGTGAATTGTCCTATTAGACTTTAACAATTTTTCTTATCACGTAATTATGGGATGGATTGTTATAAAATCTTGTTTTAGTTAAACAAGGTCGACAACCAATAATTCTACATCGCACAAATTAGACCTAAACTACATTAAGGCAAGTCGCTCCTTGTACTATTCTATGACATTAATCTTAGGCTAACAACTTTAAACGCGTAAATTTCTCATCCTATACCAATGTGGGTCAAATAATCTTTTGTTTTGTTAAACAAGGTCCGTCAAGTACCAAATTAAAGCTAAACTAAGTTATGGAAAATCACTCCTAGTACAAGTCTTTATGACGTTAATCTTAGGTTAACAAAAATTTGAACATAGTAAGGTCCACGGATAATGATAAACATGGTCGGCCCACGCTAATCACTCTACATAACAACATCGCAGAAATTAACCTAGTACTAGTCCATGACATCCAATATTCTATTTTATTCCTCCTCCAAGGTTACTATTTTTCACATCTCGAAATAAGACATGGCGAAAATCCATTATTATTATTATCAGCATTTCACCTCCGCCAAATTAAAAAATCCCAAGAATTGCTCACGTCATCATCATCATGTTGATTTTTAACATCACCAAATACAGATTCGATACTTTGTTCTCATCCTCCTCCTAATGATGAAGAAATATTCCATGAAGATGATGATGATGATTTGTTGTTTTCACTATTTGATAAATAGCGATGACGATTCTGCTACCAATGTTTTGACTTGTGATTGAGATTCGATGATGATGATAAAGCAATTTGGGGACTGAAATTGTTGCTCCTCTTGAACGAACCCCCCGAAACCCCAATTATTTTTTCTTTAACCTTTAACCTTTTGTGGACCTTTTTAAAACTATTTGAACCTTTTGACCCCTTTTGAGCTTCTTTGCCAAACCAAAAAAGGACCATACATTCGATCGGGTGCATTCAGCTTTGGGTCAACCTAATATGAACCAAATGTATTAAAATAAGCCTAATTGAATAAGGTTCGGTCGAGTTTTTTGACACCCTTAGTTGTTAGAGTTGAATGAAAACGAAAGAAAGAAAATGGTTTGGGGAGAGAAAAAATTGAGATGGAGTAGATGTAGCGAAGGAAAACCCGTTACCACACCCTCACCCTTAGGAGCACGTGTGTGGTAACTCAAGCCAAAAGGAAAAATGTATTGTACATCATGCCACATCAAAGATTCGTTTTCACTTACGTTATCACTCATACACAAAAGTACATCCTCACTAATCACTCAAGCTTAAACCCTTTTTTGGGACCTACCATTTTATTTTTTTAAACAAACAAATTTTTTGTTCATTAAAATAACGATACAAATTACAATACTAAAAAATAAATAAATAAAATGCACGAAAAAAAATGTAGATGACTACATACCACGTCTATATTTCATAACTATAAATCGCTGAACTCACAGATGCAAAATATCTCGCTTAAAAAACCGAGTAAAAAGTTTATGAATATGACAAGTGGATAATGACTTATTAATGAGAGAGAGCTTTTATTTTGATATTGATACGGAGTATTAAGGATAATTTGTGGTTAAACATGCAAAACATGCAAATATGATCTCAAACATAGTTGATAAGTATTTTTGTTTCATATGTTAGTTTAACGCATTTTTTTATATATGTTGACAATGTAATGTCATAGATTTGTACTTGGTAATTTGTGCGATGTTGAATGATTGGGTGTGATAGATCTTGTTTAACGAAACAAAACATTATCCAACCCACATTGGTAACACTAGGGACGGAACCGGGCGCATTGAAAAAAAGGGAAAATGGTCTAAAAAGTCATCCAACTTGCCACTTTTTCCTTTTGTAGGCATCCACCTTTTTTTTTTTTTTTTTTTCTCAAAGTATTCAAATACTTTCTTAATCTTTCTATTGTGGACATATATCTGACGTGGCATGATCTAATCAAGAGTTATTTACATAAATTTACATAAATCGTCCTTGTGGCTCTAAACAATTACACCATTCATCCTTGAGTCAATTACATAAAAGGTCCCTGTGGGCTGTGACTCTAACAATTTACCTCTTTCGACAACAAGATTCCAAAAAGTTTCCAAAATACCTTTGTCACTAGCATAACTAGCAGAGGAACTTTTATGAATTTTGTGAGTAATCATCAATCTCATTTTGTACAACTCAAAAAATCTTAAACCAATAAGTGATCACCCGCTTTAAGTAAGCAATGCCAAACAAGTGAACACAACCTAATATCCCTTTGCTTTGCATTATATCAAATAATCTTTGAGGAAAATCAACCCTCTCTTGCTTGCATAATCTCCATATTAATGCCCTGTAAATCAAAATATCGACAATTATACCTTTCCGATAAAACTCGTCTGGTAACTTCACCAACACCTCTTTTTTGGCTGCATTAAAGATCAACTACCATGAATACGCAGTAATTTGGAGAAAATCCATCATAAATCATAGAGAAAATAAATTCTTTCGCATTTTCCATATCTCTAGTCTTGCAAAATCCATGAATCAATGCTTTGTGAAAAGAGTCATGTTTCAACCCGCTATTTAACATTGTACCTTTTAACTTTCAAAGCAGAATTCATCTCCAATCTTGCAATAAGCGTTAATCAGCATGTTACAAGTGACGTTATCGGGTACAACTTTGTTTCCACTCATTTCATTCAATAATTTGTTAGCATCCGTTATTCTACCTTCTTCACACAATTCTAAAATCGTTAATATGCAACAGTGCCAGGAAACAGCCCTTTAGCTCCACATTTTCGCCGTAAACGCCAGCTTCGTCATAGCTGTTCACTCTACAAACTCCGTCAATCAAACTAGTGTATGTCACATGATTTGGAGTAACACATTTGATTTCCTTAAACATTCTCAAAGCCTCCCTCATTCGACCTTGTTTACAATACCCGTTGATCAAGGAATTATAAGTTATAATATCAGGATCAACACCCGCTCTTTCCATTCTATCCTGAACACACAAAGCCTCATAATGCGTACCCTTCTTGCAATACAACGATATCAACGTATTATAAGTAAAAGATCAGCGAAACACATTTAAACTCAATCTCTGCCATCACTTCTTCCATTTTTACAACATCCACTGACTTACAACAAGCATGAATCAACACATTATATATATGCAAATTGAACTATCCCATCTTCACTATTTTCTTGTAACACTTCCATTGTATTCAGTCAACCGCTTAACCAATGTATTCAACAAAACAGTGCAAGCAGGCAAATGCAGATTCAAACAATGAACCCTCATATGCTCAAACACTTGAATAGCATCTTGGGTCATCTTCATATTCACCTAATATATAACTAACCAGCTCAAAACATGAGAATTCACATCCGGGTCATCACAAGTACTCGCAAGCGAGTTCAAAACCGTGGGCGAAGATAAAAAGTCTCACACCGCAATTTTGTCGAGCAGTTGGTGTGCAGTTCTGAAATATCTTTGTTTAGTGAGGATATAAACCATGGTCCAGTTGGATTGTAATGTGTGTTTGTAATCAGGGCTTAGTTCAACCCATTTGAAGAAATTGTGGGTGATATTTAAAATGATCGAAGTTTCAAAGGTTGTGAAGTATTTGATTGATTGTGGTTGAGGTTACGAGTGAGCCGATTTTCGGTCTTAAGAGATAATCCCAGCAACATGATTTCAGGACAATTGCTATAACTGGTTTTAGTAATTTGGTTTCATTTGTAACATGTTTTATTGGCCATGATTACAAAACAGATGAACTAGTTCTATGGTTTTGTGTGGTCTTTTTGTTTCTGAGTTTGATTGTGTTCCACTAACTAAAACAAACACCTGGATTACTCGTAAATTATTAGAGCCACCCTTTTATGTAATTGACTCAAGGATGAATCGTGTAATTGTTTAAAGTCACGGGATCGATTTATGTAAATTTATGTAATTAACCTTTGATTAGATCATGTCACGTCAATATATGTCTACAATAGAAAGATTAAAAAAGTATTAGACTATAATAGAAAGATTAAAAAAGTATTTGACTACTTTAGGAGGAAAAAAAAGTTGGATGCCTACAAAAGGAAAAAAAAAAAAGGTGACATGTTATGATTTTAGACCATTTAAAAAAAAAAAAAAATGCATTTTAGGAAATTAAAGATGTCTTTTACACCATGAGAGCTCCATTCCATGGTATTGGATAAGAAGTTTCGGTGGTTTTAGTTGAAACCTCATGGAATTGGCTAGTCCATTGCTTTATGCATGTTAATATTAAGACAAGATATAACATTTTTTTTTTTAGCTCGAGATATAATGTCTCTTTTAATATCACCAATCAGATGATGGCACCTAAGTTTAGGCCTCTTTTAGGCCTATATAATTGTCCTATATCATTTCTCTTTCTTTTATCATGACATGTATGTCATATTAGGAATTTGTATGATGTTTCATTTGCTATTACAAATTTCTGACTTAACTATAGCTAGGAATTATTATGATGTTTCTTGATTGTAAAAGACAAGGAAATTTCGAGCAACAAACTATTGGTGTAAGAATTGAATGTTAAAAAGTAGTCTCAATCAAAAGACAAGAAAATTTTCATAGATAAAAGTCATTATTCCTTTATGACCCGTCTAATTATTTTATTTTCCCGGGTATAATTGTGGCGTTAATAAAGCATATACCTTTACTAAAAGTGGTCTTTATCAAAAGGAAATTTCCCGTGAGAAAATATAATTAACGCTCCCACTAATTATTTCATTTTCCCAAATACTCTCTCTAATTTTCTGGATATAACACCACCATTAGCATTTATTTTTGGCAGTATCTGTGTATAGTTGTATATATCCTTGGTTATTACTTTTGCTATTTGTTTATAGAGTGTTGTTTTTGTTACGTAGCTTATTTTACATTCTGTATCGTCTTCCTCTTTAGCTTCTACTGCCTTAGACTTTAGCTGGCGTTGTTTTCTATAGGGTAGCAGCATACGCCTTAGATAGTGATGATCATGTCTTTCTTTTGCATTAACCAAAGACCAAACTAGTAGCTTTTGTTTCTCAACTTCATCATTCCACCAACTTACCCACAAAAAACACAAACATTTTTTGCACATACACTCTTTCAACCATACTTCCAATGTCCTCCAACAAGAGATTACGTTTATCCGATCCTTCATTCGTAACTCCTGGGGCGTCCGCTTCAAGCTCATCCTTTCAAACGAGGTTTAAGTATGATGTGTTTATAAGCTTCAGGGGTGAAGACACTTTCATGAAACTTTGTCGCATCTTTATCATGCTCTTAAGGATAAAGGCATTTACACTTACAAAGACGATCAGAAAATCCAGAAAGGGAAAAGGATCAGTGATGATCTCATCAAATCCATTCAAGCCTCCAAATTTTACATCATTGTTTTTTCCAGATACTATGCTTCTTCGTCATGGTGTTTGGAAGAGCTTGTCAAGATTATGGAGTGTCACAAGATGCCTGGGCATACTGCTTACCCTGTATTCTTTGATGTGGAACCCACCGAAGTCCGCAAACAAAGTGGGGCTGTTGGTGAAGCTTTTGCTAAACATGAAAAGGAAGAGGCTGCTGGGAAATGGAGAGACGCTTTGAAAGAAGCAGCCGACCTGGCTGGTTGGGAGCTGAAGAACACTCATGATGGGTAATTTCTTTCATCATATTCTGCGTGCCATGTTCCTTACTTTTATTTGTTTTAAAAAGGATCATGGATGAAAGATTATTATCATATATGAATGTATGCTAAACAGACTTTGTTTTAAATACACACAGGCACGAAGCTAAATTCATCAAAAAAATTGTACAAGAGATTTCACTAGAGTTACGCTCCATCAATTTCGGCTTTGAAGAAAACTTAGTAGGAATGGAGACCCGAGTAAGGGATGTTATTTCATCTATAGAAATTGGTATTGATGAAGTTCTCATGATAGGGATCAAGGGCATGGGAGGGGCTGGGAAGACAACTACAGCGAGAGCTGTTTTTGATCATTTATCTGCTGATTTTGAAGCTAAAAGCTTTGTTGAGAATGTGAGAGAAGCTTCAAAAGCCTCTATGTTTGGTTTGAAGAATTTACAAGAACAGGTCCTTTCAAAAGTGCTAAATGAACGCGTCACTCTAGATAGTGTTAATGAGGGGAAAGACATGATGAAAAGGAGGATGTTCGGTAAAAAGGTTCTTCTTGTTCTTGATGATGTGGATCACATAGACCAACTTGAGGCGTTAGCCAACAAGCCTAACTGGTTTAAGCCGGGAAGTAGAATTATTGTTACAACGAGAGATGAGCAAGTGTTGGTAGCTCACAGAGTGAACGTGATTCGGGATATTGTTCTCTTATCAGAACAGGAAGAAATTTCCCTCTTTAGTAGGTATGCATTTGGAAGAGAGAATCCACTTCAAGGATACGAAGAGCTGTCAGGAAAAGTTGTAAGTTATGCTTCTGGTCTTCCCTTAACAATCAAAGTCTGGGTTCATTTTTTATGTGGTAAAGATAATATGAATGGGTAGATGCCATGGAAAGACTAAAAAAAATTCCCTTGAAGGAGACTATGGAAAAACTAGAGTTAAGCTATATCGGTCTAGAGGATGATTATAAGGAAATATTTCTAGACATTGCATGCATATTGAAAGGAAAGAGCAAAGAAGATGCAATCACCATTCTTGAAAGCTGTGGATTTCATGCTAGAATTGGCTTAAAAGTTCTTGAACAGAGATCTCTCATAACTATTTCTAAAGATGAAGATGAGGAATATTTGGGCATGCATGACCATATAGAAGAAATGGGAAAGAACATTGTTCGTCGTTTGCACCCTGATGAGCCTAACAAACATAGCCGTTTGTGGATTGAAGATATATTGGCTACTGACATGGTAAAGATCAGTTTACTAGCTTGTAAAGTGGAGAAAACTAATACAAATTCCATTTGTTCTTACTTCTGACACAATGTTTTTGACTGTTTTTTGGATTTCAGGGTACTGAAGCAACAAGATGTCTAAAACTTTTTACGCCGAGCGTAAATGCGAGAATTATTATGAAAGGTCTTGGAAAATTGAAGAAACTTAGATACCTTGAAGTGTTTTTTGTAAGGGGTTTTCATCCGAAATTGGATGATACCACCCAAGACTTTACAAATTCTTTGAAATATCTAAAATGTACGAATTACCATTTCTTGTATTTACCCAAAACATTTCAAGCAAACAATCTTGTTGGACTTGAAATGTTTAATAGCAGAATGGTACAACTTTGGGAAGAGGGAGAAGAAAAGGTAGAATAATTGTTGATTGGTTGTTTTGCATAACTCGTAATAATGTTATTAATCTGATGGTTTGTGTAAACACACTAATATTTTTACCTTATTTTTGCTGGCAGGTTCTTAGAAAACTCAAATTCCTTTATTTTGGTAACTCAGACTTGATGGCCTTTGACTTTAGGATTACTCCAAATCTCGAGACGTTATATCTTAAATTTTCTTTTAAATTAGCAGAACTTTGCATGGCTGCTAGTTGTCAAAAGCTCAACTACCTCCATATCAGTTACTCAAAGTTAAAAACCTTTGACCTTGGGTTGACTCCAAATCTTGAAACGTTATCTCTTGATAATTGTGCTGATTTTGTAAAACTCCAGGTGTCTGTTGCATGTCCAAACTCAATTCCTCAACCTTAATAAATTAAAGGTTGAGGAGCCTTGACCTTGAGCTGATTCCAAATCTTGAGAGGTTAGATCTTGATAATTGTGATGAGTTGGTAGAAATTAACATTCCTATCGGAGGTCTGAAAAAAGTTGGCTACTTAAACTTCAGTGCTGTTTGAGGTTTACGATTTTAAGTTTCATGGTAGATGGGAACCAAGGATAATCGTCTTCAGCTACTTTAAATCTGGTTGGTGAGTCCCTAGATTTATGCCCATTGCACCCCAACAGTAATCTCCCAAAGTTGCGTTTCAAGGTGATTATGAAGAATATTACCGTCATCAGTTGGAAATATAGAGAAGCTTATGTCTTTTGGTCTATGTGCTTGCACAGACTTTAAGAAAATTTCAGACATTATTTGTAGTTTACAATGTTTACAAAAACTTACACTCACATTCAGAGGCGATATTCCAGAGTTTCCCAAAGATCAGTTAGAATGTCTAGAAGAGCTCAATTTGTCATCTATGAAGATAAAACATCTTCCAGATAGCATTTGTATGTTGAAACATCTCAAGTCTCAAAGTTCGTATATTTCTAGAGGAGCTCCGTTTGTACTCTACGAAGATAAAACATCTTCCAGATAGCATTTGTATGTTGAAACATCTCAAATCACTCGCAATCAATGATGGTGACCTTCTTGAGAAGTTACCAGAGGATCTTGGCCTATTAAAGCGTTTTAGACGCTACATGTGAGGAGTAAGAAGATTGAATTTCTTCCGGATAGCATCTGCATGCTAAAACGTCTGAAGTCGCTTCATGTTAAAGTGTCTGCCTTGGGAAGTTGCCTGAGGACATTGGCCAGTTAGAATGTCTAGAGGAGCTCCATTTGTCATCAACAGAGATAAAACATCTTCCAGTTAGCATTTGTATGTTAAAACATCTGAAGTATCTCAACCTTAGTCTTTGTGCTCATCTTGAGAAGTTGCCTGAAGATCTAGGCCGATTATAATGTTTAAAAGATAGCATAACAGATACAGGCATAAGTCATCTTCCGCAAAGCATATTTGGGTTAAAAGGTCTGTATATTGAAGCATCTTCAGAGCTTCTTCAGAAGTGTAAGTATCATTTTGTTTCAGAGAAAAAATTCACAAACTCGTGGAGAGTAAAAGGTACTTTCTTTGTTTTCTAAATTCATTTTTCTTTTATTTTAATAGTTTTGTAGAAAGAAAAAAGAAAGTAAATTACGCAAATGGTCCTTATAGTTTACACGAAATTACAAATTTCTTCTCTAAATTATAAAGTTTACATGAATGGTCTCCATTTTAAAACTTGTTACACTTTTGGCCCCTGTTGTGTTAAAGATGTAAGAGTTTCAAAAGATGCTTAGATGGTGCATTTAGATAAAACAAATATGGATTTTCTTAACCATGTAACTATCGTCCTGTTTTCATACATTCTCCATATCAGCTTAAAAGTTTTCTTGTTTTTCAGTCCGCGCAAGGAACAACAAACGCAAAAAGAAGAGAACTTACTGTATGTTTAAGTCCCCCATGTTCACAAAGACGCTAGATCCGCAGGACACATAATTAGAGGCTCATTGATATCCTACACCCGACTGCACACACCATTGACTCATTGATGCAGCTTGATCTTCCTGCTGCTGTCGATGTCGAGGTTTAAGCTTTTCATTGTGGATAACACTTCATCACTCTGTCAAGCATTTTATCAAAACCCTTCACCACATCTTTAAATTTCATCATCATTAGCTTCAACAATCATCCCATTATATGCTGGATTGTGTGCTGATTCTGACTAGGTGAGTTTTTGGTGTTTTGTTTTATTTGGTTTAAATAAGAATAAATTGCAAAAAACTGTCCTTGTGGTTTGACCGGATTAAACTGCAAGAGCCTTTACAAAAGTCTTCGAAAGTGCCTTGCGAGTCTTTATGGGAAATGGGGGACCACTTGGTATGCTTATAAACTGCATACCGAAGTTCCCATAGGGACACCGCCATTGTACTTTGAAGTTGTAAGAAATGCAGTGCGATTTAACAAAACCACAAAGACCGTTTTTATAATTGCTCTTAAGATAATCTATATTGTTGGGTTTGGGGTTTAGTGTTATAATAAGTGTATGAAATTATTGGTTGAAGGTTATAAAATCCTATTAATATGGGTATGGTTGTTATTTTGTTCATTGACAGGCACGTTTGGCGGAGCTTTTAAGAAAGTTTAGGAGTATGGCGTTTAGAATTAAATTCTCGTTTGCAAGCGCCAATGAGTGTTTATCATTTTGCTTTCTTTCAAAAAATGCTACTTGAAGGAGAGTTTAGAGTTATGCTACATCATTCTACACTTTGTAATCATGACACAACTACTTTACCAAACACTAAAAAAAACCAAATTTACCAGTTTAATTTTGCCAAACATACCCTTAATTTGGTATATTTGCTTGTTTTTTTGAGAAATGGAATGTGAATGTGGTCACACCATGGAAACGTAGGAAAATAATGAAATTTGGAGAAGGTAAATTTTAAAAAATGGAGAAGAGGAGAAGGGGATGAATTGTTGTTTTTGTTTTGTTTTGTTTTTTTGTTTTTTTTTTTTGTTTTTTTGTTTTCAGATATTTGTTTTTTTTTTGTTTTTTCGTTTTGTGTTCTTGGTGTTAATGTGTGGGAGGTCCAGTTTTGAAAACGATTAGAAATTTGTTTTGTTGCAACTTGCAAATTTGACATGTCCTAGATTACTAGGCAACAAGCAAAACCTATACAAATTTGGAAAATGTGATCGGTGGTTACTGAATGTTTAGGTTTGAAATTACATAAAATGGTTATTAATAGTAGGTTAAGGTAAATTGTAAAATAGTATGTTGTATAAACAAGTAAAAAACTTTGGCATAATATCCCATCTTCACTAGACTGCTATAAATTATGAATGCTACTTGGTTATACATGAAGCAGTTGGTTGTTATGAAGATGCATTTTTTTAAACAAGCTAGGTCGAGTACTTTGTAAAATTACTATCACCCTTTTACTTTGCTTAGAATATTTGGGATGCTTGATTATAGTAGTTGTAGTTTAGACTTAACTTAAGAGTATACACATTCGGAGGCAGTTTCATGCCTTTATTTTTGAAATTTAGATTATTTTGAATGTTTAAGATCTTAGAAACTCAGAGTTTGTTGAGACGAAATTCGAGACAATTGATAGAAGGAAAACTAATAGACTTTATACCTTAATAAGAGGAAAATGCTCAATGGCCGGTGCAAACAGACAAGACAAAAAATGGACTCAAAAGTACTCTATAACCATTATAATCAAGTATCTTAGATTCTCCATTTTCTTCTAACTGCTGCTTTGTTTGTTTAGTGGCAAAACTCATCGAATTTTTTTCTGTTTTTTCAAGCAATAATGGCACGAAACAGAATATCAGGAAGTTGAGGAGGAGTCGTATTTGTTACCTCTAACAGAAGACTCATGCAAACAGATTATGTATGCTGCAAGAACAACAAATGCAAAGACAATGGGCCCAGTTCCATTACCCACCAAGAAGAGAATCTACTTTGTGTTGAAATCCCCTCATATTTGTTGTGGAATAACGCGATAATATCCCACGCTAGGTAAAGGGTGTGAATGTTTCAACACCACAACTATACCCCAAATTAGCTTATTGAAAATTTAGACAATATGAAAGTTAACAAGAGATGAAACACCAAACATTCTTATATATTTCTTATAGAAACATATACTACTTCTACTACAACAAAGAAAGGAAGAACACTACAAGATTGCTTGTATGTGTGTTTTGGTGTGTTAAACTCAAAGGAAAACCATACTATTTATAGGCTCCAAAAAGCATCTCAATGTGCTATCAACTTGACCAACTTGTATCTCATCAACTAGCATATCTTCAATCTTGCAGAGATTCTTAAGATTTTGGATGAGATTTATAAGATAAAGTGGGTCCCTTATTTGAGCCAATATTCTACAAATCTCCACCTTGGTGAAATACCAATTCCTTCAATCTCACTGTCAACCATCGTGGTGGAGTCTTCAAACAAATGTTCAACTTTTCATAACATTGATCAACTCCAAACAATAATTGAACTTGATCCCAGCTAATACTTTAGTCAGCATATCTGCGGGATTCTTAGAAGTATGGATCTTCGGATTCGACTCCACCTTTCCGTTATCTCATTATGAAATGATACCGAACACCAATGTGCTTCGTCCTTGCGTGATAAACTTGATTCTTCGCTAAGTGAATTGCATTTGTCAGAATGCATCGTGACAAATTCGATTGATTCAAGTTCACCAGCAACCCTTGAAGCCAATTGCCTCCTACGACCTCCGTATCGCCATATATCTGCCCCGTAGTTGACAAAGCGGTAGTTGACTATAAGGTTGACTTCCAACTAATGGAGCTTTTGCGAGTAAAAACATAGCACATGGTAGATCTTGGCTTGTCTAAATCTCGGCATAGTCAAAATCACAATATCCGCACCACCACTGACTACTTCCATGCTCAAATACTAACCCTACATCGACTGTGCTATGGATGTACCGTAATATCCATCACAGCTTGCCATGTCCTTTTTTTAGGTTATGCATATACCGCTCACCATCCCAACATAGCATGACTAATAGAGTCAGTACATATCATAGCATACATTAAGCTACTGACAGCATTTGCATAAGGCACTTTCTCCATGTACGCCCTCTCTGCATCATTTTTCGGTGACATAGCAGCACTGATCTTAAATTGAGAAGCGAGTGGAGTACTAACTCGTTTTGTTTGCTTGTCAAACCTAAAATGCTTTAGAGTCCTTCTCAGATATTCTTTGAGTCAAGCAGAGCTTCCTCAATTTTCTGTCTCTGACTATCTCCATGCCGAGAATCATCTTTGCTTCACCAAGATCCTTCATCTCAAATTCGCTTTTCAACCGAGTCTTTAACTTTTCAATCTCGTCTAGACTTTGAGAAGCTATCAACATATCATCTACATATAGAAGAAGATATGTATTTCCTCTTCACATCTACATATAGAAGGAATCCATAAAGGCTAGTCTTCACATGTGAAGGCTGCGGTCTTCACATCCATCTGAGTATCTCTCGGTATCTCTCATATGCATTTCTACATGTGAAGACTGCGGTCTTCACATCCATCAAACTAGTTCCAAATCCAACTATGCTACCAAAGCCAACAAAATTCTAATAGAGGAATGCTTTACACTGGAGAAAAACTTCATTATAATCAATTCCCTCTTTTACGGTAGCCTTTAGCTACCAATCTTGCTTTGTAGCGAACATCATTCTGGCTAGGAAATCCTTCTTTCTTTGCATACACCCATTTGCATCCAATTGCCTTCTTCCCTTTTGGGAGGTTGGTTAACTCAGTATGCGATTCTTCTCAAGAGATGCATTTCCTGCTCATGGAAATCCTCCACTTCTCGCTCTCTGAGTCTCGAACGCTTGAGTAAGTAGTAGGAACATCATCGCTGCAATTGAAGATGCACAAGCCAGGTATCATTAAGGCGAGCAGGCCTTTTAGTGTTTCTCTTGGGCTTGCTGGTAGCAATTGATTCATATTGTTCTTTGTGGAGATTCTTGGTTTGAACCTCCTCTTTTTCATAATCTCCTTCTACCACAGGAGAATCATCAACTGTTTCTCTATCATCTGGTACAATTGTTCTTTCAAACTCCACCTTTTTGGGAGTTCCATCTAACTGCTTAGCATTCACCTTCTTCAACATGGAAGATTCATTAAAGGTGACATCCTTGCTAAAGATCATCTTCTTCATCTCTGGACACCATAGACGATAGCCTTTGATTCAGGGTAATCCCCATGAATAATGATTTCTTTGCTATGGGATCCAACTTTGATTCCTTCACATGATAATATTGTGGAACCAAACACATGCAAGGAATCATAATCTGTACAGAGTTTTTCCATAACATTTCTCAAATGGTGTTTTCCCTTCAATAGTAATAGATGGCTAACGATTAACGAGGTGACACGCATACGTCACAGCTTCAGCCCAAAATTCGGTTCATGCGTTCTACCACCCCGTTCTGTTGTGGTGTATGCCTGACAGTGAAGTGTCTGACAATGCCTTCGTCTTCACAAAATTTTGTGAACTGATCATTTTTATACTCTTCGTCGTTATCTGTTTGGAGATGTTTGATCTTTCTGCATGTCTGAGTTTCCATCATCTTTTTCCACTTGATGAACACTCCTAGCACTTCATCCTTTTTCTTCAACGTGTACACCCAAACTCTTCGAGAAAAGTCATCAACAAAGGTCACATAGTAGTGTCTCCTCCTAAGATCTTGTCTTTGAGGACCCCCATACGTCAGAGTGGACATAATCCAGACCTACTCTTGTGGATAGCAGTCCCAAATTTCACCCGTGTCGTCTTCCCGTTGATGCAATGCTCACAGAGATCCAACTTACAGGAACTCACTCCTTTCAATAATCCTTATTTTAAGAACAAATTCAAGGATTTTTCTCCAGCATGTCCTAAGCGCATATGCCATAGCTTCACAGCTTTTGAATTTCTATCACCATCGGTAACAGCTGCTACAGTTCCAACAACTGTTCTACCCTTGTAGTGATACGTGTTATTTATTTTACGAATACCCTTCATTACTACAAGTACGCCAGAGATGATCTTCATAACCCCATCCTTTGCTCTTACTTCAAATCCTTTAGATTCTAAGGTACCGACAGAAATGAGATCTTTTTCAACTTTGGGCTAATATCGAACACCTTTCAAGGTCACAATTGTTCCGTCTTCATTCTGCAATCGAACGGAACCAATCCCATGTGTAGTGAGGGGATTTTTTTCGTCTGCGTATAAACAACTTCCTCATGTTCTTCAAAATTAATAAACCACTCTCGATGTGGTGTAATATGATGGCTACATGCGGAATCTAATAGCCATACATCAGAAGCATTCTTTGTTGACGATGTTGCAAGTGAGAGATCTGATTCTTCATCATCACACTTGGTGACATTCGGCCTCTGCTACAGCTTCCCTTTGTAATGATTGTCCTTGGTTTTCAACTTTGTACAATCTCTCTTCCAATGGCCTTTTTCATGACAAAAGGCACATTCATCTTTGCTTAGTCTTTGCCTCGACTTTGGATCTCCATCTCTATCGGTGCCTTCTTCTGCACGACCTCGACCAGCAAACCTCTGGCGTCTCACATGAACTAATCTGCTTGTCCTTCCTTCTTAGTTCTTTACTATACAAGGCGGCACAAACTTCACTAAGAGACACATCATCCTTTCCATTAAGTATAGTTGTTTCAAGCAACTCGTACTCCTCCGGAAGCGATCCCAACAATCTCAATGCTAGATCCTGGTCTTTGAACACATCATCCATATTCATCAAATCGATTACTAGCTTGTTAAAACTGGTAATGTCATCATTCATCGTGGTACCGGGTACATAAGTGAAGCGAAAGTTCGCGTCTTCATAAAGAGCTTATTCTGACAATTTTTCTTCAGAAATTTTTCTTCCAACACCACCCACAGTTTATAAGCGGATGTTTCTTTTGAGAAAGCATATCTTTGCTCTCTTGAAGATATGAACGACCGTACCAAAGCTAACCGATTGATGGGTAACCCTTCCTCTCTTCTACATCCTCTGGTTTACTTTCTTCAAAACGGCAATCGTAGACCTTGCTGAAAAAGAACGTCTAGAACCTCACTTTGCCACACCGAAATGGCAATGTGCCATCAAAAACCTCACCCCAATCTTGCTTCATCAAGACTGGTCTAGCCCAACTTGGAGATGTTGGATCCACCGATGTGGAAGGTTTGTCAACTATGCCATCCACCATTTCATGTACAAATTAATTTTCAATAGCTTCAACAACAAAAAACCAACGGAATTCTTTTCTGATGTGGAGGATCAAATTTAATTGCAACCACAAAGCATACTAAGAATAACCTCGGCTCTGATACCACTTGTTGTGGAATAACCGCGATAATATCCCACCGACTAGGTAAAGGGTGTGAATGTTTCAACACCACAACTATACCCCAAATTAGCTTATTGGAAATTTAGACAATATGAAAGTGAACAAGAGATGAAACACCAAACATTCTTATATATTTCTTATAGAAACATATACTACTTCTACTACAACAAAGAAAGGAAGAGAACAATACAAGATTGCTTGTATGTGTGTTTTGGTGTGTTAAACTCAAAGGAAAACCCTACTATTTATAGGCTCCAAAAAGCATCTCAATGTGCTATCAACTTGACCAACTTGTATCTCATCAACTAGCATATCTTCAATCTTGCAGAGATTCTTAAGATTTTGGATGAGATTTATAAGATAAAGTGTCCCCCTATTTTAGCCAATATTCTACAATATTCACATAGATGTGAGATTCCATTTTGAGATCAGGACACATCAAAGGCTCATGATATCCTACACCCAGTGCACAACCATTGACTCATTGATGCAGCTTGATCTACCTGGTGGTGTCGATGTCGTGGTTAAGCTTTAGAAGTGTATTTCAAGTCCTCCTTTTGGTATTAAATGTTGCAATTTACACTTTTGTGTAGTAGATCTGTTACTTGTATCATTGTTGATTAAAGGAATGGTATTTAGTAAAATATTTGGTAATGTCATAACCTGGAAATGATGGTTCTGCAAGTAACAAATGGTTCTGGTTATTGTTTGCAATTGAAACTTGATATTGCCTTTGTAGTATGAAGTTTTCACTAATGGTTCTAGTTATTTAACTGTCTCAATAAAAATGACATTGCTTTATTTTATTTATTTATTTTTATTTTTTTTTCCCACGTGATACCAAACGAAAAGGTTATTAGAACTCAACTCAAGTCTGTCTTTATGAATATAAGTTATACCAGCTAGTTCACATTTTATGTACCATTGTCTTGATGTTTTCCAGCAAAATGTTGAATGTAGGATATGGAAAACAGTTTGTCTTGGTTAAGCGTTTCATCAATCTTTCACCTTTTTTTATGACTAGAGTTTGACCTCATGTTCTCTTTAACTAACATCGAAGATGAACTATTTTATAGGATAATCATACTCTTTAACAAAAGCAGAACCTTGAGTTCTTGAGTAGAACTTGGTCAAGACAGACTAGTTGTGTTGACCTCTTCTCCAATTTACGAATTACACGGGTTGTCAATTTTCACGTGATTTTGGCTTTATCCCATTTGGTGATTGTTAATTATTGTTGTTGGTACACACTCCCAAAGTATGATTGTTTGTAACGATTACAGTAGTACTTTTTTAAATATGCGCTTAATTAAGGTATAGCCCCTACATGGGTGTTACTAATTATTACTTTAATTCAAGGAACTCAAGTTGACTTATTAGATAGTCAAACTGTGTTCTTGCTGAAAAATGGTCGGAGTTTTTATATGAGCCTGGAGATGATCATATAATAATAAAATTAAGAATTTGTAAGTGATGTAAGATCCTATTACATAAAGAAGCTCTAAATTTGGATCAAATCGTTTAGCATAACTATAATTGACTTTTAAGTCAAACTGTTGGCTTTCATCATATTTCACTGAGATTTTCAGGAAATTGTACCGACAAACATATTTCAGTGATTAAAAATTATCGTAGTATGACCATTGAGTAATCATATTGTTTATATGTCATCATGGTTGGTAACTTGGGATACAAACTGTAGAATGTACAATTTGGAAAACAGTTTGACATGATATAACTGAGCCAACACAAACCATTGCTTACAACTAAAACCAAACCATGTCACCATTGACTATGTAGGTGATATTTAGTGACATTGTTTATGATACTATATAGTCTAAAAGGTTTGTATTTTATCATAAAATTGCGGAAGATGATACTTCAGGACATGGCACCATGCTTTGAGGCTGAAACACTTCTTCGTTTTGCAGTATATCGACTGAATTCATGCTATAACTATAAACCATTTTAAAGTTTTAAATAGGTTCAATTCATGGAATTCAGTAAAAAGTTTTCTTCTTCAGAAAGTCAACTGCATTATTGTTGAAAATTTATGCTTTCACCAGTGATTGTTTTACGAGGGTGAGAAGTAAATAACAGGACCTCCAAGTTGTGAATTTTCACGCTTTGGCCACAAGGTTTGAATTTGAACTGTAAGATTAATTTAGTTTCATTTTGGCCATTAGTGCTACAAATAATTTCAAAGTAAGTCAATCAGTAAGCAAATGAATACTATATTTCTTTTTCTATTTGTTGCCTGCGTCATTCGCCATAAATAGTTAGATGTATCTTTAGTATATCAGTTATTTGACAAACAAAATTGAGTTCTAAAAATCCCCAAAATGAGAAATAATATGGATATGGGTGGCGAATTTCAGTCTATGTTTTGACACTTTCGACCTTGATTTAAGCAAACATTTGTCATGGTTGGGGTTTCTCTCAAAGTGAATCCTCAGAAATTACCTTTTATTTATTAAAACGATGGGATCTACGTAGTATACATATTGCCGACCGAAGGGTGATTAAATTTTAGGAAGAACCCGATAATACCTTAAAACAGAAGGGGGGGCCAGTGGCATCTGCCTGATTCTTTTGTACTTCTCAAGGAAAATTTACACAGCTAATCAAGTAACGCAATATATGGTCTCAACGTATACGCAATTTAACACATTTTGTGGAATATGTTTTGAGCAACCCTTGATTTACGCAAACATCTGTCATGGTTGGGGTTTGTCACAAAGCAAATCCTCGGATCTTACATTTTATTTATTAAATGATGGATCTACGTATACAATATTCTTGGCGACCGAATGATTAAATTTTAGGAAGAAACCGATAATTACGTTAAAAACAAGAAGGGGCTAGTGGCATCCGCCTGATTCCTTTGTACTTTTCAAGGACAAATTCACAACAGCTAATCAAGGCATAAGCGATTATATGGTCTCTTGTAGAACCATTGTTATAAAATTCATCTCATACAACTTTTGTTGCTATCGATCATTTCGATCATATAAATTTTCCCCCCAAAACACCCTTTTTGAGTAGGATCATACAAGCACACCTTTGATGGCTACCCTCTTCACTTCATTCATTCAGAAGAGCTATAAGTATGACGTTTTTTAAGTTTCAGGGGTGAGACACCGTAAAAACTTTGTCGCATCATCTTATCAAGCTCTTATGGATAAAGGCATTTACACTTACAAAGATGATGAGAATATACAGAAAGGGAAAAGGATCAGCGATGATCTCTTCAAATCCATTGAAGACTCGAAATTTTACTCATGATTTTTCCCAAAAACTATGCTTCTTCGTCATGGTGTTTGGAAGAGCTTGTCAAGATTATGGAGTGTCAGAAAATGACTGAGCACACCGTTACCTGTATTCTTTACGTGGAACCCACCGAATCCGCAAAAAAGTGAAGAGGCTGCTGGGAAATGGAGAGAGGCTTTAAAAGAAGCAGCTGATCTTGCTGGGTGGGAGTTGAAGAACACTAATGACAGGTAATTCCTTCATCATATCTATGGGTGGCATATTCATTTCTTTTGTATGTTGCTAATATGTTTTTAAAGAGGATCGTGGATGAAAGTTTATTATTATATATTAGTTTTTACGTACTTCACATATGAAGCTAAACAGATCTAGCTTGTTTTTACGTACACACAGGCATGAAGCTAAATTCATCAAAAAAATCATTCACCAGATTTTGTTAGAGTTCGTTCATCAATTCCGGCTTTGATGAAAAGTTAGTAGGCATGGAAACCGAGTAGGGATGTTATTTCATCTTTAGAAGTTGGTATTGATGAAGTTCGCATGATAGGATCAAGGGCATGGAGGGCTGGGAAGACAACTACCAGAGAGCTGTTTTTGATCTCTATCTAATGATCGAAGCTAAAGCTTTGTTGGGAATGTGAGGGAAGTTTCAAAAGCGTCCATGTTTGGTTTGAAGAATTTACAGGAACAAGTCCTTTCCAATGTGCTAAATCAACAAGTACCTCTAATAATGTTGATGATGGAAAAAACATGAGAAAAGAGGATGTTAGGTAAAAAGGTTCTTCTTGTTCTTGATGATGTGGATCACATTGACCAACTTGAGGCGTTAGCCGGTGAGCTGAAGTGGTTCAAGCCAGGAAGTAGAATTATCGTGACAACGAGAGATGAGCAAGTGCTGGTCGCTCACAGAGTGAACTTGATTCGAGATATCGATCTCTTATCAGATAAGGAAGCAATTTGTCTCTTTAGTAGGTATACATTTGGAAGGGATTTTCCGTATCAAGGATACAGAAAGCTATCAGGAAAAGTTGTACGCTATGCTGCTGGTCTTCCCTTAACACTCAAAGTCTTGGGTTCATTTCCTATGGTAAGAGAAGCTGAATGGGTAGATGCCATAGACAGATTAGAAAAAATTCCCTTAAAGGAGACTCTAAAACAGCTAGAAATTAACTATACCAGTCTGGAAGATGAATATAAGGAAATATTTCTAGACATTGCATGCATATTGAAAGGCCGACAAAGCATATGCAATCAGAATTCTTGAAAGTTGTGGATTTCATGCTAGAAATGGTTTAAAAGTTCTTAAGCAGAGATCTCTTATAACTATTTCTAAAGATGAGGTTTTGGGCATGCATGACCATATAGAGAGAAATGGACAGAACATTGTTCGCCGTTCACGTGAGCCTAACGAACATAGCCGACTGTGGATTGATGAGGAAATTGAAGCTATATTGGCTAATGACATGGTAAAGATCAGTTTACTTGTAAGGTAGATAAAACTAATACATTTTAATTTGTTATGACTTCTGACATGAGGTTTCTGGACATTGTTTTTGGATTGCAGGTCGAAGCAACAAGATGTCTAAAACTTAATGAGTCGAACAGAAATGCGAAAATTTTTGAAAGGTCTTGGAAGAATGAAGAACCTTAGATATCTTGATGTGAATTTTGCATATTATGATCCTGAAGCTGACTGTGATTTTTCAGCAAGATGTCTAAAACTTAATAAGTCAAGATGTCTTAATGATACCTGGCAATACTTTTCAAACTCTTTAAGATATCTAAAATGTTCGGATTACCCGTTCTTGTATTTACCCAAAACATTTGAAGCAAACAATCTTGTTGAACTTGATATGAAGTACAGTGGAATGGTACAACTTTGGAAAGAGAGAAAAAAAAAAGGTAGAATAATTGTTGAATGGTTGTTTTGTATAATTTGTAATAATGCTATAAATTTATTGGTTTGTTAATACGCTAATATCAATCTTTTTTTCTTATTTTTGTCGGTAGGTTCTCGAAAAACTCAAATTCGTTTCACTCTCTTCCTCAAACTTGTCGACCTTTGACTTTGGGATGACTCCGAATCTCGAGACGTTATCTCTTGATAATTCTTATAAGCTAGCAAAACTTTGCATGCCAGTTAGTTGTCAAAAGCTCAAGCATCTCGTTATCAGTAAATCAAAGTTAAGAACCTTTGACCTTGGGTTGACTCCAAATCTTGAGACGTTATCTCTTGATTATTGTGCTGATTTTGTAGAACTTCACGTGTCTGTTGCATGTCCAAATCTCAAACTTCTCAAGCTTTCTTATTCAAGGTTGAGGAGCCTTGACCTTGAGCTGCTTCCAAATCTTGAGAGATTAGATCTTCAAAAATCTCATGAGTTAGTAGAAATAAACGCTCCTGTTGGATGTCTGAAAAAAGTTGTTTACTTAAACTTAAGTGGTTGTTTGAGGTTTACCCATTTTGTGTTTCGCAGTAGATCGGAACCAAAGGTTGATTGTTATTCAGCTACTTTAGATCTGGTTGGGGCGTCCTTAGATTCATGCCCATTTCACCCCAACAGTAATCTCCCAAAGTTGCAGTTTCGTTGTTCTTATGATGAAAATCTACCGTCATCAGTTGGAAACCTTGAGAAGCTGCTTTCTTTTGGTCTATGTGCTTGCATAGACTTAAAGAAATTTTCAGACATGATTTATAGTTTACAATGTTTAACAAAACTTTCACTCGAATGTGATATTCCAGAGTTTCCCAAAGATCTTGGCCAGTTAGAATGTCTAGAAGAGCTCTGTTTGTCATTAACACAGATTACACATCTTCCAGATAGCATTTGTATGTTGAAACGTCTGAAAGTTCTGAAAGTCAATTGTGGTCTTCTTGAGAAGTTACCAGAGGATCTTGGCCAATTAGAATGTTTAGAGAAGCTATGTGTGAGTAGTATGAAAATTGAATATCTTCCAGATAGCATCTGCATGCTAAAGCGTCTGAAGTCGCTCGATGTTACATACTGTTGTCGTCTTGGGAAGTTGCCAGAGGACATTGGCCAGTTAGAATCTCTGGAGAGACTAGCTTTGTGGGGTACAACGATTAAACATCTTCCAGATAGCATTTGTATGCTAAAACATCTGAAGTTTCTCAACCTTGATCATTGTGCTCTTCTTGAGAAGTTACCTGAAGATCTAGGCCGATTAGAATGTTTAGAACAGCTAGATATAACAGATACAGGCATAAGTCATCTTCCGCAAAGCATATTTGGGTTAAAAGGTCTACTTATCGCTGCATCTTGAAAGGTTCTTCAGTTGTATGATTTTCCTTCAGAGATAAAGACTACCACCTTCCAAATTCGGTGAGTAAATTACATACTTTCTTGGTTTTCTAAATTCATTGTTCTCTTATTTTAATATATTGAATTTGAAATTGGCCGACAAAAATTATTCAAACAAAATAACAAATTTTTAGAAATAAAAAAATTTTAATTACACGAATGGTCCTTATAGGTTATACCAAATTACAAATTTGGTATCAAAATATCAAAATTTACATGAATAGTCTTCATTTTAAAACTTGTTACACTTTTTGGTACCTTATACGTGTTAAAGATGTAAGAGTTTCAAAATGATGCTAGACGGTACATAGATAAGACAAATACGGATTTTATTAACTGTGCAACTCTCATACATGTTTCTATAAATTCTCCATTTTGTCGATTGCCTTTTATTTTCTTACTAATAGCGCAATTCCATATAAGCTAAAGTAGTTTCTTGGTTTTTAAGGTGGCACTCTTACATGGATTAGGATCAAGCTGAGGTCATATCGGCTCCTTTCAATAGAAGATTCATGCAAGCACATTATGGATGCTGCTAGAACAACAAATGCAAGACAATGGGCCGAGTTCCATTAGCCACCAAGAAGAGAATCGATTGTGTGTTGAAATCCCTCATGTTCACAAAGACTCGAGATTCCATTTTGAGATCAGGACACATCAAAGGCTCATTGATATCCTACACCCAACTGCACAAACCATTGACTCTTTGATGCAGCTTGATCAGTGTGGATGTCGAGGTTAAGTTTTAGAATTGTATTTCAAGACCTTTTTTGGTATTAAATGTTGTTATTTACACTTTCTTGCAGGAGATTTGTTACTTGTATCTGTTTAGTTAGATATTTTGTGATGTCGTAACCTTGAAATGATGGTTCTGCAAGTCATAAATGGTTATGGTTATTGTTTGCAATTGAAACACGATCATGCCTTTGCATTTTGAAGACGTTGATTATGTGCTTTGACTTATATGAACTGCTAACCTGAATGTAACTTCTCTCAACCATATCTATTGCATTCACAAACATTCCCTCAAGCCTACCTTTTCAAGATAGAACTAATCAGTTTACGAACAAGTTAATCAATGCAAGTTTTCATTAATAAAATGTCATTTTTACCCTCATTATTATCGAAATTAGAATTGGGCAATCAATGCGAGTTTTGATTAGGAGGGCAAATTAAGAAAATTAGTCATAAAAATTAGACACTCTTTTTGGGACAAACATAGATAGTAAAGTGGATACTTTTTGTAAGATGGAGGGAGTATTACTTAATGTCTTTAACAGAATTCTAGACTCGCCCGCTTCTACTCAAGAATCACTATAAAAATCCAACAAAATTATTAATTTCGTGGTTACATCACTTCCGTTGTAACTTAAAACCGCAAAAAGTCCAACAACTACTATATTAGTTCTGCTTGAACATGACCAGGCTCTAAAATTATCAAAGACAACAAACTAAGCTTTTTGCAATTCCAAGTCCAAGTCAGAATGGTGATGATTAAAATATTTCAAGTAAAATCCCAAATGTGAACCAAAATATTCGCCCCGACATATTCGAGTTGTTTTCATAAATAGATATCTGGCAAATCAAAAACCGTCTATCTTGCTTTCGCCTTACCAAGTTTCTTCCGCTCCACAATTCTCGAGTCTCTTGTCAAGAAACCAGCTGCCCAAAACACAAATTACACGTTATGATACAAGTTCAGATATCAATGAACTTTGGCCATAGAATGAAAAAATAACCTCCAAATGTGACCTAATGAGTAGGAGTTGGGATAAAATGCAAACATAAAAAAAAAAAAGGCAAACTAGTCAGATGGTTGAACGGGTCAAAAGTCGCCAAAGTGCAACTTTATTCAATAAAACCTACTAAATCAATATTTATTCACATAATCAGTTGCGTGTCCAAATGGGATGGGGTAGTACATCTGGCATGGAACAATATAGTGAAAACACTACTACAAAAAATTCTCTTTAGGTGCGGTTTTAAAGGCCTTTTGGTACGGTTTCAAAACCGTACCAGATAAGAGCGTACCAAAAAATGAAATATTTTTTGGTGCGGTTTTAAAACCGTACCAAAAAATGATTATTTGGTACGGTTTTTTTGTAACCGTATCAAATGACAAATATTACTATAAAACATTTAATTTTTCTTTTTAGGTACGGTTTCTTAATGAACCGCACCAAATTATGTTGGTTAACAATAAAAATTGCATTTGTTTTGCTTTTCCGATACCTGCAACAAAACACCAGCAAAGCAATATCATTCGCAAAGGACCAAAACAATATCGTTTGGAGCGAGCACAAACAATATTCAACAAAACAAACTTAACAATCTGAATTAGACGAAAGTGTTATACATTAAAGTTGCTTAAAATGTTATACACGAAAAATATCAGTAAATGTAAATAAAATATCAGAATTTCTAAAAAGATAATCTGAGATCAAGCAACATAAATTAAAAGTTGGTGATGTCAATATCCTGTTATTTATGTTCAGCCTGAAAACTTTGTGAATCTCTTACTTTAACAGCTTCCGCCATGCTTCAGTGCTATCTGATTTGGTCTTTAGGGCTGCTACAGAAGTTTACTTCTCTCCTCTAGCTATTTCCTTAGATTATCTTCCAGAGATTCCCGCTCGTATTGATGCTCCAATATTACTTGCAAGTGACATACCTGAGAATCATATAATTCGAGTCCTTAATGAACTTGAGTAGCTAAAACCAACATGAGGAGCACAACAACAGTAAACGGCATACCATAGCAAGATATCAATTCAAGAGTTAAGCAAAAAACAATCCTATGATATTAAATTCAGTAGCAAACATCAGCAGATAACAAGCAATCCCAACCTTTGTTTGTCAACATATCTTTTGCAAATAGGTTGTCATACACCATTCGGCCATAAAATTAGTAAATATACACAACGAGCAAACATGAATAACGTTAAATCATTGATATGTTGGCAGTTGATCATTTCAAGAATAATTTAGCTAATGAACAGTATAACTTATCAAGACACTTGTATCATATGTTAATATTGATTAATTACCAGGTATCCTCTGAAGGAGGTCTGAATAACTAGAGCAGCACTCGTGTGTTTTTCATAGGTAAATGGAAGTTTTGTGGGCGGAATGAGTTCCACTTGCATTGGCGCCTCAGGTAGTGCTGAAGTGGTGACCCTTGCATGTTTTTGGTCATAACACACGGCCTGTGACACGGGTTCTTTAATTGTCACTGAGGTTGATAGATTTTTGAATTCATGATGAAGTAGGATAATGGTTGTTTCGTGAAGAGGTGCTTTCTTGAAAATCCATCTTCGCTTGCTATTGTTTTGCACAAACTGCCACAGAAAGTCGTTAGAAATTAAGAGAATGAATGATCTGTTATGGAAAGTAGTTAATTAAACCAGTTAATGAAATTGATCGAGGTAAGAAAATGGGGCTTTGGGTAATAATTATGTACTTTTAGAAATGTTTACTTTACCATCGTTTACATGTCATGAAATTAAGATGCCAAAGGTTCAAAAAGTGAAACCAAATCATAGCTGTAAAACATTCTGGAAAAGGTTCAAACTTGAATCTCATATTATTTTTTCTTTGGATGACGAAATTCTACTAAGGCTTCTAGCAAGAAACTAGATACAATAAGATTTTCACAGAAAGTCAAGCTAGACACTTAGAAATAGTAGTAAAACTAGAAAGATTTTCCCAGTATAACAGTAGAGGCCATATATCAAACACTTTTAACATATTTGAGACCAATTACATGTATATGAATATTCAAGACTACAATTACATGGGGCATTAATCTAAAATATACATATATTATGGTATCAACATAGATCTCCATCATTTGGTTTGGATTCTCAGATTTAGACATAGAATCTATAAAGATTACACTAGAAATCAAACAAAAAATAATTAGAGATATACCTTTGTTTGCTCAAAATTCAACCCAAAACTTACACAAAAGACCCATTTTATTCAAGTATTCCGTCGAGCACTTGGTGGGCATCATATACCTGTAAGATCCAAATATGAAAAAATAATATTAATTATTCAATAGGCATAACTGATATAGTTTATTCTCGTCAAATCCATGGTTAGAAGCCAATCTTACCCTTCCTCGTACGAACCAATGGAAATGATAGTCGATGGAAGAGTATTTACAAATAACACTGATGAATAAAGGAACCATTAATGGATCTAAGTTATGTTGTAATAACATAATAATCACACAAATATAAAAGTTTTGATGATGGATTAGTGCTTAAACCCAAATTTCACTCACCTTATCACTGTTGGATCCTGAAGAAACTTTAGAAAAAGGAAATAAGAAAGGATCTGGTGCAAGGAAATAAGAGAAAGGGAGGCGGGAGTGAATGGATGTAAAGTGTTAGGGTTTAGATTTTGGGGGAAAAAGGGGCCGGATATTGAGCGGGAGATTGAAATTTTGAGGAAAAAGATTGGTTTTTATTTAAAATAGTTAAGAATAACGGCTTAAATAATTTGGATTTTTGTCGAGTTACTCGAGTGTGTTCGAACCGGTTTTTATCGATCTTTGAGCACAAGTTCGAGCCCATCAAATGAACTCGAAATGCTTAGATAGCTGAGCTCGACCTTATATAGGTTTAATTCGAGTTATTGTCGAGTTTTTCGAACTCGTGAGTGATATAGTATATGTTTCTATTATATCTTAGATGAGTACTGATGCGTACTTAATATCGTTGTAGGTTAGGTATCTTATCAAGTTTTAAATTTATATTTAGCCGACTAACCTATAACACACACTGATGAGTTGCAAGACCGGTCGGTAGTAGTTAGCTGGTAAGTAGGGTGTCGAACACTAAAAGTGGAACGTTAACCTAACTTGTCTATCGGTATTTTAATTCCTAGGGTTAGTTTATTTTACACTAATCTAACTTAAGGGGTTTCAGCCTGGGATGATGGCACAGATTAAGTTCAATTAATTAAATAAACTAATCTAATCTAACTAATATACAACCAGACACACAATTAAGTCCTTTCTCTTTGACCAGTTTATTTAATCGTTCAGTGATATCAAAAGAATACGTAATTAAGTCCTTTCTCTTTGACCAGTTTCATGCGGTGTACTAACTAACACGGTTCACGTTCACGAATCCTACTAGTAAATCAATGTTACCTTTCCCAAATGATACTTTTCTTGAAACAAAATATCACACTATGTTAACTTGCACTAACACAATGATAATAAAGTGAGTGCGTGGGTTATGGTTACTCACGGGCCGCGATAAGCAGAGGTATTAACACATACACACAAAACTAAATCAATTAACTTTATATAAACTATTAATGCAGTTAGCCAATTAATGGGAGCCAAAAGTTCATGACAAGCCAAGCCAACAAATACGATTGAAGCTACTAAAACAACTAAACAACTCTTCCTATCTTCTTATGCTCCTTGGATCCTTATTGGATGTGTCTTGTGGTGTTTGGTGTGCTCGAAATCCGTCTCCTCTTCTGTCTTTTCGACTTTAGAATTTAGGGTATTCAATGGTATATTGTGAATGAATGAGGAGGCGTCTATTTATAGAGTCTGGAAACAGAGGCGATACGGTGTATCGCTTTGCTCGATACGTCGTATCTAGTGTCTTCGCGTGGGGTCCAAGAATATAATATCCAGGAATATTCTGTTTTCCGTCTTGAGCTACGACGGATCTTCATCAGATACGGAGCATGTGTTAGGTTCCCATATTAGTAACACAAGCATCAATAGAAGAAATAGAGAAGAGAGATCGGATGAACAAAGCCAAACACACACACGTATGAAATAGAGAAAGGTTATGCGTAGGAGTGAGTGAATGAATTGAACAACCAACCCTCAAGTGAGGGTTATACAAGAGTATTTATAGGAAGGAACTAGGGCAACACTCCAAGTTCTCATCCTTTCCTTATTAGGCTTGGGCCAAGGCTTATGGGCCTTCTACATAAGCCTAAGCTTAATAACAAACATAAAGGCCTAATTAAGCTAACTATTACATATTAATTACCAACACTTGAATTCTAGTTTAGGAGTGATTCCAACAGCATGTACTCCTGTTATTCTGGGAATTACTTGGAGAAATCGTCAGAGATATGGCGCATCATATTCTTCATGCGGCGTATTGGACTGGATAAGTATGGAAGGTCGTGTTGACCAAAGTTTCATATACGGCGTATGGGAGAATCCCACACGGCGTATTCTTCAAAGTCAGGAAATGGTCTTCACTGTCGTCTAAGTCATTAGATACGGCGTATCTTTCTCCAGAGTTCATCCCTAGAAGTCTGAGACTCCGAAGAGCTTTAGTCTTTGAGGAGATCAAGGCTCCGTAACTACAAGACAAACATAATATTTTGTGGACCCTACACAAGTAATGGTTTTCCATAATTCTCACTCGTGCAAACAACCGCACATGGGCTCGATCTCGAAGCCTTCATATCGGCTAAAGAGAATTGTCCCCTCTAACTAATCCGGTTGAGACATGTGGCAATGCCTAGATCATTCTTAGGGTTTGCTTATACATACCCACCTCATTGATTCATTTCAGGTAGCTCATCAAACCGCTTCTCTAAACATTTCCTCATTATTTCGATGACTTCTCTAAACATTTCATCGGGTCGGGTCAATTGGGTTCAAATTTATATTTGGGTCAACCCGAATTACCCCGTTTTAAACAAGGTCGGGTTCGGGTTTAAAATATGTATCTTACTCGTGTTCAGGTGTCAACCTGAATGACTTGAGTTTAATTTTTTTTTCTTTTCTAATTTTTATGTATTTCAAGTTTGAACACCTAAATTGTATCATTTTTAAACGGCCTAGATCCGAACCCGAGTTGTCCCGAACCCGAATTGACCCGATCCGAGTTCTAAATAAGGTCGGGTTCAGATATTTGTTTTTTTGAGTCTTGACCCTAATTGGCCCAAGCCGAATTGACCTAACCCGAGTGACCCGAACCCAACCGGGTCAACCCGAATAACACCCCTACATACACTAGTGTTAGCAAACTATTTTTGAGTATATAGATAGTACTGTATATGAATTGAAACTTTTTCAAAATAAGGATAGTAAACGAATTGACGTGTCTTTTGAAATTTCTGACGAACCTTTTATCTTTGAAAAATTGAGATTTTCTAATAACGTTTTAATTTGAAAATGTTCTTTAGTACGTTTGCTAAACAAACCACACCAATAAAAAGTTATTTAATATAGAGTTATTTAGTACGGTTTTTAAATAAACCGTACCAAATAAAAGTGTTTTGGTACGGTTTTGTAAATAACCGTACCAAAAAATAAAACTCACACAAGAACCGTAGCAATTAATGATTTATTGGTACGGTTTTTTTAAAAACCGTATCAAATAATGTATTTCTTCGATTTAGGAACGGTTTTCCATAAACCGTATCTAAAAAGCGTACCAAAAAATAGTTTATGTAGTAGTGAAAGAAACATACTATACATGTAAGATCCTCATACAATCCAATCACACGTTACTGTAACAATGCCTTTCATACAATCCAATCACGTTTCTGTGAATTCTATTTATTAGTACCATATGACAGATATGACAGATATAAGGTTCCTCTAGAACAGGAAGGACTAAAAACTATAGCATGCATGATCCCTGTTTTGAGTCTAGAGGTGGCAAATTATGCCCGTTTGCCTAAATATGGGTCAATCCGGGTTTCAGTTTATCTCCAAAGGCTTTAACAGTACATTTTCCTAGAGTTGGTTAGGATGGAAACTGGCCAAACGCATTTTCAAGTGCTAAAACCTCCTAAAACGCTTAGCTAAAGAACGGGAATATTATTATAGCATTATGGTGGTAGCTACAATCTTACTTAATACATTAATCATTTATAAAACTGAAAAGCGACCAAAAAAAAAAAAAAAACCATTGACTGGTCGACCCAATTCTGTCTGGAACTGTTAAAAACGACACATTTTGACCTGCTACACAGCCCACCTAACCTGCCCATTTGCCACCTCTACCGAATCCCCCTTCAAATATTAATATATGAAAAGATAAAGAAAGATGAAATCACCCGGCATCCCCCACACAAACAAACAAATGAGCACCTATAAGACATAAAGAGCTTGACTAGCACTAGATTGGGCCCAAATAATCTCATATGTCAAAAACTCCATGTATTTTAAACAAATTGACTAACTAATATCATACCAAATGGTCCTTCCATCTCATAGAAACTGTAATGATCAACTTTCGAAAGCAAAAGTGACTCATTTGTAAAACAGCTATAAAAAGAGACTAAAGGGAGTGTGTCGACTTAGATCAATAACTCAGTTTCAAGGGGTATGCAAAAGAAAAAAAAGGTAAATAAAAGCCGTATTTACCTTCTTTCAAAGGAGGACGGAACTGATCTGGTGCCCAGTTTTGCAGTGCCCTACTCATACCAAGACGAATTGCGCCTATTTGACCTGTTCATGCACTTATGAAGTTTAGATTGGTGTCCCCAAACAAATGAAAGAACCAAAAATAATAATACTATGCATAATCAACCGAACTAGAGTGAAGTTGGAGATAATATTGATGGAATTTGCGGAAAAAAAAAGTGACGTAAGATAAAATATTTGCCAATATAAGACATAACCTGATACACCACCCCCTTTCACAGTACAATTAACATCCAGAAGACCCAACCTTTTTGTCTCAGTTAGAGGACGAAGAAGAGCAGCTCGTTGATCAAGCATCGGGAAATAGACATCGAACTGGTTGTCATTTACGAGAAATTTACCCTCACCAGGTTCAATCCAGACACGGGCAATACTACATTTCCTTTTTCCAGTCCCATAAGCCCTACCCTGACTATCAACCTGTCTAACGCGTGCATTGGCAATTTCCTCTTGCTTCTGTTGCTCTATGTCAGCTCTTGTGGACTTACGGGTGTTCTTTTCATAACGCATATCCTCAATTGTGCTTAGTGGGGACAATCCTGGAACATTGTCTAAGTCCTTGAGGGCCATTAAACTGTCAAGCATGTCATCTGTGATACCCGAGGCAGCAATTAAGTCGCCAAATGCATGATCTGGGCCTGTGGTCAAGCATTATGGTTAAAAATCTTTCATGAGAGTATGCACCACATATAGACAATAGTTAAAGAGCATTATACTGCAACAGCAAAAGAAAAAACACTAGAGCTAGCCGGAATGAACTTTGGCCTCACTAAGTAAGACTTTGAGTTGAGCGGACATGTTTCCAAGATGGAAACTAGGAATATGTATAGCTCGGTTTGAGCTGTTGAACATAGTAAGCCAACCCAGAACCTGACCAACCATACAGAAACATGTGATGTGTGGTTCACTAAATTTTCTTTCAATGCATACATACACATGCTGACATGCATATGTTCCTTGTTTGATTCAATAAATTTCCCCTAAAAAATATCATTTGTATGTTGAAACACCTCAAATCTCTGAAAGTCACTAATAGTGGTCTTCTTGAAATGCTACCAGAGGATCTTGGCAAATTAGAATGTCTAGAAAACTTATATGTTGTGAGTAGTGAGAAGATTGAATATCTTCCAGAAAGCATCTGCATGCTAAAACGTCTGAAGTTCCTCTATGTTACATGTTGTCGTCTTGGGAAGTTGCCTGAGGACATTGGCCAGTTAGAATCTCTGGAGAGACTAGCTTTGTCGTCTACAAGGATTAAACATCTTCCAGATAGCATTTGTATGTTAAAACACCTGAAGTATCTCAACCTTCATCGTTGTGCTTTCCTTGAGAAGTTGCCTGAAGATCTTGGCCGATTAGAATGTTTGGAAGAGCTAGATATAAGGATAACAGACATAAGTCATCTTCCGCAAAGCATATTTGGGTTAAAAGGTCTATGTATCTCCGCATCTCGTCAGCTTCTTCAGTTGTATGATTTTCCTTCAGAGATAAAAACCAGAGCCTGTTAGGAGTCTTCTCTACTGTGCTTTTAAGGTACTTTCTTTGTTTTTCTATATTCATTTCAATATGATTTGATATTGGGCGACAAAAATCATTCCAACAAAATCAAGAATCACTATTTTGAAGCTTGTTATACTTTTTGTACCTGTTTTCATAAATGCAAAGACAATGGGCTCAGTTCCATTAACCACCTGCACAAACCATTGACTCATTCATGCAGCTCGATGTCGAGGTTCAGTCTTTTCATTGTGGATACATTTTTAAATTACATCATCAGTAGCTTCAACAATCATCCCATTATGTGGGTTTGGGTTTAATGAATTTGGTTTATTTTTTGTTTGTTTGTTAGGTTGAAGATGGTGAAATGGCTACTGGGATTGTGGGGGCTGATTCTGACAAGGTGAGTTTTGGTGTTTATTTGGTAAATTAAGAATAAATTGCAAAAAAATGTCCTAGTGGTTTGGTAGGGTTGCAGGCGCAGTCTTTACAACACGCAATCCTTACAGGGAAATGTGGAGACCACTGTGGTAAGCAGATAATCTGCATATCATAGTAGTTTCCCATTGGCACTGCGAGTGTAATTTCAAAGTTGTAAGAATTGCGTGTGCGATTTCACAAAACCACAAAGACGGTTTTATTTTCTTGACTGTGTAACTCACGTATATGTTTCATAAATTCTCCATTATGTCGATTGCATTTTATTTTCATACTAATAGTGCAATTCCATATAAGCTAAAGTAGTTTCTTGGTTCTTAAGGTACATGGCGCTACAGGCTATCTTTAGAAGATACATACGAGCAGATTAAGGATGCTGCTAGAACAACAAATGCTAAGACAATGGGCCAGTTACACTACCACCAAGAAGAGAATCTATTGTGTGCTGAAATCCCTCATGTTCACAAAGATGCGAGATTCCATTTTGAGATCAGGACGCATCAAAGGCTCATTGATATCCTACACCCAACTGCTGGTGTCGATGTAGAGGTTAAGGTTTAGAAGTGTATTTCAAGCCCTCTTTTTGGTATTAAATGTTTTTATTTACACTTTTGGTAGTAGATTTGTTACTTGTATCGTTGTTGATTAAAGGAATGGTGTTTAGTAAAATATTTTGTAATGTCATAACCATGAAATGATGGTTCTGCAAGTCACAAATGGTTATTGTTTGTAATTGAAACATGCTCATGCCTTTGCATTATGAAGTTGACGTTGATTATGTGCTTCGACTTATATGAACTGCTAACATGAACAAAAACATTGATGAATAAAACTACTTTTTGTTCAAAACATCCATGTTATTATAGTAAAAGTTTGCATTGTACGGTACTTTTGGTATATCACTATGATAGAACTAATCAATATACGAAATTATGATAGGCGAGTAGACAGTTAATTAATTGCATTCACAAACATTCCGTCGAGCGTACCTTTTCAAGAGGTCAAACCAGATAGAACTAATCAATATACGAAATTATGATAGGCGTAATCAATGCGAGTTTTGATTAGGAGGACAAAATAAGAAAATTAGTCATAAAAATTAGACACATTTTTTGGGACAAACATGAATAGTAAGGTGGATACTTTTTGTGAGATGGAGGGAGTATTACTTAACGTCGTAACAGAATTCTAGACTCGGCCGCTTCTACTCAAGAATTAATATAAAAATCCAACAAAATTATTATTTTCATGGTTACATGACTTCCGTTGTAACTTAAAACCGCAAAAAGTCCAGCAACTACTATATTGGTTCTGCTCTAACATGACCAGGATCTAAATATTATCGAAGACAACAAACTAAGCTTTGCAAGTCCAAGTCCATAATGGTGATGATAAAAATATTTCAAGTAAGATCCCAAACGTGAAACAAAATATTTGCCCCGACACATTCGAGTTGTTTCCATAAATAGAGATCTGGCAAATCAAAAAACGTCTAACGCTTGACCCATTGGAAGCTCTTTCTTGGTTTCGCCTTATCAGGTTTCTTCCGCTCCACAATTCTTGAGTCTCTTGTCAAGAAACCAGCTGCCAAAAACACAAATTACACGTTATGATACAAGTTCAGATATCAATGAACTTTGGCCATAGAATAAAAAAAATAACCTCCAAATGTGACCTAACGAGTAGGAGTTGGGATAAAATGCAAACATAGAAAAAAGAAGCAGCAAACTGGTCAGATGGTTGAACGGGTCAAAAGTCGCCAAAGTGCAACTTTATTCAATAAAATGATTATTTATTCACATAATCAGTTGCGTGTCCAAATGGGATGGGGTAGTACATCTGGCATGGAACAATATAGTGAAAAGAAATATACTATACATGTAAGATCCTCATACAATCCAATCACACGTTACTGGAACCTTTCATACAATCCAATCACGTTTCTGTGAATTCTATTTATTAGTACCATGTGACAGATATAAGGTTCCTCTAGAACAGGAAGGACTAAAAACTATAGCATGCATGATCCATGTTTTGAGTCTAGAGGTGGCAAATTATGCCCGTTTGCCTAAATATGGGTCAATCCGGGTTTCAGTTTATCTCAAAAGGCTTTAACAGTACATTTTCCTAGAGTTGATTAGGATGGAGACAGGCCAAACACATTTTCAAGTGCTAAAGCCTCCTAAAACGCTTATAGCTAAAAGAACTGGAATATTATTATAGCATTATGGTGGTAGCTACAATCTTAATACATTAATCATTTATAAAACTGAAAAGCGACAAAAACAATTGACTGGTCGACCCAGCTCTGTCTGGAACTGTTAAAAACGACACATTTTGACTTGTTACACAACCCACCTAATCTGCCCATTTGCCACCTCTACTGAATCCCCCTTCAAATATTAATATATGAAAAGATAAAGAAAGATGAAATCACCCGGCGTCCCCCACACAAACAAACAAATGAGCACCTGTAAGACATAAAGAGCTTGACTAGCACCAGATTGGGCCCAAATAATCTCATACATCAAAAACTCCATGTATTTTAAACAAGGTGACTAACTAATATCATACCAAATGGTCCTTCCATCACATAGAAACTGTAATGATCAACTTTTGAAAGCACAAGTTACTCATTTGTAAAACAGCTTTAAAAAGAGACTAAAGGTAGTGTGTCGACTTAGATCAATAACTCAGTTTCAAGGGGTATGCAAAAGAATAAAAAGGTAAATAAAAGCCGTATTTACCTTCTTTCAAAGGAGGACGGAATTGATCTGGTGCCCAGTTTTGCAGTGCCCTACTCATACCAAGACGAATTGCGCCTATTTGACCTGTTTCATGCACTTACGAAGTTTAGATTGGTGTCCCCAAACAAATGAAAGAACCAAAAATAATAATACTATGCATAATCAACCGAACTAGAGTGAAGTTGGAGATAATATTGATGGAATTTGCGGGAAAAAAAAGTGACGTAAGATAACATTTTTGCCAATATGAGACAGAAGGAATGCCGAGAAAATAAAAATCAAGTTACAAATAACATCATAAGCACACTCGGCATGCGTAAGGTAAATGAGTGAAACTTACAAACCTAAAAATGAAAATGTGTCAAAGCAAGTCAAATGAGTCAAAATGTCCCAAAAGTAGCACTCTAACGTTTTCAACTTAGCAGATTTATTCAGACTACGTAAATACTATTTGTCACATATAGTAATTTATAATCATATTTAATCGAAAAACATTTTAAATAATGAACAGAAATAAAATAATAAGAATAGTTGGTGAGCCAATCAGAGCAGTTTTGACCCGCATAAAATATAATCCATTACAAGACAACACATTCAAACCTCCCATTTTGCCACTGATAATCATGCATTCAAACAAAAATAAATAATGTAAACTTGATGCTTCTAACCTGATACACCACCCCCTTTCACAGTACAATTAACATCCAGAAGACCCAACGTTTTTGTCTCAGTTAGAGGACGAAGAAGAGCAGCTCGTTGATCAAGCATCGGGAAATAGACATCGAACTGGTTGTCATTTACGAGAAATTTACCCTCACCAGGTTCAATCCAGACACGGGCAATACTACAGTTCTTTTTTCCAGTCCTATAAGCCCTACCCTGACTATCAACCTGTCTAACGCGTGCATTGGCAATTTCCTCTTGCTTCTGTCGCTCTATGTCAGCTCTTGTGGACTTACGGGTGTTCTTTTCATAACGCATATCCTCAATTGTGCTTAGTGGGGGCAATACTGGAACATCGTCTAAGTCCTTGAGGGCCATTAAACTGTCAAGCATGTCATCTGTTATTCCCGAGGTAGCAATTAAGTCGCCAAATGCATGATCTGGGCCTGTGGTCAAGCATTATGGTTAAAAATCTTTCATGAGGGTATGCACCACATATAGACAATAGTTAAAGAGCTTTATACTGCAACAGCAAAAAAAACACTAGAGCTAACCGGAATGAACTTTGGCCTCTCACTAAGTAAGACTTTGAGGTGAGCGGACATGTTTCCAAAATGGAAACTAGGAATATGTATAGCTCGGTTTGAGCTGTCGGACCTAGTAAGCCAACCCAGAACCTGACCGACCATACAGAAACACGTGATGTGTGGTTCACTTATTTTTCTTTTAATTCTACAAAAGACGGTACTTGGTTATTAGTTGATGCACTAACATCACGAGAGTGATAATACCTAATTGTTTTAGGCATTATCCATTTGGATGTTACCTAAAACGTACTTGTTTAGTATTTTGCATTCCGAATCTTACTTACGGAAATCTGGCATAGATAGAACTCTTGACTTTTAGAGTCATTATAAACTAGATATGTGAGTAATGGTCAAAAAAGCAAGGAGTAGAAACTTAAATGTTCAAGTCACATGCATTTGAATCTAACAAGAGCATACAAATATACAATTTACATGTTGCATAGGCCTAGTTTGTGAGCTGCCCAGCAACAATTTGGTGGAGCATACAGCCACACAGTAGACCTAAAAATCGGCTTATGGCACGGGTGGGATCAAACCTATCAGCACAAATACAACCAAATCGGAACATAAACGAGACTTCAGAGTAACAGAAATATATTTAGAAAAGGTCATGACGGTGTAACCAAAACTTGAATCCCTTTCATATAAGGTCTTTACGGCATATGGATACCTACATGCATACATACACATGCTGACATGCATATGTTCCTTGTTTGATTCAAAGAATTTCCCCTACAAAAACATGCACAAAGTCAACTTCACCCGTGTGCATGACCCTGTTGCTGCCTGCTGCCCAGCGGGTACGACAGTTTAGAGGGCGATAGTCATGCCCTATTATGCTTTACATTACAAGTCTCTCTTTAATAGAATGCATACATCTTAAGGATCGTTAGACTATGCCCACCATTTCATTTGACATTAAAACCAAATAATCAACAAACGACACTAAACACCATTAACATCACGTGGTCCTCTATATTAGGGGTGGCAATTTCTAACCTAAAACCGACACGAAAGTTAACAGGTTTAGGTTGAGTCTAAATTGATTTCGGGTCAGGTTTAGGTCGACCCATCTAGCCCATTTATTAAAGAGGTCAGTTTCGGGTTGGAAATAAATTAAGCATGTCGACTCGCCAACCCGTTTAAGATTTTTTTTTCTTAAATTAAAGATTATTTATATTTTATTATACGGTTTAAATGGGTTTTTAACTCGTGTAATGTGCCAACTTTTGTATATAAAACAGGTTAAATGGGTCAACTTTAAACCCGTTTAACATATTCAACCCATGTAACCTATTTAACCTGCTAACCCAAGTATATATACGAGTTAAATGGGTCAACCTGAAACCCATGTAACCTATTCAACCCGTGTAACCTGATTAACCCACCAACCCAAGTATATATACGGGTTAAATGGGTCAGGTTATTAGGGTTAACATAGCTGACCCGAAGATTTAAATGAGTCATGTTCGGGTTCGGGTTCGGGTTCGGGTTAGGGTTTTCTGACCCGCCAACTTGTCACCCCGAACCCAACCCGAATTGCCACCCCTACTCTATACTTAATGATATACAATCAATATTTAAACAGTTCAATCAACATCAATCGTGTAAACTAGACAGGTAATCAACAACCATAACCATGTTGCACTTACAAGCATCAATGACGTGTAAATCACATCAGATAAAATCGTCACTTAGCAAATAAGTTAAACAGCACCAACGTTCTTTCAAGTTCACCCGTGCACACTTGTTATTCATTTTGACCTTACTTAAAGCTATTAGATTTGTAAAGACTTGTTTGGAGTTCCTAAAACTATGATCCAAATGATTACAAATAGCGATGATGTTGTTTGAAATAGCATTGTTCCCCAAAGCCGAAAGCAATGGACTACTAGCCAAATCCATGAGGTTTCAACTGAAAACTCTTATCCTATGCCATTACCATGGATATTTGCAACGTAGTGTTAATTTTTGTAAAAGACCTCTATTTTCCCTAAATGCACCTGGTCGAAAGAAATTGTGTTTTTATACTTGTTTAGTTTTTTTTTCTTTTTCTTAAATGCACTTGTGTAATGGTTCCGTCCCTAGCGTTACGAATGTGGGTCGGATAATGTTTTGTTTGTTAAACAAGGTCCACAACCAATCATTCTACATACCAACATCGCACAAATTAACCAAGTACAAATCTATGACATTAATCTTAGGCTAACAATTTTGGAACTTATCAAAAACCCCTTATATAAGCTTAGCCAAACACTTGGTCTAAGCGTATTTGAGTCATATATGCTAATAAGCGCATCATATAAGCTTACCCAAACACCCCCTAAAACAGAAAAGAAAGTTTACCATTAAGTACTACATTTTTAGTTTTTTACATATTAGATTTAATAAATAATAAGCTTTAATAGTACTAGACAACCATGGTTTCTGAACACCTTTTGGCCCCACTAATTCACAAGATTAGATTTAGAGCTCACCAAATCAGTTTTTGGGAAGGTTAGGTTGGCCACTTTAGAGTTGTTTGCATGTAGTAGGAATTGAACCTCTATTTAGACTTACCAAAATTTTTCTTATCCCAGAATTATGTGGGACGGATTGTTACAAAAATCTTTTGTTTTGTTAAACAAGGTCCCCACAATCAATCATTCTAGATCGCACAAATTAAACCTAAACTACATTAAGGAAATCGCTCCTAGTACTAGTATATGATATTAATCTAAGACTAAAACGCTCAAATTCCTTATATCCTATACCAATGTGGGATGGATAATGTTTTGTTTTGTTAACCAAGGAAAATGGCACAAATTAAACCTATACTAAAGGGTGCGTTTGGTTTGTTGATAGGAATCACAATGGGTATAAGTGTTGGTATAGGGTGGAACGGTACCGGAGGGTATGATGAAACCACCCACACACATAAGATGTGAGGAAACCTTCACATTTTGGTATCCTCAATCCATTGTGGTGGGTCCCATAACCAACTTTCAAAGTCATAGACTCATACCCATACACCCCAACCAAACGGACCCCTCGTTAAGGAAATCGCTCCTAGTACTAGTCTATGACATTAATCTAGGCTAACAACAACGTAAAAAAAGACGGGTATGTTGGAAAATTTAGTGCACTTGTGGGATTAGTTCACACCTTGTAATGGGTTAGGAGGTACGGAGTGTACACCCATAAGGTCCATGAACACCCTGACTCTAATAGTGGTTTGTATTGGTAGTGCTATTGGAAAATACTGCTTGTGGTTTCCACTGAAGTAGTGTTTCCACTGAAGCAGTGTTTCCACTGAATCAGTGTTTCCACTGAAGCAGTGTATCCACTGCTAGTGCTATGAAAGTACTGATGAAAGTATTTCTTGTAACGGCTTTGACCTATTCAAGTGGCAGTTACAACTGCATAATGACCACGTTTAATTGGTCATGTAACCACTAACGGCTATAATGGGAATAATTATGAGGCTATTAATGGGCCGATTAATACTCATAATTCCATTTGACTAGCTAAGAGTAATCTCCTATAAATAGGAGATCTTATTATGCATGAGAGACACACAGAAAACGATTAACACTTATTAGCGCAAGGGTTATAGAATTGTGCCTAATTCCATAACTACATTTGGTCTTATCCCAAGTAGATATTCGTGTAACCCAGGCATTAGGGTCGAATATTTTACTTTGGAAAGTGATCACACGATTTCAAGTGATATCCGGTAACCACCTAGTGGTATTTGTTTCTGCTGATTTATTGTTTGTTTCTGCAGACATTGATTATCTTACCCTGTTTTGGGAGTTACACACCAACAATCAAAGTAAACTATTTTGTGATAATTAATGGCAACTGCTGCAATGAAACACATGGCTTCAACCTGTGCCAAGCTTGATAAGTTTGAAGGGGTGGACTTTAGGAGGTGGCAGAAGAAGATGCACTTCTTGTTGTCAAGCATGAGTGTGGTCTATGTTCTTACCACACATATTCCTGATGATGGGGATGATGCTACTGTGGAGCAGATCAGGAGGAGGAGCAAATGGGAGAATGATGACTACATATGCAGAGGTCTAATTCTCAATGGTATGTCTGATTCTCTATTTGATATCTATCAGAACATTGAATCTTCCAATGAACTGTGGGACTCCTTGGATGCCAAATATATGGCTGAGGATGCATCAAGTAAGAAATTCCTTGTTAGTAATTTCACAAATTACAAAATGACTGATTCAAGACCAGTTATGGAACAGTACAATGAACTTCTTGGTATACTTGGAAGGTTTACACAACATAATATGCACATGGATGAGTCTATTTCAGTCTCTTGTGTCATTGACAAACTCCCTCTTTCTTGGAAAGATTTCAAGCATACCTTGAAACATAAGAAAGAGGAGTTAACTCTGGTTGAGTTGGGCAGTCATTTGCATATTGAGGAATCTCTCAAGGTGCAGGATAATGACAAGCCAAAGAGTAGCAATGCTGCTGGTGCATCTGTTGTCAATATGGTGGAGCATAACAACTCCACCAGGTACAATGACAACAAAGGCAAACGCAAATATCATGACAACACAAGGGCAGATCCTAACAAGAAGGCAACACCTACTTGTTGGAAATGTGGCAAAACTGGTCACATTAAAAGGGATTGCAAGGGTGTTAAAGTTGGTGGTAAAACCAATGGATCAGGCACTAATGGTTCAGGGAGTGGTGGTTCTTCCAACTCACTTAAAGGTCAGAATATGGTTAATAAGTCTTTTCAGATTTATTATGTTACATATGTATCTGAATCTCATTATGTGTAGGATGATGATGTTGCGTGGTGGGTTGACTCTGGTGAAACAGTTCATGTGTGCAAAGATAGAAGCTGGTTCAAGACTTATGAGTCACTGAATGATGGTTCTATTCTTCACATGGGAAATGAGTCAACAGCCTTGGTGCATGGTCATGGTTGTGTAGATCTTAGGTTTAGTTCTGGAAAGATTGTAACTTTGTTTAATGTTATTCATGTTCCTGATATAAGGAAAAACTTGGTTTCAAGTAGTGTTTTGAATAATCATGAATATAAACAAGTTATTAAATCTGATAAATTTATCTTCTCTAAATGTGGTGTTTTTATTGGTTTTGGTTATTTATGTAATCAAATGTTCAGGCTTAATGTTTCCACTGATAGTGTATATATTGCCACTGATAGTGTTAATTCAGCCTTTGTGACCACCTCTGACCTGACTGACTCTACCCTTTGGCATGCTAGACTTGGCCATGTACATTATAAGAGAATGCAAGATATGTCTAAGGATGGGTTAATCCCAGCATTTGACATGGACACTGAAAAGTGTAAAACTTGCATGTTGACCAAGATAACCAAGAAACCTTTTCAGGGTGTTAGTCGTGAGACTAAGCTCTTGGAGCTTATACACAGTGACCTGTGTTATTTGCATGCCACTCCATCTTTGGGGAATAAGAAGTACTTTGTGACATTTATTGATGATGCTTCTAGGTTTTGCTATGTCTATCTTTTACATACTAAGGATGAAGCATTAGATAAATTCAAAGTGTTTAAAACTGAAGTTGAATTACAACTTGGGTCTTTGATCAAAAGGTTAAGGACTGATAGGGGAGGTGAGTACATGGATACTCTGTATTTTCAGTATGTTGGTATAATCCATGAAACGACTGCCCCTTATACTCCTCAGCAAAATGGCATTTCTGAAAGGAAAAACAGGGTGCTGAAGGAGATGGTTAATTCCATGTTGTCCTATTCAGGACTGAGTCAAGGGTTCTGGGGTGAAGCTATGTTAATAGCTTGCTATTTATTAAATAAGGTTCCCAACAAAAGGAACAAGGTTACCCCTTATGAACTCTGGACTAAAAGGAAACCCAACCTGAACTATCTCAAGGTTTGGGGTTGTAGGGCTATTGTAAGACTCCCTAATCCAAAGCTGAAAACTTTGGGTGAAAGAGGCATTGATTGCATCTTTGTTGGATATACTGAGCATTCCAAGGCTTTTAGGTTCTATGTTATTGAACCTAATGAATATGTTTAAGTTAACTCAATAATTGAATCAAGGGATGCAAACTTTGATGATAATAGATTCTCATCAGTCCCTAGACCAAGTATGAGGATTCCTAATGGAACTCATAACACTGGTGTATCAGAGGTTCCTGATGAAGAACCATCAGTGGTCCCTGATGAGGTTGTGGTTCAACAACCTGAACCTATGCTTAGAAAGAGCAAAAGGGTCAGGACTCCAAAGTCATTTGGACATGAGTTTCAACTGTATTTAGTTGAAGGAACAAGGGATGAGGTCTCTGACCAATACTCCTATTACTTCATTGTTGAGGATGATCCCAAGACATTTGAAGAAGCAATGAAGTCCCGGGATATTACTTTACTCGGAAAGAAGCAATCAATGATGAGATGGATTCCATCATGGGCAACAAAACTTGGGTGTTGGTTGATCTACCACCTGTTGCAAAACTCGGTTGCAAATGGATTTTCAAAAAGAAAATGAAGGTAGATGGAACTATTGAAAAGTTTAAGGCTAGACTAGTCATTCAGGGCTTTAAACAAAAGTCAGGAATAGACTACTTTGATACTTATGCCCCTGTGGCTCGTATCAGTACCATAAGACTGCTGATTGCCTTGGCATCTATTCACAATCTGATTACTCATCAGATGGATGTGAAAACGACTTTGTTGAATGGTGAATTGGATGAGGAGGTTTATATGAACCAACCTCAGGGCTTCATCATGCCGGCAATGAAAATAAGGTGTGTAAACTGATTAAGTCTCTTTATGGACTGAAGCAGGCACCAAAGCAATGGCATCAAAAATTTGATGAAGTGGTTTTGTCTAGTGGTTATGTTCTTAACCAAGCTGACAAATGTGTATATAGCAAATTTGATGAATCTGGTAAAGGAGTCATCATTTGTCTATATGTTGATGACATGTTGATCTTTGGCACTGACCAAAATCAGGTTGACTTGACAAAGGAATTTTTGTCATCAAGGTTCTCCATGAAGGATATGGGGGAGGCTGATGTTATCCTTGGTATAAGGATTAAACATGAAAGTAAAAGAATTTCTATCTCTCAGTCTCATTATATTGAGAAGGTGTTGAGGAAATTCAATTACTTTGACTGTACTCCTGTGAGTACACCTATGGATACTTGTGAGAAGTTGATGCCTAATAATGGCAAAGTTGTATCTCAACTTGAGTATTCTAGGGTAATTGGCTGCTTGATGTATGCCATGACTTGTACAAGACCTGATATTGGTTTTGCAGTGGGAAAATTGAGAAGGTATACTAGTAATCCTAGTGCTCATCACTGGCAAGCAGTTCAAAGGTCTTGAAGTATTTGAAGAGAACTATGGATTATAGTCTCTCATATACTGGTTACCCATCAGGGTTGGAAGGATACACTGATGCAAGTTGGATCAGTAACACTGAAGACAATTCGTCTACCAGTGGTTGGGTATTCCTACTTGGTGGAGGTGCAATTTCTTGGGCATCCAAAAAGCAAACTTACATCACCAGTTCAACAATGGAATCTGAATTTGTGGCCTTGGCAGCTGCTGGTAAAGAAGCTGAATGGTTGAAAAACTTGCTTCTTGAGATTCCATTGTGGCCTAAACCTATAGCACCTATTTCTATCCGTTGTGATAGTGCAGCTACATTGGCTAAGGCTTATAGCCAAATGTACAATGGTAAGTCTAGACACTTAGGTGTCAGACATAGCATGATTCGTGAGCTTATCATGCATGGGGTGGTATCTATAGAGTTTGTTAGATCTCAACAGAACTTAGCTGATCAATTGACGAAGGGATTTGCTAGAGACTTGGTTATAAAGTCTGCTAAAGGGATGGGTTTAAGTCCAACTTAGTCACTGAATGCTAGGACACCCAACTCCCTCATAAGGAAACTTGGGAGCTGAGTTCAATGTGGAAAGCTGAACATTCAGTGGACTAGAGCACATGTTTTATTTACATCCCAAGGTTGTGCTCAAAACCTGCTGAAAGGAGGATGAAGTCTTCACTTCTTAATGGTTAATTTTCTTTGAAAAAGTGCTTGGCAGGAGAATGAATAAAGAGGAACCACCTATGTAAATGTTGAAGTTTTGCCCTTCAGGGAGCTTTTGGACTTTTAGCTTTTACAACATTTATGAATTTGGATATGGACACATGGCTTGTATAGTGTCGGAGTGATAAGTGTTTGAAAACTTGTTTGTATTTTATCTTCAGGTATTCAAATGGGTTGAAGGGTTCAATTATTAGAACACCCTGATTCTCGAATATTTGAACGTGTAATTTACTAAGATGGAAATTCAATCCTCAGGACATTTTCGTTTATGCACATGTTTTGATTAATGTTTGTTTTCATGCAAAGGAAGTGAACTAAATTTGGGGAGGATTGTTGGAAAATTTAGTGCACTTGTGGGATTAGTTCACACCTTGTAATGGGTTAGGAGGTACGGAGTGTACACCCATAAGGTCCATGAACACCCTGACTCTAATAGTGGTTTGTATTGGTAGTGCTAGTGGAAAGTACTGCTTGTGGTTTCCACTAAAGTTGTGGTTTCCACTGAAGTAGTGTTTCCACTGAATCAGTGTTTCCACTGAAGCAGTGTATCCACTGCTAGTGCTATGAAAGTACTGCTTGTAACGGCTTTGACCTATTCAAGTGGTAGTTACAACTGCATAATGACCACGTTTAATTGGTCATGTAACCACTAACGGCTATAATGGGGATAATTATGAGGCTATTAATGGGCCGATTAATACTCATAATTCCATTTGACTAGCTAAGAGTAATCTCCTATAAATAGGAGATCTTATTATGCATGAGAGACACACAGAAAGCGATTAACATTTATTAGCGCAAGGGTTATAGAATTGTGCCTAATTCCATAACTACATTTGGTCTTATCCCAAGTAGATATTCGTGTAACCCAGGCATTAGGGTCGAATAGTTTACTTTAGAAAGTGATCACACGATTCCAAATGATATCCGGTAACCACCTAGTGGTATTTGTTTCTGCTGATTTATTGTTTGTTTCTGCAGACATTGATTATCTTACCCTGTTTTGGGAGTTACACACCAACAGGGTATACCTTTAAGAACATCAGTTAAAGATTTAGCTTCTTCATCCAATAGTCTATTATTCTCCTCATCTTGTTGTTTCTTTTCACTATCCTCCAACAACGAGAAAACCCCATCATTATCATCATCATTCGGACTCGATACCTTAGAAGAATCTTGTTCTTGGATAGCACTAAACGAAAACAGAGATTCGATACTTTCTTCTCCTCCTCCTAATGATGAAATGTTCCATGAAGACTTGTTATTATTATTATCATTGTTTCTAGTTGAGAAATAATGATGACCACCCTACTTGATTGTGCTAAAGAAGCTGCTACTAGAGTTTTGGTTTTGAGATTGAGAAGATGATGAAAATAGGGTTTTAATGAAACATTTTGAGGAGGGTTTAGAAAGTATGCGAGACAGCATTTTGGTCTTTGGGAGATCCACCCTTGTTTGTCTGCAAATGAAATGAGTGATGAGGGTTTTACCCTTCTTTATGGGATTTGCTTATGTGGGTCGGGTGGGTTTGGATGATTTTTTATCTAAACAGATATGATCTAGATGGGTGTCAAAAAAACCCGACCCGGGCCCGATTAATCGTATTTGGGTCGGGTTTTACGGGTTAAAAAGTTTATTTGGGTCGACCCGAGTATTAATTACGGCCGTGTATTGGGTTGAAATTATTTGGCTAGCTCGGGTTCGAGTAGACCCTATTGACCCGAATAAGAAAAAGTCGAATTTTTTGATATATTTTTATAAATTATTCATGTAAAAAATTTGAATTATGCTACTTCCTCCGTCTCAAAGTTATTGCTAAAAGACAAAAACACACAGTTTAATAAAAGTAAGATCACTTTAATTTTTAACAATTCAAAAGGAATATTCCTCTGCTATTATTTTAAGACGGAGGGAGTATTTTTTAATCATTTTATTCATATTCAGTTTAACTCAACTAACCCGAGTTCAAATAAGGTCAGGTTCAGGGATGGTTTTTTAGCCTTGACCCGCCTCGAATTGACACGGACCCGACCAACCGAACCTGATTAACATCCCTAATATTGAGTGGGAGCTAACACACTTTTCTTAAATTAAAATCAATGGGGAAAGTAAAAATGAGTGTTTTTTGTGTTTCTTAACTTTTCATAAGAAAGAATAGAGTATATAGGAAAATAAATAAACTTTCTTAAAAGAATCACCTCATTTATCAAAAGAAAAAGAAACGAAACATGAATATACTTTTTGTAAAAACTAATATGACTATTTTAAAAATTTAGCATTAAGAATTAAAAGACATACATGTAATTAAAACAAGTTATTTCATTTTCTTTCAACTCAAGAACATGAGTTGTGGTAGTTCTTTTTCCTTTCATTTATCTTAAGAATATATAAGGGTTTTGGTTGCTAAATAGACGTGTACTTTATCAAATGTACCGTTTTGGTACGTGTACTAATTTCTGTTCTACTTTATGTTGCGTACTTTTATGTTTTGTTCCATTTTGCACGCATGTTTCTGAGGCAACCGGTTGGGAATGTATAAAACCGGCAAACATGCCTATGTGGCATATTTTTTGAGTAAATTACATAGATCGTCCTTCTTGTTTGTCCCAAATTGCATCTACTGTCCCCAGTCGTTTTCGTCTGTTTTTTTAAGTGTTCATCCGTTTCTTTATGTTTTCGTCCGTTTTTTTACGTTTTTGTCCGTTATTTTTTACGTTTTCAACTGTTTCTTTACGTTTTCGCCCGATTTTACGTTTTCATCAATTTTTTTTTTTACTTTTTTCGTTTTAAATTGCCTACGTTTCTCTTTTCACGTTTTCCACCCCGTTTTTTGGTTTTCGTCTTTTTACGTTTGTATGTCGTTCGTTTTCATATTTTTTCGTTTACGCCTGCTTTTTTACGTTTTCGTCCGTATCTTTACGTTTTTGTCCCTTTTTTCAGTTTCGTCTATTTTTTTACGTAAAGAAATGGATGAAAACATAAAAAAAGACACAAGAACAAAAAAAACAGACAAATACGTAAAAAATGGACGAAAACGTAAAAAAAGAACGAAAACATAAAAACGTAAAGAAACATAACATTAAGAAAACGGAAGAAAACGTAAAGAAACGGACAAAAACGTAAAGAAACGGATGAAAATTAAGAAAACGGAAGAAAACGTAAAGAAATAGACGAAAACGAAAAAAACAGACAAAAACGTACAAAACGAACGAAAACGTATAAAAACGGGTAATAACATAAAAAAACGTATAAAATGGGGTAAAATGTTTGAAATCGTAAGAAAAATGTATAAAAAGGGACGAAAACGTATAAAAACGGGTAAAAACGTAAGAAAAACGGAAGAAAACGTATAAAAACGGACTAAAACGTATAAAAACGGACAAAAACGTATAAAAACGGAACAAAAGTACATAGCTATTTGAATGGCTAAAAAACAGAACAAAAGTACACGTACCAAAAGGGTACATTTGAAAAAGTACGTAGCTATTTAGCGGCCAAAACCATATTATTTAACTTATTTTTGTTAGTGGAAATATGGCGTGGCGTGCACACGTGGCAATAGTGATTATGGTTTTGGTAAAACAAGTTTAACCGTGCAAAATGGTACAAAACATAAAAGTACGCAACATAAAGTGGAACTGAAATTTGTACACGTACCAAAACGGTACATTTAGTAAAGTACACGTCTATTTAGCAGCCAAAACCCAATATATAAACCAATAATTTTTTTTACTTCTTCTTTTCTCTTTATTATTTTTCCCATTTTCCTTTCTTTTTAACTTGATAACACAGTGTAAATGGGTCTCGATTAAAGTTGATGAGTCGGGGTTTTTTTTTTTTTTTTTTTGTGAAAAATGAAGAAAATAAAAAGATGTGTTCAGATTATTTTTTTTAACCCATTACTCGCCCTAGACTTGTAGGTAAAATATTATATCAAATACCAATTTAGACACATCCAAAATATAGAGAGAAACCTAACTAAAATTACCACCTCATAACTAATACCCAACTTGACCCATAAATAACCAACTTCTAAAATTGACACCTCTACTACAGGGTGTTCATTGATTTGGGTGACCCACTGTGAAACTAAGAATAAGGCCTCATAAACCATGAAAAGCTTAACTATTATGAAAATTTTAAAACATAATATACTTAGACATGTATAAATACTAATAGACATATACTAAATTGGATGCCCCCTCACATAATATTTAAAATGTGCTATAAAAATTCAAGTTAGACATGTATAAATCATAATGGAAATATACTAAATCGGAGGTCCTTACAAATGGCGGCCATGTGCGGCTATCCTACTTGCACATGCTAATCACCGTCACTGGTCTACTATTTCCCGAATATTAAGCTTATATGATTTTTGATTATCTATACTACTTATAAAACATTTAGCACTCTCTATCCTAAATTTTTTTAAGATGTCATTAATGTGTTTTTTAAGCATTACAATTTTTAATGCATAATGCACACAATACATAGCTTTTACTAATTTATCTTTCACAATATTTTAATGCTTCATTTATTATTTCTTTTTGAATTATTATAGTTTTAATGCAAAAATGCACATATAAATGAATATGATTTCAAAATGTATGTAAAACTACAAAGTTCCAAAACTATTATTATATCGTAAGAGTGTTTCGAGAACCAATCTAAATAAATTTTGAATTATTTTAAATAAAATTAAGAGTAAATTGCAAAAATCGTCCTTGTGGTTTGGCCAAATTGCACGTTTCGTCCTTGTGGTTCATTAAGTGCAAATATCGTCCTTATTTGGCACTGTTACGTTCACTTTTGGTCCTTCATCATTGCAAAAACCGTCCTTGTGGTTTGCCAAATTTCATTGTTGAAGGACCAAAAGTGAACGTAACAGTGCCAAATAAGGACGATATTTGCACTTAATGAACCACAAGGACTAAACGTGCAATTGGCTAAAACCACAACATTTTATTTGCAATTACTAAAATTAACTATAAAAGTAAAAAACGGTTTTTTGTAAAAATCGGGATTATTTTTTGAAGACAAATGATGCAAAGATATAATTAACAAGTGATAATTTATTTGATTTTATACATGTTACACATATCTATACTACTTAGAAAGCATTTAGCACTCTCTCTACTAAATTTTTTAAGATGTCATTAATGTGTTTTTTAAGCATTATAATTTTTAATGCATAACGTTCACAATACATAGCTTTTACTAATTTATCTTCCACAACATTTTAATTTTCATTTATTATTTTTTTTGAATTAGTATAGTTTTAATGCAAAAATGCACATATAAATGAATATGATTTTACAATGCATGCAAAACTACAAAGTTCCAAAACTATTATTATATCGTAAGAGTGTTTCAAGAACCAATCTAAATAAATTTTGAATTATCTTAAATAAAATTAACCAGAAAAGTAAAAAAAGGTTTTTTGTAAAAATCGAGATAATTTTTTGAAGACAAATGATGCAAAGTGCTAAGTGCTAATTCAATGATTAATATATTAGTATATTAATTATTCTACTTTTCATTGATAACTCTAAATGATTGCTTAAACATGTAAGTTTTCTTTACATTATAAGCATTCTTTTATTTATATCTTCTATCTATGTGAGACAAGTGTTATAAACAATATTAATGATACAAACATTTTCATAATATATACTCTACAAGATGTATACATTATAAGCACTTTTTTATTTATATCTTTATCTGTATGGGACAAGTGTAATAAGCAATAATAATGATACAAACATGTTCAAAAATATATTTTATTTACTTATTACGAGGTGTTGATTATTACATATATATTTCAAAAAAAAAAGTTTCTACTTACTTGTGACTACGGACCACTATCAACTAATTTGACCATAACCCCATAACATTATTGACTACCGCGACGCAAAATCACGCCACTTTCAATTATTTTTATATGAATTAGTTTGATATTATCCATCACTTTTTTAAAAGTTACTCAAACTCATTATATTTTCGCTATTGATAAAGTTATTGTAAGAGAAAAAATAAAACTGAAAACATTTTTTGCCGAAAATTTTATTACTTGATACCCGCCGCCGCAACGTGCGGGGTACCAAACTATAGTATTCTAAAGAGTTGAAATATGCGACATGAAACTTTTGTCATCCGTAAATTTATCGTCACATAAAACGTTTCAGATTATAAAGCATGGTTCATTGAAATTTTTTATTTCAGGGTACCCGCCGCCGCATCGCGCGGGTACCCTGTTGGTTAAAATAAAAGGACAATTACATACATCCCTACTTAAACATCATTAATTACATATTTCCTCAATTAAATTTTGAAATAACAAATATACCCAATTTTATTTATTTAATTATCATATTTACCCATTTGGTCTCTTTTATTATTGATAGCATATCATTATTAGTGGACCAAGCCCATATACCAAAAGTTCGCAATTCAGCCATCACAAGAACTATGTAAACCCAGACCTCTGGTTTTTCTTTATCACATAATTAAGGAAATCATTAGATTCTTCTTCCTTCTTAGGCTAGGTAACACTTCTTAGGACGCATAATACATGCGTATGAGACAACAAACACTAACGGTTAAGAAGTACGGGTCTCACATATCACAGTGGGAAACACCACGACCAACAACATAGAAAGCAAAGCACTCTCATGATAGCATATCATTATTAGTGGAAGGGCCACATGTCCTCCTGCTCTCTAGATGATCAACACCTGGCTCCTCTACAGCCGTTGATCATCTCTCAAGGGTTTATCTCTAAACCCTACATGCCTCTCTATAAATAGAAGGTAACACACATAACTTCACAAGTTTCACACACTTGGGCGAATATTGTTTCACAGTAGTCAAGTATGGTATTTGTTTGAGTGTTACCCGAGCTTCTTGATCTTTATCATTCTCATCGGGTCCTTATCATTCTACACGGGAAACCAAACAACAAAACTATTCACATCCCATCCCTTAAACCGGTTTACATACTATACATAAACAATTATATAAACAAATTAAACTACGACCATTCTACCCCCTTTATTATCCATCCTATTATTACAATCACATACTAATTGCATCTTTGTTGAGGATATTATAAATTGACAAAACAACTTGTTTCTTAACATATATAAAAAAAATAAAGAAAAAAGTGTTAGGCATGATGGCTCAAGCGAAAAAGCCATCTAACTGCCACATCAGCATTCATCCTTTTAACACTCAAACCAAAATTCCCTTTTACTCATAACTCAAGCCAAAACAACATTTTTGAAACTCAACATTTTTTTTCAAACCAACTAATTCATTCATTAAATAAAAATACAAGTTACATAAAAAAAACACATATTTCTATTAACACATTATATAACTTATGTAATAAGAATTAAATTTAAACCAAATTTTATATTAACCAATGTCATTTAAAAGAAAAAATCAATATACATGGACTAAACATGTAATTAATTATAGCCACAAAAAAAAGAAAAAAGTTAAAGCATATCTTTTCCCTTTGTCTTCTTCGTTGAGCAACTGCAAACTCACATAAACCTTCAAAAAACACACTATACAATCTCATATTAAACCTTCAAAAACCCTAGTTTAAACAAAAATAAACACATAAACATACTACATAATCTATCTTTCACGTACGCTAGTAAACTAGATTGGGCTTTAGCGCCAACACACTCCGATGTGGTATCGCCGGTTTGACGTGGTTCCACGTGGGATCAACATTGATCCTACACCACCATACCCAGTTCTATAACGAGCAAAGTTAGTAAAATTTCTTTAAATCTAGAATCAGCAATATTATACACTTAGTAAAAAGGACAAAAACAACAAATTGTCAAGATTAATATTTTGTACAATCAATTAACACATACTAGTTTATTAGTTGATTATGAAAGAAGATGACTAGCAATTTAAGATAGATTGACACTCAAATGAAGAAAGGTTAGAAGGGTATATTTGTCTTTGAATAAAGTTACATGAAAAGGATATATTTATTATTTTAAGATTTTATAGGGAAAATATGTAATTAGTGAAGCGTAAATGGGATGTATATAATTCTCCTTAAAATAAACTTAAATTTTCCAGATTATTTTTAAAGTAAGATATTTTATATCATTTAATATATCATAATAAGCTTATTTAACTTCATACTCTGAAAAATAAGTCAGAAAATCTAAACATATAAAAGATAAATCAAAGTGCCACAAAATTATAGTCATACAAATAAGCTTAAACAAGCATCCCTTGGCTACTCCCAATGGAGGGAGTGAACCTCCTTGACATGCTCATCTCACGTAGCATCCTTAATGTGCCAAGCATCACTAACCTCGTGACCGAGCAAAAATATAAATAAAAATAGAGACGAACAGTGAGACGCTCACTAAATAGGGATATGTGCAAGTGGGCCCCTTTTGAATGTTTATATTATTGGTTACTTAGTTTATAAGTGTGTGTGAGGTATTTTTGGTATGGCATGTTTGTATAAAAATATGTATTTTAATGAAACGTGAGAGAGTGGTGATTATTGGGGGTGAAACGTTAGTAAGAGTGATGGGAGAGAGAAAGCACATGTAGCACTAAGGTGAAAGGTGAATTGATATAACTGTTGGAAGTAGTCTTATAAACGGCAACTAGTAAATATCTCTCCTCGTCATGCTAGTCTTTCCCCTTTTGCTTCACGTTGCATACCTTAGTGTGTGGGGTGTGGGGTGTGGGAGAAGGAAAACACATTGAGAAGAGGTTTTGGTAGTTTTTGCAGCTGGAAAATGGTACCATGTTTTACGGGAAAACAATTATTTTTCTTTTGCAGGACTTGAGTCCCGTAGCTATAAGAAGAGAGAGAAAATGGTACCAGACTCTTTTAAGTTGAAATAGTGGTCTCTCACACACTCTAAAGAGAGAGAAAGTTGCTTTTGGGATACAATATTTATTTTATTGATTATGTTGTGTGAGTATTTGTGTTTTGAGGGTATTTTTAAATGATAAAAAGTAAAAAAAATGTGGAAAAAAGAAGGTGCTGTAATGGTTGAAGAAAAATATGGGATAACAATATTTATTGTAATGAGATACAATATTTATTTTATTGGCTGTGTTGTGTGGGTATTTCTGTTTTGATTGTATTTTTAAATGAAAAACTATATAGAAAAGAGAGAAGGTGCTATAATAATCGAAGGAAAATATGTTTTGCAGAGAGAAAAAACTGGCATGACGAATGAAAATACATGACCACCCATCTCACCCTTACAAAGTCTTTTGGCTAAAGTGCCAAACTTTTTATCAAATCTTTTGTCTTTCTTTTTATTCAAAAGTTTATGTTGCCTTTACGTATCTTCCTATTATAATATGTCAATTATCTAAGAGTGAATGGTGGGTTATAGTTATGACATATACAATAGTAGAAAGAGACGTAATTAAAAGAGAAAAAAAATATATGTATATTTCAATAAGTTAACTATTATAGTTTCTTTTGTTCTTATGGTCCAAATTATCTATGTTGCATCATTCAAAAAGATCCAACGTAAATTAAAGTACTAGTTCTAACAAATCAATAAATATTATTTTACTTTTTTTTTTTTTTTTTTTTGCTAAATTACTTCTTACAAAGCCGCAAAAAACTGTCTTCGCCTTTCAATACCAAGAGTAATAATCAATGTTTTAAAACTCAAGTTAGGCCTTTTTTTTACCATCTCTATGTGTAATGATTTTAATGGTCTGCTTCACAAAAGCCCAAAATTCATAAACCATTTGGTCACTCAATTTCTTTCACGTGTCTTTGTGGATAACATTTAATCATTTCATCAAAAACCATCCCACATATGTTTATATAAACTAAATAAAAATGTCAAACCCAATTACAGCATCAATAATCTTCCCATTATGCACTCATCTTCAATACGCAAACACCCATCACCCCATTGCACCCCGATTGTACCAAACACCAAAGTTCTTAAAGTTACAGTCCAACCGTATTTTAACAACTAACTTTAGGCTACTGGGAGTTTTGGTGTTTTGGTTTGGCCAGATTGTAGGCGCAGTCTTTACAACTTTGAAAGTGCAAGCACATTCCCTACAAGATAAACTGCATACATAAGTAGTTCCCATTAGGATGGACTGCACGTGTACTTTCAAAGTTATAAGAAATGCGCCTGTAATATGACAAAATCATAAGGACATTTTTTTGCAATCTACTTTTAAGATAATGTAAATTGTAAGGTTTTAGGGGTTTAAAGAAGAAATTAACGTTTAGTTTGTTATTTGCTTTTTGTTTCGTGAAATGAGATGCGAATGTGGCCGAATTTATTTGAAGCCATGGAAAAGGGGTGGGGTCGGATGTGTGTTGAGAATTAAGTATCAAGTGTTTGGGTGATTACATTATAATTGTTGATGTTTTATTAGTTGAGGTTATCGACAAAGGTTAAGTCTTTGACTCATGTATAGCACATGGCCGAACTGGGGTATCCCATGACTATTTCTAGCTACCCCTAAATATGTAGCTATTGAAGTTTATACCCGAAATCTCTTGTGAGGACATATCTAATCGTTAGGCTACCTTATTAGCGGCTGTTTGGGTGATTATTTGGTAAAAAGTGGAAGCATGTTTGCTTTTTCTTGAATTTTACTTTTTTGAGAAACATGTAAGAGGTGTAAGACCATATCAAACCACACCGAACACCAAATATAATGAAAATGGTAGACCGAGGGCTCGATCGAGATATTGCGAATTATTATCAACATTTGCCAATTTGCAAATTACTATAAACTTTTGCTTTTTTCTGAATTATTAAAAAAACACTTAAGCCTTTTAAGTTCTCATATATGTAATTAATTAATGCTACTTTTGATTGATAAAAATTCATTTTTACTTTCATAGTTAATATAGATATTAGAAATGAGTAATTAATGCAACTTTTGGTTACATGGACAAATAAGAAAATCAGTAATTATCAATTGTTGTCCATATATAAAAGGTGGACAGCTATTTTGAGACAAATATAAATAGTATGATGGACACTTTTTTTAGGACGGAGGGATTAGTTAGTAAACTCATCATAAGTTAACATCCACGATATACACAAACACCCCCCTAGATTTGCTAACAATATGAAAATGATTCTTAAACCTATTAAATTTTACATTTTAATACTTTTCATACTCATAGCGAAACACGATTCTTGTTTATTGTTTATCAACATTATAAGAATTTATATGGTAATAGTGTCTGAAAAAGGATGTTTATGTTGATATTATAATTTTTTTTTCAAATTTTTCTTTGAGCTTGAGATATAATTTAGGAAAAAACTATGCTGAGATATTTCTTCCATTATATTGCTATTGTTAAGTTATTACAAAATTTTAACTTGACTATGGCTAGCATTATTCTGATATTTCTTTATTGTAAAATATAAGGAAATTTCATGTAACGACTATTTCATTTTCCCGGGTAATTAAAGCGTCTCACCAAAGTTGAAAAAGTCGTTGCAATATGTCCAAGTAAAAGAAGATATTTATATCTTCTGTATTTTAATCTCTCATCTCACAACCTTTCATTTCTCATCTCTCAGAACACACATCTTGCAGCCACCACCACCACTTTTATCAGGTTTGGTTTGTTCATTTATTCAGCTATTTAGAGTTTATGTTTTTTGTTTTGTGTATAATTGGGGTATTAATGTCTAACTGTGTATAATTAATTTTTTAGTTTGTTAGATTTTTAGATACTTTAGGATTTTAGTGACTTATTTTGTAGTTCGAAACTAGTTTATCCTATAGGAAGCCTGTCTGAGATTAATTTATTAGAAGTTAATATCGGAAAGTCCCTTCGACTGCTTTTTGAATGTTGTCTTATTAAGGCTATGGATGTGAATAAACGATTTACGTACGTAGTAGTATTTGTGAAAATATTTGACAAAAATTCCAAGGATTTCTCCTTTACTCCACCAGTTACCAATCATGCTAACTCGTTTTGACCCGTCTTCTTATTATCTAGCTAAACAATTCTTCTGTATCTATATTTCAAACAAGATTGCTAATGTGTTAATCACTGTCATAAGGACTAGAATTTCAATTTAATTAACTGAAATTTCAATTTAACAGGATCACTGAATGGCATCTTCTTCAAACTCATCCGTTCAAAAGAGCTTCAAGTATGATGTGTTTATAAGCTTCAGGGGTGAAGACACTCGCAAAACCTTTGTTGATCATCTTTATGAAGCTCTTAAGGACAAAGGCATTTACACTTACAAAGACGATGAAAGAATTGAGCAAGGGAAAACTATCGACAACCAGCTTATCCAAGCTATTAGAGGGTCAAGATTTTTCATCATTGTTTTCTCACAGAAGTATGCTTCTTCATCTTGGTGCTTGGATGAGCTGGTTGAGATCATGGAGTGTCAAAAGACTGGCGAATTGAACAAATTGCCTATCCCGTCTTTTTTGATGTGGAACCCACCCACGTCCGCTATCAAAGTGGGGCATTTGGAAAAGCCTTTTTGGAAAACAAAAACAAAGACGATGCTGGTAAATGGATAGAAGCTTTGAAAGGAGCATCAAATCTGGCTGGGAGGGAGTTGAAGGCGACCGCTAATGGGTAATTGCTCCGCATATCTCTACATGCATTACTTTTGTTTCTTCATCCTAGCTAGTATTATGTTACATAGTATTACCTTGTATATTATTGTATAAATGTTATATATAGATCTATGCTAAACAGAAACTTCTTTTACCATACACATGGTGCAGGCACGAAGCTAAATTCATCAATAAAATTGTTCAAGAGATTTCACTAGAGTTACGCTCCATCAATTTCGACTTTGATAAAAAGTTAGTCGGCATGGAGACCCGAGTAGAGGATGTTGTATCGTATTTAGAAATTGAAATTGATGAAGTTCGCATGATAGGGATCAAGGGCATGGGTGGGGCTGGGAAGACAACTTTGGCAAGAGCTGTTTTTGATCATTTATCTCATCGTTTCGAAGCTACAAGCTTTGTTGAGAATGTGAGAGAAGCTTCAAATGGCTCAGATGGTTTGAAGAAATTACAAGAACAAGTTCTTTCAGATGTGCTGAATGGAAAAGTCACCGTGAATGGTGTTTTTGATGGGAAAAACATGATGAAAAGGAGGATGTGCAGTAAAAAGGTTCTTCTAGTTCTAGATGATGTGGATCACATAGAACAACTGAAGGCATTAGCCGGTGAGCCTAATTGGTTTAAGCCAGGAAGTAGAATTCTCATTACAACAAGAGATGAGCAAGTATTGGTAGCACACCGAGTGGACGTGATTTGTGATATTGTTCTCTTATCAGAGAAGGAAACAATTTCCCTCTTTAGTAGGTATGCTTTTGGAAGAGAGAATCCAGTTCAAGGATATGAAGAGCTGTCAGGAAAAGTTGTACGTTATGCTGCTGGTCTTCCCTTAACACTCGAAGTATTGGGTTCATTTCTCTGTGGCAAAGATGAGCTTGAATGGGTAGATGCCATAGATAGATTAGAAAAAATTCCCTTAAAGGACACTCTAGAAAAGCTAGAATTAACCTATATCAGTCTCGAGGATGATTATAAGGAAATATTTCTTGACATTGCATGCATATTGAAAGGCCAGACCAAAGAAGATGCAATCAGAATTCTTGAAAGCTGTGAATTTCACGCTAGAAATGGCATAAAAGTTCTTGAGCAGAGAATCTCATAACTATTTCTTCTGGATATTATGGTAAGATGGTCTTGGGCATGCATGACCATATAGAAGAAATGGGAAAGAACATTGTTCGTCGGTCGCACCCCGATGAGCCTAACAAACATAGCCGACTTTGGATTAATGAGGAAATTGAAGATATATTGGCTAATGGCATGGTAAAGATCAGTTTACTTGTAGGGTGGAGAAAACTAATACACTTTCATTTGTTCTAACTTCTAACATGAGGTTTCTGGACATTGTTTTTGGATTGCAGGGTACTGAAGCAACAAGATGTCTAACACTTGATATGCTGAGAGGAAATTCGAGAACTCTTATGAAAGGTCTTGGAAAAATGAAGAAACTTAGATATCTTGAAGTGATTTTTGCAAAATTTAATTCTAAAACTAACAGAAATGCGAGAATTGTTATGAAAGGTCTTGGAAAAATGAAGATACTTAGATATCTTAAATTTAAAGTTACCCAATACTTCCCTAATTCTTTAAAATTTCTAATATGTTGGAATTACCCTTTCTTGTGTTTACCCAAAACATTTCAAGCAAACAATCTTGTTGGACTTGAGATGAAGCGGAGCAAAATGGTACAACTTTGGGAAAAGGGAGAAGAAAAGGTAGAATAATTGTTGGTTGGCTGTTTGTATAATTCGAAATAATGCTATTTATTTATTGATTTGTTAATATGCTAATATCAATCCTTTTGTCTTATTTTTTATTGTAGGTTCTCAAAAAACTCAAATTCCTTTCTCTTCATGACTCAAACTTGACGACCTTTGACTTTGGGATGACTCGAATATCAGACGTCTCTCTAAAGTATTCTGATAATTTAGTAGAACTTTGCATGCCAGTTATTTGTCAAAATCTCAAGCATTTCGAAATCAGTTTCTCAAAGTTAAGAACCTTTGACCTTGGGTTGACTCCAAATCTCGAGACATTATCTCTTAAAAAATGTGCTCATTTTGAAGAACTTTACGTGTCTGTTGCATGTCCAAATCTCAAATTCCTCAACCTTCATAAATCAAGGTTGAGGAGCCTTGACCTTGAGCTGATTCCAAATCTTGAGAGTTTAGAACTTCAAGAATGTCATGAGTTGGTGGAAATTAACGCTCCCGTTGGATGTCTAAAAAAAGTTGGCTACTTAAACTTAAGTGGTTGTTTGAGGTTTCCCCTATTTAAGTTTCGTGGTGGATCTGAACCGAGTCAGGTTAGTCGGGGTCGTTCTTCAGCTATTTTAAATCTGGATGGTAAGTCCCCAGATTCATGCCCATTGCACCCCAACAGTAATCTCCCAAAGTTGCAGTTTTGTTTTTCTTATGATGAAAATCTACCGTCATCAGTTGGAAATATTGAGAAGCTTATTTCTTTTGGTCTATGTGCTTGCACAGACTTTAAGAAATTTTCAGACATGATTTGTAGTTTACGATGTTTAGAAAAACTTACACTCAAAGGCAACATTCCAGATTTTCCCAAAGATCTTGGCCAGTTGGAATGTCTAGAGGAGCTCTATTTGTCATCTACAAAGATAAAACATCTTCCAGATAGCATTTGTATGTTGAAACGTCTCAAATCTCTCGAAGTCAATAATGGTGATCTTCTTGAGAATTTACCAGAGGATCTTGGCCAATTAGAATGTTTAGAGAAGCTACATGTTAGTAGTAAGAAAATTGAGTATCTTCCAGATAGCATTTGTATGTTGAAACGTCTCAAATCTCTCAAAGTCAATAATGGTGATCTTCTTGAGAATTTACCAGAGGATCTTGGAAAATTAGAATGTTTAGAGGAGTTACGTGTGGGGAGTAAGAAAATTGAATATCTTCCAGATAGCATCTGCATGCTAAAACGTTTGAAGGATCTCTATGTCAAAGAATGTTGTCGTCTTGCGAAGTTGCCTGGGGACGTTGGCCAGTTAGAATGTCTAGAGGATCTCCATTTGTCATCTACAAAGATAAAACATCTTCCGGACAGTATTTGTATGTTGAAACGTCTGGAGTATCTCCGCCTTGAAGATTGTGCTCTTCTTGAGAAGTTACCTGCAGATGTTGGCCAATTAGAATGTTTAGTGGGGCTATGGGTGATTAGTAATAAGAAGATTAATTTTCTTCCAGATAGCATCTGCATGCTAAAACATCTGAAGTGGCTTGAAGTTACAAACTGTTCTTTTCTTGGGAAGTTGCCTGAGGACATTGGCCAGTTAGAATCTCTGGAGAGACTGGATTTGTTCGCTGCAAAGATTAAACGTCTTCCGGATAGCGTTTGTATGTTACAACATCTGAAGCATCTCAACCTTCATCGTTGTGCTCTTCTTGAGAAGTTACCTGAAGATCTTGGCCTACTAGAATGTTTAAAACATCTAGATATAACAGATACAGGCATAAGTCATCTTCCGCAAAGCATATTTGGGTTAAAAGGTCTGCTTATTGCCGCACCTTCAGAGCTTCTGCAGTTGTATGATTTTCCCTCGGAGATAGAAACCACAACCGATCCCATTGAGTGAGTAAATAATAGATACTTTCATTGTTTTTTTTAATTTATTTTTCTCTTATTTTTGATATCATATTGGCCGACATAAATTATTCGAACAAAATAATCATTTTTTAGTAAGAAAAAATAAAGTAAATTACATGAATAGTTCATATAGTTTATACACATTACAGATTTGGTTTCTGATTATCAAAATTTACATGAATGGTCTTCAATTTAAAACTTGTTACACTTTTGATCTCTTATTGTGTTAAAGATGTAAGAGTTTCAAAAGGATGCTAGATGGTACATAGATAAGACAAATAAGGATTTTATTAACTGTGCAACTCTCATACAAGTTTTCATAAATTTTCCATTTTGTCAATTGCATTTTATTTTCATACTAATAGTGCAATTCCATATAAGCTAAAGTAGTTTCTTGGTTTTTAAGGCGGTACTCTTACGTGAATTAGGATCAAGCTGAGGTCATATCGGCTCCTTTCAATAGAAGATTCATGCAAGCACATTATGGATACTAACAAATGCAAGACAATGGTCGAGATTCCATTTTGAGATCAGGACACATCAAAGGCTCATTGATATCCTACACCCAACTGCACAAACCAATATTGACTCTTTGATGCAGCTTGATCAGTGTGGATGTCGAGGTTAAGTTTTAGAAGTGTATTTCAAGACCTTTTTTGGTATTAAATGCTGTTATGTACACTTTGCGCAGGAGATTTGTTACTTGTATCTGTTAAGTCAGATATTTTGTAATGTCATAACCTTCAAATGATGGTTATGCAAATCACAAATGGTTATGGTTAATGTTTGCAATTGAAACATGATCATGCCTTTGCATTATGAAGTTGACGTTGATTATGTGCTTTGACTTATATGAACTGCTAGCCTGAACTACATTGGCACATACATTCCCTCAACCAACTATATCTATTGCATTCACAAACATTCCCTCTAGCGTACCTTTTCAAGATAGAACTAATCAATTCTGAACAAGATATTGAGAAATTATGAGTATAATCAATGCAAGTTTTGACTAATAAAATGTCATTTTTACCCTCATTATTATTATAGAAATTAGAGTTGGGCAATTAATGTGAGTTTTGGTTAGGAGGGAAAAATAAGAAAATTAGACAAAAAAAAGACACTTTTTGAGACAAACATAAATAGTAAGGTGGATACTTTTTGTAAAATGGAGGGAGTATTACTTAACGCGTCTTATGAGAATTCTAGACTGGCCGCTTCTACCAAGAATCACTATAAAAATCCAACAAAAGTATTATTTTCATGGTTACATGACTTCCATTGTAACTTAAAACCGCAAAAAGTCCAGCAACTACTATATTGGTTCTGCTCAAACATGACAAGGATCTAAATATTATCAAAGACAGGACTATGCTTTGCAAGTCCAAGTCAGAATGGTGATGATAAAAATATTTCAAGTAAGATCCCAAGCGTGAAACAAAATATTTGCCCGACACATTGGAGTTGTTTCCATAAATAGAGATCTAGCAAATCAAAACCGTCCTAACTCTTGACCCATTGGAAGCTCTTTCTTGCTTTAGCTACCAGGGTTTCTTGGCTCCCACAATTCTCGAGTCTCTTGTCAAGAAATCGGTACGCCAAAAACACAAATTACACGTTATGATACAAGTTCAGATATCAATGAATTTTGGCCATAGAATGAAAAGATAACCTCCAAATGTGACCTAGCGAGTAGGACTTGGGATAAAATGAAAACATAGAAAAAAAAAAGCCCGGGTGGGATGGTTGACGGGTCAAAAGTCGCCAAAGTGCAACTTTATTGAATAAAACCTACTAAATCAATATTTATTCACATAATCAGTTGCGTGTCCAACTGGGATGGGGTAGTACATCTGGCATGGAACAATATAGTGAAAAGAAATATACTATACATGTAAGATCCTCATACAATCCAATCACATTCTTGTAACAATGCCTTTCATACAATCCAATCACGTTTACGTAAATTCTATTTATTAGTACCATGTGAGCGATATGACAGATATAAGGTTCCTCTAGAGCGGGAAGGACTAAAACTATAGCATGCATGATCCACTGTTTTGAGTCTAGAGGTGGCAAATTATGCCTGGTTTCGAAATATGGGTCAATCCGGGTTTGATTTATCTCCAAAGCCTTTAACAGTACATTTTCCTAGAGTTGGTTAGGATGGAAACAGGCCAAACGCATTTTCAAGTGCTAAAACCTCCTATGCTACAGCAAAAGAACTGGAATATTATTATAGCATTATGGTGGTAGCTACAATCTTACTTAATACATTAATCATTTATAAAGCGAAAAGCGACAAAAAAAAAAAAAAATGCGACTGACTCTGTCTCGGAGGCTGTTAAAAACGACACATTTTGACACTTTACCTGACCCGGCTAACTGCCCATTTGCCACTCTCTGAATCCCCTTCAATATTAATATATGAAAAGATAAAGAAAGATGAAATCACCTCATATATCAAAAACTCCATGTATTTTAAACAAGGTGACTAACTAATATCATACCAAATGGTCCTTCCATCTCATTGAAACTGTAATGATCAACTTTCGAAAGCACAAGTGACTCATTTGTAAAACAGCTATAAAAAGAGACTAAAGGGAGTGTGTCGACTAAGATCAATAACTCAGTTTCAAGGGGTATGCAAAAGAATAAAGGTAAATAAAATCCGTATTTAGAATCTATCTTTGACAGTAAATGAGTGAAACTTACAAACCTAAAAATGAAAATGTGTCAAAGCAAGTCAAATGAGTCAAAATTTGCCGAAAGTAGCACTCTAACGTTTTCAACTTAGCGATTTATTAGGACTACGTAAATACTATTTGTAACATATAGTAATTTATAATCATATTTAATCGAAAAACATTTTAAATAATGAGCGTAAATAAAATAATAAGAATAGTTGGTGAGCCATCGGACAAGTTTTGACCCCGTAAAAAATTATCCATTACAATACAACACATCCAAACCTCCCATTTTGCCACTTATAATCATGCATTCAAACAAAAATAAATAATGTAAACTTGATGCTTCTAACCCGACACCACCCCCTTTCACGGTACAATTAACATCGAGAAGACCCAACGTTTTGTCTCATTAGAGGACGAAGAAGAAGCATTTCGTTGATCAAGCATCGAAATAGACATCGAACTGGTTGTCATTTACGAAAATTTACCATCACCGGAGTTCAATCGGACACGGGCAATACTACATTTCCTTTTTCGGTCCATAAGCCCTACCACGACTATCAACTCGTCTAACGCGTGCATTGGCAATTTCCTCTTGCTTACGTAAACTATGTCACTCTTGTGGACTTACTGGTGTTCTTTTCATAACGCATATCCTCAATTGTGCTTAGTGGGGCAATCACGGAACATCGTCCAAGTCCTTGAGGGCCATTAAACTTGTCAAGCATGTCATCTGTGATTCGAGGCAGCAATTAAGTCGCTAAATGCATGATCTGGACACGTGGCCAAGCATTGTGATTAAACATCTTTCATGAGAGTATGCACCATATATAGACAATAGTTAAAGAGCATTATCGCAGCAGCAAAAAAACTCTGACTAGCGGAATGAACTTTGGCCTCTCACTAAGCAAGACTTTTGAGGTGAGCGGGCATGTTTCCGAGATGGAAACTAGGAATATGTATAGCTCGGTTTGAGCTGTTGAACCTAGTAAGCCAACCCAGAACCTGACCAACCATAAAGAAACACGTGATTGACAATACCTAATAGTTTTAGGCATTATCCATTTGGATGCCACCTAAAACTTATTTGTTCAGTATTTTGAATTCCGAATCTTAATTATGGAGAGCTGGCATAGATAAAACTCTTAACTTTTAGAGTCATTATAAACTAAAGAGAGTAAGAGATATGAGTGATGGTCAAAGAAGCAAGAAGTGAGTACCTTATATGTTCAAGTCACACGCATATGAATCTAACAGGAGCATACATATATATAATTTAGTGAGCTGCCCAGCAACAATTTGGTGGAGCATACAGCCACACAGGAGACCAAAAAACTGGCTTATGGCACGGGTGGGATCAAACCAATCAACACACAAACAAAACCAAACCGGTACCTAAACGTCAAATTTTATGTTTTATTCATGTTTTGTTTGTGGGAAATAGACATCGAACTAACAATATTCAGTCAATATTTGAACATTTGAATTAGCATCAATCATGTAAAACTAGACAAGTAATCAACAATCATGTTGCACTTACAAGCATCAATGACGTGTAAGCCTCCTCAGGTAAAACCGTCTCTTAGAAAATAGTCAGGAGGTTTCGGTTTCAAAATGCTCAAATTCCGATCCCATACCATTGAATAGGAACAAAATCAGGGTGGGTCCCACGTCAAAGGACACCCATGGATTTTTACAGCGTGGTGTTAATTTTTGTAAAAAAACCTCTATTTTCCTATATGCACCCGGTGCACCTAACCAATATGTGTCAGTGTTCCGCCCAACATACCAATGTAGAACAGATAATAATTTGTTTTGTGTCGTTAAACAAGGTCCACAACCAATCATTCTACATACCAACATCGCACAAATTAAACCTAAACTACATTAAGGCAAATCGCTCCTAGTACTAGACTACTAGTCTATGACATTAATCTTAGGCTAACAACTTTAAACGCACAAATTTCTCATCTTATACCAATGTGGGTCAAATAATCTTTTGTTTTGTTAAACAAGGTCCGTCAACAGACAAATTAAAGCTAAACTAAGTTATGGAAAATCGCTCCTAGTCCAAGTCTATCACATTAATCATAGGTTAACAAAAAGTTGAACATAGCACTAAGGTCCATGGATAATGTTAAACATGGTCGGTCCGCAGCTAATCACTCTACATACCAACATTGCCGAAATTAACCCAGTACTAGTATATGACATTAATCTTATTAGGCTAAAACAAATTAAAAATAAACAAATAAACAAATAAATAAAAAAGATGGGTATACTGATTCGTCCCAAACCGTCAAGTTTTATCACGCAAGCTAGCCACTTGTGAATGGCTAACCGTAACAAACTTAAAAGATCCTAAAACAAATGCAATGATGTCAGGAGAGTATAGTGTTTCCCAGTCGTTAAGGCCCAACGTACATCTTGAGAATAGTCAAACGTATAGTGATCGAGAGGATTTGAACGGAAAAGAGTTATGATTGATTATAACTAAAGAAAGAGTTTATAAATTACAGGGGCTTAAATGTAAATTAAAGAAAATTAAAAAGATAAACTATATTAAATAAACGCTATCACTATTTTTAAAATCTAATTTTTTTGATTTTTCTTTTATAAAACTTTATTAAAAACTACGTGACGTACAAGAGAAAATGTGAAACTGAAGCAATATTAATCCTAAAAATATGAAAATGATATTTTTACAAACCTAATGATAAGAGAAAATTTTAAGAAAAAGAAAATTATTTTTATAACTATTTATCTAATTATTATTAATTAAAAACTATTTTTACTTAATTAATAATACCCTAAAATACAAGAAAATATGAAATAAAGCTAGAAAAATGAAATTATGACTTGGAAAATCTAAAATAACAAAAGAGAATTTTCAAAACTATTTTATATTTTTTAAGTTACTTTTCTATTTTCTATGAATTTTAAACTATTTAAAACTACTTAAATTGCTTAAAAATACAAATTTAACTAAGAAAAATCTGGAAAAATAATTTTTTTACTTTTTATATTTATCTAAACCTAGGAAAATTGAAAATTTATTTTTTGAAACTTTTAAAATTAATTGTATTAAAAGCTAATTAAATAAGCCTAGCTATTTTAAATTAAGAAAAATATAAAATGAACTAGAAAAATATGAAAAAATTCAGGAAAAGTCTAATTTAATATCTTGAATCTAAAAAATAGAAAACAGATGGCTTATGTGTATGAATATGGGCTATGAAGGAAAGCTTATAAATAAGCACTTGGCTTAAGCCAAAGGCTACCAATGAGCACCAAACTGATACAGAAGCTATAATATGTTAAAATTACTAGAAAGCAACTGATTACAACTATTCTAACCCTCTGAATTACACACTGATATGATTTGATGTTTTGAAGATTCAAGTGCTTAAACAGTTTTTTGACTACAACTTGTAGCTTAAGAATAAGCTAACCAATAAGCTGGAAATCAAAACCAGTTATTGAAACCTAAACTAGACCTGGCTAGGTGCTTGTAAACCAAAGACAAGACCAAGAGAAGCTCTGATGAGCTCTACAAGGAGCTGCACAAATCGAGAAAACTCGGTGTTCATCGAGTTTGTGAGCGAAACAAATAAGCCCTGTTTGATAAGCTCTTTTGAAGCTTTTAGAAAATTACTAAAATTTAATAAAAATCATAATAAGTAACTTAACCAACTGAAGTTTTAAAAACCAAAAGTCTCACTTGAATTGACCCAAAACTGAGTCAATGAAAATTCACCCAAGGTGGGTTGAAAACTAGATTTTCACTTTTTGACTTTTTGACAGTTATGAAAGCTTTGACTTTTATGAGTTTTGAGCTTAATTTATGGACTTATTATGATGTATTAAGATAAAATAAAGCTATATTAAGACACCTCTATGAATTCTAAACATGAATCAAGCTTAGGCTTTTTGAAAATTCCAACAGATAAGTAATTAAGACATGATCATGGTGATTTTGACTTTTAAGGTGTGTAGACACAATTTGATGACAGATATGGTTCTAGTGGTCCTTATTGAGACTTAGTAGACAGGTATTTAGCACAAACAAGAGCTCAAGCTCAGTTAAACCTTGATCCAACACTCTTTTTGTGGCTGATTTGATCTTTTAACCTGGCTAACCACTGATTTAGTATATATTATCACTTACACTGATTATAATTATCCTAATTACAACTAAGTAGACAGGTTTAAAATACTTGATGACCACATATTCCAATCCAAACACAAGATGCAATACTGTCTAAAAAATGAAAATGAGATAAAACTCACAAGTGTCCCAGCTATGATGCAGCTTAAACCAGAACAAACATCACTATTCTATTCCAAACCAATCCAAATCAGCACTGCATCAACCCCATTCCATTTCCAAACCTGTTTGAACCAAAATCTCTGCACAGTTGACTTTCGTTGACCAACTTGATATTTTGCTTGAAACTGATTTAGAAGCTTACCAAAAGCTATATTAAGCTTAAATAAGCTTGTTGGACTAATAAAGAAGCTTATTGAAGCTTGGTTTTTTAGAACTGAAATTTTAAACAGTGACTATAAAATTTGAAAACACAATAACACTTTGAATTGAAACTTGAAACTTGCTTACAAAGATCAACTATCTTAAGTTTAGTACAATTCAACTGGAAATTACAATTTAGAAGCTACTTTAGACTTAGAAGATTAAAAACGACATTCATAAATTTAAAAAACTAACTACTACTTTCATCTCTTGCTTCTAGTCTCTTTTTATACATCAAAAAGCTTCTCTCACATCTTCTGATTAAATCCCACTTAAAATCTAAGCCATTGGATGTCTTGAGCTCATATTGGCCATTGGATCATTTTGGCGGGAAAAGTGGTTTTGACCTGTAGGCTCTGATTTTTGCAACTAGGGGGGGGGGTGGCATTAATTGTGGTGGGTTGTGATGATGAGGGGTGGAGGGAAAGGTGAGGTGATGGGTGAGAGTTGCCTGAGTGTTGCAGTCAAGTGGGAAGGAGAGGAAGAGGATAAAGTGGCGGGGTTTGACTTTATTTGACCAGGGGTCCAAAACAGGGAGGTCACTGGATGGGCAGGGTTCAAAAGGTGTATATGGCAGGGGGTCAAAATTGGTTTTGACAAGGCTTGGTTTAATATTGATAGGACCAAAATTGTAATTCCTTAAACTAGAGGACCATAGTCGTAAATTTATCAAAGTTGTCACAAGGACCAATGACAAGTTCCAATAGTACAAGGACCGCTTTGACATTTTTCAAATTTCCAAGGACTATTTGTGACAATTTCAAAACTTGAGGGACTAAAGTTGTAATTTTGCAATTTTTGATTTTAAGGACCAATTTTGACAACTCATGAATCCCTAAGGACTTAAAATGATATTTTCTTTATTTTGATTTACGAGGACTGCTTTTTGACAACTTTTGAAACTTGGGGGACTAAAAGCGCCAATTATGCAAACTTTATACGTTTTCACCAGATTTTGATATTTTTGCATTTAAAACACATAAAACACTTATTTGCGATATTTTTATCATTTTGATGCATTTCTGAGTGTTTTCAGATGTTTTTGCAGTTTAATTGGTACAAAAATGATGAGTATTTAGACACTCATCATATACCATTAATTAAGTATATGAGATAAAGATTTGATCCAGTAATCTATTTTCTTCTCCCTCCTCCAAGGTTACTACTTTTTCTCATCTCGGACCCAAGACATGGCCAAAATCCCATTATTATTATCAGCATTAATTTCCACCTCCAGCCAAATTAAAAAAATCCCATGACTTGCTGACGTCATCATCATCATCTTGATTTTTAACATCACCAGATACAAATTCGATATTTTGTTCTCATCCTCCTCTTAATGATGAAGAAATATTCCATGATTATGATTTGTTTTTAGTATTGAGAAATAACGATGACCCTTGATGATTCTGCTACCGGGGTTTTTGGTTTTGAGATTGAGATTGAGATTGAGATGATGATAATGAAATTTGGGGACTGAAATTGTGGACTCCTCCTCTTCGAACGAACCCCCTCAAAAACCCATTTTTATTCTTTAACCTTTAACCTTTTGTGGACCCTTTTAAAACTATTTGAACCTTTGGACCCCATTTTGAGCCTCTTGCTAAACCAAAAAAGGACCATACATCTTTTCGATGATTACATTATTGAGTTTGGATCAACTGAATATAAATAAAATATTTTGGGAAAGAAAAAGTTGAGATGGAGTTGATGTAGCGAGAAAACAAAACACACCCCACCCTTAGGGCACCGAGTATGGTGACTTAAGCCAAAAAGGAAAAAAATGTAGATGCGTCATGACACCTCAACATTTCCGTTTCACTTATGTTATCACTCATACACAAAAGTACATCCTCACTAGTCACTCAAGTCAAAACCACATTTTTGGGACCTACAATTTTATTTTTTTAAAACAAACAAATTTTTTCTTTCATTAAAATAACGATACAAATTACAATACGAAAATAAATAAATAAAATGCACGAAAAAATAAATAATAAAAACAACGTAGATGACTACATACCGTCTATATTTCATAACTATAAATCACTACAACACGGATGAAAAATATCTCGCTTTTAATATGAATATGACAAGTGAATAATTACTTCTTAATGAGAGAATAATTACTTCTTAATGAGAGAGAGCTTTTATTTTGATCTTGTCACGAGTATTAAGGATAATTTGTGATTAAACATACAAAAACATTCAAATATGATGGAAACATAGTTGATAAGTGTTTTTGTTTTATATGTTAGTTTAACGCATTTTTTTTACATATGTTGGCAATGTAATGTCATAGATTTGTACTTGGTAATTTGTGCGATGTTGAATGATTGGTCGTGATAGACCTTGTTTATGAAACAAAACATTATCCAACCCTCATTGGTAACACTAGGATGAGACGAGCATTGAAAAAAAAGGAAAATGGTTTAAAAGGCATCCACTTTGCCACTTTTTCCTTTTGTAGGCATCCAACTTTTTTTCTTCCCAAAGTGGTCAAATACTTTCTTAATCTTTCTATTGTAGACATATATCTGACGTGACATGATTTAATCAAGAGTTAATTATATAAATTTACATAAATCATCCTTGTGGCTTTAAACAATTACACTATTCGTCCTTGAGTCAGTTACATAAAAGGTTCTTGTGGCTCTAATAATTTACCTCTCAACAGCAAGATTCCAAAAAGTTTCCAAAATACCTTTGTCACTAGCATGACTAGCATAGGAACTTTTATGGATTTTGTGAGTAATCAACAATCTCATTTTGTACATCTCGTCAAAAATCTTTAAACCAATAGTCGTGTTGGATCGATATACTTTAATCAAACTAACTTAACTAGCTTGTTAAGGTTTAATAACCTCGGATAAATCCTAAGTTATTAACAAAGAAACACTGAGCAATCTTTATCAAGTACGCGGAATTTACTTAACAAAGCTAAGAAGAAAAACTTTATTAACAAACTCTAAATCTCTTATTATGCAGATAATCTAATACAACTCTAAGATAATCGAACTTTTCTCTAAAACTCTAATTCTGAAATCGTACACTCTAAAACTCATAGACTCATAAGCAATCATACCTCTAATGCCAATCTAGGAGTCCTTTTATAGGCTCAAGGATATCCTAGTCGATTTACAATTGATAACCTTGTACGACAAGTAATCTAAACATGGAATACAATTCTTTCCATAAACGAATATACTGATTCTTTTGTTACGGCGATTACTTTGACTTCATCTTTGTTACTTTGACTTTGTCTTTAGCGGTACTTTGACTATTTGACTTCTTCGGTACTTTCACAGTTTCAGATCTTTCATATCTTGATCTTTTGATATCTTGACACTTTCATATCCCAACAATCCTCCCCTAACTTGAATTCTACTTGCTTGACTTTAAGTTCCTTTGTGAATATATCTAATGACTTCATCTTTAAAATGGATTGTTTTAGTCTTTAAATTGTATCTTTGTAATATCATCTTTGTCAAAGTATCTCTTAGAATTGTTCTCTTTCTGGTAATCCAACAAGCTCCATCTTTTCAAAGAACAAAAACATATGACAATTTGTACATTTAATTCAGTTGCATACTATTCTCATCACTTTCAAGTGAATCATTGAAAACGTAATGGATTTAGATCTCTTTACCAAAGCCATTATCTCTGGGGTAGCCAAATGTTTTGGTGTGTAAGACCATGGTACATTGATAACCATATGATTTTTAGCAAACCACCGGCTATCAACAGATTTGTTTTGTCTTTACAAAGTACCCATACGGACTAGTTAGTTCTTCTATCAATGGTGAACTAATTACCAATAATGGTTTTCCAGATCTTTACCACAAGCCATTTTCTTGTGGGCTAGCCATTTCTTCACATTCTTGATATGGTGAGTTGATTACCATCCAACTTATTAGCAAGTTGTCAACTAAAAAGTTTGATATATCTTTACAGGTAGTTTGCTCATGGATTAATCAATCCTTTTGTAACCATGGTGGATTGATAACCTATTGATGTTATCATCACAAAAACCATTTATCAAACCTTTATTTCAAAAATATTTATTACTTTAGCAAAAAGATTTCTTCTAAAAATCATTTAACTGGTTTAGTTGACAAAGCGATTACTTTGATGAAATCTCTTTGTCTGATCAAGATACTTTGAATAAAGTAATCTTGATATATCAAAAGTATTTATTCAAATAAAATTCATACCAGTTATAGATCATCCTCAGCAATGGGAGTCCAGTTTATAAACAAATTGATAACCATGCAAGCAGTTTCATTAGCCTCTTCTACTTCCAATCCATGCTCTAGTGTTGGGAATTATGTGAAGTTTGGATTATCGATATTATTCTTTGAAATGATTCCACTGAAGACATAATCTCTGAAGAGTAATAGTTATTAGTTATGTTTTACTGGAAGTGTTTATTCCGTGTTTAGTATATTTAGTTTGGATATACATGAGTTTTATTAGGAAGTGATTGTGTATATCTTATTTAGTTTTAAGTTTATACGTTTCTTGGGAAACGGTTTAGAGATATTGTTTAGGGTTCCTTGTCTATAAAAGGAACACATTAGAAAGAGTTATGTATCGATTGGAAACTTCGGTTTAGTTAATATAAAGATCCATAGAGGATCAAGAAGTTCTTAGTTATTACTTGTGTTTATATTCATTGTGAACATAAGTTGTAGAGATTATCTTTTATTGTGCTTGTGATTACATAGGCATACATAGCGATCCACGAGCTCAAGATCTCAGTGCGTTTATTATCAACAAGTGGTATCGAGCCGGTTAGAGTCTCACGATACTAGGACAAGGCTTTTCTAAACACCCATACAACCATAACAAAATCATCATGCACGGTTGGATGTTGATCTTGAACTCACCAACAACCACAACTCCACCCATCTGCAACAACTAAGTCTCTCTAATAGCAATGCTAAGTTTCCTTACCTTAAAAGGGAGGAATATGATCTTTGGGCAATGAAGATCACGAGCTGGATCTCCAACATTGATTGGAATCTATGGCGGATAATTCGAAGGGAGCAGTTTAAAGAGAACTACAGATCTTTAGCGGTAATATGATGAATGTTCCTCCCAAAAGCTGGCGAGAAGAGTTCTTTGGAGTTCAAAGAGAAACCAAGGTCGAGAACTATTCTTACACAAGCTATTCACGAGGATCACTTAAGTGATTTTCACTTCATGCAAGATGCTAAGGATATATGGTTAGCAATTAAGGCAAAGTTTGGTGGGAATGAGGAGTCTAGGAGACTGAAGAAGTCCATGCTAAGACAACAGTTTAGGGACTTTCAAATCTCTAGAAGAAGAAGGAATTCACAAGGGCTATGATAAGTTTCACAATTTTAAGTCGGTTGAATCACTACGGCAAAGGGATAATGATGATGTGTAACTCCTAAGTTTCGAGGTCATTACCCTCATCAGCTACATGTAAGCATAGATTTAAAAGCTAAAGGTGGTTTGGACATGATGACCTTTGATGAGCTGTATAACAAACTTAAAGCTCTTGAAAATGATGTAAGAAGTCCTTTTCGGTCATCCCTACTTTAGTCATACGGCCTTTGTTGGAGCCTCTACTCCAAAGTCTAGCTATGGTCCAAGTCCATATCCATCATCATCTAATTCTGCTCCTTCATCAAGTTCTCACTCTAAATCAAGCAACATTATGGAAGATGTACTTGGATCCTTCTTCTTTGATTATGATCCTGCGAGGACGGCTTATGAGGATTTTGATCGGGTGGACCGCTTGAGATGGAAGAGAGGAAGTTGAGGTGGCAAGTGGCCATGCTTTCCATGGATATCAAGAGTTTTGAAAGAAAAGGTGGAAGAAGGTTTGGATTCAAAGGTGATCCGGAGGTTTGACAAGAGGAAGGGTAAATGCTTCACATGCCAACAGATGGGGCACTTTTCTAGAGAATGCAAAGACAGGAAAGGCGGTGATGAGACAAGATACACTTCTTATCGGCGTGTCGAAAGGAGGCGAGAACATCAAAGGGATCAAGCTGCTTTGGTCACTCACGGATAGCAATGTAGACTGGAAGCAACATGGGAGTCGATAATGATGGTCCCGATAATGTTGGGATGATTGCCGGTATACTTAGAGGATAGGCATGATCAGTTGCCTTGATGGGCATCTCTCGGTACAAAGCTGTGTGTTTGAGTGTAGTGAGCATTATAATGAACTTAAGCAAGCTTATGATATTTGAAACCTAAATATAATGAATACTTTGTGGAAGTTGAAGCTTATAAACAGGCTTTAAAAACTCTAGAAAGACAAAAGGTTTGGTTTCAGAAAAATGAGATAGCTTATGATGAGAAAATAGGTGTTTTAGAAAGAGATCTCGAATGTGCTACAAATGAATTAAAATGGTCGAGAAGTTAAGAGCGATGTAGTGTCGAAAAATCTAGAGCTTAAGGAAAAAGTTAAGGAGGAAATTGCTAGGAATAATGAATGGATGATGAATGGTAATAAGTTGGCTAGTCTCATTTATAGTAGTCAAGCTCCCAATACTACAGTGGCTTTAGGTTTTAAGAAATATGTAGGCTTAGAAGCTAGGGATGACACACGTAAATCTACACCGTGAGGCCTAGCTAATTTTGTAAAAGAAGGTGACCTACATGCAGTTCGTGGACCAATTAGAGGTGAGCACATGCCCATTGACCTTTCCACTCTTAATGACTTTGATGGATCACACCATCGTATGGCAAAAGTCAAGTGACTTGCCGGACCTAATACTTCTACTAATGACTTTGTCTCTTGTGTTAACTTGATGACAAGTCCCCAAGCAAGTCTACAGAGTGTGATTCAAGTGACAAGTCGACCTTCCCAAGTCCGACCTTCCCAAGTCTTCACCCTTGCCGCACTCAAGCCTACCAATAAGCATGCGAGTTCTTTGCCAAGGAATCCACTTCCAGGCATTGCCTCAGAGACTTGCTTTTAATTCTTTGCATAATAGTCTGTTAAAACAATTCTTTTCATAGTTGTGGTTTGAATACTTACGCTTGTAAGAATACTTCTTTTGGTTTGAATAAATCTTCTCCTCAGAAGAAATGTTTTGTGTGTGGAAGTAAATCTCATTTAATTAATGTTTGTGATTATCATGAACAAAGAATGAGTAGGTGTGGTGACTCTAGGCATCATAGACATAATAGACCTATGTGGACCAATGTTAATGATATACCACCTTATGTTCCACAAGCTACTAATTATAATACTTCTTTTCTTGGAAGATCAATTGGAAAACCATATGTTAAACCAACCGTGAATATTTTAAAAATGGTTTTGGCCTAGATATGTTAACCCTATACTGATGGGAAAGTGCAGGGATACTTCTTTAAGAGACCTCAGCGAGTTGTTCTTGGAATATCTGAGACCTAAGTTTCATTGGAAACCCAAGAACAATAGTGGATCTTATACTTCTAAATGGCACAACTCATATGATCCATTAAGGTTCAAGTCGGAATGACTTGAGCCTCCATAGTGTACTAATTTTTTGTAAATTTTGTTGTTGTTGTAGGATCATCCCCTTAAGCATAAAGATGTTGGAATTGTTGACAGTGGTTGTTCTAGAAGTATGTCAGGAAACAGGGACATGATGCATAACTTTGTGCCCATTGAAGGAGGAGGCAATGTAACCTTTGGAGGAAGTGATGGACGTATTCTTGGAAAAGGGACCATCAAAACACCTCAACTGGATTTTGAGAATGTTTATTATGTCAAGGAACTTCAACATTTCAATTTGTTTTCAGTCTCACAAATCTGTGACACTAAAAACAAAGTACTCTTCACGGAGGATGAATGTCTTGTCTTTGTCTAAAGACTTCAAACTCCCGAAGAAACCTCAATTATTTGAAGGTTCCCATGATCACAATCTTTATACATTCAACTTAACCAATGTCCATCCATCAGGTGACTTAACATGTTTGGTGGCTAAAGCATCTGTGGATGAGTCCACCAAATGGCACCGAAGGATGGCCCATGTCAATTTCAAGACTATTAACCACTCTAAAGCTGGGCTGGTTCAAGGACTTCTGCCAAAGTATTCACCAATGATCATAAGCGTGTTGCATGCAACAAAGGAAAGCGACATGAGCCTCCTACAAAGGTGTTCACATTCAGTGATAGCATTATTTCGAACCTCTTGACTACTTCATATGGATCTGTTTGGTCCAACTAAAGAGTGAAGCATTGATCATAAATATTTTTGTCTAGTGATCACTAATGGTTATAGCAAATTTTGTTGGGTATTCTTTCTAAGGACCAAAGATGAAACATCGAGTATTGAAAGACTTCATTACCCTTATTGAGAATCGGTTGACTAAAAGGTGAAAGGAATTAGTGTGATAATGGTACGAGTTCAAAAATGCAATTGATAGAACTCTGCAGGATCAAGGGAATAAAAGGGACTATAGCACTCCAAGAACCCCTCAACAAAATGGGGTGGCAGAAAGAAAAATAGAACCTTAATAGAGGTCGCAAGATCAATGCTAGCGACTCTAAACTTCCTACCATGTTTTGGATTTTGTTAGTACGACTTGTTATGTACTCAACAGAGTGTCCATTACAAGACCACACCTTAAAACACCATACGAACTTCTTTTTGGGAAAGTTCACATTATTCATTACCTTAAACCGTTTGCCAAGTGACAATTTTAAATACCAGGTGATCCATTGGGCAAGTTTGATGAGAAAGCGATGATGGTTACATTGTGGGGTATTACGCTCATAGTAAGGCATCTGAGAGTTTACAATGTATCTGCTAAGAAAATTGAGGAGACATTGAATCTGCGGTATCTTGAAGACAAGCCTAATGTTCAAGACGAGGGACATATTTGGTCATTTGACCTTGATTACTTGCGGGATTACGGGCTATGCTAGACATGTGGCTAACCAAAATACAGATTAAAGCATCTCCGGCGTATAGTGAGAAACTTTGGAAGCTCATTGAGAAGTGGGTGCGATGATGATGAACAACCCATTGAAGTGCCTTCTTTCTCTCCTAACAATTTTGTAGGTGACACTTCTAAAGATAATCACGATGTGGGTGAAGATGAATTCTATTATCTTTGAGGACCTTGCCGGTGAAGAAACAAGAGTATGCGACCAATTTAGATCTTGAGAGGAATGTTAAAGAAAGTTCAAATGAAGCACTCGTGAAACTCAATGAAAGGGAATCTGTTCTCCTCACTCTCCAATTCGTTGAAAGACATGTTGACTCTACTCCTATGTCTACTAAAGTGTCAATGGACCTTGGAGAACCTTATACAAGGTTTCCAAAACCTTGAGATCTTGGTCATCATCAACCTAAAGCGGGCATCTTCAATAGACCTTCCTATGATCACGACATTGAACCTACTATGACTAATCTTGATTCTTCCATTGATTTCAACACCACCACTACAACTAGGATCAACAATGTTCATCCAGTCCTAATATTATTGGTGATCCTAATGCACTGTTAGAACAAGAGAATGCGTGGCGTTCTAAATATGGGCAGGTGGCTTTTGTCTCTTATGTCTCAAATCAGCGGAGAGACAATCACCGAGGACTATCAACATTGTGCATTTGCTTTTTTCTCTCAAGTAGAACCAACCAGTTACTCGAGGCTCTTGAAGATTCAAGTTGGCTTGAAGCTATGCGGGATGAGATGCAACAATTTCAAAATCGTGAGGTTTGGATATTGGTCCCACTACGATGGTAAGTATGCTATTGGGACAAAATGGATTACGAAGAATAAAGAGATGCTCGAGGTGTTGTCATTAAAACAAAGCAAGATTGGTTGCCTGGGTTATAGACAAGAGGAAGGGATCGATTATGATGAAGTGTTTGCACCAGTGGCAAGAGTTGAGGCTATAAGGATTTTCTTAGCTTATGCATCCTATATGGGTTTTATGGTCTATCAAATGGATGTTAAAGGAGCCTTCTTGTATGGTGAAATTGAAGAGGAGGTGTATGTCACTCAACCTAAAGGATTTGAAGATCCAGATCATCCTAACTATGTGTATAAGGTAGTCAAAGCTCTCTATGGCCTACCGAGGCACCCGAGCACAGTATGCTAGGCTATCTACCTTTCTTGAAGCATGGTTCTGAAGAGGTGCAATTGATAAGACTCTTTTCCTAAAGAAGAATTCCACTGACATAATTCTTGTGCGAGTATATGTGGATGACATTATTTTTGGATCCACAAAGGAAGCTTGGTGCAGGGATTTTGAGGAGCTTATGAAGGGGAGTTTAGGATGAGTGCAATGGGAGAGATGACTTTCTTTTGGGTCTTCAAGTTCGTGAAACCTGATGGTATCTTCGGTCGGGACAAATATGTAAGGGAAATCTTGAAGAAGTTTGGTATGGAGGGTGTAAGGACTGCCACTACACCTTATGAAGCTCAAAAGACAAAGACCAACAATGAAGGTGATCCACTGTGAATGTTCATTTGTGCAGTCTATGATTGGGTCTTTGATGTATTTAACTGACTTCGGGCACGATATTACTTTTCTTTGTGAGTGTTTGTTCAGCGACATCAAGTTACTCCATGACTTCCCATCTCAATCTTTAAGAGAAGATCTTTAAGTATCTCAAAGGCCAACCTCTTCTAGGTCTTTGGTATCCAAAAGAGTCTCCTTTTAAGTTGGAAGCGTATAGTGATAGTGACTATCTGGTGCTAATCCGGATAGGAGGTCCACCACTGGAGGTTGCCAATTCCTTGGAAGAGATTGATTTCTTGGCAATGCAAGAAACAGACTATTGTGGCTACCTCATCTCTTGACGAGTATGTAGGCTGCGCTAATTCTGTGGACGGGGTTCTTTGGATTCAAACTCAGTTGTTGGATTATGGGTATAATTTCATGAACACAACGATTTTTATTGATAATCAAAGTACCATATGCATTGTTAAAAATCCAGTTTTCACAGTCGAACAAAACATATTGAAATCAGGCACCACTTTATAAGAGATGCATATGATAAAAATTTGATTCAAGTGGTCAAAATTCATCCGATGATAATGTGGCTTTGTTAACAAAGGCTTTTGATGGACCAAGGTTTCAACACCTTGTGGTCCATATTGGCATGCTTAACCCTTAAGCGCAAAGTTTAAGGGGCATATATCTCGGGGAGGCATATGCCTCAGGGGAGGATTTGTGTATAACTTTGCTTTTTTCTATGTAAATTTGTATATTTGGTTGATTTTACCTAACTCTAACATGCTAATGTTATCTTAGTGTGTTTCTTTGTTGGTTTGTGTGTTTCTCTGTGTTTCGGTTTGTTTTGCGGTATATGGTTGTCCGTCGGTTGAGATATGGTCAAGAAAGCTTAAGCTTGTTTCCTCTTGAATTCATTGTCTTTGAAGTGTATGATTTGTTACCTCGAAGATGATGTCTTGAAGTTATTTGATTCATTCAAAAGAAGTACATAAGCAAATAGATCATTCATTCATTCAAGAGCGGTTTCTGACTTACGACACGAGTACTAGCAACATCAAAAGCATCTACATGATCTACTAATCCTAATCTATTACATATCATCCGTTCCAACATCTAACAGTCATTGGATATGCATGATCGCTCACATCTTTCACACTAAATCGCTACGCTTTTGTGATAAGCATAACCAACTCTAACAGATGCTAAGGATCAAAATGGAGAGGATGGATTGATGAAAGCGAAGAAGTCAAGGCTGATTGTGGTAGAGAGATGAGAAGGAAAGATTTTCATTTATGCATCATCTACTCTTTCCATCATACAACAACTTACATCATTTTCCTTTTCCGTTCCTCACGATATGTGATGATGCACCAAAACATGATGCCAAGAGACCAAGCACCACTGTCTACCCATAGGAAGTGGTGGATTCCGCTCGAGGTCTACATTGAGGTGAGGTCTGGGGTTGGGAGTAATATGTTCCCTCCTTATAGGAGTCATCGAATCTTAATGATTCACTTGATTTCTCAACACTTTTATCTTCGATGGGGAGAAAGGGTGATTTCTTTGGTCGTGGGTATGGTTTTGGAAAGTAATGAAACCATGGATTGGTATCTTCACTTGATGATGAGGATGATGTTGTGAGATCAATGATCTCGGGTTTGGTACTCATGATGTATGATGGCTAATTTTGGGTTATTGATGAAATTAGGGTTTGGAATAATATTTGGGGTTTTTTTTTGATGAAGAAGTATGTGTGTTTTGGGATTGCTTTATAGACGGATTCAAGTGGTAAGAGAATTAATGCGTGTGGGTGAAACGGTAAAAAGATATTTCTTGAAGCTTCTTGAATAAGTAATCTGTTCTGCGATTATTCTACTTCGTGAGAATGGTTTACTTTCCACCGAAGTTAAAATTAAATATGAGTACAAGTAGAAATCCACGTCATCGTTGGTCAACTTTGACCAAAATTGGGAAATTTTCATTTATTCTCTACCGTATATATTAGCTCCATATTAAGTGATTTGATTTTTAACTCATTCAAAACACTTCCTTTTGTGCATATTGTAACCCTAATCTTCAAAATCTCTCATGGCTCTTCAATTTAAACATGATCATAATAAGGTTGCTTTTCTTGGGCCTTTCGGGGAGATGAGTTGTATCGTAGATGATTTCATTTTACAAAGATCAAAAATTCGGTATGCATTAGCGCATTCTCCAAATGCTATATATGAATCTTTGGTTACTTTCGATTTTGAAAGAAGTGATTCGAGATAGTTGCAAGTGTTGATGGAAAAGAGTATGTGGTAGCGAGGCGATCGAGAGAAACAACTTCACTTGGATGATGAAAATGGAGTTTATCATTCTAATTCTACAATGGTACTTGAAGGGATTCAGGCGATTGGATATCAATATGCGAGCGGATATGTGGTTAAAAAAATAAGTTTTGTCCTATGTGGAGGTTCATGGTTCATACGTTGCTCCGGTGTTTTGCAATAAGTGGAGGATGGGATGGAGTTTCAACTCAAATGGGATGTTGTATTGTTTGTTTATCTAAGGGTTTGACTTATAATTTCTCTAAGTTTATTTTTGATAATATGGTTGAAAATATAACTAGGCAAAAGGGTAAGTTTTTGATGTACCCTAGGTTCTTACAGATGATATTGAATGTTTCTACTCAAACCCAAGCTTTCTATCCCATAGGAGTTTTGACCTCTAAGTTATTTGCAACGATGAGAACTAAGTTTGAGGGGACACATTTTCCTTTGTTAGAAGCAATGTTGCCTCGGAGAATATTACTGTGATGAGGGTAATGTTGTTATTGTACCCTCTGTCAATATTGGTGGTAATCTTTCGGTAGATGTAGATGAAGGTTTTATCACATTCTTTGAGGCATCCATATCTTCACCTAGACCTTGTCCTAGCCAAGAACATACACAAGTTTCAAATGATGAAGTTCAGGATCACATTGATGAAGTTGAGGTTGATCCTGATAGATTGCCTACACCAAGTCCTGTTAGGAATCCATTTGGTGAAGAATGTTCTAATGTTGATCGGGTTAATGTTGCTCTGAGCGGTCTAATGTAGTTCCAATTTCAAGCAATCGAGGATGATCTTGATCACGGATCCTATTACACTTGCATCATTATATGCTCACGATGAACAAGCTACGGTGAGGTGATTGGTCTTAAGAAAGAACTTGCGAAACCAAGGCGTTTTTGGTAAAGATTGTGGCATTGGAGACAAAAGTTGAACACTTGGAGAAATTACTAAGTCAGAAAGGTAATAAGAGAAGTGATTTCTTAGAGGAGGAGGACCGAAGAGAATCTTCATGCATCCCTTGGAATATTAGGCGATGCGCTCTTACATCGATGTTTCTTCTCCTATTGCTAAATCTTCAAAGAGTAAGGCCTATTATATATGCTAGCAAAGAAGAAGACAATGTTTGACTAAAGTGTCTGTCGACACTTCAACGAGAGCTTATATGGTTGGTGCATCTGGCGATGTTATAATTAAGGAGGTTGCTTGATTATGGTCAAACTTCGTCTATACCGAACAATCAAATTTTTTTAGCCTTATGAGATGATGAAGAGGTTTTGTTCTTTGGGAGAATGTTTAAGTTGAATTCTTCTTACGAACTTTTCTCTACATCTGTTGAGGAATTGTCACAACCTGTTTCCTCTGATGTGGGTTTGCTTGTTTCTTCGAGCTCCGCGTTGGTTGTGCTTGATCTTGGTTCTTGAGACATTTTTGACAAAGACGGGATCATGAAATTGATGATATACTTAATTCGGTATAGTATCGAAGAAGAAAATCAAGCTCAAGCTAGATTGTTTGCTAATTATGAGAATATCTTGGAAGAGTCGTTATTGTTGCTAAATTTCTTCAAGATCGAGATGATTCTAATTTGACTCTGAAGGCAATTAGAGCTTGATGTATTATTTCCTAAGATAACTAATGATCAATGGGATGCATATACTTCTCAAGGAGCATCTGATCCAAATATTGCAAAACTTATCTTAGGAGCATCTTTTGATGATGATACTTTTGTGGATAAAATGGTGGCACTTGGTAATCTAAGGAAGCAAGAATCTGCTTTGAGAAGAGCTTTAATTGATCAAAGAAATAAAGCCAAAGAGAAAAACTTATATTTGTTGCTCGGAAGAGGAATTATATGAGGAGTGTGTGAAGAATTACGCTATGTATAATTAGGTATGTCCATGAAGCAAATCAATGCTTTGTCGATGATGCTTTGATTAGACGATTATCATATGGTTATGCGGTTTTCTTCTTACGGTTCTACTTCTTCTACTCAATTGGAAAACATTGCTTCAATAGTGATGTTCCTACCCAAGAGACAGAAAATAGTTGAAATTGTGGATAATTTTGATACTATGTTGCCTTTGGTCATTTCTCCGGTTGTTACCTCTAATACAACTTCAAAGCTACTATTTCTTGATGTGGTTGTTGCTGCTTTGAATCCACTTTGGTTTCTTCGAAATATTGTCTAGTGTGGATTTGAGTGATTCTCGATTCGATGATCTGACTTGATACGATAATATTCTTGATGCGGGACAACAGCTTGGTTACAAGGAGTTACGAGGTTGGCTAGAAACATTCTTACGGGAATACTACTTTAGATCTCAAGTGATGAATCTACCTTTATTGAAGTTGGATCACGAGGAAGTTTTTCTTGAAGGAACTCATGTGGTCTTGGTTGATTGGAAAGTTTGGAAAGCAACAACATTTATAAATTTGGATATCTTGTTCTTGAGTTTAATTTCTTGAAGGAAATTCTTCATTTGGTGACCGACATGATTTGAAGATCTTTGTATGATCATGTCATTCAAGATTATAAGTCTCATTCAACTAGCGAGTTACGGTTTATATTTGTTGGGTGATCTTTAGGTTATGTTTGATTCTCATTCTCCAAATGGTCAAGGGTATTCTATTTGGAAGCATTCTAATAAGTGGGAGATTGAGAGTTGGAGATTTTATCCGTTGCCTTGTGTACATGTGGTTCAAACTAAATGTGGGATGATTTTGTGTATGCTATCAGATAAGCTTTATCCGTTATCGGTTACTTTTATGGAAATGTTCTTTGAGACACAAGTTGGAAGTACCTCAGAATCTGTTGGAAATGATGAACTTCATGCTACTCAATGTGTTGGTTTGATTAAAAATCACCTTCTATCACATAAAGGTTCATCTTGATTGTACCATTTTGTAATATTTGTTTTCTTTATTGTTAGTTAAAAAATTTGGTTTTCTAACTCTTCTTGCGGGGTTGTTGTATATTTCTCACGGTTATTGACTCACCGATATACCTTGTGTATATTAAAGAGTTAGCTAGTCCAAAGGTGCGGACTTTGGTAAAGACACATCAAATCTGTTGATAGGCTGTAATGATTTGCTAAAATCATAGGGTATGCAACCACCCCATATAATTTTGAGTGTTGTATGGTTTTTCAATTCACCATGGTTTATTCCATTTTGGAATCCAAGAATTGACTAGCCACATATATATATGACTTGTGATAAAGGCAGTGGTATTTCATATTTGGTTCTCAATTCACCAATTCTAAGAATTGACTAGTCTGAGCAAGCGGCTCACGGTAAAGACATATCAAATCCGTTTATATGGTTCTGGTTTGCCAATAAATCGAGATGGTTATCGTGTACCATAGTTTGAACTTAAACATATGGCTACTCCAGTAGTGATGGCCATTGGTAAAGAGACATCAAATCCATTATTTTGATGATTCACCTCTCACGAGGAGTTCACACTGGATGTGATGAGAATCGTATGCAACTAATTGTTTTGATGTACCTATTGTCATTTGTTGCTGCAAAGATATAGAGTTTTAGAGTTTCTTCATCATAGAGATGTTCTTATTTGGATTCTTTGCTCATGTTGTTCGTGCACAATCCAGGAATTTTTTTTGTTAAAGATCTATCAAGAATGGAACTTAACCTAGTCAAATTCAGTTTAGGGAGGATTGTTGGGAATTATGTGAAGTTTGGATTATCTTGATATTACTAGCTGAAATGATTCTGGAAGACATAATCTCTTGAAGAGTAATAGTTATTAGTTATGTTTACTGAAGTGTTTATTCCGTATTTAGTATATTTAGTTTGGATATACATGAGCTTTATTAGGAAGTGATTGTGTATATCTTATTTAGTTTTAAGTTTATACGTTTCTTGGGAAACGGTTTAGCGATATTGTTTAGGGTTCCTTGTCTATAAAAGGAACACATTAGAAAGAGTTATGTACCGATTGGAAAACTCAGTTTTAGTTAATATAAAGATCCATAGAGGATCAAGAAGTTCTTAGTTATTACTTGTGTTTATATTCCGCTGCTGAACATAAGTTGTAGAGATTATCTTTTATTGTGCTTGTGATTACATAGGCATACATAACGATCCACGAGCTCAAGATCTGTCAAGGTCTGTTTATTATCAACAAGCACAATAAAAGATAATCTCTACAACTTATGTTCAGCAGCGGAATATAAACACAAGTAATAACTAAGTTGAATTCTTGAGCTCGTGTTCCTTTTATAGACAAGGAACCCTAAACAATATATAATCGATACATAACTGTGCTTAGTTATTACTTGTGTTTATAGGCATACATAATCTACTGAAGAGTAATAGTTATTAGTTATGTTTCTCAAGGAAGTGTTTATTCCGTGTTTAGTATATTTAGTTTGGATATACATGAGTTTTATTAGGAAGTGATTGTGTATATCTTATTTAGTTTTAAGTTTATACGTTTCTTGGGAAACGGTTTAGCGATATTGTTTAGGGTTCCTTGTCTATAAAAGGAACACATTAGAAAGAGTTAGAGATCGGTTGAAAAACTCAGTTTTAGTTAATATAAAGATCCATAGAGGATCAAGAAGTTCTTAGTTATTACTTGTGTTTATATTCCGCTGAACATAAGTTGTAGAGATTATCTTTTATTGTGCTTGTGATTACATAGGCATACATAACGATCCACGAGCTCAAGATCTGTCAAGGTCGGTTTATTATCAACATCTAGCATTCTTCTCATGAGCTCAACTGTAAGAGGGTATCTTCTTTTTGCAAACATGTGTATCATTGTTCCATTTTCTAGCTCCAAAACATGAACTCCAGACTCTTCAAAGAATCTCCAGCAAACTATTTCCCAGCTTTCTTGATTCTTCCAAATATCATCAGTGCTCTCTTCTTCAGTTTCCCACATAGTTATGAGATCACCATGTAAAACCAATCCAATCCCTTCAAATGGATTATCTTCAAAATAAGCCTTCACAACATGATATAAGTAGAATAAATCTACTCTATCTATAATATGCAGTAAATCCCATAGCCTTTTGAAAACTTTAAAACTTTCATCTTCCTTATGAAAAACCATGTAATCTTCATTCTTGGATTTTACAACTTTAAAAACACTGATCTTTGATCTGTTCATTTTCATGTCATCATCTTCTTTGGTATAATCAAAATCTACCACTCTGAGATAATTCTTCAATTCATCACTAGTCTCAGATCTTAATTCAACCTTTTCTTTCTTTGAAAACTGAACATCTGTAACTTTAGTTTTTCTTTTTCTCTTTAAGCTCTTCTTCCTTTCTCAGCCTTCGGTCAATAGCTTCTTCTCTAAAGTCTTTAATATCGCAACACTCTTCTTATAAGCTTCTTTTCAAGATCATAGAGTCTTTTCATATCAACATAGGTTACCTTCTGTAAACCTTTATATCCTCGACCTTTTAAATAAGCCATCATAGCATTCCTGTCCTTAGCTAAATTAGGTCTTCTTGGCATATATCTAAGGTGTAGGAGATCAGCGTAAAGGTTCAAAGCAGTTTGACCAAAGATCTAATTCATCTTGCACCTTTTGGTGCTTCTCTATTTTTAGCTTCTTGAGCTTGCTGTTCTTCTCTATCTTTAGCATCCAACTCTTCTTGAACTTTTCTAGCAGCAGCTTCATTCCTAGCCACTTCAAGTGCTCTAAGTTCTGCCAAAGTGAGTTTCTTTTTCTTAGTTTCAACCATAATACCTTTCGCTTTGTCTTTAGGATCAATAGCTGGTTGAGAAGCTCTTGGTTGTTCTTCTTCTTGTACATCTCTAATAGTAACCCCTCCTCTTGGTTGTGACAAATCTAATATTGTAGCAATTACTTCATCATCACTAGCAGAATGAATAGGTATGAATGTAGCTTCCTCCTCTTCTTCTATAACAAATGTAGAAGGACCAGCTTCTTCTTCAAAATTCAATACCCTTGGAGTTATTGCTTCTTGCCTAGATGTATCATGAAAATCGGATACTTTGATGTTCGAGACCTTGATCACCAATACTTTGAACTTGTACTTCTTCTTCTTGTTCCTCGTAATCTAAAATAATCTTTTCTTCAGCGGTACTTACAGATTCTTTCTTCTTTGTAACATCTTCTTTCAAAATTTCCTTTTCTAAATTCCTCCCCAAGTTGACAGAAGATGATTTAGGAACCTTCTTTAAATCCTCAATTCCTTACGAAGTTGTTTACGACGTTTGTTTTCCTCCTTAACCCATAAGTTGAATCCTTGAATATAGGGTTTAATAAAATTCCTCAACCAGATATACTTACGTCTCAACTTCCTAAGTGCTTTAGCTTGAGACTCAACAGTCTTGTTCAACCTAACTAGCTCCCTTGTCAAAGCATAGTTATCCAAAGTCAAACCTTCACGAGGTATAGTATGATCAGCACTGTGAAGATGTGAATGTGCTTCTGAAACAGGAACAGAACGTTGAGGAGATGGAGTAGGTGTTCTCTCAATCTCTGCTTGAACCTTAGGGCTTGGAGAAACAGTACCCTATAAAGATGCGATTACCTTCAATAGAAGCAAGACTTTGCAGATCAAGACCTTTGTGAGGCAAACACTTTGTGAAGCGGTACGTAATCGCACTTCACTTTCTTCATCCTCTCCAGTCATCACGCACGCTTGAACAACTTCCATCATGGTAGTAGTTAATGGAATATCTCCACCTCTCAACAAATCATCATGCGCCTAGCCATGAATGTATATATTTTGGCTTGTTGCACAATAATGCAGTAACAAAGCAAAGCAGGGTTTTGGAATATCGACCAATTGCTTGTTTAAGAAAACCTGCATACAAACCTTGGGTACATCAACCATTTTGACCTGATGATATATGTGATAGCATCCCATCCAAAATAAGCCTTGAAAAATTAAACATTCTGTCCGTAGCTAAACCAACCACTGCAGATGCTATATTCGACCCAAACCAAGCTTGCTCCCCGAAGTGCTTTTAGAACTTATGCAATGGAGCAATACATGAATCAAGAACTTCCATTGAGGACGTAATAATGCTTTCTTGAATGTTTGTTCAGTCAATGATCCTTCATAGCCAAGATTCCTAAAAGTATCCCAAATCAGTTGCTTGTCAAATCGAATAGCCCCATCTTCATCTCCAAATAATAAATCTTCTCGAATAGAGGCTTCTGTAATCTTGATAGTCCGTCCAAAGAATCGTTGATCTAATATAATATACATCCTCCTCCATGTTATCTCTAGCATTAGCCCAAAATTCTTGAATCCATGGTTCAATAATATCCGGCTCAACTAAAAGAGCATAACTAATAGGCGACCCAGTAAGATAATCAATGATATCATAAAACGCCACATTCCATTCGCCTCAGTCTTGTCCAAATTAGCCACCATATTGTGCTTCGAAATAGTTAAACGATTCGCCATTGTTGAAAAAGTGAGCACAATAAAAATTGTATCAAATAATAAAGAGATGGTAATTGGGAGATAAGTATGGAAAAGATGTAAAGAATAATATGAGAGGGAAAATCGGAAAGTAGTTATTTATAGGTAGGATTTGAAAAATCATCGCCTAAAATAAAATAACCGTAGCTTTAATTACCCTTCAATATTACCGTTGGAACGATACTTTAATGCGACAAACAAGCGTTACTTTCCACATAAGCGATACTTTCCCAAGCAAGACTTTCGGAAAAGCATTTTGCCAAAACCTTCATATAAACTAAGTATAAACAAGCATCCTCCCCTCAAGCAATACAGTGACTATACCTAACACCTATAGTCCTCCCCTTAAACATAGCTTAGTAGTTAATCATTCCAATGCTCACGACCAAGTGATTGAATCGTGACACATCAAAACCTTTGTGAGTAAATCAGCTACATTGTCATCCGTGTGAACTTTAACCACATTAATGAGCCTATGCTCATAGCAATCTCTGATAAAGTGATGCCTAATCTGAATATGCTTTGTCTTGGAATGATAGACAGGATTCTTCACAATACAAATTGTACTCTCATTATCAATATTGATAGGAGTATTTTTGAAATTGAACCCATAGTCCAAGAGTTGATTCTCGCATCCACAAAACTTGACCACAACAACTTGCAGGCTACATATTCCCCGTTCAGATGATGTTGCTTTGCAATTGTCTGCTTCTTGCATTGCCAGGAGACTAATCTTCTTCCAAGATATTGGCATCCACCAGTCGTGGATCTTCTATCATAATTATCACCTGCATAGTCACTATCCGAAAAAGCTTCTAAGTGAAAAGGTGACTCTTTAGGATACCACAACCCCAACTTAGGTTGTTGTTTCAAATAACGAGAAAATTCTCTTTATCTGCATTCATGTGAGAGATCTTTGGTGAGACTTGATATCTTGCACATAGAAAACGCAAACATGATATCGCCTTGATGCATTAGAAGATACATAAGAGAACCAATCATAGATCTGTATAACTTGACTTCAACTGGTTGTCCATCTTCATCTTTGCCCAAGGAATTGATAGATTTAATAGGTGTAGTAACGACTTCATATCATCAAATTAAACTTCTTAAGTATAACGCTACATACTTGTCTTGGCTAATGAAAATTCCTTCCTTGGACTGCTTAACCTCAAGTCCTAAAAGAATGTTAACTCTCCCATTGAACTCATTTGAAACTCCTTCGCATCACCGCTCAAACTCCTTAATCATAGACTGTTTGGTAGCCCCAAAGATGATATCATCCACATAAACTTGAACTAACATGATATCCTTCTTGTCTCTTTTGATAAACAAAGTCTTATCTATGGCTCCCTCCCGTATCCATGTTGTAGTAAGAATGTAGAGAGCCTCTCATACCAAGCTCTAGGTGCCCATGAAGACCATAAAGAGCCTTAACCACCTTATAGACTTTGTTTGGATGTTTAGGATCTTCAAAACCTGGAGGTTGTTTCATACACCTCTTCGTAATAGTGCCATAAAGAAAGGCACTCTTGACATCCATCCGTAGACTGAAAACCCATATAAGAAGCAAAAGCAAGAAAGATTCTAATTGCTTCAATCCTTACCACAGGAGCAAATACCTCATCATAATCTACCCCTTCCTCCTGTCTATAACCCTGAGCAACTAACCTTGCCTTGTTTTTAATAACATTGCCTCTTTCATCTCGTTTGACTCTAAAAACCCACCTGGTTCCAATAACTCTCTTCCCATCTGGAAGATCACATAAAACCCAAACTTCTTGAAGTTTAAATTGAAGAAGTTCTTCCTGCATAGCTTCAACCCAACTTTCTTTAGTCAAAGCTTGAGCAATATTATTGGGTTCCTCTTGAGTGATGAAACAGGTAAATAAGCAGGTTTGATGGTCCTTATGATTCAGCCTGTTTTGTTTATACACAAAGCTCAGTAAAGCATTGTGAGGTTTTGTGAAACCCTTAGCTTTGTGTCTTGTCATAACTCCAAAAGTAGAAGGACCAATGATTTGATCAGCTGGATGATTCTTATGAATTCGTAAGATTGGTGACTGTGGAACTTCATATGTATCATCTAAGTTAGTATAATCAACACCTTCATTGGAATCTGTGAAAATACCTTCATCTTCAAGCACATCATCAGTGTCTTCTAATCCAGGCATGGTAGGATCATCCAAATCATCTAAAGTAATTGTCAGTCAGGTGCAGTAGATTACTTTGGTCGAAAGTACTGTCCAAAGTATTGTGAGAGTACTCTGCAGTCTTATTCTTCTTCTTTGCCTCTTCATAAGCTCTCCATTGTTCATCGATGTAAGAATGTGCTAAAACATCTTGAAGAAGCATCTGATTAAGTTCCTCTTGAATAGATTGATCCTTAGCAGATAATGAGGATTGTGGTGCAACGTTACTTTGTTTTGGAGAATCGTACTTTGCTTAGGAACATCAAGTACTTTGTTTTGGACTCACAGGATATTTATCGAGAACAAAGATCGGTCTAATATGAACATCATGAACAACATAATGGATATCTTCTTCATTGTGCATAGGTTGATTTTCTTCTCTAACAGGAACATAATTCATCGAAGGAGATAAAATCTCAAGATCAAACATCCAATCAGGACCTTTTCCTTTCTCATTGTCTTGATCCTCTAAAAACTCAACATGAAGACAGTCTTGAATCTTCTTTGTAACTCTGTTGTAGACTCTAAAGCCTTCTTGTTAGTACAATAACCCAATAAGTAACCTTCTTCAGACTTGCCATCAAACTTCCCCAGATTATCAATGGTGTTTAAAATAGTAAGAGGGCATCCAAAAGGCTTCATAAAACGAATGTTGGGTTTATTGCCCATCAGAAATTCATAGGGTGTCTTCATCGTGGTTTGGTGTGAGAGACCATTGAGTACATAGCATGCACGATTACTTACAACTTCTGCCCAAAATTGAATAGGGAGATGAGAATCTGCTAACATTGTCCTTGCAGCTTCAATCGAGGTCCTATTCTTCCTCTCTGCAACACCATTTTGCTGTGGTGTTCTAGCAATACTAAACTCCCTTTTTATGCCTTTATTTGCACAAAAGTCATCCATAGGCTTGTTCTTGAATTTAGTTCCATTGTCACATCTAATACCTCTAACCTTGAGTCTTAATTGGTTTTCAAGTGCTATAATTAGAGTCTGAATAGCATCAAAGGTATCATCTTTAAAGCCCAAAAAGAAAACCCAACGAATCTACTACAATCATCAAGTAACAACCAAACAGTACTTTTTCTTATTTAAACTTGCCACGAGAGACAGTCCAAATAAATCCATATGTAATAGCTCCAATGGTTCTCTAATATTTCTTTCCTCAAGCTTCTTACAGGAAGCTTTGTGTTGTTTACCCTTCTTGCATGCCAAACATGATTGATCATTCTTGTAAGTCTTTGAAGGTAAACCTCTAACTAAATTGCCTTTGACCAGGTTGTTGATGTTCTTGAAATTAACATGGCCTAATCTTCTATGCCATTGATGTGCCTCTTCAGATGTTGCTTTAGCCACCAAACATGTGGCTCTTCCATAAGAATGTAGACTCTTCATGTCTAAACTATACACATCATTTGTCCTTGGTACTCTGAGTACTACCAAGTCATCATCAACAGTTTGAAGTCGGAAGAAAGGATGAGACATTCGTGTCGATGAATAACACAGGATGCTGTTTATCACAAATTTGAGAGACTGACAACAAGTTGAACTTTAGCTCCTTCACATATCTTACATTCTCAAAATCGATTCTTCCAGCTTTAATTGTTCCTTTCCCAAGAATCGTTCCTCCATTGGGATCATTCCCAAATGCAACTTTTCCTCCACTAATATTTCTAAAATCGACAGGGATCTCTTTATCACCGTCATACTTCGAGCAACCACAATCCACAATAAGATGATTTTTAAGCTCCTCTTCTGGGTTGCCCTGCACACAAAGAAAAGAGTTAGAAACTTTTAGGAACCTAAACCATTACTGACTTGTGTTCCCCTTGTGGAGTTACAAACTCAAATTCTTTGAGTATGTAATTCCCACTATCTTTCAACTGATGATCCAAAATTATCTTTTGATTTTTAGCATGTGGATTTTCAAAACTTTCTGGTTTTTCAATATAAACCTCTTTCACGGTTTATTAGCATTTTCTTGTATAACACAAACATCTGATTCACTTTTTGTTGAGCGTCTTTGTTTGTCCCTTAGCGATACTTTCCTTTTACCCATTCACTTGACAGTGGTTCTGTGATCTAGATCCCCTATACGAATTGTGATACCTTCTAGGTTGATAGTGAGATCTCCTAGAATTCCTATTCCAAGCAATGTTATCGCATACCTTGTTTCGAGCGGTACTTTGGAAAGTCGTGAGATCTTGAAGATCTTCTCGATGTGGGTATCTATGATCGGTGTGAAGTTTACGTGATTAACCCTATTTGAATTAGTCCAAACTGGTTTGTGCTCTCTAGGTTTATGATTTGTAGACTTATTCCTTGGAAACTTGCTTAGATATTCCGAGTGTTTGTCACAATCTTTGATTAAGTGAGTAGGACTATAACACACAAAACAGAGTTTTTGACCCATATGACCAAAGTGATTTCTTCTATGTCTATGCCCAAAATTATTTTGCCTTCTTGATGACTGATAAAATCTGTTTTGACCAAAATTATCCCAAAAAGGTTTAGCAGTACTGTTTTGAAAAGGTTTTGTAGAAGGTACTACTTGTTCAGAAGGTACTGCTTGTTGAGCAGTACTTTGGTTTAAAGGTTCTGCTTGATTATTTTCAACAGTTTCTTTGGGTTTCTCAGACCTAGATTGAGCAACAAGCTTCTTCCTAAACTCTAGACTGTCTACACCATAACGAGAAACATCAGGCCTAGAGGGTTGATGATTAATGGGATGAGGAACAACATGATAACCATTGTCTTTCTTATATTCAGGAGGTGGTTCGCTTATTGATCCCTCATTACTAGATGTATCTACATAGTTAATGAGTTCATCATCACTAGTGGTTATGTCCTCAAAAACACCATCATCCTGATCACTAGTTTGGTTTTCATCTATGTTACTAAAATCCATTCCAAATCCTAAGCCTGTTCTAATATAAGCCCTTCTCTGTTTTTCAACATAAGCAACATGGGACAATCCAGACTCTCCCCAAGCAGCAAACTTAGCTAACAAATCATCTCTTTCCTTAGTTAATTTCTCAATTTCACAATTTTGATTTAGTTTCCATTCACTAAGTTTTAGCGGTAATCCTTGTTCATACTTTTCATTAAGCCATTTCATTATTTTCATGTGTTATGATTTTAGCTTCCATAGACTCTAAAGTTATTTGATAACCTGCTACCTCAGACCTAGCCTTAACACAATTATCTCTTTCATAAACATAATTAGTAAGTAGTTTTTGATAAAAATCATGACAGTTAGAACATACCTCAGAGATAGTGGATGAACTTGATGAAGTGGCTGCCATGGTGAGTAGAACAGGTTCTTCTTCTTAATCAGAGTTTCCACACAAGCTCTGATACCACTTGTTGGATCAATATACTTTAATCAAACTAACTTAACTAGCTTGTTAAGGTTTAATAACCTCGGATAAATCCTAAGTTATTAACAAAGAAACACTGAGCAATCTTTATCAAGTACGCGGAATTTACTTAACAAATCTAAGAAGAAAAACTTTATTAACAAACTCTAAATCGCTTATTATGATACTCTAATACAAATCTAAGATAATCGAACTTTTCTCTAAACTCTAATTCGTAAACTCTAAAACTCTTTTTCGGAAATCGTACCTCTAATGCCAATCTAGGAGTCCTTTTATAGGCTCAAGGATATCCTAGTCAGTTTACAATTGATAACCTTGTATGACAAGTAATCTAAACATGGAATACAATTCTTTCCATAAACGAATATAACAGTTCTTTTGTTCTGGCAGTACTTTGACTTCATCTTGCAGTACTTTGACTTTGTCTTTAGCAGTACTTTGACTATTTGACTTCTTCCAGTACTTTACAGCTTACAGTACTTTCATATCTTCAGTACTTTGATATCTTCAGCACTTTCATATCCCAACAAGTCGTATCACCTGCTTTTAAGTAAGCATATGCCAAACAAGTGAACACAACGCTATCTGCTAATATCCCTTTGGTTTGCATTAGTTGAGATCCCTTGCAAAGTGAAACAAAATAAAAAGGCTAGAAAGCCTATCATTGATTGCTATGTGTCCTCATCCAATCCCTTCCTTTTTTCTTATTAAATTTGGTTAGGGGCATTTTGGTCCTTTTAACATGTTTTTTTATTTCACCCTAAAACTTCAAACGTAAATAACTTTCAAACGACAAACTTTTATAAAAAACCGATTTCATCATAATTTTTTAAATTTGATTCTCTTTAATTTGGTATGCATTTTGATATATAAATCGTAACTTTTTTTTTTCAACTTTTTAAGTTGGTGTTGATTTTTTTGAAATTTTTGGTATTTTCGGCTCTAATTTTGACTAGTTTAAATGCCGAATTTTACAAAACTTAAAACATGAAAATTGTAGGCTTTTGACCATTCTTTACTCAGAAATTTGAATCACTCAAATCCGATATGATATGAGTGAGATATTGCACGTTAATGATGGCGTCTTAGTCATATTTAGTGCATACAAAGTGTTTGATAAAATGCCTAAAAGAGATTTTCTTATAAAAGTACATTCAAATGCACTAATTGGTATACCAAAATACATTTTTTGTTATTTTTGTTATTTCTGGTTTATTTTTAACTGATGAACAACCAAATGATAAACTGATGAACATTGTGACAATAACTGATGAACATTATGATTTTTTCGACAATTGATGAACATTATGACTTTTTTTGAATACCGATAAACTGATGAACAAAATTTAAAAGAATTGATGAATATCTTTTTTTATTGGTGGACAATACTAACTGATGAATAAGACTAATCGATGAACAACTAACAGATGAACATTGCGATTTCTTTTAGACAACTGATGAACAATATCAAAAAGAACTGATGAACGTTATTTTTTCAAAAACTGTTGACCAATATAAAAAACAACTGATGAACGTTATAAAAAATAACTGATGAACAATATCAAAAATAACTGATGAACTAATGAACATTACTATTTATTTATTTATTTTGAATAATGATAAAAAAAAGACTACTGATTGTACCTAACTGAGGAACAATGTAATTTTTTTATTCGGAAAACTGATGAACAACACTATTTGTTTAAAAAAAACCGATGAACAAATGATGTAATTGATGAACATTATAATGTAACATCAAAAAAAACTGATGAACATTATAATGTAACATTAAAGAAAACTAATTGATGAACACTGTGACTCAAATAGATGAACATTACGATTTCTTTTAAACAATTGATGAACAAATTTTTTATTGATAAACAATACTTTTATTGATGAACAATAAAACTGATGAACAACTCGTTTTATTGATGAAATAAAACCGATGAACAATAAAACTGATGAACAACTCGTTTTATTGATGAAATAAAACTGATGAACACAGTTAAATAGAACTGATGAACAATAAAACTGATGAACAACTCGTTTTATTGATGAAATAAAACTGATGAACAATTCGTTTTATTGATGAAATAAAACTGATGAACAAAGTTAAATAGAACTGAGTCGTTTTATTGATGCATAGACCCACGCTTGAAAATATAAATAAAATACACACTTTATGGGAGTGAGTATGATACCGCCAAGCAACAAAAAACACAAGTTGACATCAACTTTCAACATCTTAACACCAGGAGCTTACAGTTACTAATTAGACCCAGCAACCAAAGACTTGTAGAAATGCTAAAAGCTCTATTGCCATCCATTTAGACCAGCATATCCTCCACCAGATTCATCATTATTTCATTTTTCTCTATTTATGATTTCAAAGATTGATAATAAAAAAGTTAAATTGATGGAAATTTAAAAACTTACTCTTTAATGAACACTTTTAAGTTCTAAATTACACAATAGTTTTTCTTACACATTTTATCAAACACTTAATATGCAATTTTATAAACACATTTTATCGCGATTTAGGATGATGATTATGATTCTCGTTAAGGATATGCAATCTGGAAGCACGAATCAAACATTCCTCCTCATCCTCTTCATCATCATATTCACCAGAAAATAACATCATATTATTACGACTTCGTTCCAGCTCAATTGTTATCACCTTTTTCATGAAAAATAGGTGGCCGACAAGAGGCTTGGAGACGAAGGTGGGAGTGCGATGGTAGAATTAGCAGGAAGTATTATATGTTATGTGATTAATATGACATGTTATTAAGCAAGAAAGAATTTAACAGTATACAGTGATTGAAATTGGGAAGTAGTTGGAATGAAGATAAGATTTTAATTAAGTGGGAATATGACGAGAATGCCCCTGAATAAAAGACACGCCCTTTTTATGTGTAACTACACCTAATCTTGATCTAACGGTCAAGATTGCTTTTTAGGCTTTTTAAATATTGAACACTTTTTAATAGATCCGAACTCTGGTTTGCATTATATCAAATAATCTTTGAGCACAATCAACCCTCTCTTGCTTGCATAATCTCCGTATTAATGCCCTATAAATCAAAATATCGACAATTATACCTTTCCGATAAAACTCGCACTTCACAAACACCTCTTCATTTTTTTGGCTGCATTAAAGATCAACTAGCCATGAATACGTGCAGTAATTTGGAGAAAATCCATCATAAATCATAGAGAAAATAAATTCTTTCGCATTATCCATATCTCGAGTCTTGCAAAATCCATGAATCAATGCTTTGTAAGTAATCGCTATTTAACATTGTACCTTTAACTTTCAAAGCATAATTCATATCTCCAATCTTGCAATAAGCGTTAATCAGCGTGTTACAAGTGACGTTATCGGGTACAACTTTGTTTCCACTCATTTCATTCAATAATTTGTTAGCATCCTTTATTCTACCTTCTTCACACAATTTTCTTAAAATCGTGTTGTACGTAACAGTGCCAGGAAACAACCCTTTAGCTTCCATTTCTTCGCGTAAACGCATAGCTTCGTCATAGCTTTTCACTCTACAAAAACTGTCAATCAAAGTAGTGTATGTCACATGATTTGGAGTAACACATTTTATTTCCTTAAACATTCTCAAAGCCTCCCTCATTCGACCTTGTTTACAATACCCGTTGATCAAGGAATTATAAGTTATAATATTAGGATCAACACCCGCTCTTTCCATTCTATCCAGAACACACAAAGCCTCATAATGCATACCCTTCTTGCAATACAAGATATCAACGTATTATAAGTAAAAAGATCAGGCGAAACACATTTAAACTCAATCTCTGCCATCACTTCTTCCGTTTTTACAACATCCACTAGCTTACAACAAGCATGAATCAACACATTATATATATGCAAATTCGGAACTATCCCAATCATCACCATTTTCTTGTAACACTTCCGCATTGTATCAGTCAACCGCTCTTTAACCAACGTATTCAACAAAACAGTGCAAGCAGGCAAATGCAGATTCAAACAATGAACCCTAATATGCTCAAACACTTTAATAGCATCTTGGGTCATCTTCATATTCACGCAATTTATCACTAACCAGCTCAAAACATGAGAATTCACATCCGGGTCATCAAAAGTACTCGCAAGAAATTTCTTTGGAACAGTGGTGACAGTTGTAAAGGAAAGGCAATAGTTGCTTGGATTGATGTGTGTAGGCCCAAAGATCAAGGGGGGCTCGGGTTTAAATCTTTGGATTTTTGGAATAGAACTTTACTCTCAAAACATCTATGGAATGTGGCTTTAAGGAAAGAGTCTCTTTGGGTCAAGTGGATAAATGTGGTTAAACTTAAGGGCAAATCACTTGAAAATGTAGTTAACTTACCACTTTTTGTGGTTGTATGTATCTATCTTTTTTTTCACATTCTATCACTAAACCTCCATCGTTAGTCCTTTCTGTGTACCCGTTAACAAAAAACCATGCATCGTTAGTCCTTTATACTAACGACCGTTAATAAATAACTTAATATTTAGTTATCTTAACCTAAACTTGCATCGTTGGTCTTTTATAGTAACACTAGTTAAAAAATAACTTAAAATTTAGTTTCTTACGTTTCTGTCCATTTTTTTCACGTTTTCGTCCGTTTTTACACGTTTTTGTTCGTTTTAACACGTTTTCATCCGTTTTTACACGTTTTTGTTCGTATTTGCACGTTTTCGTCCGTTTTTACACATTTTCATCCGTTTTAACACGTTTTTTCACGTTTTCATCCGTTCTAACACGTTTTTATCCGTGTTTACACTTTTTCGTCCGTTTCTACACGTTTTCGTCTGTTCTTACACATTTTCGTCCGTTTTTTCATGTTTTCATCCGTTTTACATGTTTTCATCCGTTTTTACACGTTTTATCCGTATTTGCACGTTTTCGTCCATTTTTACACGTTTACATTCGTTTTAACACATTTTTATCCGTGTTTACATGTTTTCGTCTATTTTTCCACGTTTTTATTCGTTTTAACACGTTTTCGTCTGTTCTTACACGTTTTCGTCACCTTTAACACGTTTTCGTATGTACGTTTTCATCTGTTTTTACACGTTGTCATCCGTTTTTACATGTTTTTGTCCGTATTTGCACGTTTTCATTCGTTTTAACACGTTTTCATCCGGTTTAACACGTTTTCGTCCGTTTTTTCACGTTTTCATCCTTCCTTACTCATTTTTATCCGTTTTTACACGTTTTCGTCCATTTTTGCATGTTTTCGTTCATTTTTACACCCTTTCATCCGTTTATACATATTTTCATCCATTTTTGCACCTTTTCATATGTTTTTGTATGTTTTCGTCAATTTTTACACGTTTTCGTCCGTTTTACACATTTTCGTCCGTTTTACAAGTTTTCGTGCACGTTTTTATCCGTTTTTGCACGTGGATGAAAACGTGGAACAACGGATGAAAACGTGTAAAAACATATGAAAACATCATAAAATGCAACAAAACGTGCAAAAACGTAGGAAAGCACTAAGAAAATGTATGAAAACGTGTAAAATGAACGAAAAAGTGCAAAAACGGACGAAAATTTGTAAAACGACTGAAAACATGTCGAAACGGATGAAAACGTGAAAAAATTGACGAAAACATGTTAAAACAGAAGAAAACGTGTTAAAACGGAAGAAAACGTGTAAATACATATGAAAACGTACAAAAACAAATGAAAACGTGTAAAAACGGATGAAAACGTGAACAAATGGATGGAAATGTATTAAAACGGACGAAAACGTGTTAAAACGGATGAAAATGTGTTAAAACGGACAAAAACGTGTAAATACAGATGAAAACATGCAAAAATGGACGAAAACGTGTAACAACGGATGAAAACGTGAAAAAATGGACGAAAACATTAAAAAACGAATGAAAACGTGAAAAAAAAACAGACGAAAACATGTTAAAACGAACGAAAACGTGTAAAAGCGGACGAAAACGTGAAAAAAACAGACGGCACCGTAAGAAAATCAAATTTTAAGTTATTTTTTAACGATCGTTAGTATAAAGGACCAATGATACAAGTTTAGGGTAAGATAGCCAAATTTTAAGTTATTTATTAACGGTAGTTAGTATAAAGGACTAACAATGCAGGGTTTTTTGGTAACGGCTACACAGAAAGGACTAACGATGGAGGTTTAGTGATAGAATGTGGAAAAAAAAGAAGATAGATACATACAACCATAAAAATTAGCAAGTTAACTACATTTACAAGCTACCGGCACACTCATAATTTGGTGGATTTTGAGTAAAAATTAGGAAACGAAAAAGGCTAATCTCACCATATAATATCAAGGGTTATAATGTGCTCGACTAAGGTCTAATCTAGTTAGGTTAAGAAGAACATGACAAAATTTAAAAAATGGCATAATTTTTCAAAATAAACTAGAAAAACGAGGGAAACTAAAGTTCAAGAGATAATTCTACTCCCGTCCCCCCACTTGACTTGTACAAAGTCCCTTTTGTACTAATCGTTAAATAAAGGTGAAGAGAAAAGTAGAATTAGAGTGAGAACTTCCCTGAAATTTGCTCAGAAAAAGAAAGAAGGCCCACGAAACAGAGTCGTGCCTTCGCATAAGCATCCACGAGCAAACTTCAATCCCTGAAATCACACTTACCGACAAGCATAATTCTAAAAAGAAAAAATGAAAAATGAAAAATAAACCTAATTCACTTTCGTAGGAATCACGGTTGCATTTAGCGTATGCAACAAGCCTTTTAAACCACTTGGTGTCCCATGTGGACCAGTGTAGTCTCGTGAGGGCTTACAGGGAACACACCCACAAAGTTCGTTTAAAAGACTAATACAATGTTATTGTGTTTAAAATTAAAGAAGTAGTGCAGAGGATAGTTACGTCGTAACTCCATAAGGAGTTACGCTGTAACTAGGCAAAACCTGGCATACACTGCAAAGGTGTAGCTATGGCGTAACCACTTAGATGGGATTACACCGTAATTGATAATGCATCAGAAGTTCTGCTGCAAGGGGCCTGTTACGGCGTAACCATGAGAATGAGTTACGCCGTAACTCTGGGTGGATCAGCATGCTGCAGCAGCAGTTTTTCTTCGTTTCCTGCAAAAATGGTTAAAAACACAAAACCCAACAGAAATGGAAATAAAACAAATAAAAGGGATAGTTCGGGTTGTCTCCCGAAAGAGCACTTTTCTTTATTTACAAGTCTTTAAGTTAGACTTAGAGCCTCGGAGCTAAAAGTGCTTGTTTGTCAAATCGTGGATATGGCAATCTCCACGCTGAATCCAACTGATCAGATTTTCATCCCGCTTGTAGTCTTCGCTCAATTCTAAACACCCTAAGTAGAAACTCTTGATCTTTTTTTAAGGCTGGTCAATACCTTTAGCCTTGTCTTCGTCACTGATATCGAGCAATGGTTGGGCATGGCTTAACTGCCTCTTGGTCCAATTTTTAAAATTCTTGATGGTCCTCGGCATTTTAAACACCATTTTATCATTGTTTATTTTTAACCATACAAACCCCTCTTTTTCATTCTTATCTAGCCTAGACAGTTCCTGAAAAGGTTTTCCTAAAATAACCCCGATTAATCCATCTTCCACGAACTCGCTAACGTTGTCCAAAACCATAAAGTCGACCAAAAATGAGTGAATCCCAACGAAGATGCGGGTGTTAGTTACAAAGCCAAGGAAATTGTTCCCCTTGTATTCCAATTCTTTCTTCATAAATTGGTTGTAGCACTCTTTTGACATAACGTTAACTGGGGAGTTTTTGTCAATAAATGAATGGAAATCGATGTACCCAATTTTGCATGAAATCTTTAGATAATAGGGGTTCCTATGATGTATGCGGGTTCCCATCTCATAAAATTTAGGTTGATTGGATTGTGAAAAAGTCTTTTCAGGGTTGTCTTGCCAATGGGCCATTCGACGTCACTTAAGAAGTCATCGACACTGATTCCTAAATTATCCTCCTCTTTGAAATTGACAAAAACATCAAAATCCTTCGTAGAATTTATCTCGCCAGGGTCTGGGGGATCGCTGAGAAATTCTTCTAGTGCGTCACCGAAATCGCCTATGGGGTCTACCGCATATACGTTTTGAGGAGTGGACAGAAGTTCATTAGGTCTGAACGTTGAAATCTCTCCATTAGCTTCGAGAGTTAATTTTCCAGCGAAGACATCCACCTTTGTATGGGCAGTAGCGAGCATAGGTCTTCCTAAAATGATAGGTATCCTGTTGTCTTCAGGAATATCAAGAATCACAAAATCCATTAGGAAGAGGAATTTCTTTATTTTTACTAACACATTTTCAACAATTCCTAAGGGCGACTGCATGGATCGATCGGCCATTTCAATTTCATCTTGGCTGGTTTAAGGTCACCGATACCCATTTGTAGGAACATTGAGCTAGGCATTATGCTTATGCCCGCTCCAAGATCAGCAAGGGCGTTACAGATGTCAAGACTCCCAATCAAGCAACGTAGGGTGAAACATATGGGATCCTTTTCCTTTTGTGGCAGCTCATTCCTTAAAACCGTTGAGCACCTCTCGTTAAGTTGAACCGTCTCTATGAGATCATCAGTTTGTTCCTGCAAAACATTGTTATAGTTAGGATTAATAGGATTAATGAGAGGGATGGTTACCGGGATAGCTCCAATGTCCTGGGGTAAGAGTTTTTCTCTACTTATTCTTCGTTTAACCTTCTCCGAAAAGGTAGCGGGCTCTTCAAAGATTGTTTCCACTGTGTTTACAACTTCTTCTTCCCAAGCAGCGAGGTAATCCGTGATGGCTTTTGAACATGAGCTCACACTCTTTTCCAAACCCTTAATCCGATCTTCATGAGTCTTGAGAGAAGACACTGTGTTTTCCACGAATGTTTTCATCATTTTTTCAATTCTTTCATCATGTTCCCTAGATTCCTTGATATGGTCAAGAATCGTTTTTTCTAGGTTGTTTCCGGTTTTGGTCCCAAATAAAATTTTAACGTTCTCAACCTTACAGGCTTCAATTTCATTCGCTCTTTCCAGTCTTCGCTTTTCAAAAATTTCACCATAATTATATTCTTGCTTCGTCAATGTTTTCATTACCTTATGATCAAAATTATCCCTTGGTCCATACCCTGTCTCCATATGCCATTTATAGCAATGCTCAGAAATCCGCTGGATACACTCCAAGGCTTGATCAGGGGTCATGCTAGGAATAGGTCTAGGAGAATCGAGTAATTCACGTGTCAGTGCATTAATTCCCCTATAGAAGACATAGACGATTTGATGTTTGTTCAAGTCACGAGTGGGACACCGATAAAGTAGCTCATTGAATCTTTCCCATGCCTGGTAAAGTGTCTCTTCACCTTCTTGCACGAATCGATGGATCTTACTGAGAAGTTCAGCCATCTTTGAATGAGGGCAAAACTGCTGAACGAATTCTCTTCTTAATTTATCCCATGCTCCTTTGCATTCGTTAGGGAGTTTATTGCACCATCTTTTCGCAGTCCTTGTAAGAGTAATAGGAAAAATCCTTGCCGTAACCGAATAGCTAGGGATACTCCGGACGCTGAAGGATGAAAGGTAGAGTACTTCTTCCACATGAATCTGAACATCCTCATTTTCATCTCCTGAAAACTTAAGCTCATGTAATTCTCAAATAAATTGGTCCGGAATAGAGAATTTTTCCATGCTAGAGTCTTGCGTGAAGGATCGGTTACAGTTCACATTCGGTCATTCCAAATACTGCTCCATGGTTATTTCTTCGATATTGTTTTCATCAATGACTTCCGGTTCTGCATCAGATTGGTCAGATTCGTAAAACAAAAAGATGTTATGAATAGGAATTGGAGAGTAAACTTTTTTTGTCCGGAATTGTTTTTCCGGATCATCGAACAGGGTGGCCAAAAATGGCTTTGAGCTTCTAGTCTTGAATCCTGACATTAAGAGAAGAAAGAAAATTAAAAATAGACTTAATAAAAAATCCTAAAATAACTCCCCGGCATCGGCGCCAAAAACTTGATGCAGGTTTTACTGACCATGTTTTAATATTTATAATTACTTGTTTACCTATGGTCTACCCTAATGCACTAACGGGCAGTGTACCTGGTCATGTGTAGTGTAGTATTCGGTAAAACCGAGGTCGTCCCAAGAGCTATGTTTGTGGATTTATACTAAGTCTAAGTGTCACATATTTTAATATGGTTTTGATATTTGATTAACTAATTAACTACTGAAGAAGATAAAAGTAGATAAAGGCGAGGGTTATGATCAATAGAGGAGAGTGGTGCTAACCTAGATACTCATCCTAACTAGTAATGTTTACGTCTAATTACTTTCAATTACTTCAGGTGGGGTCAAAGTCGAGAGGACAGCATTTGGTCAGTTCGCCCTAACCTATCAGCAAAGAGCCACCAATGGAGAAGTCAGGTGTCCCCTCATAAGTCCACATGTTCCTGGTCCCCTAAGCCAAGTCATTAAGTTCCACTATATGCTAGATTTATAATAGTGAGTGCCCGGGCGCTAGCATCTTAGACACTCACCCCCTTAATTCTTAAGTTCATCCAAACGGTAGGTGATCAGTTGGTCAAATCGCACAAGTAGAAAGGGTCATCAGTTGGTCATATCTTACCATTCCCATTTTAGTCTACTCACTTAGGGTCAGTTGGTCATATCTCCTAAGCAACTAGCCTCTACCGCCATTCAAAACTACCGAAACAAGGGTAGCTACCAATAAACTATGCATGCATACACTTAGATATAATTATACGGAAGCAATGTAAACGCAAAAAAAACAATTAAGGAATCATAACTAGGCCAACACCTAGAGGTGCTTAGCCGCTCATATTAACCATACAAATCAATTTAATGTTTAATGTTACGAATTACATGAATCGAAAGTAATGAAAAGATAAAAAACTAATGCTTATCGTAGGGGAGTGATTTCTCCCTTGGAGATAGCTCCGTATGCTCTTCCAGATCTGCCCTTGGCTTCCTCTCACGTTCTCTGATTGTTGTGTGTGAAAATGGGATGCTTTGAGATGCTGGAAATCGTGGGGTATTTATAGGCCAGATCTGGTTACGGCGTAACTATTAAAAGAGTTACGCCGTAACATATAATTCTTCGTAATGTGCACTAATAATGCTGGTTACGGCGTAACCTCATGAAGGAGTTACGCCGTATCTTCAATAAATCTTGGTTACCCTGTAGTTGATGCATGAGTTATGGCGTAATTATCAGCAGCGCAGAACCTAATTTGACCTAATAGGGTTACGTCGTAATCTTTGGGAGAGTTACGCAGTAATCTTCTGATAAGTTGGTTTTCTGAGCCACGCTTTAGTTACGGGGTAATTGAGAGAATGGAGTTACGCCGTAACTTCTTCAAACTGAGCATACTATGATAAATCTTCACTAAACTTCTCCAAATCCGCGTCTCTCTAGCTCCAATGCTCGTAATTTACCTGAAAGTGAAATATAATGGAAAACAAGCATAAATCCATATAAATGATATAAATTACAAGCATTTCCCTCAAATGGTCCATTTTGGATTATGAGGAATCATCAAAGTCAACCACCCGACCACATGGAAGTTGACACCTCTTTACCCCCACCATCATCCCTTGTTGAGCCATCATTGAATGTGCCTCCACCAATCCCTCCTTTGTTTGAGGATCCTCAACCTCCTTCACTTGAACCTCCACATCAAGCCGCTCCACCTTTACCACCACTTTTTCAAAGCCATGACAAGGATTGTTATCATTGTCAACACGTTGAAGGCTTGATACATGAAGTACATGAAAAGTAACATTTTATGTTTTATCACCTCCTCGAATGTTTCGATGAGGTCAACAAACCTAAACAACTGTGGGCTTAAGGATTCAAGTGGTGTTCTAGTTTTAAGCTTAACTTAGATCGTTAGGAATCACATTTCATGTTTAAATCATTCTCTTAGTTTTGGAGATTTGTAGAGCATTTCTCGTAGTTTTATTGTATGAAGTTACATGATATATGCCATGTTGTTTTGAGTATATGTGTAAAACCCTAAAATCGTGAATGCGTTAAAGACCATTATACCCTTGTTGCAAAGATCCGTTAAATAAAATGAGCTTGATAAATACATAAAACGTTTACCTTAAAATTAATCTTGCAAGTCATAAAATTTAAAACTTATAAATATAATAAATGATTATCATATGTTAAATGTAGCATGAAATTACTTATGAAACAAAATAAATAAATGTACAAAATACTTAACTAATTAAATAGGTGTTCAATATTTTTGGCAAGTGAATAAGTAGTGATTTGGGCCTTAAACCGTTTTCCACCCTTCACGCCTAATCCCTGAAATTTTGGTCTTCTATACGCTCCATTCCAAATATAAGATCTATCATATCCCATTTAGTGTGCTTTCAAAATAAAAGAAAACAAAACCCTACTCCTCTAAACTTAAGTGACGGCAAGAAAAAAACTCCCATCTCAATCTTTATACTGTCGACCAAAAATCAGTCCAAAGTAAGGTTCGAAGGATTCGCTTCAAGGCTGAAATCACGTGTTCGTTTCAAGTATTGGTTTGGTTTGCATCGTGGGTTTATTTGTGCTGCTGGTCGAGAGGTCTAGGGCACTAGAAGGGTGCTTTGATTGCTTGGTTTTCGCCATCGTTCTTTCTCTTTGTTGTCACGTTACAAAGGTACCATTAATGCCTCGTTTCGCTCTTTTGTTTTGCTCCTGGTCGTGTATTGTTGTACATCAGGCGTATGATTTTATCCACACTAATATATTACATAAAAGAAACTAAGCAAACTAACCTAACATTTGGACTACATGAAATAATGAAAAGGGTCTTGATATGGGTCGAATCATGATCATCATAAATCTGTTTTGTTTGTGATTCTAGTCGTGGGTTTGGGCAGCCCTCACTCACCATTTTTGTACCTGTAAAACATGCTTCATAAGACATTAAAACTAAGCTACGACAAATCAAATGTAAGGTTGCATGGAATCATGGAGTAACGCATAGTATATGTCGACCTAAAGGGTATAAACCTGGTCCTTTGAAATCTGTTTTGAAAACATAATGCGCATGTTTTAGACAAACTGGAACTACATAAAACTTAGGATATGTTAGACATGGGCACACGAATGATTTATTAATAACGTGTATGCATGTAGGAGTCATTTGAGTGCATGAGATCTGGTTCTTTGAACTGATTGGTAAAACACTTAGTGTGCTCCATAATACGATAATACTTGTATCGATATTGGCCTTGGTGTGGTCCCTTGCATCTCGACATGAGTAAAATATATAATTTAACTACACTATTTGTCACTTAAACTATAAACCGTATATGTATATATGTCGCATAAATAACTACCTAAATCATTGTTTGAATTTGATTTCATACATCTTGATATGCATGCTCCTGTTATCATTGACAAGCCCAAATGAATTTAAGATTTGTGTATACATTTAGTGACAAGAGGGTCGAATGGTACAAGGTTTATGGTGTCGTTTTGGGGCGCATACAAATCTGACCTTGGGAGAGATGTATCTCGACAATATGGGGTCACCAAAAAGGGTTATGCTATCTTGTGTTTAACATGTTTAAAAGGGCAAATAACATATAAGGTGTTTTTAAATATAAGGTATGGTTGTTAGGGGTTCATGTACTAGTCATATAAACTTTTATGTTGAATTCACAATCTTCGAAACTAAAAGGTTTGGTTGGTAAATATAATGACTATAAGGGCTAAATGAGTAAAACAAATGAACGAGATATATTTACTATTAAGACCTTACACTTTATAATATTTACACTTTGAACCCCAAACTTGTATAAGTTGGCATAAATGATCCTTAAGGTATAATAACACTCACTCTGCATCACTTAACCTAATATGACATTTAATGCTTCATAAATGGCTGAGTTACTAAAATAGAAAGTTACCTAAAATAAAAAGTTACTTAAGATGGAAAGATTACTTAAAGTGGAAACCTGCTAAAAATGGAAAGCCGTCTAAAACGAGTAATCTGATTCTTATGGAACGTTATCTAATTCATATAGGTTCCGGACGGCGCGATTGATCTCATTTCTTGATTTTACTTTCATTGTTGATTGCTTCGAATAAGGTACAGATATTCTATCCCTTTTCAGTAGGGGTTTCTCATGATCTCTTTGCATCTCTGATCTCTTGCCTTTGTTTATTGAACCTTTGCTCTGATATTGAACTATTGCTATTGACCCCTCTGTTATTGAACCTCTGTTACTGAACCTTTGTTTCTGAACCTTTGATACTGGACTATTGCTATAAACCTCTGAATTGTAGACTAATGATATTGGACTCTGATTATGATGACTTACATATTGTATATTGTGGACCTTTTGCTTTAACCTGTCAGTTTGAGACCCGAGCTATAACTTGGCATGGGGGTTCTATGTCCATGTCATTGATGCACTAATGGCATGACTCTAGTGTGTACGAGTGATGTTACACACCGTCCCTTTCTGTTATCTGATTATGAGCTCGATATATATTGTATGGCCACTATCTGTCTGCAGGGGCGTATGGATGCATCCTAGATTTGTTCTATTATCTGATATGTTTTGATTTGTCTGGTGAATGATGTCGTGTGCAATACGCGTCTTCACAATCTGGGAGCTGATCACTCCATGTCTGTTATATCTGCTATGGTTACTATTGGTTACTACAGGCTACTATGGATATATGATTTGATTTGATCTGTTTTGTTGGCTCGTGGTGGATAACTGACCCCTTTTTCCTATGTTTCATTTACCCTACTCTGTTCCTTTGATATACCAGATTTATTGAGTAACCTTCCTTACATTGTTCTTAGTTCAGTTTTATTATTATTGTATCGTTATATCTGTTCACTGGGCTTTTTAAGCTCAGCCGCATTTCTTTTCCTGCGGCAGGTACATAAGCTAGGAGCTGGGGATTGTTTGGGGTTGAGAATAGGATGTCGTGTGTGGATTGACCTTAGTCATCTTAGACTTTGATTACCATTGTTATTTTGTTTTGGAGACTTAGACGTTGTATCATTTCTTTTCCTTTGGACACCTTTTGGAACTTTTGTACTGTTCAAGTCGTGTTGACTTGTTATCGTTTGACTTTATTATAAGACTTCCGCTTGCATGGTTTATATGTATTGTTCTGATTTGGCACTATAAATGTGATACTTTTACCCTTATCGGGTTGGGGTGTAACAATTATGGTATCAGAGCCCAGGTTTACGACTTGTAGTAAGGACCTGTGACATATGGACCCTAAGCGTTTACCCATAGAGCTTAAGTTTTGACTGGTGAGGTTTGGGTAGATTCTAGGTTTCATTATCGTCACTTCTGTTCATGATCTTCATCTTACTTCCTGACCTTTGCTAATCGTTTAATGATCGTTCAGATGGTGAATACCCGAAGAAATGGCGATGATAACGGGGATGGTCATCCAAACTTTGAAGCTTTGATTGCCCGTGCTCTGGCTACCGCTATGCCCAAGATTGTCGCTACCATCACAAATAACGTCCGAAATGGCACTGGCTCCTCCGGCGGAAATAATGGTGGGGGTGCCAACCCACCTACACCCATCCATGTCTAGATTGAGCGCTTTAACAAACTCAAACCAATCCCTTTTCGCTCGGCGGCTTCACCTAATGAGGCAGAAGACTGGATTACACACATGGAGAAGCTGTTCAATGTGTTGGGTTGTGATGATGAGGTGAAAACCCGACTTGCTACTTTCAAACTTGAGGGAGATGCACTCAATTGGTGGAAAGCCTATCTCTTGTCTAAGGAAGAGAATTTTCTGGATACTTGCACCTGGAATACTTTTCGGGATATCTTCTATAAACAGTACTTTCCAGAATCAGAGCAACAACGGTATGAAAGGGAATAAAACGACATATATCAGTTGGACAGGGAGACTTCCCACGAGTACATGCAGAGATTTATGAGGTTAGCTGGGTTCGTGGGGGCTATTGCAGGAGATGCACGAAGGCAAGCTCGGAAATACAAATGGGGATTGAAAAGGTGGGTTCTGGACAGGTTGATTAACACTGAGCATACTGAGGTGGTTCAGGTTGCGGATGCTGCACGTAACATTGAGTTGCTCCATGCGGACCAAGGTTTCAACAAAAGGGGCAGGGACGGTGATAAGGTTTATTCTCAGGGTCGACATGACCATGGATATGATTCCAGAGGTCGTCAAGACCAGGTGCGGGGTTCCAGGGGTCGACAGGACAATAGTTACGACTCGAGACGCCAGGACACCCGAGTGCAGGGTCAGCAGAGGTATGATAGGTCAGGGGACGACCGTCAGGGAAGTGATAATGGAGGTCAACGTTAGTTTCGGGATCACTCTTCTCGTAGTACTCAGCATGACCGTTCTGCAGGTTCTTCATCTTATAAGAGGCCTTTTGAGATTTTGCGTCCCCCTCCTCTTTGCAAAATTTGTGGTAAGCCCCATCCGGGCGAATGTTATAAGGCCTCGGGAGTGTGTTACAGGTGCGGTTCCACGGCGCATAAGATTCAGGACTGCCCTAAGAAGAAAGCAAATGGGAGTGAAGAAGGGCCGACCCGTCAGTAGTTCTTTTATTTAGTTCTTTTATTTATTTTCCTTGAAACTAATGTTTGGCAAGTATTTCCTTTGATACTTTGATGTGACTTTTCGTTGGATAAGACTCCTTGAAATATTATTTGTTCTCTTTTGAATGACCTCTGTTCTGTATAAATTCTGGGTTGGATGATTGTTTTAGCAGTGAAGGACCTGATGCTATTTTCCGACGTATCTCAGTTCGATGGTACTTGCTATGTTCCGTTACGCTCCTTATATGTTCTGTCTCTTTGATTTCGAATTCGTTAGTGATGATTGTTTCGGACCAACCCTAAGATGTAGAATGGACAGTTAGGTGGTTGATAGGATGATTTTCACGACTTGAGATAAAGTATGGACATCATGAAGGTATACTCATATGATGCTAGTATTATGACGCTTGGCCAACGTGATAATACTTACATCATATGACTACCCTCATTGTAATCATAGGATGTCTCGAGGAGTTCCTTAGAACTTAGAATTTCTGGCACCTGGTTAAGATTGTCTGAGTTAGCAAGACCTTGGGATCTTTATGCCTATACGTTTAATCTACCCTCATCGTTATGCGAATTGATACGTTTGGATTCTCGGCAAGCATTCATCTCTGTAAAGTTTCTATCGTTTGATCTCTGTTACCCTCATTTCGTCGCAATCTGGTATGTCTTCGTTTGCTTCTTTCGTTTCCTTTTTCAATTTTCGAGGACGAAAAAAAAAATTTAGAGAGGAAGAGTTGTAAAACCCTAAAATCGTGAATACGTTAAAGACCATTATACCCTTGTTGCAAAGATCCGTTAAATAAAATGAGCTTGATAAATACATAAAACGTTTACCTTAAAATTAATCTTGCAAGTCATAAAATTTAAAACTTATAAATATAATAAATGATTATCATATGTTAAATGTAGCATGAAATTACTTATGAAACAAAATAAATAAATGTACAAAATACTTAACTAATTAAATAGGTGTTCAATTTTTTTGGCAAGTGAATAAGTAGTGATTTGGGCCTTAAACCGTTTTCCACCCTTCACGCCTAATCCCTGAAATTTTGGTCTTTTATACGCTCCATTCCAAATATAAGATCTATCATATCCCATTTAGTGTGCTTTCAAAATAAAAGAAAACAAAACCCTACTCCTCTAAACTTAAGTGACGGCAAGAAAAAAACTCCCATCTCAATCTTTATATTGTCGACCAAAAATCAGTCCAAAGTAAGGTTCGAAGGATTCGCTTCAAGGCTGAAATCACGTGTTCGTTTCAAGTATTGGTTTGGTTTGCATCGTGGGTTTATTTGTGCTGCTGGTCGAGAGGTCTAGGGCACTAGAAGGGTGCTTTTATTGCTTGGTTTTTGCCCTTGTTCTTTCTCTTTGTTGTCACGCTACAAAGGTACCATTAATGCCTCGTTTCGCTCTTTTGTTTTGCTCCTGGTCGTGTATTGATGTACATCAGGCGCATGATTTTATCCACACTAATATATTACATAAAAGAAACTATGCAAACTAACCTAACATTTGGACTACATGAAATAATGAAAAGGGTCTTGATATGGGTCGAATCATGCTCATCATAAATCTGTTTTGTTTGTGATTCTGGTCGTGGGTTTGGGCAGCCCTCAGTCGCCATTTTTGTACCTGTAAAACATGCTTCATAAGACATTAAAACTAAGCTACGACAAATCAAATGTAAGGTTGCATGGAATCATGGAGTAACGCATAGTATATGTCGACCTAAAGGGTATAAACCTGGTCCTTTGAAATCTGTTTTGAAAACATAATGCGCATGTTTTAGACAAACTGAAACTACATAAAATTTAGGATATGTTAGACATGGACACACGAATGATTTATTAATAACGTGTATGCATGTAGGAGTCATTTGAGTGCATGAGATCTGGTTCTTTGAACTGATTGGTAAAACACTTAGTGTGCTCCATAATACGATAATACTTGTATCGATATTGGCCTTGGTGTGGTCCCTTGGATCTCGACATGAGTAAAATATATAATTTAACTACACTATTTGTCACTTAAACTATAAACCGTATATGTATATATGTCGCATAAATAACTACCTAAATCATTGTTTGAATTTGATTTCTTACATCTGGATATGCATGCTCCTGTTATCATTGACAAGCCCAAATGAATTTAAGATTTGTGTATACATTTAGTGACAAGAGGGTCGAATGGTACAAGGTTTATGGTGTCGTTTTGGGGCGCATACAAATCTGACCTTGGGAGAGATGTATCTCGACAATATGGGGTCACCAAAAAGGGGTTATGATATCTTGTGTTTAACATGTTTAAAAGAGCAAATAACATATAAGGTGTTTTTAAATATAAGGTATGGTTGTTAGGGGTTCATGTACTAGTCATATAAACTTTTATGTTGAATTCACAATCTTCGAAACTAAAAGGTTTGGTTGGTAAATATAATGACTATAAGGGCTAAATGAGTAAAACAAATGAACGAGATATATTTACTATTAAGACCTTACACTTTATAATATTTACACTTTGAACCCCAAACTTGTATAACTTGGCATAAATGATCCTTAAGGTATAATAACACTCACTCTGCATCACTTAACCTAATATGACATTAAATGCTTCATAAATGGCTGAGTTACTAAAATAGAAAGTTACCTAAAATAGAAAGTTACTTAAGATGGAAAGATTACTTAAAGTGGAAACCTGCTAAAAATGGAAAGCCGTCTAAAACGAGTAATCTGATTCTTATGGAACGTTATCTAATTCATATAGGTTCCGGACGGTGTGATTGATCTCATTTCTTGATTTTACTTTCATTGTTGATCTGCTTCGAATAAGGTACATATATTCTATCCCTTTTCAGTAAGGATTTCTCATGATCTCTTTGCATCTCTGATCTCTTGCCTTTGTTTATTGAACCTTTGCTCTGATATTGAACTATTGCTATTGACCCCTCTGTTATTGAACCTCTGTTACTGAACCTTTGTTTCTGAACCTTTGATATTGTACTATTGCTATGAACCTCTGAATTGTAGACTAATGATATTGGACTCTGATTATGATGACTTACATATTGTATATTGTGGACCTTTTGCTTTGACCTGTCAGTTTGTGACCCGAGCTATCACTAGGCATGGGGGTTCCATATCCGTTTCATTGATGCACCAATGGCATGACTCTAGTGTGTACGAGTGATGTTACACACCGTCCCTTTCTGTTATCTAATTATGAGCTCGATATATATTGTATGGCCACTATCTGTCTGTAGGGGCGTATGGATGCATCTTAGATTTGTTCTGTTATCTGATATGTTATGATTTGTCTGGTGAATGATGTCGTGTGCAATACGCGTCTTCACAATCTGGGAGCTGATCACTCCATGTCTGTTATATCTGCTATGGTTACTATTGGTTACTACAGGCTACTATGGATATATGATTTGATTTGATCTGTTTTGTTGGCTCGTGGTGGATAACTGGCCCCTTTTTCCTATGTTTCATTTACCCTACTCTGTTCCTTTGATATACCGGATTTATTGACTAACCTTCCTTACTTTGTTCTCAGTTCAGTTTTATTATTATTGTATCGTTATATCTGTTCACTGGGCTTTTTAAGCTCAGCCGCATTTCTTTTCCTGCGGCAGGTACATAAGCTAGGAGCTGGGGATTTTTTTGGGTTGAGAGTAGGATGCCGTGTGTGGATTGACCTTAGTCATCTTAGACTTTGATTACCATTGTTATTTTGTTTTGGAGACTTAGACGTTGTATCGTTTCTTTTCCTTTGGACACCTTTTGGAACTTTTGTACTGTTCAAGTCGTGTTGACTTGTTATCCTTTGACTTTATTATAAGAAATCCGCTTGCATGGTTTATATGTATTGTTCTGATTTGGCACCATAAATGTGATACTTTTACCCTTATCGGGTTGGGGTGTTACAATATGATTGGTGATTTAATTACATATCTCATTTTGATGGTGACATCATTTGTTCACATAACCATTGCTGTCTTAAGCTTTCAGACAGACGGATCCCTCCATTTTGCCTAGACGGATCCCTCCAAGGAGGGAACCGTGGGATCCGTGCAACAGAAGACTTGTTCTCTACTAACTAGAGTCTTATTTCCAGGAAATTATGCATTATATACTTGTTTTCTAACCTTTGTTACGTTATATAACGTCCCTTTGCAAAGTCGCAATCATCAAGGGGGAGCATTATCGTTACAAAGACGAAAACATTTGCAAACATAGTTGCAATGCATTAGCTTAGTAGTTTTTCTTACTTGACGCCCTCACAAAGGGATAGACTCGTCAAGGGGGAGTTAAGACGAGAACTCTTCCCGTCACGTGCTCTTTATATTTTTTATTTTCTTATTACATGTTTTTCTTAAAACAATGTGTTAGTTTCTTTTCGACGCACTTTTTGTTTCGACAAAAAGGGGGGAGAAGAGAGTAAAAACTCCAATTCAAACTTTTACGAATTTTAGTTTTTCCTTAAAATAATTTTATGTTTTGTCATCAACAAAAAGGGGGAGATTGTTAATACAAATAAGCCGTAAAAACGTTTATTTATATTTTACGATCTTCTAATGTTTTGTCGATAACAAACGTAAAATCATTTTAACGAAACAAATAAAATACGTAAATGGTTTGAGCCAATAGTTTACTAACACACTTACGTTTTCACATAAAATACTAAACAAGTAAAAGTGATTTTATGACTTAGTAATACATATGTACAAGAACTAGTGTTTACATATTAGGCAAATATATACATAACTAGTATGTATCATAATGGGTAATAAAATGGGTAGAAGTTTAAGTATTTGACCCATTGACTAAATACATTGAATATGGTTGGGTAAAACCCAAAGTCCATGACCCATACCCATGGAGCATAACCCATAACCCATTGCATGACATCATGCATAAGTCATAAATGGATATTATTCATGACCCATGGATTTAACCCATGACCCATGGACTAGATGCATTGCACCTTGTAGATACATTGTATCTACTTGGATACCCATGGTCCCAAGTATAAGACCCATGACCCATAACCCATGACCCAAAACTCATGGGCAAAGAGGAGCGTCCCACTGATCCCCAGGAATACACTGGATGGATCCCTCAAGTGAGGGATCCGTGGGATCCGTGGAACAACAGCTAAATTTATTCTATAAATAGTGTGCCATTTCTTCATTTTGGGTTGCCACTCCCACACATACTTTCTCCTAGTATTGTAACCCTTCTAACCTCAGATCCTACGGATCTCTCTATGTAGTTTGTGTTTTGTTTTTGTGTGATTCTCTAGGTTCCTCCTAAAGGCGAGATCACCACCTCTTGAAGTCGAGCAAGCTCAAGTCCATGAGTTGCCATGCTTCGTCATCATCAAGACTACTGAGGTTCTCTTGTTGATAGTTCTTTCTTCCTCCATAGAAGTGTTGTGTCAAAGTCATTAGTGAAGGATGCCGAAAGTATCAAGACGAGAGCATTTGTGAAAGGTGCTTAACGTCTGTGTCAAAGGCATTAGTAAAGAATGCCAAAGGAGTCAAGACGACGACATTAGTGGGTGACAAACGTCCGTGTCAAGGGCATTAGTGAAGGATGCCTAGAAGTCAAATCAAGTGGCATTAGTGAAGATGTCAAGGGTGTAAATCGATGAGGTGCATCGATGTACAAATAAAGATAGGTTTTATCTAAGGATATTGATATCCTTGATGATGTTGTAATAAGGAGTGGGTCTCCTTTGGGATTAGGTGTTGTGTAGTGTGGGGTAGTAGTAGTTCCTCCATTGTAATGGAACTCGGTATCTAGCCTAGTACCGGATAAAGGGTAGACGACGTTGTGATAGGTGTGGTTCCACCTTGTGGAAGAACCAGGTGTCTAGCCTAGTACCGGAAAAAGAGTAGGCGAAGTTGTGAAGGCTTCTCCGCCATAAGGAGTTGGTGACGTGTAGTGATTATGAACTCTCGAGTAGGTGACTCGGGGAGTGGAGTAGGGCAAGGAAGGTGTCCTTCTAGCCGAACCACTATAAACACTCGGGTGTCATGGTTATGTGTTTCTTACTTTTTGATAAGTCGTTCTCGTACAGATATTTTTTCCGAAGAAATACAAAGGTATGTATTTCCCGGGTCGTTCTCCCAACGAGGGATGAATGAAGTTTAACAACTCACGTCGCGTGATTCGGGATTCGAATGGGTAAAAAGGATTTTGATATTTTCTAAACTACAAGGCGAGAAATAATAAAAGGCAACTAAAACTACTGAATCTATGATGTAAACAAGGGAATTTAAACTAATAATGCAAATTATAACTAAAAACGCGAAAAACGTAATTATAAAAACGTAAATAAAATGCAAACTATTCTATTTTAACCCATAAAAATGAACTACTATTTTTCTACAGCTAAAAATTTTATTTAAAACTTATTTGAAATTTAAAACTATTTTTTTGGGTTTTTCTTGATTTATTTTGAATTAAAACTAATTTAAAACATTTAAAATAGAGCTAAAATACTAAAAATTAGGAAAACATGCAAGAAAATTACAAAACTATTTTTTAAAAATCAAAATTAACTAAAGAGAATTTTCAAAACTGGAATTACATTTTTCTGACTTTTTCTCTAATTTGTTTGAATTTAAAACTATTTAAAATTAATTAAATGGCTAGAAAATACTATTTAAGCTATGAAAATTCTGGAAAAATACTTTTTAAGACATTTTTATTTTTCTAAAACTGATAAAATTGAAATTTTATTTTTTGGACCTTTTTCTGAATTACTTGTATTAAATACTAATTAAAAAGCCTTAAAATTGAAATTAAATGTAGAAAAATAGCAAATGAAAAGGGAAAAATATGAAAACTTCCAGAAAATTATAAAATAACACTAAGATGCAGGGAAAAATAACAGAAATAACTCTGGATCACAGGAAGATCAATTTGGGCACACAACTGTTGCAAATAAGCACTTGAAATAAGCTAAAAGCTAACTATAAGATACCTAAAGCTCAAACTGACCTAAAATAACTAAGACTTAGCTACTGCAACAGATTGGGACCTAAAAAGCACAAGCTAAAGAAAATTGAGCACTAAATCATGTTCAATCAACCCCATGCCAAACGGCCCTAAAGTGCCTACTTCAAGCCCTGATTAAGCTAGCTTAGAAAAATCATAAAAATAAACCAAAAATGTCCAGCTACCAACTATCAACCAAAGACCTCATATCCAAAATTATAGCTAAAAAGAACTTAAGGTGAAGAAACTAAAAATCAAAACTAAAGGCTATATGGGACTTTAAGGAACTGAATGCAGAACAGATAATGGGAAGAAAGGGGAACATGCAGGCTAACAAAGCTACTGCTACAAGCTCCTAAGGTGAATCTGAAAGCCTATCTAGTTCTAACCGTTACACAATGATATACGACAGTGCAATTATTGTCACAAACAAATTGACGGACAGATATAAGATTTTTGACAATATGAGGGGTAATGAGGACGTTATTTAGGTAAAGGGGTCGAGAAGGAGTAGGTAAAATGCTACGACCCGTATTGGTGACAGGAATGTTATGCCCGTCACCAACCGAGACAGATGGATACATGCAAGTATTAAAAATGTTACTAAGACTATTAACAGATGCATTTAGATGTGAGCTCGTACCTGTATCCATGTTCCAATCACCAGTAGTAGGATCCTGTGGAGTCATGGCACTAAAAACACGTGGTAATCCCGAAAGTTGTTGACCCGAACCTTGCTGGCCCAAAACCGAGTGAAACATTAAAGTCTGGCCCAATGTAGAAGACTGCTGGGCTGCTGCACTATTAAAAATAGGTGATGCATGTTGGGCCTGAATAACATTAAAACTAGGTGTTGTATGTTGGGCTGGTAGACCAATAAATCCTGGTGGGCCTGGCATGTTAGAGATAGGCTGGTATAATCTATAGTTTTGTAGTGTGCTGGTAGGGCTCATATTGCTTATATTATAAGTTTGTGCCGTCATTACTGATACAGAGAATTTGGAGTTTTGCTGCCAATATCAACTCGTGACCTCAGCACGAGTAACAACCAATAGTGTGGAGTTATGACCGATGAACAAATCACCAACACAAACGATAAAGTAACAGCAGTCGCGACCCAAACTCGAATAGAAACCCACAGCAACCACGACCTAAACTTGAATCATTCACACAAACTTTGCTCTAAATCCTTAAAACGAACGGACCATTGATCTCCCGAATGGCAGTAAGATGGTGATGGAGTGGCGATGACACGCAGTGGTGACAGTGACCAGGAATGGGTGGTGGCGGCTGAGCTTGATGGTGAGGTGGGTGGCGGCTGGAGAGAAGGAGAGTGGCAGGAAGAGAGAACAGAAACCAAGAGGAGACTAATATCCAAAGTCTTGTAACCCAAAGTACAAGAATATTTAGTGCGATAGGACTGTGACCGAAGCACAAATCACCAAGCAAATAACAAGACTTGTTACCGCGAACAAGTAACACGAAAAATAGAGATCGAAAATATTTGAGTTTTAGGGTTTTGGTGTTTACAGATGAGATGGTGAAGATGGGAGCGTGGGAAGAAAAGAAGGAAATGAGCGTATGCTTTTAATCCTCTGATACCATGTTCGGTATTGGAGATAATGATTATGTCTTATTGATTGACTAATCATAGATACAATGTACATATATATAACATTACAATGAATGATCTAGAATCGGGCTAGAGCCCGTTACACAATGATATACGAATATGGGCTAACACTAACCACTACCTACATCTACAAAGGGAAACATAAATCAATTTCTAGCTTCAACTTACTAGACAGATCTTCAAATTGATAGCAGCTATGTTAATACTGAAATAGGTGATTCAGAGAAGAAAAGGAGTCAAAGTAAGCTACAAAATCTCTTAAAAAGCTACTAGGGAAGAACGATAACTAACTAATCTAAATCTAAACCTAAATAAGCTATATAAACCAACTAAATAAGTAGAATCAAAGGTGAATGAATACTAACTTATCTGATGCAGCAAGCAGCAAAATGGAGTGACAGGATTGAGAAATGGTACTAAACTCTTACTCACTAAACTTAAAACCAAATCAATTGTAGAGAAAGCTTACTAAGACCTCAGATTACTTAGATTCATTTTACAAAAACAGCTCAAACTCATAAACTTGGCTTAATCCAAACACACCTTCATTTAGAACCAAATGAACTTAAACTTTGAAAACTGATGAAACTGGATTGTAACTGAATCAAAATGAGCAAATTACCATTAGATTTAACCATTAAACAGATTAAATTCAGAAATTAACCTTAACTCAGTTGACTTTCAAAATTTGAACATCTTTGACTATTGTTGACTTTTTCATAATCTTTGAATTAAGAACAAACAGAAACAGAATTGAACTCACATAAGCTTAGAGAAGCTTATGTGAGCTTAAACAGGGAAGAATAAAGCTTTTTAAGCACAATACACAAACTTGTAAACAAAATCAAATAGCAACTGTAATTGAAATTAGAAAAGTAAATTGCATTAGATAAAATGAGTTTACAAAACTTAACTGAATTAACAAACTACTAATTAACTATTGAAATAAAAAATGACAGAAATTAAAGATTGGTAACACTTTTCTAAAAACTTGAAAAATGGACAACTTCTTCAATTGTGAGTGAGGGTATTTATAAGCTGATGAGGAGAGCTTAGACTTGGCTTCAGAAGGTTCTGGGAGATCTAATCTCGACCCTTGATCATCCATCTCGTCATCCAAATCAACCATAGCCCTTAGATCATGTAAACACCTCACCTCAACCAATCAGCTTCCTTAGGATTGCCAGCTTGTCATTCTTTGTCAGACGTGTCAGGGGGCCTTCTAGAAGATCACTTAAGTGAGGGTAAATGAGGTGGATCAGGGTAAATGTGGTGATGATGGGAAAACAGTAATTGGGTGTTTGTTTTGGGCGCGCTTTTGTTTTGGGGGTGGGTTTATTTTAGTTTTCTTTGACTTGAGTGAGAGGGTAAGTTTGACCGTGGATGTGATTTGTTTGACCTGGGTAAAATATAGGGTTTGATCTTGTTTTGGGCTTGGCTAGTGAATGGTAAATGGGTTTGGTTTGTACAAAGAATGAGTTATTTTTGGGCTTTGGTTTTGTAGTCTTTATCCAAATGTAAACATAAAAATAATTTTGTACTTATCAAGGACCAATGATGCATTTTTGGAAAAGGTAAAGGTGAAAAATGGTATTTTGGATAAATGAGATATGAAGGGTGTATTGTGTAAAATGGTTAAAGTGAAGGGTGAAAAGTGATAATATGGGAAAGTTGAGAGGTTATTTGTGTAAAATGATAAAGTGAAGGGTAAGTTGTGATAAACTCCCAAATCATGTCCCGAACTCCGTAATTTGACTTTTTGAGCATCTAAATCCTTGAAATAGCATCCCCGGCATCGACTTTTACACTCTTCTCTCTCTCTCATGCTCGGTTTTCTTCGTTTTTGGCTTTCTTTTGTCTATTTTGTCATATCCGTACCTGCACATGCATAAACTCAAAAAACCAGCAAATATTAGACATAAACGGCTCTTTTCTTGGTTATTTTGGGTCTATTTTGGTAAAGAAATGGTATGTGTTTTAGCACATACCACTCTTTATCTTTCCATTACACATTTACATATCTATGTATCAATATCCAACATACACATCTAAATAGATTGACATAAGTCGATCTAAATAAATTAAAACATAGTTTTAATTGGTAAAACTATTCAACCCCCCCCCCCTTTTTAGTTTTCCACAAATAGCACAGTGGCCAGCTTTTAAGTTTTAAACTTTATTCGCTTTCTGTTACACGAAAGTAATATTGTATTTGTTATAAAGATCTCATTTTAAGTGTTCAATAAAGTTGTTATGAAATTTTATTTTGAGGCAATCAATGTATTTAGTTTAATGATTGCAAAACTGATTTATTGATTAATATCTTGTATGGACGTGTATTATGCTAGAACTAATTCGTTGAGCTTTGTTAAATACTCCCTCTTGTAGAAGTGGGACATTTCAAAATTGAGTCAACATGAGATATTTGTTTTGGGTGTTGGTTGAAACCAAAACCGAAGTTTCACTCAATAAATACAAAGTGAATGGTTGATCGTACACGAACCAACCAAGCAAGCATGCTTGTTGTGAAACATGGTGAGCAATGACTACCTGGATATGCCAAATGGTGGGGGTGGTTGATGCGTTTGTTACATGATAAAACTGAATTGGTTTTATTTGAGCAAGACAAAGTGAGTTTATAAGCAACCACAGCGTGAAACATTATGCATTAGAAGGGTAAGAAGATGCTACATGTTAAATTCACAAATGAGTTGAATTTATGTGCTCACAAAATGAGTTGCTTCTTTAACATTTGAGTTGCTTCTTTAACAGCTGATCTCATTGCCTAGTTATGACAATATTAGAGGTTACGAGGAGTAGAGATCTACTACCTCAGGATTCTATTGTGATAGAATGTGTTAACATATTAGAGAATGGCCATTAATGACATGTTTGTCAAGAAATATAGACACTTGACGTTGTCACTGCTAAGTCTCTGACGAGAGACTTGGTGAGTGATTGTGATCGACAAGCATGTAGTAGTTTGTCGGGTAGCCTTTTAAGGCCCTGACGAGAGACTTATTGAGGATTTCTAAGAGACATGGGTCTGAAACCATTGAGAATCGGTTAGTAATGCAAACCCGACTTGGTTGTAGTGCTCCTACATTACGAGTTTAATGGGTAATAACGAAGTCATTAATTGGTAGAAGGTGCTATCGATAAATTGACCCATGTATAGGTTAGATAGCACAGCGTTGCCGGGAAAGGATGGGATATACTCTTAACAAAGCTTTTGAGGCGTCTTAGCAACGAAGACGTTAGAGTAGCTTTGCCTATATGACCTAGAGGTGGTGCCGCCTTGAATGGAGAGTTGTGGTTTTCTCTCTTAGAGGGTCATGAATCAGGATTAAGCGCACGGCCATATTAGCGCTCAGTGAGAACGCGATGGTTACGGTGGGGAGTGTGTAGAAGTATGCGGTGAAACAGCAAGATTTTTGGTTTAATCTTCGGACACCATTATATCTTAAGGTTTGTGGTTTAATCTTCGGACACCATTAAATCAATTTCACTTTGCATATTTTGAGTAAACGAGGTTTAATCTTAGTGACACCTTCGTGACATAACTCATTAGAGTGGTAGAAAACTTTCCAACCTGATGGGGGATTGTTGGAATTATTAGTGAGAAAGAGTAAGGTACAACTAGCTGATGCTGCAACTGATTGTACACGGCTAGCAGCATGCGGTACAAGCCTAAAATGCGGTAAAGTACCATTAATTTGTGTTGACTTGGTAAAAGGGAGTGAGGGTTGATTTAGTGATCATGTTTACGATGCATGACCATGACCACATCTAATCAATGTGATCATGTTTATCCTTGCCAAGTAGTATATATAAGACCATGATGGGATCTTGAATAAAAGATATGAAAACATAAATATACATCTCGTGAATAAGCTGCTGCCATTTGACTCAGAACTTGTTTTCTACATACCGCCATCTTGCGTTGCAAACTCGAGTTGTTGCTATACGACGTTTGCGTGTGTGAACTGTATGAATCCTGGAGTGCCTCGGCTCGTACACTCCTACAACTTTACGGGGTGCCGAACGTACTTAAAAGGACAGGGAATTCGATCTCATGCAGTTCCGTTTAATTGTTGTTTCGGTTATGTTCTTGCTACTGTCTAGGTGCGATTCATCTCCGTTTACCATTTTGCTATTGTTCCATTATTGTTTGGGTTGTTTGGTTCTATGGCTACTGATACAACTCAAATATATTAACCAAATGTCATTAGATGTGTACAGTTTTAAGTTTTCTACTCATGTTCTATATTTAATGAATATTGACCGGAATGCATGCTAAAGTGCAACAATTTGCTCTTGAAATATTCAACATTTCAGCCGCTAGTAGAAAAGCAAAAACTTAGTGGGAAAGAAAGGTATCGAGTAGAATTAGAAAATAATTCGTACGTATCAATAATGGAGCAAGTTGGACATGATAATCATAGGTTTGCTTTATTAAAAGCCTAGCAAATTATTTACGTTTATTATTGGACCGACACTCATTAGAAGATTTAAGCTGATTACTCGAAACTTGTTGTTGGTGGTACAGCTAATGTGAGCCTAATTATCCACTAATACTCCCCTGCAGTTTGAGCGGTGAAGTCGCGAAAGCTCGCACTGGAGTAGTAAACTAAGAAAGCAAAATAAAACAATTATCAAAATAAAACGGGATAACCCAAAGTATCCCCTATTCTAATTTTTTTTTTGTTTACGGATAACCAAAGTATCCGAAGGATAAACCAAAGTATCCCAAACAGTCGTCTCGGGAATAAGCACCCTAGATTCGACACCACAAAAAGTCGTCTCGGTAATAAGAACCCTAGATTCGATACCAACAAAAGTCGTCTCGAAAATAAGAACCTTAGATTCGACACCAACAAAAGTCGTCTCGGGAATAAGAACCCTAGATATTCGACAGCAACAAAAGTCATCACGGGAATTAATATCATGGATTCGACATAAAACAAAAAACAATTAAATAATTTTTATTTATTTATTTATTATTTTTTTCTTTTTCACAAAATAAGAATAGAAGCGTCGGTAAAAAAAATATAGCCAACCCCACCACATATTTGCTTTTGCTTTTATGATTACCACTTTTCACACAAACAGACACCTCACAATTCCACAAATCACGGAGACCACACAACAACCATCCATTATAGTCTTTCTTTCTTTTCATCGCATTGGCTTCTTCCTACTAACATATCATTTTTTCCAACATATCATAAAAGATTCTTGCGTGCTCAAAACCATCTCTAAATAATATTAAAAAAACTTAGATTCTAATATTATTTTGATACTTGATTGATTATGGGAAGCAAGATATGATGATGCATACATAGCAAGTGTGAAACTGTTAACGATCAACGTATAAAATTGGCTACTGGTTATCACAAAACCAATGGTCAACCACAAGCGTCAGTGGGCAAGACCTCAATGTAGAATGCGGGGCGGATGGTGGTGGTTGTGGTGGATCTGTTTGGATCGGAAAGTTGGAGATTGGTGTTGATTGGATTTGATTGATTGGTGCAGGTGGATTTTCTTTATTACTCTACTAGATATTTAAAGATGAAATATGACAAAGGTTCAGATTTAAAGAGAGCCCTCCGAACATCCGGCGTGTAGCCGGCGACCGGAGGCGGCAGCGGAAGATCGAGTTTAGGTTTAGGGTTAGAGATTTAGGATCGAATGGCTCATAACAAACTTGGCTGTTCAAATTCTTAACCAACATTTAGTAATTCCGATCCAGCCACACTTTAATAAACGATCACATTCTTAGAATTTGCTGACAATACGAACATTGAAAAGTTACACGGATAAAACATTGAAATGAAAAACATAGCAAATAAACAAACGCAAATTAAAACCAGCTCCGACATTAAACGAAAGTAGTACGTATTAGGATAGCCAACGTACAACCTGAAACAGTAAAAGATCCATGCATGATTTAGTTAACAATCTGCTTAATCTCATTTGGACGATCATATATCTCACAAACGGATCTTGTTTCTCAATCGCCATAAACGCCAACTTATCAGCACACTTGTTGTAATCACCAGAAACCCATTTGATATCAATTCCATTTTTATTAACTAGACGCTTACACTCCGAGATCATGTCCCAACATTCTTTAATAAGCGGGCTACGAAGACGATTAGAATCTTTCATGATCCACTCAATAGCAGAAGTAGAGTCTGATTCAAGAACAGACCCTCGGTACCCAAGTTTGGCCAAAAGAAGCAAACCATGATAAATTCCATGAAACTCAGCTGTGAGACAATCACTCACATCAATATACCCTCGAAAACCTTGAACCCATTCGCCATGGTTATCTCGAAGGACTCCAGCAAACCCACTCGGTCCTCGCATATGTGGCTCACCTGGAATAGGTCGGCAACTTCCATCAGTGTTCACTTTGTAGGGACCGCGAGAAATGCTCCTTGGAATTGACATGCGGCTGCTGGAGCTAGAATTAGGCAAGTAATAAGTTTGATTATCCGTCTGCATTATGGCTTTTTGGTTTTCTTGTGTTTCAGTGTTGTTATTGGAAAGCATTCTGGAGATACCCCAAGCGGCTACGCCCACAGCGGCTGCTGCAGCGGCAGCACCGAATGGATTATTGGGATTTTGGTTGGGCTCATCATCCTCATGATTAGCGTTAGTCCCGTTTGTTCTTGCCGTGCTTTCAGAGGCGCCCATGGTTATGTTTCTAACTTTTAAGTGTTGCAACTTACAAATGGTTTGTATCTTTTAATATATAGGGATGAAAAGTGTGCTTCGGGAATGTTAACATATTAGGATAAATGCAAGATGATGATCAATAAGTTTTATTTTCGCTAAATATTCACTAGATGATAGAGTAAAACAAAAACAAAAAAATCGAAATTGTCCCACAAGCTTTGTAGCTTTTGAATTAATAGACTACGGGTATTTTTGTCAAAAATTATCTGTAAGCTTTATGCTGTAAGCTTTAAACTGTTAACTGTAAGCTGTAAGCTGTAAGGCTGTTAATATGAGCTACAAACTGTATCTTTTTTTCAATAAAAATATTTGATAAATTAGCTGTTAACTATAATTAAAAGCTGTTAACAGTAATTTTATGTTTTAACAGCTCTGAAATATTTTAAAAGCTTTATGAATCAGTTTTTTATTTTGGAAATACTTGTTTAAAATAAAAGTTTGAAGTTGATGTATCCAAACAGAGCTACTTGTTTTAGAAGAGATTAATTTTTTAACAAAAAATTTACAGCTCCAAAAAAACTCCAAATATTAGCCTACAAAACATGCCCTACATAATCCATAAATGGTATTCGTAAAATGGGAGGGGATCTAGTAAGATTAAAAAATTAAAATGAGAATTATAAAAACTATTTTTAACTATATAATTAAAATTAGATCGATGTCTATAAAATGCGTGATTTTTATTTTATTTTTTCGTACTTTCTGATTCTCATTTGATGCCAACACTTTAGGAGGAAGAAAATAACTTCTATTTGTGATAGCTAGGAAATGTCATTTCTATGTTTTGAAAAAATAAAAGTAGCACATTTTCTAGGAAGTCGTTGGTAGTTTCCAAAAAATTTACTTTGAAGGCTGGTATTTGCATGGATGGTGATTGGCGGGTGTTGATAGGAACGACTCCCAACCCAGAAAACGTTTACATACGATACGGGAAATGAGTTGAGATCCATGTAGAACTCATATTTGTCATAGAACCAATGGACCAATCATAGCCATTCATTTTTTATCTAAATCATTTTTCATTTTTTTTTTAAAACAACATATCTTGCAAACGGTAAATCTTCAAGCTACAAAAAATACACCATCATGACGAGAATTAAATTATCTTTCTATAGATATGCATTGTTATATACTTTCGACGAAGTGTCTTTTTTTTAAATTTCGCCCAGAAAAATCACATGTGATTTTTACAAATCAAATGTGATTCTTCTGGACGAAACTTTTAAAAAAAAAAGTTCGTCGAAAGTATATAACAATGCATATCTATAGAAAGATAATTTAATTCTCGTTGAGATGGTATGATTTTTTTGGCGTAACGACTAACGGTTTGTAAGATATTTAAATTTTAAAAAAAAAGTGAATGTATTTTAATAAAAGAAATGAGTGGCTATGATTGGTTGATTGGTTCTATGCCAAATATGAGTTCTATATTGAACTTTTCTCTACGGGAAATAAGAATTATTTTGAGTAGAGATAATTTATCAAAATTTTACTACGTATCAAAGTTACATACTAAGAGGTGACGGAGTGGAGCTCGGGTTGATGGGCGAGCTCGTGAACCCGCTCGGCTACACCATTCCGTGTAGTGCGGGTATCACAATCGGGTAACGAATTCGAGCTCCGAGCTCGCAACACTACCCGTGTGTTGTGTTTGTATTTTTTTTTCTTTCTTTTGTCTCTTGCGTTGCAGGTACAAGAATTGGGAGGAAGAAGAGTTGCAGGTAGGTGATGGTGGTTTTGCAGAGGAGGAAGAAGACATGTAAAGATATATTGCTTTATTTAAAAGAAAAAAATAAATAAAAAAAAAAATCGGGTACTAGGGTACCACTCCGTCCACTTAGGGTAGTGTTAGGGTAGTATTGGGGTAGTTTTGAGTTGGAAGGTTTTTATTGGATAGAGGTGACGTGACACCCTCAGGGTATTAGGGTAGTAAACTTCCACTCCTCCCTCCCTAAGAGGATTGTTTATGGTCATTCAACTACATCAAATTAACCCATAAAAAAACCATCTAAGATTTTTATTCCTAGCCAACGTGTTGAATCTATCACATGTGTTTTGAAGACAAATAATCGATGTCATTATATTACATTTGAAGAGGAATTTTCAAATGTTTACTCTTATTTTGATGCTTATCAATAGATAAATCCTCACCATCCATCTAGTTTTGATTTAATGGTGAGGATAAACCTAAGATTTAATATGGAAATCTAAGTCCATGTTTTTTTTTCTCCTTTTACTTTGTCTTTCTTATTTATTAACATTTTTTTTTCTTTTTTCTTTTTTCTTTTTTTTTGAATTCACGTTTTTATTACAAATTCATGTCTTTTTTTTCACCTTTTTTTATTTATTTATTTTTTAATTTTAAATTCACGTTTTTTTTGTTCAAGTTTTTTTTCGCTTTCATACGTTTTAATCTGTATTCATACATTTTCGTTCGTTTTTATACGTTTTCGTCCGTGCTCATATGTTTTCGTCCTTTTTTTTTACGTTTTCGTCTGTTTTCTGACGTTTTCGCCCGTTTTCTGACGTTTTCATACGTTTTTGTACGTTTTCATACGTTTATATAAGTTTTCGTCTGTTTTTAGACGTTTTTGTCTGTTTTCATACGTTTTCGTTCGTTTTTATACGTTTTCGTCCGTGTTCATATGTTTTCGTCTTTTTTTTACATTTTCGTCTGATTTCAGACGTTTTCGTCTGTTTTCTTCCGTTTACATCCGTTTTCTGACTTTTTCGTCCGTTTTCATACGTTTTTGTATGTTTTCATATGTTCATATAAGTTTTCGTCTGTTTTTAGACGTTTTTGTATGTTTTCATACGTTTTCGTCCGTTTTTACGTTTTCGTCCATTTTTAGACATTTTCTTCTGTTTTCATACTTTTTCGTCCGTCTTTATACATTTTCGTATATTTTCATACGTTTTCGTCTTTTTTCTTACATTTTCGCCCGTTTTCATACCTTTTCGTCTCTTTTCTTACGTTTTCGTTTGTTTTCATACGTTTTTGTCCATTTTTTACGTTTTCATACGTTTTCGTCCGTTTTCTTTCGTTTTCGTACATTTATATGTTTTCAGACGTGTTGTTACGCTTTCATACGTTTTCGTCTGTTTTCTTACGTTTTCGTCCGTTTTCGGCCATTTTCATACGTTTTTGTCTGTTTTTTTAGGTTTTCATGTATTTTCGTCCGTTTTTAGACGTTTTCATTTGTATTTTCACGTTTTCATGTATTTTCGTCCGTTTTTATACGTTTTCGTCTGTTTTCAGACGTTTTCATACGTTGTCATCCGTTTTTTTTTTCGTTTTCATCCATTTTTAGATGTTTTCGTTTGTTTTCAGACGTATTTATCCGTTTTTATACGTTTTCGTCCGTTTTCATCCGTTTTTAAAATTTTTTGTCTGTTTTATACGTTTTTGTCCGTTTTCAGACGTTGTTGTCCGTTCTCATACGTTTTTATACGTTTTTCATTCGATTTTATATGTTTTTGTCCGTTTTCAGACGTTTTCATTTTGATATTTGTAAGTGGCACTTATTTATCTCTTGTGATATAACACTGTAAGGAAGATGAAAAGTATTACATTCTTCATCATGTATTTGTTATCAGTTGTGATACTCAACTAAGAAAGTGATGGTTGTGTTTTTGAAAATATTTAGGAAGATTTTTGTGTTTTATGATATTATAAAATATTAGAAAAGTTGTTCAACTGAAAACAAGAGATGTTATGATATTTTTGTTAGACTTGTGGTGGATTTTTCTATTTAATGGATACATTGTACATGTTTCGATAGGTTTTATAGCGGGATTTGAAAATATCTATGGTTCAATCAGCAAACTAAATAAGCTATGCTTGAAGATAGCACACATCTTTATAAACAAACTGAGGAAGCTCAAACACTTATGATATCACAGGTGATATCACCTCACTTGTGATATCACAGGTGTTTGAGCTTACTCAGTTTGTTTATAAGGATGTGTGCTTTCTTCAACCATAACTTCTTTAGTTTGCTGATTCAACCATAGATATTTTTAAATTCCGTTATAAAACCTATCGAAACATGAACAATGTATCCATTAAATAGAAAAACACACCACAAGTCTAACAAAAGTTTCATAACATCTTTTGTTTTCAGTTAAACACCTTTTCTAATATTTCATATAATCATAAAACACAAAAATCTTCCTAAATATTTTCAAAAACACAAATAAGAAAAATGAACAGAATTATCACAGTAATATAATAAGTGATGCTTATTATCATTTCTTTCATATATACTTTGTAAAATACTAAATTCTTATCACATTTGATATGAATTTAATATTTTACATTCATAGTTGAGTACCACAACTGATAACATATATATGATGAAGAGTGTAATACTCTTCATCTTTCTTACAGTGTTATACCACAAGAGATAAATAAGTGTCACTTAAAAATATCAAAATGAATAAAAAGGAAGCAAACTATGAAAATAGAGACTTGACATATTCTCAAAATCAAACAAGTGTTGCATTAAATTAGCATTTTTTGAACAAAATAAGAATTCACCTAAAGAGACTTTAACCCTTTTATTTCTACTAAGAGTATAATATCACAAGTGATAGATAACATTGGTTGCATTAAAAAAATATGCGCTTGTCAATTGCGATGAAAGGCACAAAAACTATCTTGTAACTGAAAATTATAAAAATATTAGAAAACACATAGGTGATAATATATAAAAATATAGAGAGAAATGAAATATCTCAGGTGATATTAAAGGTTGAAAAACATACTTGTTTATTTATGAAATATCACAAGTGATATTAGACATTAACTTTTTTATAATAAAATATCACAATTGATATTAGACATGTGATATAATAAAGTTTAATAATAAGCACGAAAACATATGAAAATAGACGAAAACGTATAACAATTGCAAAACGGACAAAAACGTATGAAAACGGACAAAAACGTATAAAAACGAATGAAAAGCATATAAAAACGTATGAAAACGGAAAAAAGTGTCTGAAAATGTATAAGAAAGGATGAAAATGGACGAAAACGAATTAATACGAACGAAAACGTCTGAAAACAGACGAAAGCGTCTAAAAATGGACGAAAACGTAAAAAAACGGACAAAAGCGTATATAAACCAATGAAAATTGATGAAAACGTAAGAAAACGGACAAAAATGTAAGAAAACAGACGAAAACGTATTAAAACGGACAAAAACGTAAGAAAACAGACGAAAAGGTATGAAAACGGAAAAAAACGTAAGAAAATGGACAAAAACCTTACAAAAAGAACGAAAACATAGGAAAACGGACGAAAATGTAAGAAAACAGGCGAAAACGTACAAAAACGGACGAAAACGTATGAAAACGGACAAAAACGGACGAAAACGTATGAAAACGCACGAAAACGTAAGCAAACGGACGAAAACGTAAGAAAACGGACAAAAACGTAAGAAAACAGAAGAAATGGTAAGAAAACAGACGAAAAGGTAAGAAAACTGACAAAAGCGTATGAAACAGACGAAAATGTAAGAAAACAGACGAAAACGTATGAAAATGGACGAAAACAGATGAAAACGGACGAAAACGTATGAAAACGGACGAAAACGTATGTAAACGGACGAAAACGTATGAAAAAGGAAAAAAACATAAGAAAACGGACGAAAACGTAAGAAAATAGACGAAAACGTAACAAGACTGACGAAAACGTAACAAGACTGACGAAAACGTAACAAAACGGACGAAAACGTATGAAAACGGACGAAAACGTAAGGAAAATGACGAAAACGTAAGAAAACAGACGAAAGCGTATGAAAACGTAAGAAAACGTATGAAAACAGACGAAATGATAAAAAGCGGAAAAAACGGACAAAAACATATGAAAACTGACGAAAAAGAAAAAAAAAACGTGAAATTAAAAAAAGTGATTAAAAAAATACAAATAATGAGAAAATAAATAAGAAAGATAAAAAGAAAAGAAAAAGACAAGAATAAAATATGAACTTAGGTTTAGAAATATTAAATCTTAGGTTAATCACTACCATTAGATCAAATTAAATGGAAAGTAGGGATTTATCCCTTAGTATGCAAGAATTTTTGAATATGCAAAATAAATTGCCTCTACATTTGAGTGCGTTGTTATTTTCAAATTAAAGTTGCTAAAATTCTTTTCAAATATTGGGTTTTATGACATTTCAACCTACACAGTATGACAATAAACTTTATAGAATTGGATTGTTCTATTCCCCTTAAGGGCCATCTCCAATGGAGAGTACAATACATGGTTTAATACATTGCCATATCACGTCCAAATTAGCATATCATTATTTTATATAAGACTTTACAATGCATTGAACTCTACACATTTAATACATTTACGCATCACCATATTTAATATTTTTAAAGATTTATAAAATATTTAGATGAGCATCCAATGCACTAGTCCACCTTAAAATAAATAAAAAGACACATGCTTTTGAAGGTGGCCCTACATCCGTATGTATAACAAGGGTGTGTTCTTTCAATACACGGGTCCACATGGAATTTTACAATGCATTAGATGATTAGTAAGCACTCAATGATCGATTAAATGGTATCCATTGTGGATGCCCTAATATTATAAAATTTAGTAGGTGTTCCCAAATACTTTGCAATCTTGAATGCTACAAAGGTAGGTAAATAATCATTCTAATATTCTTTCGTTTTATATAGTATAGACTTTTAAATAACAAGTCATGTAGCTAAGAGTGTTCTAAAAACTTGTTAAGTAAATATTGGTGTTCTCCTGTTTGTGAATATATTTTATTAAGTATTCCTTGTCGTTGCTAATATAATAACAATAACTATGATTATACCAAACAATTACGTGTTAGGTATTTTTGTCATGCATTTATATGCAGACGGCTATTAATTAAAACGGTATTATTTGACTGATAAAAAATTAAGTATTTTTCAATCAGTAATAATTATCAACAAAGCCGTCTTTTTTTTTGAAAGGTATACTTCAATAAACCGAAACCAAGCCCAACCCGAAAACCGGGAGGCAACAGGCTACAAGCAACTACACTATATTGTATTTACACCATTCCCCCTAAGACAAATTAGATAACTTAGCTCTACTTTTCACCCAAAGGAAACCAAAGGTCTTAATTTCGCTAATAATCTCTTCAGTCTTCACCATGATGCCTTCAAACTTCGACTTGTTCCTAGCTCTCCATATAGCCCAACAGCTTAGGAATATAATATCTTGGAAGACCTTTTTCGCTTTTCCTTTCAAACCAACATGCTCATGAACTTCTATCAAATCCCTGAAGGAAAAAGCAAAGAAACTCTGCACCCGGGTCCAACTACCTATACGATTCCACACGAGCATAGCAACCCAACAGGACGTGAATAAATGCTCAACCGATTCCTCATCCTCACCGCACACAGGACAAGTTACCTCCACTCCCGATATATTTCTTCTTCTAAGCGCATCAGATGTAGGGATCTTGTACATCTCCGCGCGCCACATAAAAACATTACATTTAGCCAGAAGCCATTTACACCACTTAATAACGTAGTTATAACTATAATCAGGCTCGCTATAAATCAAATGCCTAATCGAGCTCACACTGAAAGCCCCCGATTTATCACCGAGCCATACCCACTTGTCCCTCCTGTCTGACAATTCCACCGAGGCCAGCACACTGCTCATAAAATCCAGTTCAACCACTTCCTGATCTGACTCAGGCTGCTTGGACCATCTCCACTTCTCACATATCCCGCGGCCCATCCCATCAGCAACTAACCGATCCTTCACCCTACATTTCTTCTCCTTCTCAAGCCGGAACAGGTTCGGGCACATATCTTTCAACGGCGCATTGCTAACCCAGGGATGCAACCAAAAGGTGATGTTCTCCCCATTCCCAACAGCACCTTTAAAAAGCCTCCTCAAAGGCATATTAGAGATACAAGTCCTGGACAGCACTTTCACAATGTTATTCCAGACCCCGCCCAAGACCTTATTACTTGGAACAAAATCCCAACACCTTCCAGTATTATGTAACGCCTCAATGACTTTCGACCATAAACTTCTCTTCTCCGCTTTGAACCTCCATCCCCATTTAGCAAGAAGAGCAACATTTCTGAATTTAAGCTTACAAATACCGAGACCCCCTACCTTCTTAGGGATAGCGACCCGATCCTAAGCAACCCAATGAATTTTAGATACTTCACTAGAGCTCCCCCACAAAAATCTTCTAATCATTCTTTCCAAATCATTAATCACTTTACATGGTGCCCGATAAATGGAGAAGTAGTAACAAGGGAGACTTTCAAGCACCGATTTTATCAGGATAACTCTACCTCCAATTGAAAGACATGACGCCTTCCACTTGGACAACCGAGATTCAAAAACATCATACACTGGTTTCCAGTTGCAAATTATATTCATGTTCGCCCTCACCACCAAACCCAAGTATTTGAAAGGAACCACACTCGCCTGACATCCCAGAATCAAAGCTTTCTCCTCCACCTCCGCCATACTCACCCCAATCCCAAAGATATTCGACTTAGAGAGATTAATCCTGAGACCTGAGAAACCGTGAAAACATCTCAGCACTCTAACCACGTTGTTAATCCCATCTAGAGACCATTCCCCGAGAATGATAGCATCGTCCGCATAGAACAAATGAGATATAGAGGGACCTCCTCTTGGGAGAGCAATTCCTTTAAATAGACCTGCTTCATTCGCATTAGTAATCATACTAGACAATGCCTCCATCACGATAATAAATAAAAACAGGGATAGCGGGTCCCCTTGCCTCATCCCTTTCTTGCACTGGAACTCGAAAGTGGGAGCTCCGTTCACTAATATAGAGGATCGGGCAAACATAAGCACACCATTCACCTAATCACACCATCTAGAAAGAAAGCCCATTTGCTTCATAATATCAATCACAAATCCCCAGTTCATATTATCATAAGCTTTCTCGAAATCCAGTTTAAGCATAAACGCTCTAACCTTCGATTTTTTGCACCAAGAGAGCATCTCATTCACAATTAACTGACCATCCAGAATGAAATTACCTCCCAAAAAAGCTGAATGAGAATCAAAAACAACGGACCTCAGCACCTTTTTAAGCCTATTAGCCAACACTTTGGAAATGATCTTACTGATCACTCCCACCAGATTTATCGGCCTGTAATGGTTAAGGTCCACCGGGTCCTTCACCTTTGGAATAAGCGTAATAAACGACGACCCACTCCCCACATTGATCCTACTTCCATCGAAAAAGTACTCAAAAATGTCCTTGAAATCTTGTTTAAAAAAGCTCCAGAAGTGTTTAATAAATCTCATGTTGAAACCGTCCAGACCAGGGGCCCGATCATCCCCAAAGCTAAAAACCGCCTCTTTAACTTCAGGGCCCGAGAACGGTTCAACCAACATGTTGGCGTCCCCATCAGAGAGACGCTTTAGACCATGACACTTCACACCAGGTCTATTAGTAACCTCCTCCTGAAATTTGCCTTTGAAAAAACTAAATATCTCCTTCTTAACCTTCGATGGCTTATCACACCACTCCCCATTCACCGACAGACCCGGGATATTATTAGAGGCTTTCCTACCGTTGACGATCCCATGGAAGAAAGCCGAATTCTCATCACCTTCAATTGCCCATCTAATTCTTGACTTTTGTTTCAAATCTATCGCCTTTCTCACACCCGCTTCTTTCAAAACCTTCTTACTCTCCACATAAATCCATTATTCTTCTTCATTCAAAAGTCTCTCCCCCATAACCTCTTCAAGCTTGCCAATATCACTCAACGCCGAGTTCTCATTCATACACAGTTTTTCATCCATCTCCTTCTTCCAAGTTTTAATTCGACATCTGATATGAGCGAACTTTTTAGTCAATCTAGTATCTGGAGGACCACTACACTCAAACGATGAGATAGCCTCTTTAACCACATCCTCGAATCCGTCCAAACTCAGCCACGAATTAAACACCCAAAATGGGCGAGCCCCATAGCCGCTGGATTTAGAAGAAAAGAGCAGCGGACAATGATCCGAGAACCGAGAGGGAAGAACTCTGAGATACGCCTCTGGCCATTTATTGAAGAAACCCGAGCACACCAACAATCTGTCGATCTTACTCAGCTTCCGGCCATTCTCACGGATACAAGTAAACTGGTTACCTTTCAAGCCATACTCCATAAGCCCTGTTCTATGTATAAAACCATTAAAGTTGCTAGCACACGTATGTTTGAACACCAACCCTTTGCGTTTTTCAGCATAACGAACCGCATTAAAGTCCCCAAGGATAACCTAAAACCCGTGATCAGTCCCGATTTCCCCTTCAATCAGGTCCCAAAGCTCATGTTTAGCCGCTACCCCTTGTGGCGCATACGCATTGATAAAGTTAATAAGCTCCCCACTACCTTTGATCACACCTGGCACTCTAAGAAAATACCTATTCTTAACCGACAAGTTCATCTCAAAAACGTTTGTATCCCACAAGCTAATCAAACCCCCTGACTGACCCACGGATCCCACATACTCCCCACCAAAATTTCTATTACCCCACATCTTCGAAAACACAAAATTGTCCAAGACTTCAGCCTTAGATTCCTGAATCGCCATGAAATCTACACCTAACTGGCATCTCAACTCCTTAACCCACGGCACCTTTTCCTCCCCTCTAATACCTCTCACATTTAAAGATAAAAAATTCATATCTTAACCACATTAATACCTTTACCATCGATAGCCTTCTTGACCAAAGATCCACAATCGGTAAGCTCAGCCCTAACCACCAAACCCACCTCGATCGTGGCCTCAACTTCAGATTTCTTCCACCCTTCTGCCGTCTCCTCTTCTTCCATACTTAGGACTACCCTAGGTCTTTCAGGGGCATCCCCTTTATCTTCTACCACATTCGGATTAACCTCCTGCGCCACTTGATTCAAGTCAATATCCATCTCAGGAGATCCCCCGTTTAGTTACCCAACCACTTGATTCTCCTGGAGCTCCTTATCTTTTTGATAACCGGAGTTAAAAATACCAATAAAACGGTCCAAGTCAAAGGGGTCTTCACTAACCATTCTGGATCTTTTTTTGGGTCTACTAATTTCTTTTGGACTCACACTTTTAGATTGGACAGTGGGCTTGGGCTGGTTCCCTCTACGTTTGGTCTTGGCAAAAGACTTCTCGCCAGTCTTAGAATACTTAAAGACTTTATCACTTGGACCCATTCCAGCCTGTCCCTCCACCTCGGAAAACCCCCTATTATTAATATTCCTCCCATGCGCATTTACATTCCCATGCAAATTTACCTCTTCAACTTCTACGTTAACTGGATGGATACCACATCCGGAAAACGTTTCGCCTTCACCGCTATTCCCCTCACAACTAGCCGACTTGATCGGGGTCATCGACGGCGCCTCCACAACTCCCACACACTCTGGGTCCCAATCCCCTAAAGCTTCCTCTACCCAGACCTTGAAACGTCGGTTCTTCCACTTCAAAACTACCGAATCACTTAATTTAGTCCCGTCTCCAACTAGTATCCCAACACATGTCGTTGAGAAATCACTGTCTTCCAAACTCAATTGAGCCTGATGGACAACCTTCCCGAAACATGCTGCTACATAGTCAAGAATTGTGTTCTCCACAAGGTGTGTAGGCACCCCAAAGATCTTAACCCAGGCGATTCGCTCGAAGGATAGGACTTTACCTTCCCACACATCCAACATCGAAAACCATTTTCTCCATGTATTATCTTTTAACACAACTCTAGTGGCTTCCTCCATCATATTGAACTTAAGCGTAACAGAAAGACCTCCGATGTAATGTATCTTGAAGTCTCCTAAACCAGACTCTATGAGTCTTTTATCCAAATTGATAAGCGTCTCCAAGTTGACTGCCCTGCCCACCAACACCCTACCATGCAAATCCTTGAAAGCTTGAGTCTCCTCCGGGACCAAAACCACCTTAGACTTATGTTCCCCATCAGTGCCTTCACCCTCTTTATTCTCCTTCCTGCCTTTGTTTTCCACAGTATCCTTATACGAAAATGTCCCCCTCATATTTCCCCTAATAGACTCATCATCATGAGCTCTACCAGGAGCTTGCTTGACCTCATTCACTAATGGAACTTCAGCCTTTTTCTCGAATAAAGAAACCAAACCCACATTCTCGTCCGCAAACCTCGTGATATTTACCCTGAGCTTATTTGGACCCATCTTCATCCCATCTAATTTTAATTCCAGGGTTTTAACATCCCTCACATCCTTGAAGGTTATGAAACCAAATCTACACCCGAATTTATCGTTTTTCCTAGCGATGTAAGCACCAGCCACCTCACCAAGGCCCCCAAGTACATACTTAATATCCCACGGTGTGCACCCTTTAGGAAGATTCGAGATGAAAAACTTGGTCACCCTAGCTTCTCCCACTCCCGACCTATTGGTATCTTGTTGTATTCTTCTTCTAGGGACTACCTCTTGCCAATCTTCTTTGTCTTTATCTTTTCCTCTTCCCATGGAGAGAGAAACTGTGTGTCAAATAACAAAGTCGCCTTCATCTTGTCTTCACCGTCCTCCATTTCCATGCAATTCTTTTCGCAACTTATAACACATATATCACAATATATTTCATAAACGCGTTCACCGAGTCTTGAACTTACAACCTCTAGGTTGGTGGATATCTCACATACCACTAGATTTATGATTTCTTTATTTAAATGGATTGGAACGCCTTTTAATTTAAATAAAGAAGTTGTGAATCGCCGAACCATGAGTTTGTATTCCCTGATTTACATCGATTGGGACGCCTCTCCATGTAAATAAGGAAGTATAGATAAGTGGGCTTATGTTTTTCCAACATGACATGAGTAAAGAAAAAGGGTAGAAAATTGATACCTGGAATTAGTTAGACATCCTAAGATAATAAGATAGGTGGGATAGAGGGAGTTAGTGATAACATCAAATAGTATATACTTTTATATGTCAAATTCCCTTATATTATGCTCATATTTCTTGAATTATTATAAGATTTAGGTACTTAATTGCTTCCTATTTGTTTTATAGGATTTATCTAAGCATTGAGCGACGAGATGCGGAATTGAGGAGTTAATCTTCTGAAAATGGTTAAAAAGCTGGAACAGTCCACATATGAGGCGTATATGCAATTGCATACTTGCGACGTATCTCTTATCATGGCAGTCAACGCAAGTAAAGTCAAAAGGATACCTACGGCGTAACTCCTTCATAGGGAATATGCCGTATCTCCAAGAAAAGAATCAAGGATAATCCGTATCACATGATCCATACGGCATAATTCATACTCATGAGATGAGCCATAACCAAACACATTAGTTTTAACGAGAGGTGATCCTTCGTAATGAGTGCCTAGCCTTTGCGCCGTAATGACAACGAGATCTAGAAGGATTCTATATTTTTGGGGTATCCGGCGTAATGGGGTCGTTGTAACGGCGCCGTAATGAACTCTGGATTCATAAAGAATTGTTTACTTAGAGCATATGCGGCGTAACACTTAACTAAGGGTTACGCCGTATACACGTCGGGGTCAGAAGAACTATAAATACAAACTCTAATTCACTCAGAAATATCATCTCCCATTCCACCTCTCAGTTGAATACCATGACTAGGGTTCCATTCCAAGCCATTTTCTAGCATCACTGAAGACCTTTTCAAGGGAGAATCACCAACCAACCATCATTAAAGATAGATCGGCATAGAGTAATCATACCAAACGCTATGTTTTCTACTTTTTTAGTTTTAATCACAGATTTTGCTGTATTTTACAACATGTCCGGCTAAACACCTTTGGTGTTAGCCTAGTTATGAATTAATCATTTGTTATGTTCAATGTTTTAATTTGTCATTTATTTATTGAATTTTTTGGATATTTATGTGCTTGTTATTACATCCTTGCATTGTGGTAGTATTTAGACGTGTTTAGTTCCTGATCGCTAGGGGGATAAATCATATTCCTTGGAAAATCGGGTTGATCAAGGGATTCACGGCCCTTTGGTTGTATAGGGACCGATAAAGTCACTACCTAAATAATTATAATTGCTTAAACAATGTTAGATTAGTCTCCTAAATAATACACTTGGGCTTCTAAATGCTAAAATGATTCATTGTTAGCTTAAGAATAAGTCACATAGATAGTTGATGCGTAATGACTAGGAAGTAGTGATTGATACGACGACAATCATATCTGGACTAGGAACTATAGGCTAAGTCATAATAGTAGACTATGGCTAGTGAAATAAGGATCACCAACAAATGCGGTAAATAGACATTGCACTAGAAACATGAGCATAACATTGTTTATGGATTGACTAGGTTAACCTATTTTTTCTCCTCTTGATTATTTCAGTATTTATTTTATTTCTTTAATTTAATCGTGACAATTAAGTTGATTAGTTTATGGCTCAAATAGATAGACCACCTCATAGCTCTTGGGACGACCTTGGATTTACCATTGCCTCACTACGTACGATCGGGTACACTGACCGTTAGTATAGGTGTTGATCCAATTAGGTAGACGAGACATTATAAATTTAATACCTGATCAACGCATAACAAGTTTTGGCACTGCTGCCGGGGAGCTAATTAGGTTTTGAAACTTGATTTTTTAGTTTTTTCTATTCTTTTTAGTTTAATTTTTTTTTTCTTCAATTTATTTGTTAATTTTTTTGTATTTTTTGAAAAGGATTCGTTATCTACTGATCTTCTTTGGTGAATGTACAGGTGCATGACTAGGAGCTCCTGGTCAAAGTTGTACACGCAATTTGCCAATCCAGAAAAATAGTTCATATCAAGAAGAGAAGTGACACCGGTTTCACTTCACAACATCTTCTCATTTTACGAATCAGAAGCTTCAGATACGGAATTTGAAGAAATGGTTGCAGTGGATATCAATACACTCACTATGGAAGAGTACATGGGCATGTCTCGAAGGAACCATGCACCGGGCGTGGTTAGACCAGAAATTGGGAATAATATAGTTTTCGCGATTAAGGGCCAATTTATGAATGAGTTATGTGAAAACACTTTTTCAGGCAGTACGGATCAAGAAGCTCACGATCAGGTTGATAAAGTTTTGGAGATAACCGACCTATTCATCACACCCCAAATGTTACTAAATATGCGGTTATGCTTAGGGTGTTCCCTATGACACTTACTGGACCAGCAAAGAGGTGGAAAGACCAGAAACCTGCATGGTCAATCAACACATGGGAACTTCTGGAGAGGGATTTACTTCAAAAGTACGGTATGTTAATACAAATAAGCCGTAAAAACGTTTATTTATATTTTACGATCTTCTAATGTTTTGTCGATAAAAATGTAAAATCATTTTAACGAAACAAATAAAATACGTAAATAGTTTGATTCAATAGTTTCCTAACACACTTACGTTTTCATATAAAACACTAAAACAAGTATAAGCGATTTTATGTCTTAGAGATACATATGTACAACAAATAGTATTTACATATTGGGCTAATATATACTTAACTAAGTATATACTAAAATGGGTAAAAACAAGTTTATACTAAAATGGGTAAAAACAAGTATATACTAAAATGGGTAAAAACTAGCAAATGGTATTGACCCATAACGCATGGTTTTGTCCAAACCACTTAGTCAAGTTCAATGTATTCTAGAGATACATTGTATCTAGAAAGAAACCCATGGATCAACCCATAACCAAAAATACCCATGGGCAAAGAGGAGCGTCCCACGGATCCCTAGCTTTGTGCTGGCCGGATCCCTTGTGGAAGGGATCCGCGGGATCCGGGGAACAGTAGAAAATTTCCTCTATAAATAGAGAGCCATTTCTTCCTTTCTACAGACAACTTTACACACATACTTCCCCCAAGTATTATAGCTCTCTAACCTCAGATCCAAGTGATCTATGTAGTTTGTCTTTTATTTTTGTGTGATTCTATAGGTTCCTCTTAAAGGCGAGATCACCACCTCTTGAAGTCGAGCAAGCTCAAGTCCATGAGTTGCCATGCTTCGTCATCATCAAGACAACTAAGGTTCTCTTGTTGATAGTTCTTTCTTCCTCCGTAGATGTTGGGTTGAAGGCATTAGTGAAGGATGCCGAAAGTGTCAAGATGAAAGCATTAGTGAAAGGTGCTTATCGTCCGTGTCAAAAGTTATGATGTACCCTCCGAGTAGCTCGAAGGACACTCCTCCGAGACGTGTCGAAGCCCTTCCATTCGAAGGCCCAAGTTAGGATTCCAAAATATCCACAGGCGTCAAACCATTCGTTATCACGAAGGTTATCTCAGGGGAATTCGCCATTCGAAGTCCTAAGCCCTTCGGGGTATGGCTGATGAAGGAACATTGAATAAGGGAACCTCCTGACTTGGTCAAACCCACGATCCCTTTCTCTCTTGGCTTCCCCGTCAATTTTGAGAACGTGGTCCACTAAACCCTAGCGTTGTACCCACAAACACAGGACGCCCCCATGTTCTCCAACATTCATGCAAGAGTGCCTCTAACCCTATTTCTTCCACTATAAATAGGTTGGACGGGCAATGGATTATGGTATGCTCTTTTCACACTCATCTCTTTACTTACACACACTTATACAACCATAACTCATACTTACTCTCACGCCGGAGCTACCCCTGCGTAATCACTTAACGTAGTGTTTAGTATTTCTTATTCTCAGGTGAAAGACAAGTCTTGGCTGGAACATACACCCCTCATACCTTTGATTATCATCAAAGCCTGGTAGTGCAATCTATTGTACAATCAGTGGCGCCATCTGTGGGACCACTACTATTAGTCCCGTAATCACCCAGTCCTAAAACCCTAACCAACTACACTACTTTTCCGGCATGGAACCAGGAAGAGAGGATACACCTCCACAGGTTCTCTACCGGTCCCTCTCAACACAACTAACAGCGATAATGTCGCCCCCAGAACGGCCTCAACCTTCACCACACGATCTCGTTTGGAAACCACTCCCGTACATCACGCCTCAACATCCGCTAACCCTATTCCAGATATTAGCCCCGCCTTCGTTGAGGCAAACTTTGAAGCCTTAGATTCTTTACTAAGGGCTCATAAGAGCCAGGTTCGCAACACTGAAATGCGAAGAGAGTTAGAATATTCCAGTGAGGAGTATGACGAAGAGATTGAAGTAGAGGAGAGGCCTCAACCGGTTAGCAGGGGGCGCTCCGCCCTGCGAAATGGTTCTCCTTCCATCAGAAGGCCAAATGGAAGGACCGTGAGTTTGAAGAAGGCCCCAGAGGAGATCCGGGAAGAAGGGAAAGAATGCAAGGTGAAAGAAGGAGCGAGAACTCTAACGAAGGAAGCAACCCGGTAGGGAACGGAGGGGTAAACCTACCCCCTCTCCTAGCTGCCCACTTAGGAAGAGAAGGGATGGGGGCTCCGATACCCCCATCATATGTTTCGAGTATCGGAGGCCTTCCTCCATACTCAGGTATGAATCAGTTACCCCCTCCGGGAATAAACCCCTACCTACCGGCTCAAACCTATAACACCTACCCTCCGAATGGTTCTATCTCCAACCAGAGTTACCAGCAAATGCCCTATGGACACGTTCCTACACAGTCGATGGGTGTGAACCCTTCATACCAACCTTCCAAGATTTACCCTGCATACACACAACCATTTCCTAACCCATATAACCCTACACCTGTTTATCGGCCTCCATATAACCCTTACTATGCCAAAGCCTCTGGAGCTTGCACACTTTTTGTGAAGTGGATCGAAGACTACCCTCATGACGGTGTAAAGATGCCCACTCACATAGGTACCTACGATGGGAAAGGCGACCCTGATAACTTCCTACACTTGTTCGATGGCGCTATCAAGATGCAGAAGTGGGTCATGCCCGTAGCCTGCCACATGTTCACATATACGCTCCGAGACTTCGCGAGAATATAGTGGAATGGACAGAAGTTGGGAAGCATTGTAAGTCTAGACGACCTTAAGGCTAAGTTTTGGTCACACTTTAGCCAACAGAAGAAGTACACCAAGACCCATCTAGCCGTGCATACCATCAAGAAAAGGGACAACGAAAGCACAAGGGCCTTCGTTACGAGGTACACCGATGAAACTTTGCGAATTCTGGGTTTGCACGAAGATCAGAGAATCTCAGGTTTTGTACATGGCCTTCGGACGCGAAGCTTGGTGGAATTCCTGTCCACCGATCTTCGCACCACTTACAAGGAACTGATGGAGAAGACTTACACTTGGATTGAGTCCAAAGAGGTAGCAGCAAACGGGGCTCCGATAGAGCAAAAGGAAGCCTTTGACAAACTCTCTCGAGGGTCCTCCTGGGAAGGATCCAAGAATAAGAAGAAGAACAGAGACCGGTTCACTCCATACAACAAAGGTTCGAACCATGGACTCTTGGCAAATGGTCAAATCTCCGAGAGATTCTGGCTACCGAGAAAGCCGCAAAGTCCTTCGATCCACCACCTCGGATGTCAGCACGAAACAAATCCAGGGACATGTCCAAGTACTGCCATTTCCATGAAGACCATGGACACGACACGAACAACTGTAGAGAGCTAAAAAAGCATAGCGAAGAGGCGGTACGGTCCGGACAGTTAGCACATCTGGTTAAGGGCATCAAAAATGGAAAAGACAAGTTCTCCGACACCCAACTGGGTGAATGGAAGGGGAACAAGAAGGAGGTTACACCTACAGAGGCTCCGATATTAATGGTGCACAGGCACGATCCAACCTTGAAACGTAAGGAAGCAGACGGGGAGCTGGGAAGCGTAGGAGAAATAACCTTCCCTTCCATCTTGGGGCAAACACCTTCGACTGACCCCGTGGTCATCAAGGTACGAATCTCAAACAGGGAGGTAAATCGAGCATATATGGATTTTGGAAGCTCCTGCGAGATCATTTATGAGCATTGTTTCCTAAAGCTCAAGTCATCCATACGCTCACGAAGGGTGGACTCGAAAACACCACTGGTTGGGTTCTCCGGCGAACACTCATGGCCCCTGGGAGAAGTACCATTGGAAATCACCATATGCGAAGGCCCCTTATCCCGCACGGAAACCCTCACCTTCGTTATAGTCAGGTCAGATTCTCCTTATAATTTGTTAATAGGGAGAACAGCTATGCAAAAGATGGGCGTTGTTGTTTCCACCATACATGCTGCTATTAAGTTCCAAACTCCCTTCGGAGTAGGAACTGTTCATTCTAATTATGGGGCGGATAAGGGTGTATATGGTGTCAAAAAGATCAAAGAAGAATCGGAGGAGCCTCCGATAGCCATTCTAAGCTGCACAGATGCTGAGGAGCGAGTTGTAGTTAACCCTAGCTATCCTGAACAGACGGTAGTGATAGGAAAACAACTCCCGGCGAATTTCAAGGCAAAGCTCACGGAACTGTTGCGGACTAACCTTGATCTTTTTGCTTGGAAATATTCTGACATGACAGGGGTACCAAGAACATTGTGGATAGACGGACATTCCTCGAACGGAGTATAAACTCAATGAGTACAAACACATTGAGCCAATAAAGCAGAAAAGGAGGAGCCTGGCCCCCGAAAGAAACGCTGCAGCCTGCAAAGAAGTTGACGAACTAACACAAGCAGGCATCCTAAGGGAAGTTAAATACCAAACTTGGGTAGCCAACCCAGTAATGGTCAAAAAGAGTGACGGAGGGTGGCGCATGTGCGTTGACTTCACTGACATCAACAAAGCATGCATGAAGGATTGCTACCCCTACCAGAAATTGACTGGAAGGTAGAATCCTTGGCAGGATTCCAGCTAAAATTTTTCTTAGATGCCTACAAAGGGTATCATCAGATCCAGATGGCAAATGAGGACGAAGAAAAAACAGCCTTCTACACAAGCAAAGGTGTCTACTGTTACAGAAAGATGCCCTTCGGATTAAATAACGCAGGGGAAACTTACCAACATCTCGTAGATAAAGCCTTCAACAAACAAATAGGCAGAAATCTCGAAGCATACGTTGACGAAATGGTTATCAAAAGCAAGACAAAGGAGGACCTACTTCTCAACGTATAGGAAACCTTTGACTAACTTCGGGCGATTAACATGAAGCTGAACCCTAAGAAATGCTCCTTCGGTGTCGAAGAGGGGCAATTCCTAGGGAATTTAATTACTAAGCAGGGGATAAAGTGAAACATATTGGATTTCAAAAACACATCATATCATAATCACAAGTAGGCGTTTAATATTAGGTTTTAGAGAGAGAAAGAGTTAGAGGTTTGGGAACTTAGTGAGAGAAAATGAAAGTATTATTATGAGCTCCAACTCTCTACCTTAGGAGGTAGAGAGTATTTATAGTCTTACACAAATCGCCACCTACGGGCTGTGGATCAGGCATATAATGGGTAAAGACCAGTCCGTCCTCCACGGTGTTACTTAACTAAATACTATATAACTTTAAATAATCTACGACTACGAGCTTTCTAACGATTACATATACTTGAGGTGACCGACACTTTAATAATTGGATTTACTAAATCCTAACAATCTCCCCCTAACGGAGGTCACCTCAAAAATACATTGAATACAAACAGATATTACACTTAGATTGTTCTTGGATTCTTGTTAATGTTCTTTGCTCTATAGCTCGTAGTCATTGATTCTTCATTTTTGCATGTTTGGTTAATCCAAGTGGAGGTCTTTAACTGATCCACGTGATAATGAGTTTGAGCCAGCATTGAGATCATCAGCTAACATAAATCTCTGACTCATTTTTCCATTGCGGGTGGTATTATGTGATGTTGTAACTTTGGACCGACATGCTCACATTCTGGATCATGATTTCTTCTCATCAGAGTAGCGGAAGCTTTGGTTGATTCATGATATTGGCAGCAGCGTAGCAGAAGCATGGAGTGAAAATATCGGAGTCATTGATGCACTTATCATGATTTCTTTAGAGATGAATGTGTTGAGTGAGCATGCGGTTATGGATTGACGCTTCATCTGATCAGTGCAAACGTGGGCGTACCTGCAAACAACAGTTAGCAATAAAGCGCACGAAAGTGTCTTTGATCACTTTTGTTGAATTGAGGTACACGGCCCACGGTTCCCCGTTGATCAGTACAAGTACTGCATGTGATCAGGTATAATTCTGAAGAATTTCCTTGACAGGGTTTCGCAGCTGCTCTAGCTGTTCTCAAACTGGAACGTCTCAAAGAAGAAAACACGGAGTGAGTGAACCAGCAAATTGAGATTAACTGATTGATGAAAAGAGATTTGAAAAACAATCGTGTATCGCTCAATAGAAATTGTTTTTGCAATACAACGAAGGTTTTAATGAAAATCAATTATCAATCATAAACACCTTTTATTTTGAAATGTTAGTACACAGTCGATGTGCTAAAGAAAAGAGTTTTTAAGCACAAAAACCAGTTTTTCAAAGGTATCCGTCAATCCATAACCTGAACCAGGATTGATTCAAAAGATTGAATCGCCCCATTGTTTCTGTTAAGTTGTCACATGGTTGATCTATTGGATAGATCTCACATGCCACCCACCAGGAGCTTGTTTGATGTTGGATCCAGAAGGCTTTCCATCTTTATTGTGAATATGTTTGCATATCACTCAGATGTTCTAGCAATGCCACAAGGATAATGCGTAGGACTCATAAGATATAATCTCTCTTTCCACATTGTGTGAAACAGAGAGTCTTCATAGACAGTGTCCTATGAGATTTATTTGATGATCTCATGGCTCTAGACTCAATTGTGCATATTTTGGTTCCTATGCCGGAGACTAGGGAGAGGGTCTCCTTTTTCAATATCAACAAACTCTAAGAGAAAGTCGATAGATTATGTAGGTTCCCCGTGAGAATGAAACAAGCTCTTTTAAGAGGAACTTGAGTGGTTTGGGAAGTTGTAGTGCAGTGCGTCACTGGGTCCATGACGTCTTGTCTTCAATATCGATGTTACCTTGGTAACCACCAGTAGCATATGAATTGAACCCGGTTTCTGCCCCAAGGTTGAATAATTGGAGGGTTATTTCTTTTCACCCCTTTTTCCATTCATTTCTTTTTCATTCTTCAACCCTTTCAATGCTTATCGAGACTTTATAACTAGAACCTTGTTGGGTTTATTCCAGTACTAGCTTTGTCTCAGTCCGCACTCTTCCCATATCTCACTTTTCTCCTTTTTTCATCATACCTAAGGACTTCTACACCATCTAGTGGATTGTCCCTGGGTAGATCCCTCCGGTTCTGGTGGATCATGGGAACTAACACCTAACCTTATCATCCTTATATCACCATACATAAAGTAAATTTGGCCGGTCTATTTGGTATTGTTCATCTGCCATTGGAACCAATTGAAAACCATTTGAAAATCAATCCAGATACTTGTGATATATTATCAAAGCATTTTGTACCTGAATTGTTTTTGATATTTTTAGAAAAAGAGCTCCCCCTCAACATGTGCATCATGTATTTGAAATCGTTTTGGCACACGGAGGCAGGAGGAAATATTAACTTCTTTGATTACCATTTTCTAAAAGATATCATCATCACTTCCCTGATCAAATCATATAGGGGAAGGATGAGGTTTTCAAAAGTTTGCTCCCTCTCAATATGTGCCTCGAGGTTTGAAAGAGTTTTGCACATATTAGAAAGAACCTGCACTTAGAGACAAATCAATCACGTTTCAATTCTTTGTGGTTTAAAAAGATGCTCCCCCTCAGCATGTGCATGGAAAATTTGAAATCGTTTGGCACATGTGGGGAGGAAAGCTTGCTAAACACTTATGAAACCATTTATCGAATTATCAGTTTAGATCCAATTTAAATCACAAATTCTCCCCCGATCACAATTTTCAAATCCTTTGAGATTTGTGATCTCTGTAGATTTAAATTAATTTTGAAAACTTTTGAGGAGAATTGTGACTTGATTATGAAAAATATTTTAACTGATAAGGATCGGATTTAGAGACTTTACACTCAATTGATTAAACATGCATGATGATCTTTTGAAAACAATTGTATAACAAATAACCTTTTGATTTAATTGAAATCATTCTCCCCCTCAATCAATGACATAAGTTGTTGATTGAGAGATAGATATTTTGACAAATGTTCAGATCAGATGATTTTCAAAAATAGGGTCCGAGTTATTTTTCAAAGCAATTAGTTTTCATTAGATATTAGAGCATGAAATTTGAAACATACGTTAAAGCATGGCTATGTTCTTTCTTTAAAAACGGGTTACTGCCTGAAATAACAATAAACCATCGTTTCACTTTCTCCCAAAAATGTTTTTTGATTTTTTAATTTTTTTTAAGAACATTCGAACAACATCTAAAGTCCCGTGTCATTCTTTGAATGACAGCACAAAGACCGTAGATATTATCGAATCGAGAAAAACATGACAACAAGATAATATTTTTTGGGATTTTTCAAGATTTTCAAATTTTTAGGATTTTGAAAGTTATATATCTATATATATATATATATATATATATATAAATATATATATATATATATATATATATATATATATATATATATATATATATATATATATATATATATATATATATATATTGAAGGTTTTGTAATTTTGTATTTTGCTTTTCGAATAAATATTTACAAGAGATGGATGAAGAAGAAAGACCTTTTACTCCTCTTCTTCTCTTGAAGACGTTTAAGTGTTTCCGGTTGAAGACTCTTTAGACCAAGTCGTGAGAGGATAAACTCAAAACGTTCTCTAGGAAGAGCTTTGGTGAAGATGTCTGCTAACTGGTATTCAGTCCTCACAAAAATAAAGTTCCACCACACCGTTTTCTACTTGCTTCCTGATGAAATGATGTTGAATGTCTATGTGCTTTGCTCTTGAGTGTTGTACGTTGTTGCATGAGAGAGCAATGACACTTTTATTATCACAGTACAAAGGGATTTTGTTGAATTCAAAGCCATAGTCAGATAATTGGGATTTCATCCATAGGATTTGAGCACAACAAGATGACATTGCTATGTATTCAGCCTCTGTAGAGGAAGTAGAAGTACTCATCTGCTTCTTTGAAGACCAGCTCACAAGTTTATCACCCAAAAACTGAGCACCTCCAGACGTACTTCGACGTGTATCTTGACATCCTGCATGATCAGCATCTGCATAGGCTGTTAGTGACATACCGGTGTCTTTCGGGTACCAAAGTCCCATATTGATGGTTCCTTGGAGATACCGAAAGACCCGTTTAACCGCTTCAAGGTGCTTTTTGGTAGGCTTAGCCTGATATCTAGCACACATGCAAACAGCGAACAGAATGTCTGGTCTACTGGCTGTGAGATACATCAGGGATCCAATCATACTACGATATTTCGTTTGGTCAACCATGATCCCTGAATGGTCCTCATCCAGTTTAGTATGCTCTATCATGGGAGTGTCAACAGGGTCACAAGAATCAAATCCAAATTTCTTTAAAATCTCATTTTCATATTTAGATTGATTTATAAAAATGCCTCTGGAACTTTGTGAAATTTGTAATCCCAAGAAAAATGACAATTGTCCCATCATTGACATTTGAAATTTGGAACCCATTTCATTTGAAAAACAGTCACATTCATTGGGGTCAGTCGAGGCAAAAATAATATCATCAACATATATTTGAACGTGAATTAAATGTTGCCCTGACTTTCTAGTGAACAATGTCAGATCAACTGCTCCTTTGCTGAATCTAGTAGATAGAAGAAACTTTGATAGTGTATCATACCATGCCCTTGGAGCTTGCTTCAAACCGTAAAGAGCCTTCTTCAAACGATAGACGTGAGTAGGATGCTCTAGATTCCCAAAGCCTTCAGGTTGGCTGACGTATACGATTTCTTTAAGATCTCCATTAAGAAACTCCATCTTTACATCCATCTGATAGCCTACCATGTTCTTACTTGCAGCATTAGCCAAGAAGATTCTGATTGTCTCGAGACGAGCAACTGGAGCAAATGATTCTTCAAAGTCAATACCCTCCTCTTGACGATATCCTTTTGCAACCAATCGAGCCTTGTTCTTTAAAACATCACCATGCTCATCAAGTTTTACTTTGAAGATCCACTTTAGAGCAACGATCATAGCACAATCTGGAGTAGGTACTAATTCTCATACATCTAGTCGATCAAACTCATGAATTTCTTCTTGCATGGCATTGAACCAGCTGTCTTCATTCATGGCTGTTTTAACATCTTTTGGTTCGACCTTAGAGAGTACGGAGTTGAAGAAGCACCATAAGGCATCGGTTGCAAGTTGTTTCCGTGTGGATACTGGACGAGAGGGGTTTCCAATGATGTTGTCCAATGATGTTGTCCAATGGATGATCATGTGTCCATTTTCTAAGGTGTTCATGTAGTTGTTGTTGAGGAACTGAAGTAGCAGAGTCGATATCTCCTGATGAAGATGGTTCTGATGATGATTCAGGAGCAAATATGTTTTCAAATGGAGCATCTTCGGGAGTAGCAAAGGGATTAACTTCATCAAGGGTGCCAGAAACAATTCCGTGATGTACATTCGATGATTGATTATTTGTTGATGAGACAGAGTGATCAGCAGCAGGCGCTTCTTGACTTAATGACATTGAAACTGACGGGTTAACTTCATTGACAGGGATAGAAGCAGCCTCTGTTGATGGAATTGACATATCATTTGCACTTGGCTCATAGTGTTCATCAAACATAGGATCAAATAATTTCTTCAAATCATCTTCTGAAGGAGGTACATAAGGAGTTGCTGGTGAGGGATTTGAAACAAGGGTAGAACTGATAGGACTACTTGATGAAGATTGAAATGCGGGTCCAGAACTGGATTGTCCTGGAGCCATTTGCCCGGACAGCTCATCGAACGTGACGTGAATAGTTTCCATGATATCTCGAGTTCTTTTGTTGTAGATTCGGTAACCCTTCTTGTTTGATGCATAACCTACAAAAACTCCAATGTCCGCCTTAGCTCTTAATTTACCTAAATCTTGACCGTCATTTGTTGGATAGCACAAAGCACCAAACACACGAAGGTAGGATAAATCAGGTTTTCGTTTATGGACAAGTTCATATGGAGTTTTTCCATGAGAGGTATTTATAAGGTAACGATTTTAGGTGTAGCAAGCAGTGACAATGGCTTCAGCCCATAAAAACATTGGAACCTTTGAATAGATTAACATTATTCTTGCGGCTTTCACAAGAGTTCGATTTCATCTTTCAACTACACCGTTCTGTTGAGGAGTTCATGGAACACTTCTTTGATGACTGATTCCAACACTTTCATAAAACTGAATTAAGTCTTTGTTAACAAACTCTTTGCCATTGTCTGTTCGAACAATTCTAACAGTATTGTTCAGTCGAACATGAAGCTGTCTGATAAGTTTGATGATGACATCTGGAGTTTCATCCTTTGTCCTCAAAATTTTTACCCAAGTAAATCGAGAGTAGTCATCAACAACGACTAAAATGTATTTCTTCCCATTTATCATTTGCACTCTCATTGGTCCGCACAGATCCATATGAAGGGTATGAAGAACTTCCATTACTGAGTTTGTGGGTTTTGGTTTGTGGGCATATTTCGTTCTTTTTCCCAATTGGCAAGCTGAACAAAGATGATCTTTTTCATATTTTAATCTGGGTAAGCTTCTGACAAGGTCCTTTCTGGAAAGGTTATTAATGGTGCCGAAGTTCAAGTGATTGAGACGACGATGCCATAACCATGACTTTGTTTTCGAAGCCTTTGACAACAAGCAGATTGGAGAGGACTTCATCATGTCTTCGATAGAGATGGTGTATAGATTTGAACCACGGGTTCCTCTTAATAGTTCCACACCATCGAGTTCTCTAACGAAACAAGTATGTTTTCTAAATGCCACTTCTAGATAAAAATCACATAATTGACCAACAGAAAACAAGTTATGACCAAGACCTTCAACAGACATATACACTACATTTGCCAACAACATAGTCTCCATAACCCATTATTGCTCCAAAATGGTCATTCTCGAATCTAACAGTCCCGATGAATTTGCTCACGAAGTTCATGAGCCGCGAGCGATCTCCAGTCATATGCTTGGAACAGCCTGAGTCCAGGTACACGAGAACGATTTGAACGAACTGCAGTTGAACACAGACAAGAATGGATAACTGGATAATTGGGATCCCCATGCAAGAATGGGTTCCATTTGGTTTGTAACAGTGATTGGAACACCCACATCAGACGTAGAAACAATGGAATCATCAGAAATAGATGCATTGCTAGTGTCCGTATTTGACCTATTCAAAGTATGTTCACTTCTTAAGGGAATAGTTCTACCAGTAGGCATCCATTTTCTAGTGGGTATTGACTTAGCAAATTTAGGGCACAGCTCATTAATCTTACGGCCAGTAGGTATCCATTGATAACCTATATTACTAAATTTCCTTCCTGTGGGTTTCCACTGTTTCCTAACTTTCTTTCGCCTTTGTCTTTTAGCCTTCTTAGTTTGATTTTTAACATTAACAGTTTTAACTAGGCATTTGACAGCATTAGACAAATCATTCACACCACATTCATGATTAGTAACAAAAAACAAGCAGTCGTCATTACATGGTTTGCGGATAGTAGCAGAATTCGAATTAATTACAGTATGCTTATAGCTAATACTAGAATCAACACGATTCGTTTTATTCAACTCAAACATAATATTCCTAGGGTGATCTTCTACTCTCTTCCAATGCACATTCTTAGCTTGCGAGGTCCTATCTTGCTTGGTATTGCCTGGAGGCTTTTACCCGCTTGCTTTTATGTCACTGATTACTTCTGTAGAGGGAATTATGGGAACATTAGTTGGTTTATCTACTTTTTGCATTCCTAAACTAGACGTGCAGGGATCTGAATTACTTGAAGGCACATTAGTGTTCACTTTCTTAAAACTGGGCATAGAATGGTTTGTATGCTTGGCGCTAGGCATAGAACAAGGCATCACAGCTTTACCTTTCGCACCTAAGGATTTAGGACATGTTGATATTAAACATTCTAGCAGCTCCTGAGATCGTTTGGCCTGAATGCAAGCAAACCTAATTTCTCTATCAAGAGACTTATTTATGAAATCCTCTTCCACAATCTCACGGAGACATTCTAGACTATCCTTAAGGTGAGCAAAGTAATTATGAAACACTAGTTCATTATTCCTAAGATGAGGAGGAATGTATTTAAAAGTCACAGTATATTTGCAGTCTGAGGATGACTTTGATGCAACATTCTCATTAAAGACAAGTGGCAGTTTCCCTTTTTCCTGACTCCTTAGATTCTCAATTTCTTTTTGTAAAGACGTTATTTTTTCGTTGTTTTTGTCACGAGTGACTTTCATTGAATCATATAACTCTTTAAAGTATCGTTTAACTTTTTCATTTTCTTCTAGAAAACTCTCGTTTTCTTTTTGTAAAACATTAACCAAGTTTTGAAGATGAAAAGTTTGAGAATACTGAGAATCTAAAGGAGGAGGCATTTGGGAGCCAGTCACATTGTTCTTTTCACCCTTTAATTAAGAAATTTGGGCTTTCTACTTTTTGATCATTTTACAATGAGCTTGAATCTGTTCGTCACGTTTGTTTATCTGAAAAACTGCATCAAACTCTGGAACATCTGAGGATGTCTTGATATTTGAGGTTTTGACATTTTCTTTAAGATGTTGATATTTTAGTTGCAAATCAAAATGTTCAACTTCTAGTTTAGAAAGATGTTTTACCAAATTATCGTGATCATCCTGATCAATTTTCTCATTTAGTTATGAGTTTTTGTTTTCAAGCTTAATGACACGATCATGGGAAACTTTTAATGCAATAGATAATTCATGAAATCGAGAAGCAGTAATAGAGTGCTTAGTAACAGTATAAAACACATCTTGAGCAACACAACTCGAGATCAAATTCTCATTTAAGATATGCAAGTTCTTCCTTTCAACTTCATTATATTTGAGTTCCTGTTCATAATCATTGACCTCAACTATCATTGCATCAAATTCCTTTTCCGTTTCTTTAATATCAGAATTTATCCCTTTTTGAAGACTCTCAAATAGACCTTTTAATTGTTTAAAGAAAGGCATGACCTCAGTTAGATAACATTCTTTATTTTGCTCAAAACCCCTTTCCCCCTCAGTTATCCATGTAGGTGTGATTCTCTTCTTACACGTTTTCTCAAAATCAACAAACAGCTGATAAACAACATACATGCTGATTAAGGTCTTGCTATTAGTGGCAATAGATCTAGGAACTAAATGCATTGGTGTATTAGGAGGATACACAGTTGCTTGAGGCAATTTCCTACTAGGGGGATTCTTTACAACAAAATTTTCAGCTTTTTGCATATCCATATCCTTTTTCCAGAACACTTGTTCAGAGGTTAATAGAGTCTGAGGCTTAAACTTGTTTAAGGATATCCAATTTTCCTTAGTGTTCAAGCCCTAGTCATGACGCATCTAATCAAGACATGCCCGAGGGTCATGATACTTTATTGAAAATTCGTGCTATTGAAAAACAAATCATTGAGGGAAAACTTGTTCTTGTGGGTGACGATGGGCAACCATTGAAACCAGCCATGACAATGGATGCTACTACTTCTACTGGGGCTAAATTTGAGCATCTTAAGGTGCCACAGTCGCAGAAGGAGCTTGAGGAGATGCTTACTGCTATTGGTTACTCTTCGAAACCTCCTCAAGATACGAGTGGTCCTTTGGTCTAATGTTAATGGCCATAATAACGCTAATGATAAGGTTGATACGAATGCACATGGGGCTGTTGGTATTGAAGGTTGGTGTTTTGAAACAACCTTCTTCATCATATGCTGGTGTTACTTCTACTGAACCAAAGAAATACACGTCACACTTTCGTAGGTTGGAGTGTAGTAACAAGGCTAATGGTGTGGATCTTTCTGTCCCGATGAAAGTGGTTGAAGAGGTGAACACTAGGTTTGAGAATACTTTGTATGGGTATTTCCTTGGTCAACGCCTTGCTTTTCCTATTGTTGATTACTTTGTACGCAATGCGTGGGCTAAGTTTGGTATACAAAAGGTAATGATGAATGCAAAGGGGTTCTTCTTCTTTAAGTTCAATTCGAAGAAAGGTGTTGACGATGTGCTTGAAAACGGTCCTTGGTTGATTAGAAATGTTCCTATTATTCTTAAACCATGGACATTGAACACCAACTTACTTAAAGAGGATTTGACCAACATCTCGGTGTGGGTTAAATTCCATGATGTTCCTCTTGCTATGTTTTCTGATGATGGCCTTAGTCTCCTTGCCACATTGCTAGGTACGCCTAAAAGGTTAGATGCTTTTACTAGCCAAATGTGCAAGGACTCGTAGGGTCGTAGTAGCTTTGCTACATGCATGATTGAAGTGAAGTCGAATGAGGTGCTTAGGGACAACCTTACAGTTGAGATACCGTTACTTGATGGGTCGGGTTCGACAATTGAGAAGATACGGGTTGAATATGAGTGGAAACCACCTCATTTTGAAAAATGTAAGATTTTTAGTCATACTCTTATTGAATGTCCTAAAGTTGTTGAACCTCCTGCTCAGCCTACTAAGCGTGTTAATGATGGTTTCAAGACGGTTATTAATAAGAATAAGGGAAAGCAAGGTGGTTCTAATAATCCGGGTCAAGGAGGGTTTATTAAACCTGTTGTGGGTAAGCAGTTTCAATACTAACCCAAAAAGAATCCTCATGAACCTAAGAAGGAGGAAGTCACTAAAAAGAACGCTTCTGATGTGGCTAGTTCGAGTGGAACTAAGATCTCTACATCTAATCAATTTGATGCTCTTAATATGGAATATACGGATGCTTGTGGTACTCCTTCTAATGACACCAACTTGGATGTGGATTCTGGTCGTACAATGGAAGTTAATGAAGATAAGTCTACTAAGACAGGTACTGTATCACAAGAGCCCCTTGTGAGTGATTTGAAAGAGAAGGAGTCGGGTGTGACTCTTAACACTAGTGATTCTTGTATTCCGCCCGCCTATTCTACTAAGAGAGTTAACCCTTTTTCTAAGGTAGGAGATATCGTGGTGTCTGATTCTGAAGATGAGGTGGTTGCTAACCCATTCGATGAGTCTGTTAATCTATTCGGTGGTGGCCAAGAGTTTGAAGATGAGTATGATGACTATGACTACGATGACTATGCGAAGCAGGTTTCTGATCTTCTGGGGAATTTGGATGCTTTTAATGCCATGTATGGCACCAAGCTTCAAGGTCCTAGGAAGTAATTTTTTCGTTATGTCCTATGTTATCATTTGAAGTAGTGGTTTGTTTTCTTGTTTAGAAAATTGGTAGTATCTTGTTATGTAAGCTTTATGCCTATGTAACGGGCTGAGATATGGGATTTCACTCATATCCATTGTACTTAAACGTCTTTTTGGTTAATATATTTACCAGGGTGAAGGATTACTCCCCTTTACCCAAAATTTTTTTTCCCTTAGTGTAATCATGGGGTTTGATAGTTATATTATTCATTTTACACTCAGGATCTTCTAGCTTCTTATTCATTTTCTCCCTAGTGACTTCATCTGATTTCTTATCTTCCTCAGTGCACTCAACGCAACTAGGTTTCTGTCTAGGCTTAAGGATTTCATTACCATCATAAAGTACCTTATGAGCAACTCTAGCCTTTTTAACAACCTCAGGATTAGGTTCCGCAACAAGGGGAATGCTATGTTTATCGCTTAATACTCTATGCTTAGTGATCAAGTGAGCAGTCTGAATGGTATTCCCTTGTACGTACAACTTATTTTCAAGCTTGTTTTCAAAGTTTTTAGATTGGAAAAATCATTCAAAAGTTTTGATTCCTTAGCATTGAATTCTTGCTTAAGCATTTTAACATTTTCTTGAAGTTCTTGTTTTTGCTTAGCAGTTTAGAAAGCTTTTCTTGTAAGGAGTTTAACTCTTGTTTTAAGACTTCTTCTCTAAAATTACTTTTTCTTATAATTGTACGCATTTGGTCATCCATTTCCTGCTCACGGGTGGTTAACTCAAACTTTGCACGTTGTTCATAAATAACAACTTGTTCTTTATAGGCATTCAGTTCAGAGGTAACAGAATCATCAGGGGCACATGCAGTGTATTCATCAAAAACATAGTCTTCATAGACTGCAGAAGATGCATTACTTGGTACAATCTCACTTTTACTTTGCTTCACATATTGATCATATGGGAAAATGTTACGTGTTGAAACGATAGACATGATAGATCTAGAGCTCTCGCAGATCGTTAGTATTGTCTATCTAATCACAAGCAAACTAATAGATAATCTCCACAACTTATATTCTTTAGCGGAAATCAAATATAAGCATAAACACAGATAACTAAGAACTCGTTGATCCTCTATGGATCTTTATATTACTAAAACTTTGTTTAAGCACACGTACATCATTCATTCTATTGTGTTCCTTTTATAGACAAGGAACCCTAACTTGTTCTCCAAGAACCGTATAACTATAAAACTAAATAAGATATACACAATCACTTCCTAATAAAGCTCATGCATATCCTAACTATTCTAGAATACACGGAATACTATCTCCGCAGAAACAAACTATAAACTATTAAAGCTTCAGCATAATCATGTCTTTAGTAGAATCCAGCTACACTTCAGCAGTTTCATCAGCATAATTCATACTTCACATAATTCCCAATAATCCTCCCCTAAACTAGAATTTGACTAGGTTAAGTTCTAGTTTCTTGATATATCTTCAACGCTTCAGAGGATTGTACTCAAACATCAACAACAAAAACACTAAACAATGACACCTCGATGATGACAAAACATGAAAGTTCCAGGTCTTTGTAGCAACAAATGACAACATGTACATCAAAACATATTAGTTTCATACTATTCTCATCACATCCAGGTGTGTTAACTCCTGTGAGAGGTGAATCATTGAAAATAATGGATTTGATGTCTCTTTACCAATAGCCATCACTACTGGAGTAGCCAAATGTTTAAGTTCGAAAACTATGGTACACTGATAACCATCTGATTTATTAGCAAATCAGCAACCATATAAACGGATTTGATATGTCTTTACCTGTAGCCGTTTGCTCAGGACTAGTCAATTCTTAGAATTGGTGAACTGATTACCAAATATGGTATTCCACTGCCTTTACCACAAGCCATATACATGTGGGCTAGTCAATTCTTGGATTCCAAAAAGGAATAAACCATGGTGAATTGATGACCATACAACACTCAGCAATTAAGCATGGGTGGTTGCAAACCCTATGATTTTGAGCAAACCATTACAGCTATCAACAGATTTGATGTGTCTTTACCAAAGCTGCACCCTTTGGACTAGCCAACTCTTTGACATACACAAGGTACATCCGTGAGTTAATAACCATCGTGAAGATACAACAAACCTGCAATAAAAGTTAGTTAAACAAAGAATATTCATAGTTTTTAACTAAGAAACAAATAAACAAATATTACAAACTATACAAATTACCACACTCAAGATGAGTTTCTTTGTTGCATAAGCTGATTCTTAATAATTCCAACACATTGTTCAGCATCCAACCTATCATTTCCAACAAGATCCGGAGGAACTTCCAACTTCTGAATAAGCATTCTTTCCATAAGCCTCAGAGATAATGGATAAGTTCTCTCAGCAAACATATAGACAGTAATACCACCCTTTGTCTCCACCACATGCACACGAGGCAGAGGATAAAATCTCCAAGATGCAACCTGCCACAAGTGAGAGTTCTTCCAAATAAAATGTCCTTTACCATTGGGAAATTGAGAATCAAACAGCACATGAAGATCTCCCAACAAATATAATCCAGAACCCTGTGGTGCATTATAATGGTAATACTTATTGACAAGGGTATACAAAGTAAGCAAATCTGCCATGTCTACCAAATGCAATATCTCCTTCAAAAAGTTAAACTGCATGGTTGTTTGATCCAAACGGTGAATGATATTAAGCTCATCATCTGTCAATGACCAATTAATCAAAACATCATGAGATCCCTCAGGAAAATCAGCAGCAGATCCTTCTTTGATAAAAGATGACTCAACTGCCTTTAAATCCACATGAGTATCCTTGTGAGATGTCTCAACCTTACTATGCATGTGAGATGACTGAATCCTAGCTGATCTCACAGATCTCCTAAGAGAAGAGAATTTTTGTTTAGCCATCCTCTTCTTCCTCCTACCAGGAATATAGATGTCCGAAGATGGAACATCGCCGATTCTCCGCATGAGCGTCTCTAGAAACACTACCACGTAATGCATTCATTCTGTCAAGCACTTTTCTCAAGATGTGTAGATTTGACAGCTTGTTATGTCACTTCCTTAACCAGATTATCTCCTTCAGATCAACAGATCCCACAAACGGAGTTGAAATCGGCACATTAGGTGTTTGAAGAAACCACGAAGGTTCAGCAGAAGAAACCTTGTCAGTTGAACAAGAAACTTCAGCAATTGTGTCAGCAGAAACCATAGAAGGTTCAGTGAGAAGAAACTCGGGAGGTGAAGGAATAGCTTCAGAGTGGCTTAAGGAACCACCTGGAGACATCACCTTAGGTGGAATATCATCAAAATTATCCACAATCTCAACAAACTTAGGTCTTTTGGCCTGAGGAGCAATGATATTTCCAGTAATCCTTTTCAAATTTGAAGAAGGTTTTGAAGAAGATGAAGAAAACTTCATGATATGATTATATTTGCGAAGCAGAACATGATCAGGCAAAGCCAAGACTTGCTTCATTGTTAAACCAGAGTTATACACTGAAGAACTCTGATTTTTCACCACAATTCTCCTATATGCTTTCTTCTGAACTTTAGTTAGTGGTTTGTCCCTCTTAGCTTTGTTCTTTTGAGCTGTTATAGCTTTCTTCTTTGTAGCTTCTTCTTTCTTTCTTTGTTGTCCACGAGCCACCATTTGAGCCACAAAATGCTCACTATCAAAATCTGCACCCAAGATACTTTCAGCAAGTGTAGGATTAGAAACAGCTTGCTGAGTATAAACATCCCAGTGTGCAGCAGACATCTGAGTAGCCATTGCATCAAATTCTTTGCGTCTCTCAGGAGGCAATATAGAAATAGACTCAGCTTCAACTGCTTAGCCAATTCAGACTTCTCTTCAAATTTTACATTCAGCTAACAGACTGTCTTGTGCTAATCTTTCCTCGCTCACTAACCAGATCCGACCAAGCTCAGTGTCAACTCTTATTCCTTTCTTTATCGAAGATTCAAAACAACATCACCAAGGAGTATCACTAAAAGGAACTTCGAAGATTCATCCAGATGTGCAAAGAAGAAACATGTTGAGATAAATCTTCAACAGTGTTGAAAATACATCCGCTTCGATTCAAATTAAAATTCCTTCCAGAAGGAAAACTTCTGTAATTATCACCGAAGGTATAGAAGCAGGTTGTGCTTGCATAGATGAAGCTTGACCAACTTCACTAGCAATGTCCATCAAAGGAGTATCAGCAACAATATGTTCTGCAGTAGTTGAAATATCCTTACTTTGCAATGTATCCTTGTGCAAAGATCGCTTTCTCCTCCTTCTAGTAAATAAAATTGGCTCTTTTGGCTACATGATGTAGCAACCATTGGAGTAGAAACATTTGATTCTTGAGCCACATTAGCCAACATATCAAGTGACTTAAACTGAGCATCCACGTCCTCTTCATCAGAAGAAACATCCAATCTTCTTTTCTACTCCGACCCAGTTGTACTTCCAAATCCTCCGAACCTGCTTTCAATTCTACAATCTCACCACCAAGTTTAGATTTAGTCTCTGCAAGCTCCTTCTTGAGATCAGTAACTTCATTTACATACCTGTTCACTAAATCATACAAAGATGTAAGTGTAATAGGGTCCTCAGCTCCACCACCAGATTGCTCTGTGGTAATGGGAGCATCATTGGGCCTTTCAGAAGAAATATCAATATGCTCAAAGAGTGGAACACTATCATTAACTGAATCTCTAACAGGACTAGGAGTGGTCAACCTATTAATCTCAGTCTCAACCTCATCATGAGGAACCCAGATAGGTGGTGGACTAGAACTAGGTCTCGGTGAAAGTATGGGTGAAGGTTGTTCAGGAGAAATAAGAGGTGCTTCAGCAGCATTAGAAGGGCCTTCATCCATTGTAACTGATGGATTCCCATCAGCAGCAACAGTAGTAGAAGGTGGAGAAACAACAACATTCCCTTCTTCAGTAGCCTCATTGCCTTGAGGCAACATAGCCGCTAGCAAAGGATGATGTGCCCCCTGATACTTAGTTCTCATTGAAGCAAATAAGTTAGAAGTTAAAACTCCTATGGAACAAAACTCTTGGGCTTGTGTGGTAATGTCTAAAATCATCTGAACAAACCTAGGGTACATAAAAAACTTATGCTTTTTCTTATCTATATTTTCAACCATATTATCAAAAATATACTTAGAAAAATTATAAATCAAACCCTGAGAGAGACAAACAATACCACATCCCAACTGCGTAGAAAATTGATCCCATCCTCCTTATTTATTGCTCATACACTGAAGCAATGTGTGAACCAAAAACCTCCACCTAGGACACAACTGATTCTTTAACCACATATCAGTCCTTGAAGCCTGATATCCAAAAGCTCTTAATCCAGCAAGAATATCCACCGCATGAGAATGATAAACCCCATTAGCATCATCCAAACGAAGCTTTTCTCTAATCAACTCCTCTGTCACAACATACTCTGTTCCGTCAACCAAAGCTACAATCTCTGTATCACTTCTCTTTTCAGCAGTTGCCGAAAATTGTGTAACCAAAGATTCATAAACAACTTCCGAGAATGCTAAAGCATAATGAATCTTGATCTTTCGTGAAGTCCACCATTGGCTTATATATTTCATCACCCTTTACTTCTCCCAGAAAAGCAACTTTGTTATGATCCCTTTTAATTGAAGCCCATGAGTGAAATTGTGATTATTGGTTACGATTTAATCGAATGTGTGTTTAAATCGAATAAAGAGGGAATCAGTTAATAATAGACGAAGATATGCAAATAGGGTATAAGTAGAAGTTTCCCAAATTTTGGTCAAATATATTAAGTTTTTGACCAAAGCTGACGTGTAATGCAACCTTTTACCAAATTTAAATTTCAACTTCCGCAAAAACAATGGTCCTTCTGCTGAAGTCTTTCAATCAGCAGAAACACATCATGTATTCAAGAAGCTTCAGTAAATATCTTTTTACTGTTTCACCCAACTCACATTAAATCTCATTAAGTCTTGTAACCGTCTATAAAACAATCCCCAATGCATACTTATCTCTCATTACTTACCCCCAAATATCATAACAAACCCTAATTTCATCAATGCCCCAAAATTAACCATAATCAACCATGAGTACTAAACCAGAGGTTGTAAACCCAACCTCTTCTCCATCATCATCATCATCCAGTGATTTCCTTCAATTTTTTCCATATCCATATGACCCACGACCATTGAAATCCCCATTTCTCAGTTCTTCAGATGATGATAGTGTAGTGAATCCAAGTGAGTCTTCTGATGACTCTGATGGGTCCACTAAGAAGAAAACATCTTACTCCCAACCTTCAGCATCTCAACCTCAACAGAGGCCTTGTGCCGAAAAGGAGGTGGTGCTTGCTCTTCCTGCGCCATGGTTTGGTGCATCATCACATATCGTATAGGAGAAGGGCTTAAGGAAGGTGGATGGATTGCTTTTTGGTGAAACCAAGTATATGAAACACACAGGACATGTGTGGTCATCTTCATCATCATCGTTTTCATCAATCCATCCTTCCCATTTTGATCCTTAGCATCTTCATCGTATCGGTCATGCATATCCAGCCATCGAGATATAAGGAATGGGTGGTTATGCAAGTCATCACAAATGCATATCCAGCAGTTGGAATGGAAGATATAAGCGATCATGCATATCCAACAGCTGTTGGACTAGATGATATGAGCTAGTGTTTCGAATAGGTTTAGTAGTCCTTGTATTTGCATTAGAAGTTGATTGTAATCTGTAAGCTGTAAGCTATAAACTGTTTCTTGAATGAATGAATGAACCATTGACTTCAGTACTTCTTCAGTGAAAACAAATAGCTCAACTTCAGTACTTTGGTTTCAGAAGAAACAAGCTTCAAGGCTTACTCGACCATTTTCCATTTGACCAATCATGATGAACTTCAACTTAGATAAGCATTCTGCAAAACAAAACAAACAGATAAACACACAAACCAAGCAAGGACAAACAGACTAAAACTACATTAGTGGGTAAGTGTTAGAAAACAAAAGAAATCAAAATTATACACAAAAATCCTACAAAATTACATAAAAAATATGTAAAGTGTACACAAATCCTCCCCTGAGGCATATGCCTCCCCTGAGGCCTATGCCTCCCTTTAAACTTTGCAGTTAAGGGTTAAGCATTCCAATATGGACCACAAGGTGTTGAAACCTTGGTCCATCAAAAGCCTTAGTTAACAAATCTGCCACATTATTATCAGTGTGAATTTTAACCACTTTTATCAAATGTTTTTCATATGCATCTCTTATAAAGTGGTGCCTGATTTCAATATGTTTAGTTCTACTATGAAAAACTAGAATTTTTACAATGCATATGGTACTCTGATTATCAATAAAAATTGTTGTGTTCATGAAGTTATACCCATAATCCAACAATTGATTTTGTATCCAAAGAACCTGTCCACGAATTTTGCAGCAGAACATACTCTGCTTCAGTATATGAGGTAGCCACAATAGTTTATTTCTTGCACTGCCAAGAAATCAATCGCGTTCCAAGAAATTGGCAACCTCCAGTTGTGGATCTCCTATCCAGATTTGCACCAGCATAATCACTATCACTATATGCTTCTAGCTTAAAAGGAGACTCTCTTGGGTACCAAAGGCCTAAATGAGGTTGACCTTTCAAATACTTAAAAATCTTCTTCACTGCATTTAGATGGGAAGCAAATGGAGTGACTTAATGTCTAGAGCAAGCACTCACAGCAAAAGTGATGTCAGGCCTAGAAGCTGTAAGATACATCAATGAACCAATCATAGATCTCAGATAAATGAACATTCATAGTAGATCTGGTTCATTGTTTGTCTTTGACTTTGGAGCTTCATAAGGTGTTGTGGCAGTCCTGACACTTTCCATTCCAAACTTTTTCAAAATGTCCCTCACATACTTGTCCCGACTGATAAAGATACCATCAGGTTTCTGCTGAACTTGAAGACCCAAAAAGAAAGTACGCTCCCCCATTGCACTCATCTGAAACTCTCCCTTCATTAGCTCCTCAAACTCCCTGCACCAAGCTTCTTTAGTGGACCCAAATATAATATCGTCCACATAAACCTGCACAAGAATAATGTCCTGTGGAAATTCTTCTTCAGGAAAAGTGTTTTATCAATAACACCTCTTCTATAGCCATGCTTTAGCAGAAATGATGAAAGCCTAGCATACCGTGTGCTCTCGGGTGCCCTGATGTAGTCTATAGAGAGCTTTAACTACTTTGTAAACATGATGTGGATGATCTAGATCTTCAAATCCTTTAGGTTGAGTGACATAAACCTCCTCTTCTATTTCACCATACAGAATGTACCTTTAACATCCATTTGATACACCATGAAACCCATGTAAGATGCATAAGCCAAGAATATCCAGACGCCTCTACTCTAGCAAAGTGCAAACACTTCATCATAATCAATACCCTCCTCTTGTCTATACCCCTGAGCTACTAATCTTGCTTTGTTTTTAATGACAACACCCCTTGCATCTCTTTTATTCTTTAATATCCATTTTGTCCCAATAGCATACTTTCCTTCAGGTAGTGGGACCAATATCCAAACCTGCTGATTTTGGAACTGTTGCATCTCTTCTTGCATAGCTTCAAGCCAACATGAATCTTCCAGGCTTGAGTAACACCTGGTTGGTTCCACTTGAGAGAAAGCAGGCAAACAAACAATGATCATAGTCTGTGTGATTGTCTCTTTGTTGATTTGAGACATAAGAGATAAAAGCCACTTGACCATATTTAGAACTTGTTACAAAGGCTCTAGTTCTAACAGGTGCATGAGGATCACCAATGATATTTGACTGTGGATGAGCAATGTTGATCCTTTTAGTAGCAGTGGTGTTTACATCAATGGAGGTATCAAGATTAGTCACAGTTGGTTCAAAATCATTATCGTAGGAAGGTGAGGTGAAGATTCCAGCTTTGGGTTGATGATTACCAAGATCCGAGGGTCTTGGAAAACGTGTATAAGGTTCTCCAAAGTCTGTGGACACTCTAGTAGAAATGGGAGTAGAAACAGCATAGCCTTCAGCAGAATTGGTGATGATAGGAGAAACCGGATCACTTTCAGCAGAATGGTTATTTCCACTGATTGCTTCTCTTCAAGTTCCTCAGATTCCTTTCAGCTTCTTGATTAGCTGCATACTCCTGCTTCTTTAGCCTAGCAAGGTCCTCTGCATAATTGGACTCGTCTTCACTCTCAGCAGAAGTAACTTTGGAAGTGTCACCTGCAAAATTGTTAGGGGAGAAAGAAGGTACAACAATAGGATGCTCATCATCCTCAAACTCACTGTCAGAATCATCATTCATGGTAGTAGCACTGTCAGTGGGAGACACTTGTATATCTGCATTTTGGTTAGCCATATGTCTAGAATAACCCAAATAGTCGGGCTTATAATCAAGGTCAAATTACCAAACATGACCTTGTCCTTGAACATTAGGCTTGTCTTCTAGATATCTCAGGTTCAAAGTCTCCTCAATCTTCTTAGCATTCAAATTGTATACCCTATATGCTTTACTATGAGCCGAATAACCCACAATGTAACCCTCATCAGCCTTCACATCAAATTTACCCAGTG
>OU343222.1:23802037-23879567 GCA_910596185.1 Chrysanthemum makinoi
CCAAAGTTCATTGATATCTGAACTTGTATCATAACGTGTAATTTGTGTTTTTGGCAGCTGGTTTTCTTTATTATTCTGTTTGTGCTTGCATGCTGTTTCTACTACGTTTGGTGTTTTTTACTGCTGTGGTTTGTCGATTGTGTTTGTGGGTTGTGAGAGAGATGATGAATAAGGGGTTTTTTAATAATAATAGTGCTTCTAAAGGGTCGAAACATGTTACAAGTGGTGAATCAATTAAGGAGTCTTCTACTGGAATGGCTTCTAACATTGATGGTGTCGAAAGTTCTCATGTGACTACGTCTTATACCACTCCATCTAATGTTTTGAAGCAACATCAACCTACGAGTTTTGAGGTTGCGATGCAGTCACAAACATTTGCTCATAATGAGCATAAGGATTGTATTGAAAGTAGTAAAGGTAGGGCTGCCAACGAGGGGAATAAAGGTCCTAGTGTGAGTACGAAGCCACCTGAAAGTAGTGAAGGTAGGGCTGCCAACGAGGAGAATAAAGGTCCTAATGAGAATATGAAGCCACCTGTTGTGGTTAGTGCTAATCACTCCTCTAAATCTGGTCCTGCTATGGTTGCTCCTAATGGACTTAATAATGAAACCATTTCTGGTCCTAAGGTTACATCTTTTGCATCTATGTTCAAAGATTGTGCTCCTAAAAAGGTTGTGAAGATATCGGAGATGAGGAACACCGAATGCGTTGCTGGTGCAAATGTAACTATCCCTATGGAAGTACTGGACGAGGTTTGTACTCGTTTTGCCAATACACTTTATGGTTATTTTATTGGGAAGCGTCTAGCATTTCCAATAGTAGAGAATTATGTGAAAAATACGTGGGAAAAGTTCGGTCTACAAAGGGTAATGCTTAATAATGGTTTTTTTCTCTTTCAATTCGCTACAAAAGATGGCATGGATAGGGCGTTGGAAAATGGTCCTTGGTTTATTCGATCTGTTCCTATTTTCTTAAATGTTTGGACTCCTAATTCCAAAATTAAAAAAGATGAAATTACCACTGCTCCTGTTTGGGTTAAAATTCATAATGTTCCGATTGTTACTTATTCGGAAGTTGGTTTGCTCTTAATTACAACGCAGATTGGTCGTCCAATTATGCTTGATGCGTATACTAGCTCTATGTGTCTCAAGTCTTGGGGCCGTAATTCTTATGCCCGTGCTCTGGTTGAAGTCTCTTCTAAGGCAGCCTTGTTTGATTCTCTTGTTGTGGCGATTCCTTTTCTTGATGGTTCTGGTCATTCCATGGAAAATTTAGAGATCGAATACGAATGGAAACCTTCAAGATGTGACACATCCAAAATTTTTGACCACAATGATGAGGGCTGTCCTAAGAGGGTTATACCGGTTGAGAAACCATTGGCTAGTAATGATGAGGGTTTCATTGAAGCTAATAAGAAGAAAGGTAAAGGTAAGCAACAAGGTACGAATCGGCAGATTGAAGGGCTACGATTTCATAAGCCTAAAGTTTCGTATTACTATAGGCCGGTTACTAAGGCTACTGGAGGAGCAAAACCTACTAATGATGGGGCCTCGACTTCAAATACTAATGCAGGTACACCAACGGTTAATGTTGGTTCTAACCTTGTTGATTTGAAGAACAGTTTTGATGTTCTCGCGGAGCAAGATTCGGTTTTGGAACCTGTGCCTGACACTACATGTAAGCCTACTGATAGTCCTAGTTCTTCCTCTACTCCGTCGTCATCTATTATGAAGAGTACTCCTATTGTTGAGAAAATTGGAAAGATTGAAAAGCTTATTATTGATGGGAAAGCTACCCTTGTAGATGATAATGGTAAACCTATTCCGGTGGCCGATGGTAAAAGAAAGGGCAACCCATTCTCTAAGGTGGGTGAAGTGGTTGATTCTGATAGTGATTTGAGCCTAATGATCCTATGGACAGCTACTTTTCATCAGCAGGAGGACATAACGACCTTGAAGACTATTTTTCTGATGATTATGCGGCCCAGGTCTATGACTTACCTAGGCAATTTGAGGAATTTGACAATCAGTTTGATTTCAAGCTTCAAGGCTATTCGAGGAAGTAATCTTTTATTTATTTATTTTATGTTTTTAGTGGTTGTTCTAGTTGTTCATTTATGGCATGTCATAAATGATATAGTGGTTGTTGAAGCGGCTGCTTGAGGTTAATGTGGCGTTTCAGCCACATTCCATTGTACTTTAAACGATATTTTGGTTAATATATTTTACCAGGGTGGAAGTTCCCTTTTACCCAAAAAAAAAGAAAGAGCTTCCAATGGGTCAAGCGTTAGACGGTTTTTGATTTGCTAGATCTCTATTTATGGAAACAACTCGAATGTGTCGGGGCAAATATTTTGTTTCACGTTGGGGATCTTACTTGAAATATTTTTATCATCACCATTCTGGACTTGGACTTGCAAAGCTTAGTTTGTTGTCTTCGATAATATTTAGATCCTAGTCATGTTAGAGCAGAACCAATAGAGTAGTTGCTGGACTTTTTGCGGTTTTAAGTTACAACGGAAGTCATGTAACCATGAAAATAATAATTTTGTTGGATTTTTATAGTGATTCTTGAGTAGAAGCCGCCGGGTCTAAAATTCTGTTAAGACGTTAAGTAATACTCCCTCCATCTTACAAAAAGTATCCACCTAACTATTAATGCTTGTCTCAAAAAGAGTAATTTTTATGACAAATTTTCTTAATGTTCCCTCCTAATCAAAACTCGCATTAATTGCCCAATTTTTATTTCGATAATAATAACGAGGGTAAAAATGACATTTTATTAATGAATACTTGCATTGGTTACGCCTATCATAATTTCTCAATAACTTGTTCGTAATCTGATTAGTTCTATCTTGAAAAGGTACGCTTGAGGGAATGTTTGTAAATGCAACAGATATAGTTGGTTGAGAGAAGTAACATTGAAGGGTATGTACCAATGTAGTTCAGGTTAGCAGTTCATATAAGTCAAAGCACATAATTAACGTCAACTTCATAATGCAAAGGCATGATCATGTTGCAATTGCAAACAATAACCATAACCATTTGTAACTTGCAGAACCATCATTTCAAGGTTATGACATTACAAAATATCTTACTAAACAGATACAAGTAACAAATCTCATGCGCAAAGTGCAAATAACAACATTTAATACCAAAAAAGGTCTTGAAATACACTTCTAAAACTTAACCTCGACATCCACACTGATCAAGCTGCATCAATGAGTCAATGGTTTGTGCAGTTGGGTGTAGGATATCAATGAGCCTTTGATGTGTCATGATCTCAAAATGAAATCTCGCGTCTTTATGAACATGAGAGATTTCAACACACAGTAGATTCTCTTCTTGGTGGCTAATGAAACTGGGCCATTGTCTTGCATTTGTTGTTCTAGCAGCATCCATAATGTGCTTGCATGAATCTTCTATTGAAAGAAGCCGATATGACCTCAGCTTGATCCTAATCCATGTAAGAGTACTACCTTAAAAACCAAGAAACTACTTTAGCTTATATGGAATTGCACTTTAGATTATATGTAAGAGTCCAACTTGCCACTTTTTCCTTTTGTAGGCATTCAACTTTTTTTTCGTAGTCAAATACTTTCTTAATCTTCCTATTGTAGCCCTAAATCTGATGTGGCTTGATATAATCAAAAGTTAATTACATAAATTTACATAAATCGTCCCTGTGGCTCTAAACAATTACACAATTCATCCTTGAGTCAATTACATAAAAGTCCCTGTGGCACTAATAATTTACACATTTCGTCCTTCTAGCTATAAACTTAAACTAATCCAGGCAGCCACCATCCACCGCCTGCCGCCACCATCCGACGCACAGAAGGAGGCGAAACCTGCTAGCATTCACAACAAATATATGTCAGCTCATTTGCTCACAAAAAGGTAGACTGGTTTGCGTTTCATATCTAACGTGTCAAACGGGTAGAATTCAGAAAAACTAAGGTTAGCTAAATAGGAAATGGGTAAAAGTGTCAAAACTGAAAATCGTCAAGATGTATTTTTCTCCGACACGGGATTCCTTAATCTATATTTCAAAAAACTAAGGTTAGCTATATAGCATAATTTCTCCGACACGGGATTCCTTAATCTATATTTCAAACTTAAGGACTCTAACTAATAACAAGAGATGTCTAGATCAAGAACGAACCCGAGATGGTAACCACATAAGAACGAGACTATGGATGCCATGAGTACATAAGGCATAGAATTTCCTGAAGGTGAATCCGTTGATTCTTGGACCATTCCATCCTGCAAAAACTCTGAGCAAACAAGCGACATTTTCAGCATCATAAACACCCGAGTTGCAAGAGATATACCAGAATCATGATAGATAATAGTAAAAAGATTTACCAGAATCATCTTCTGAATCAACTGAATTTGTACCGTCCCTAGACGGCATCCGCTTATACATAGAGGGAGAACCGTGTGGTTGTACACACATGCCAAAATCTGTCCAAACTCGATTCTGGATTGCTCAACTTGCTCAACTCTGAGACCTCCAAGACCACTGTCACCTACACACCAAAAACAAAATGTCAATTTCCAAGAGGGCATGATGAATTCTCAGTCAATTTCCAAAACATAGAGGGTAACTAAAAGAACAGGAGTTGAAATGCCAACATTGTACAAAAAAGCAAATAAGAAAACCTTGTAACGATGGTACTGATATACTGCTACATCACCGTTCTTCCCGTCTTTTATCTTGCCTGCAAGACCAACTATTGTTAGCAGTTATCATCATGAATACAAATAATATTCATAAAAAGTAGAACAGCAAACCATTTGTGTGTGAGAAAGCATCCCAAATACAAGGACCCCATGAGTTGAAAACTACCTAAATTCCCATACCGATCATGATTACAACGATTTATATGTTAATTTTATAACATATTAGTTCGTTTACATCATGAGTCATTGATTTGAAATCTCCCACTCAAGGATGTCAACAAATCAATATACAATTGTGTATACCAGGCGGCAAATACACCCACTTCCCTTCCTTAACCAAATCCTTGGAAACAAAAACATTAGACAGAACAATATGCCACCTAGTACAATTCCTAATCCTAGACATACTCATACTCCCAATCCCATCTTTTATCTCCCTTATTTCAAGATTAAATTTTGTCTTTAATTCTGTAATACTAAACGAAAACCCACAATAACCCTTCAAGGATAATCAGTAAAGTTTTACCTTTTTGGACTTTGATAAAGTAATCCCAAAAAAGGAAGGTGGGTTTGAATGAGGTAAAGTGTGAACATGGAAAAATTGCCAAATTTGACTGAACACCCACTAATAATAATAAATAATAGTATAGATTAAATGGCTTGAATAAGTCAATTATTCTTATAGAATGATGATGGAATTAAATAATTTTGGGGAAATGATAATAAGAAGGTGAATTGTATACCTATGATGAAGTGATGAGATGATTCGGTTTATTCGGAAAGCCGACTTGGTCTCCGGCAGCGGTGGATGAAGAGAGAAACCGCTGGCCAAAATTATGAAAGTTATGTGAGTGTACCAAGATGATCTTGATTAATCTTCTTTTTGAAGAAAAAAAATCAACCAAGATTTCATTGAACATATGGATATCTGAATTAATAGAGGATTGTTTAGGATTCGTGTGTATTCAGGTAATTAAAGACAATTGGGGGCGATTTATATAAATTTTTGGACGAATAGTGTAATTGTTTAGTGCCACAGGGACGATTTATGTAAATTTATGTAATTAACTTTTGATTAGATGAAGCCACGTCAGATTTCGGGCTACAATAGGAAGATTAAGAAAGTATTTGACTACTTTAAGAAAGAAAAAAAAGTTGAATGCTTACAAAAAGAAAAAGTGACAAGTTGAATGCTTTTTTAGACTATTTTCCCAAAATAAAATGCAATTGACAAAATGGATAATTTATGAAAACTTGTATGAGAGTTGCACAGTTAATAAAATCCTTATTTGTCTTATCTATGTACCATCTAGCATCCTTTTGAAACGCTTACATCTTTTGAAACAAGTTTTAAATTGAAGACCATTCATGTAAATTTTGATATTCAGAAACGAAATCTGTAATCTGTATAAACTATATGAACTATTCATGTAATTTACTTTATTTTTTCTTACTAAAAAATGATTATTTTGTTCGAATAATTTATGTCTACCAATATGATATAAAAAATAAGAGAAAAATAAATTTAAAAAACAATGAAAGTATCTATTATTTACTCACTCAATGGGATCGGTTGTGGTTTCTATCTCCGAGGGAAAATCATACAACTGCAGAAGCTCTGAAGCTGCGGCAATAAGCAGACCTTTTAACCCAAATATGCTTTGCGGAAGATGACTTATGCTTGTATATGTTATATCAAGATATTTTAAACATTCTAATCGGCCTAGATCTTCAGGTAACTTCTCAAGAACACACCTACTAAGTTTGAGATGCTTCAGATGTTTTAACATACAAATGCTATCCGGAAGATGTTTAATCTTTGTATGCGACAATTCCAGTCTCTCCAGAGATTCTAACTGGCCAATGTCCTCAGGCAACTTCCCAAGACGAAGACAGTTTGCAACATCTAGCGACTTCAGACGTTTAGCATGCAGATGCTATCCGGAAGAAATTCAATTTTCTTACTTCTCACATGTAGCTTCTCTAAACATTCTAATTTGCCAAGATCCTCTGGTAGCTTTTCAAAAAGATCACCATTTTTGACTTCAAGAGATTTGAGACATTTCAACATACAGATGCTATCCGGAAGATGTTTTGTCTTCGCAGAGTACAAAAAGAGCTCCTCAAGACATTCTAACTGGCCAAAATCTTTGGGGAACTCTGGAATATTGCATTTGAGCGTAAATTTTTGTAAACCTTGTAAACTACAAATTATGTCTGAAAATTTCTTCAAGTCTGTGCAAGCACATAGACCAAAAGAAATAAGCTTCTCAAAATTTCCAACTGATGACGGCAGATTTTCGTCATAATAACAACGAAACTGCAACTTTGCGAGATTACTGTTGGGGTGCAATGGGCATGAATCTAGGAACTCACCAATCAGATCTAAAGTAGCAGAAGAACAATTAACCTCTGGCTCACATCCACCGCCAAACACAAATTGGGGAAACCTGAAACATCCACTAAAGTTTAGGTAGCCAACTTTTTTCAGACATCCGACAGGAGCGTTAATTTGCTCACATCCATTGTCAAACACGAAATCGGTAAACCTCAAACAACCACTTAAGTTTAAGTAGCCAACTTTCTTCAGACATCCAATGGAAGCGTTAATTTCTTCCAGCTTATCACAACCTCTAAGATCTAAGCTCTCAAGATTTGGAATCAGCTCAAGGTCAAGGCTCCTCAACCTTGATTTACTAAGGTTGAGGAATTTTAGATTTGGACATGCAAGCATAATGCGTAAAGTTCAACAAAATGATAACAATCTTCAAGATATAACTTCTCAAGATTTGGAATCAGCTCAAGGTCAAGGCTCCTCAACCTTGATTTACGAAGGTCGAGGAATTTGAGATTTGGACATGCAGCAAACACGTGAAGTTCTTCAAAATCAGCACAATAAAAAAGAGATAACGTTTCAAGATTCGGAGTCAACCCAAGGTCAAAGGTTCTTAACTTCGAGTTACTGATATCGAGATGCTTGAGATTTGTACATGCAATAGACACGTGAAGTTCTTCAAAATCAGCACAATTATCAAGAGATAACCTCTCGAGATTCGGAGTCAACCCAAGGTCAAAGGTTCTTAACTTTGAGTGACTGATATGGAGGTAGTTGAGCTTTTGACAACTAGTTGGCATGCAAAATTCTACTAAATTATAAGAATCTCTAAGATATAACCTCTCGAGATTCGGAGTTATCCTAAAGTCAAAGGTCGTCAAGTTTGACCAAGAGAGAGAAAGGAATCTGAGTTTTGTAAGAATCTGCCATCAAAAATGAGGAAAAAAAGATTAATAGTAGCGTATTAACAAACCATAAAATTAATAGCATTATGAATTATGTAAAACAACCAATCAACAAAAGTATAATTCGTCTGGCATTATATATAAGGGGGCGATTTCCGGCCTCCCCTCCCCTTTTCCGATCAGATCTAAACATTCCATTAAACCGCCTCTCTATTATTTATAATAATATGCAATCGGTTTATGGATGTGATTATATGGGAGGGGTTGTGTCTTGTTTATCTCTTTAGTATCTTGTGAAATCGCTGCTCTTTCAACATAAACCCTAATCGTATGTTTTTTCTTTTTTCGGTTTTTAATCGATTACTTATTGGGATTAGGTTTATTGATCATTACTTTTAAACCCTAAAAGATTTCTTAATGCTAATCTTGAATCGTTGAAGGTGTTAACCCTAAAACGATTACTTTTTTTAGGGTTTCTTATGCTTGATTATCGATCGTTTATAATGTCATGGTATTATCTTTATTCGATCTGCTTGATGGTGCTTCATATATCAGGTTTATCATTGCATGGAGCCTTGTTTAGGGTTTCGTATTATTATGCTGGTATATGGTACTTTTTTGGATGGGGCTTAACGATATACAAAACCTTTTTAGGGTTTCAGATCTTCTTGATCGATGATGGACGTGGTAATCAAACCTTTTGGTTTTTATTCATTATTGTATATTCGATAGCCTTTTGGCTTTCGATATCATCTTTTTGCATGTAACCCTCTTTAGGGTTTGGTTATTGGTTCGTTCCATATGGATGCTGCTGGTTTGAATATGGGTTATGGGAGAGAGGATGTTGCATTGGAAGTTAGGGTTTTGAAAACCCTATGTGTAATCTGATTATCAAAGACATCTGAATAATGGTTTATCTTGGTCTTTGTGATCGATTTGATGGGAGTTAGGATTCTGTTGTTGTGTATGACGAGGACGAATCCTTCGTGTTGATGAGTGGTATTTTCCAAAAATTTCGAAACCCTAAACAAGGTTTCGAAACCCCGGGGGATAAATGCTCTAGGGGGTGTAAGTTGTTTGGAGATACAACTCTTGACGTGTTTTGCTACGGTTGCAGCTGAAAGTTGGTGTCACTTTCAAGGGTCAAGCAATGATGACATTGAAGACGGGTGCTCACTATGGAAGTGGTTCTTTTGAACCGGTTCTTTTACTATGCTCGGTATCACATTGGGGTTGTTGGTTTAGCATTTCAACGCACACTTTCGGAGCGAGTTTTATGCTTGCTTGCTTCTATCCGTGGTTTTAGAGTCTTCCATCAATTGTTGTGCGAAATTTGTGAACCGACTCTTTTGCGATTACATGATCATGGAGTTGATGTGCGTTGGTTTTATACGTATTTGTTGGGTTTTCTTTTTGGGTTTCTGTTTTGCATCTCAACATACACCTTTGAGCGAGTTCGAGCTTGCTTGCTCTATCCGTGGTTTTAGAGTCCCCACCAACCGTGTGTGAAACTTGTGGACAGACTTGATTGAGGACCATGATATTGTATATTTGGACGACTATTGGAAGTTTGGACTACTATGGTGATTTGAAGATTCAAGTATTTTTACTTGAAGTGCATGTAGTTTTATTGTTTTTATCATTGTAGTCTGATGTTTAGTTATAAGTGTGATATGTCACACTTATATTGTCGATTATAGGAATGATGTGCATTCCTATAGAAGAGTCTGTAAGTGTCCCAAGGGACTGAGATGAGGGATTCACCCTCATCCTTTGTACTTCAATGTTTTTTGGCGTAATATACTTTACCGGGGTGAATTAACCCTTTTACCCAAAAAAAAACAACCAATCAACAATTATTCTACCTTTTTTCCCCCCTCTTTCCAAAGTTGTATCATTCTACTCCACTCCATTTCAAGTCCAACAAGATTGTTTGCTTGAAATGTTTTGGGTAAATACAAGAAAGGGTAATTCCAACATTTTAGATATTTTAAAGAATTTGGAAAGTATTGGGTGGTATCATCAAGTTTCGGATCACTGCCAAGACTTCCGTCATCAAAAATCACTTCAAGATATCTAAGTTTCTTCATTTTTCCAAGACCTTTCATAATAATTCTCGCATTTACTCTTGACTTCTTAAGTTTTAGACATCTTGTTTCTTTAGTACCCTGCAATCCAAAAACAGTGCCATAAGTTAGAACAAATGAAAATGTATTAGTTTTCTCTACATTACAAGTAAACTAATCTTTACCATGTCATTAGCCAATATATCTTCAATTTCCTCGTCAATCCACAGTCGGCTATGTCTGTTAGGTTCTAAGTAGCACGGGGACGGAAACGGGAACGGGGACGGGGACGGATACGGGTACGGGGAAACGGCAACATCTTAAAATTCAAGAAACGGGTACGGCGAGGAAACGTCATGTGTTTTATAATATTTTGGTATATAGATTGCACTTTATAGTCATATACTCATATAATTACAGATCACCATGTGTAGTAATATTTGCACTTTGTACTTTTGTAGTCACATGAACACATTTGAATCTTTTATACTAGTAATATTTAGACTTTGTAGTATATAAGTTGTTACTGTGACACGTGCAACATGACTACATCACATGAATTTGTAATACAAACTGTGTAGACACTTGTACTTTTGTAGTCACACGTGCAACATAATCAAACAACATCAGATCACATTCACACAATACGAAGTTATACAAACTGTCAGTAACTATTATAAACCTATAAGTACGAATTTTTCAATACGAAACTATACACATCAGTACATCACATGATCACCTTAAGCAAGCATTTTTCAAAACTACTCTACTCTTTGACTGCTAGTATTACAAACTGTCAAGTAGAGATAGTTTTGAAAAAACTATGTCAAGATACAAAAAGCAAACCATCTCTACTCTAGAGTTCCAACTTCCAACTATTACAAATACAAACTATGTCAATATAAACGAAGATAGAGAGAATCAGATTATCAGAATATGGATCCATCTTGATTGATAAACCATGTTACATCTCTACTCTAAAGTTCAAACTATCAATCACCAACACATAATCATATTCATACATTCATAGTTTGATTGATACCTGTTCGAGAAGACACAAAGAATCAGAGAATGACGACGACAAAGGGAGGCCAGAAAATAATACGTTTTAATCTTGATCAAAGGAGTATATATATTAGTTGCCATCGTTTCACTAGGATTTAATGGCCCAGAAGTTATGTAAACGTATTAAAAGGCCCAGAATCGCGATTATAAGGCCCAGAAACGTCTCCCGAACGTTTCCCGCTCAACCCTATGCGTTTCCAATCTACATGAAACGTTTCCCATTTTCCTGATACGTTTCCATCACGTTTCCGCACGTTTCCGGCCGTTTCCCGTTTCCGAAACGTTTCCGGTACGGGAACGGCGACCCCCGAGCGTTTCCGTGCATTATAGGTTAGGTTCATCAGGGTGCAAACGACGAACAATGTTCTTTCCCATTTCTTCTATATGGTCATGCATGTCCAGGCGCCCAACTGTAGAAATAGTTATGAGAGATCTCTGATCAAGAACTTTTAAACCAATTCTAGCATTAAATCCACAACTTTCAAGAATTTTGATTGCATCTTCTTTGGTCTGGCCTTTCAATATGCATGCAATGTCTAGAAATATGTCCTTATAATCATCCTCGAGATTGATATAGCTTAATTCTAGCTTTTCCAAAGTGTCCTTTAAAGGAATTTTTTCTAATCTATCTATGGCATCTACCCATTCAAGCTTATCTTTACCACATAGAAATGAACCCAATACTTCGAGTGTTAAGGGAAGACCAGCAGCATAACGTACAACTTTTCTTGACAGCTCTTCATATCCTTGAACTGGATTCTCTCTTCCAAAAGCATACCTACTAAAGAGGGAAATTGCTTCCTTCTCTGAAAAGAGAACAATATCACGAATCACGTCCACTCACTACTACACATTTTGGTATTGAGACCCCCTTATGGAGACCTCTTTTAAAAAGAAACGGACTCTAAATATAAGTGAGACCCGTTTAAAAGTTGAAACCCGGTTTAGAAGCAAAAATAAAAAGAAGACCGGTTATTTTTTAAAAGCCCGGCCAATCTTTACAAATATAGAGACCCGTTTCTCCTTGAGAAACTTGTATTACTCCATAATTCATAGATTTTTGACCGGACTTTATGAATCTACCCGGTTAACATTTCACCAAAATTTTGAACACAATACTTTTCCCACTGTTTGTCATATGAAAATTTTGAGCTTATAGTTTTCCCTCTTTTTATCTTCATCCTACCCAACTACTACTCTTTCTTCTCCACACACACACCACTGCTCCTTCTTCTTCTCCGAACACACACACACACTGCCACTCTGCTTCTCCTACAATGCATATGTGCAGGGGACGCAAAATGCTTAAATCTTTTCCTTCTGCTGTTCAAGAGTCTGTTGCTGGAAATAAATGTGCTGATGGTTTTGAAAGCCTCCCTAATCTTTTAGCGAGCTCTCTTTTTCTGTAAATAAAGTTCGTAGTTTCAATTAGTTGGCTACTTATTTATTATATGATGTCAGTAGTATATGTTATATTTGTTAAACGCTAATTAGTCTGTTTTAGAAGTTAAAATTTGGAGTAATCTGAGTTGCCCGCCAGGTGTTTGATGAAATTTTAAAGAGAATTGGTGTCAAAATTTATTGCCCACCAAGTGTTTGATGAAATGTTTAAGAGAATTGGTGTCAAAAGTTATTGTCCACCAAGTGTTTGATGAAAGTTATAACTTGATTTTTCTGAGACTTGATTGATAACACTTGATCATATTTTAGTTGATTTATTAGACCACGGCTAAGGAAGTTGGATGGAATAGATGTTTATAACTTGTTTTTGCTTTGTTTGGAATCGAAATTTATGTCTTATGTATGCATCTTATCGGAAAATTGGTTAGATGGTGTTTTGAGGGTGTTTAGGATTGCTTATTAAAACTGGTTACTATATTAAAGCTGGTTACTATATCATTGTGAAGCTATTTTCCTTGTATTAATAGCTTTGTATAATTATCTATTTATATTTATAATCTGATTAAATCGAGCAGTTGTTACGGTGCGGTTTATATGTATATGTATTGAGCTGTTGTACACTTGATTTGAAGCTCTGGTTGATGAAATGCATTGTATGAATAGTTTATAATTGTGCTCACACATGTGATATATTTATGATGATTAAATAGAACGGTTTTTACTTGCATTATATGAATGGCATCGAAGAATTGTGAAAATGAGTCTGATATATTCGTGCATCGTCAATAAAGTGATTAAATAGCGACGTATAGTACAGTACGAATTTAGCTTATGTGTATTGAGCTATAGTATGTTTAATTTGAATGTGGCGATGAATTGCATTGTGTTAGTTTTGAACTTAAACTGAAGGTGTGTGATTTGTAGGTTTGACATCGCGTGATATGATCAGGTATCGTCATTAAGCTAATCAAATTGAAGTGGTTTATCATGGAGCGGATCTGGTTTTGAAGTTGTGGTGATGAATTTCAAGTCCCAAGTCTGATCGTTGTTCACAAGCAGAAACACAAAACAAAAACTGGATTACTAGAATATGCTCGCTAGTATTAATCAGAAAAGTATTTGCTTACAAAAACTGATATTGGATACGTTATGACAAACCACAGCTCGGTTTGTATATATAGGGAATAGAACATGCTTTCCTAATCCTACTACAATTCTAATATAAATAAAATACTAGAACCGACATTCACCCATGGGCTTGGGTCGATGTCTGCTGCTGCCCCATGAGCTCGGTCGGACATTAGCCCAACATTCACCCCCTAATTTCGACTTGAGATAGGGAGATCTTCAACTCGAGTAACTCTTGTATTTCCTTGAACTTAATCCTTTAGAGCTTTCGTCGTAATATCAGACCGTTGCAAATCACCTCTTACAAACTCAACTTGTACTTGGCCTCTTTCAACACATTCTCGGATAAAATGATAACGTGTGTTTATATGCTTGCTTCTCCCGTGAAAGACTGGATTTTTCATAAGTGCAATAGCCGATTTGTTGTCAACAAATAAGACCACCACCCTTTCTTCCATTCCGGTTATTTCACTCAACAATCCACGTAACCATATCCCTTGACACGCGTGAGGTTGCACCATGAACTCTTCACAAGACGATAGAGCCACCGTGTTTTGCTTTTGTGAGCACCAAGTGATAGGTGATTTCCCTAGATAAAATACGTGCCCAGTTGTGCTTCGACCATCATCTTGGTCCATAGCATAACTACTATCACTAAACCCCACTAACTCCTTGGTCTTCTTGGTTGTATCAGTATTCCAAAATTCAAACTACCTTGGATATACCTTAGTATTTGTTTCACAGTTGCCATATGTGATTCTTTTGGTTCTTGCATGTAACGACTAACCAAACCAACCGAATAAGATAAATCAGGTCGTGTGTGTAGTAAGTACCTTAGACAACCAACTCGTCGTCTATACAAAGTTGCATCAACTGGTTTTCCTTCCTTGTCCATGCTTAACTTCATTCCAGGTTCTAATGGACATTGAGTAGGATTCGCTTCATGCATCCCGGCATCTTTCAAGATCTTCTTTGCATAGCTTTCTTGACTTATTGAGATACTCGAATCCTCTTGCTTTACTTCAATGCCAAGATAATAGCTCAATTTTCCCAAATCACTCATATCGAACCTTTCTTGCATTTGTCTCTTAAATTCACCATTTCGACGGGCTTCAACCGGTTACTAAGAGATCATCTACATAGACCGCAATAATCAAGATTGACTTGTTTGTTTTCTTCACATACACCGCTTGTTCGTGTTGGCATCTTTTGAAAGACATTTGCTTGAGTTCTCTATCAAGTTTTGTATTCCACGCCCTTGGTGCTTGTTTAAGTCCATACAGCGCCTTTTTCAACTTGTAGATCTTCCTTTCTTCTCCTTTCTTCACGAACCCCTCCGGTTGTGTGACAAACACTTGCTCTTTTAGTTCTCCATGTAAAAGCGACTTTACATCCGGATGATGTAGCTCCCATGCTTCTTTCGGCCAATGAGATCAATAAACGCACCGTTTCAACTGTAGCATCTTGGCGCAAATACCTCGTCATAGTCAATTCCTTCCTTTTGAGCATAACCCTTTGCTACTAACCGAGCTTTAAATTTATTAATTGAACCATCCGGATTTCTCTTAATTTTGAACACCCACTTTAATCCAATAGGATTAACATTACCCGGAGCTTCAACTAATTCCCATGAATCATTCTTCTCGATAGACTCAATCTCTTGCTTCATAGCAAACATCCACTTGCTTGAGACTTTTGCTTCTTGGTACGTTCTTGGTTCATCATCTTCAATCAAAAGTAGATTTTGATCTTCATTAGCAATCGAGGTTCTTGAACTAGACCCCATAATAAAGTCATTAAATCTAGTTGGCTTAGTTGAAACCCTTGAAGAACGCCTCACAATTGGTTGAGTTTCCGTCACAAGATTAGGGTCATTATCCTACTGAATTGAACTTCTTGTTCGGTATTGACCGGTTGATTTTCATCAACATCATGATTATTTTCAGCCTCTTGATCTTCAGCCTCAACTTCATCGGTCACACCTGGGTTAACAAATCCACAACCCGTATCAATAGAACCATGCCATTCTATAATAAACATACCGGTTTAGCTTCGTGTGTTTCGCTTCCAACAACATACTTCCAGCCAAGTTCCTCATTAAACTCCGCATCACGACATACCACTATCTTCTTTAGCTTTGGATTGAACAGTCGAAAACCTTTTGTACCTGGCTCGTTTCCGATGTAAATGAGTCGTGTTGACCTATCGTCTAACTTATGTAAATATGGCTTTGTTCCCGTTGCATAAGCCACACATCCAAATACCCTCAAACCCTCCAAGTTAGGCTTTTTTCCTTTGAAAGCCTCGTATGGAGTTTGATTAACTAGAGCTCGAGTTGAAACTCTATTAATCAAGAATGTAGCGTGTCTAACTCCTTCAGCCCAGATGTAGTTTGGTACGCCTCGCGTGCTTTCAAGATGCTTCTAGTCATTCCCATAAGAGTGCGGTTTCGCCTTTCCACGACTCCATTTTGTTGCGGTGTGTAGGGAGTGGTTAGATGTCTTGTTATACCCTCGTTTTCACAAAAGTTGGTAAATTCTTTTGAAGTGAACTCACCTCCTCTATCGGTCCTTAGGGTTATAATCTTCTTTCCCGACTTCTTCTCCGCTAAATCTTTGAACTTTTGAAGTATTCAAATGCCTCACCTTTTTCCTTCAAGGTAAAAGTCCACATAAACCGTGAGAAGTCATCAATAAGAACAAATATGTACCTGTTTCGTGCTATGGATGGTGGAGAAATTGGTCCACATAGGTCGGCATGTATAAGTTGAAGAGAATTTGTTGCCTTAAATTTTTGACTTTAGGAAACGCTTCTTGGTTTGTTTTCCTACCAAACAAGATTCACACAACTTGTTCTCTTGATGAATTATTGGCAACTTTTCAACCATGCCCTTCCTTGCCATTAATTCCATCGTCTCGAAATTAATGTGACCCATCCTAGCATGCCATAACCAAGCATCATCTTCCATCTTTGCTTTGAGACACACCGGACTTCCAACTTGGAGCTTAATCTTATAAAGTCTATTACTTGTTCTAGGAACCTTCATCAAAAGCTTGCCATCTGAGTCACGCATAGTAAGAAGGTTACCTTTCATACGAATGTCACATCCGGCTTCGGTAGCTTGCCCAAGACTAATTATGTTGCTTTTTAGCTCGGGTAGGTAATAGACTCCAGTGATTAACCGTTGCTCACCCGTTTTCCCTTCAATGATTATCGAACCCTTCCCTTTTATCTCGATGTAGGAGTTATCACCAAACTTCACTCTGCCAGAGATATTCTCATTCAACTCCAAAAAGTATTCTCGGATCCCCGTCATGTGATTACTTGCTCCATTATCCAAATACCAATTGTCTTCCTCGTTTGGCTTAGTATTCAATTGGTTTGGGATAATCTTTTCTTCATTCAAGAAAACTACTTCTTGAACGCTTTTCATCATAACAAGTGTTGGGTCATCATCATCCTCCGTTTTCAAAAGGTTTGATTCATGCTTTAGCTTCGTTCACGCCGCTCGGCGCTTAGAAGCAAAGTGACCATATTCATCACATCTGAAGCATTGAATCTTTGAAAGGTCTCGAATTTTGTTCTTCTTTTGATCGTATTGCTCCCGAGTTGTTTTGGTTTCCACGGTTGCGGTTATTAGCTTGACCACTACCTCGAGATTTGTTTTGAGAAGAAAAGTTTTGACCTTTACCGTTGCCATCAGAAGAATTCCTTCCTCGACCTTTCTTATCATATCTTTCAGCCCTTCCGAACATCAACTTGCCTTGATCTTCAGAAGTGGTGTCAACCCCCTTCATTCTTCCTTCAAAAGCTTTCAACCTTCCAATTGCTTCTTGAAAAGACATAGTATTTAAGTCAGCAAATTGTTCTATTGAGGCAACGATTGCAACATACCTATCTGGAACGGATGCAAGTAGCAACAAGTTTCTTGTCTTCATAAATTGTTCCCAAGCTATTGACTTCCGTTACAATTTTGCCCAACCTAGCCGCAAAGTCATCGATTGATTCGTTGACTTTCATCTTTAAAGATTCGAATTCCGTCTCCAAGGTTTGCAACCTTGCGTCTCGAACCCGATCAACACCCACATACATGGTCTTCAAAGCTCCCCGATTTCTTTGGTCGTGTTGAATTGTGAAACTTGAAAAACAAGTTCTTCCGGAATCGCTCGAAAAGTAACGCGCCATGTGATCTTGCTTAGCAACAACTTGTGTTCCTTCCCTCGGTTCCGAGTGCATCAAGTATTCCATGGACTCGGAATACCGCTTTAACTCTTATTGCCCATATGTTATAGTTCGTGCTTGTTAACATTGGACATTGAAGAGCCGTTTTAGAATGTTCAATTGGTGGTTGACTCGACTCGCCTTGCACCATCCTTCTTGAACGCTTTTTGTAAGTTACCGGTGTAGTTGGATTATCTTCCACCCTAGAACACGCCTTGTTTTACTTCTTGCCTAAGTAAACCAAGTTAAAGTTTGAAACTTTATTAACTTCTTGGAAGCCCTTTATGTTCGACTGTCTTGGAAACCTTTAGTGATCGACTACTTGGAACACCTTCAGTGATCGACTTCTGGAACCCTTTAGTGATCGACTTCAGGAAGCCTTTGTCGACTGCTTGCTACTGATCTTGTAACCCTTTGTCGACTGCTTGCTACCCTTACCTTCAGTGATCGACTAACTTTCTGTGATAGTCGACTGCTTGAACCTTCTGTGATCCACCTTGGCTCAAACCTTGCTCTTGATACCAATTCAAGTCCCAAGTCTGATCGTTGTTCACAAGCAGAAACACAAAACAAAAACTGGATTACTAGAATATGCTCGCTAGTATTAATCAGAAAAGTATTTGCTTAAAAAAACTGATATTGGATACGTTATGACAAACCACGGCTTCGGTTTGTATATATATGGAATAGAACATGCTTTCCTAATCCTACTACAATTCTAATATAAATAAAATACTAGAACCGACATTCACCCATGGGCTTGGGTCGATGTCTGCTGCTGCCCCATGAGCTCGGGTCAGACATTAGCCCAACAGAATTACATTGTTTGAATAGTTTTGAAAGGAAGAAGTGAGTGTGTTTAAAGGTGTAAGGAAGTGCGAATAGTTAAGGATTTTGTCATGCGATTCTCTCGGGGTGCCTTTTTGTCTAAGCGGAGGAAGAATCAGATTAGGCCTAAAAAGAATCAGATTATTAAAGATCCTGTAGTCGCATGCCTTTGTCTATGGGAGCTATTCTTTAGTCGCATGCCTTTTTCTCTAGGAGCTAGTCGATAAAGATTCTTTAGTCGCATGCCTTTTTTCTTAGGGAGCTAGCTGATAAAGATCACTAATTGACATGATCGCTGGTGTTGGTCAACCTACGTTGTACGTCGCTAATCAAGGGAGACTGGCTTTTACCTCAGGTTATGTTTCTTAGCGTTTTATAAATATGTTTTTCCTTCCTGTTTTAAGTCTCGTGGATATATTCATTCAATAACTCTTACTTATAATCTCTGCAGATTGTTTGTGCAACTATTAGAGCCTGCTATAAATCAAGATCGATTGTTTGTGCAACTATTAGAGCCTGCTATAAATCAAGATCAATGGTTAACTGCTTAACTGAGAGTTTACAACTTTCGCGTAGGTTGTCAACTGTAACTTGTTTTAGTTATTGTTCTAGCTAAAAGCATACACATTTGATTGGTTGGAACATTTGATGTTTACAACATTACGTTGCTTAACCAACATATATACTTATTAATGATGTTTTCGGTTGGCTTGAACTTTAATATTACGTACTTGTGTTACTCAAAATGCATGATTCGTAGGGGCTGTTTCCGATTGCTTTCTGAATACACTTATATGTACTGTTTGGGATTGCTTGTTGAAAGTGCTAACATTTTTGATAAGCAATCTGAAACAGCTGATTTTTTTTTATTGTTAAACTAAGAAAAGAGACCGGTTTTACGTCTTGAAACCGGTCTAAATTTAGTTTTTGAGACCTGTTTTTAAGATGACAACCTGTCTCCATTTTGTTTTAGAGGTGTGTTTTAGTCAGCAAACCGGTCTAGAAAATGCAATCGAGACCGGTTTAGAAACCTGTCTCTATTTGATTTTCACATGGAGAGCCCCCCACATACAGACCATACCAAAAACCGGTCTTGATTTTGTTTTGAACGGGTCTCCAAAGTACTTTTTGTAGTAGTGACTCGGTGTGCTACCAATACTTGCTCATCTCTTGTTGTAATGAGAATTCTACTCCCTGGCTTAAACCACTTAGGCTCACCGGCTAACGCCTTAAGTTGTTCCATGTGGTCCACATCATCTAGAACAAGAAGAACCTTTTTACCGCATATCCTCCTTTTCATTATGTTTTTCCCATCATTAACACTATCTAGAGTGACGCGTTCATTTAGCACTTTTGAAAGGACTTGTTCTTGCAATTTCTTCAAACCAAACATAGAGGCTTTTGAAACTTCTCTCACATTCTCAACAAAGCTTGTAGCTTCAAAATCAGCAGATAGATGATCAAAAACAGCTCTTGCCAAAGTTGTCTTCCCAGCCCCTCCCATGCCCTTGATCCCTATCATGCGAACTTCATCAGTACCAATTTCTAAAGATGATACAACATCTTCTACTCGGGTCTCCATGCCGACTAACTTTTCATCAAAGTCGTAATTGATGGAGCGTAACTCTAGTGAAATCTCTTGAACAATTTTATTGATGAATTTAGCTTCGTTCCTGTACCATATGTATGGTAAAAGAAGTTTCTGTTTAGCATAGATTTAGCTATATATAACATTTATACAATAATATACAAAGTAATACTATGTAACTTAATACTAGCTAGGATGAAGAAACAAAAGTAATGCATGTAGAGATATACGGAGCAATTACCCATTAGCGGTCGCCTTCAACTCCCTACCAGCCAGATTTGATGCTCCTTTCAAAGCTTCTATCCATTTACCAGCAGCTTCTTTGTTTTTGTTTTCCAAAAAGGCTTTTCCAAATGCCCTACTTTGATAGCGGACGTGGGTGGGTTCCACATCAAAAAAGACGGGATAGGCAGTTTGTTCGCCAGTCTTTTGACACTCCATGATCTCAACAAGCTCATCCAAGCACCAAGATGAAGAACCATAGTTCTGTGAGAAAATAATGATGAAGTATCTTGACCCTCTAATAGCTTGGATAAGCTGGTTGTCGATAGTTTTCCCTTGCTCAATTTTTTCATCATCTTTGTAAGTGTAAATGCCTTTGTCCTTAAGAGCATAATAAAGATGATCGACAATGTTTTTACGGGTGTCTTCACCCCTGAAACTCAGAAACACATCATACTTAAAGCTATTTTGAATGGATGAGCTTGAAGTTGACGCCCCTGGAGTTATGGATGAATGATCGGATAAACGTAATCTCTTGTTGGAGGACATTTCTACAAACTTGAAGAAAAGTGAATGAAATGGATTGATAACCCGGATGATAGGCTTTTACTCAGAAGACTATTGCAAAGAAACTTGATAATGTGAAGGTGATTGTGTTTGTGTGGAAATAAATGGTAAATTAAGTGGAAATTTGGTTGAAGCTGTTGAAAGAGTTTATATGAAAAGGAAAGTAGTTCCGGCTGCAGCTGCAGTGATGTTGAGGCCACTCATTTGGTCTTTTGGTCAATGAAAAAAAATAAAAATAAAGATAAGATTTAGTGTTTGAACTTTCAACCAAATGACCAATACACACACCAAATACCAATTTTAAAAAAAAAACCGTTTTTTTGTTTGACCCGGTCGGGTAGCCGGTTCATCGGGTCACCGGTTCAACCGCCGGGTCGAACCGATTTTATACCCAAAACAAGTACTAGTACAATATTTCATCTCATCAAACCATATATAAAAGTTTTCACGTTATTAAATGAAATCAAACCAAAATCTGAATTTTGTTTCAAATTGTTAAATAGGCACGAATCCAAGTTACTTTTTTCCAACATTAGTATGAATTCGTAAAGACTCTTTTGTCTTTTTACCAAATAAGTCAACTTTGTTTTCAAGCTTATTAGCTACTTAATAGTCTAGTACCCACCCCGACTCGCAACCATGCTTAAAATCCAAACCACTCATATAATTTACTACGACTAAATTTACTGTGACCCTATTGCCTATAACCCCAATTACACTCTTTTTCAGTTTTGTATCCTTAGCATCTTCCTTGTTGTCTTCATCTTCTCCACAATATCCATCACCATCGTCACCAACGGACAAAAAGTAACGAACCGGTTCGACGCGGGTCAGCTAAAACCCGGCGGTTCAATCCGGGTTATAAATCTTCAACAAACCGGCTAGCAACGGCCCAGTAGTATCACCGGTCACCGGTTCAACTGGCCGGGTTGAACCGGGTTTTAAAACATTGCCAAATACCATACACAATATTCCGGACCAATGTAATCAGATAACTAAATAGAAATGACCTTATAAGTTAATCAACAGAACACTGACTTCTCAGCAAAAGATCCTTAAACATAATCAACTGTTTATTAGTGGAATAATCTCAATACCCTTTCCAGTCTGAGCCGCAGGCGAATTAACAACAACTTCCACCACAACCACAAAACTTATTATTTTCATCTTCATTACCAAAATTGGAACCAATAGTAGATGAATCAACAAGCATTAACTCCAAAACCATTTACAACAGTGATCCTTTATAAACACATATTAGCAAGAAACAAAAGTAAGAAATATTGCACCTAGAGATAGGATGAAGGAATTACCCATCAGGACGATATTCTGTTAGAGCCCCTTTCCATTTCTCAGCACCCTTTTTCTTCTTATTCTTGAAAAAGACTTTTCTAAACGCCCCCGGCTTTGGTTTCTCACTTCGGTGGGTCCCACATCATAGAATACAGGGTAACCCAGTCATCTTGTGACACTCTTGGTTGGATGCGACTCAAAATAGTACGTGTGCAGAACCCAACCTCTGCATGTACCAATCTAATGTCCTTTACTCATAATAGATACTTCGTGGGGCCCGCAACAGTTGCTGAAATAGCAATCACCTGGTCCTCTTCACGTGGTGGGCCCGCAATGACTCCAAACCAACAACACATATATCAAACGCTGGTGGTGCTTCTGAAGTTGAGATTGACATTTTTATTTGGTTTTTAGAGATTTGTGGGAAGGGGTTTGATGAAATGCGAGTGTGTAAGATAACCAGAGATTGAACTGGGTTTTTTGATATTTGGGTCTATGGGCTACTTTTATGGCTCTTTCTTTTTTATTTTTTACTTGTGTCAAATAAAATATGCATTATTCCATCGTTTCTTTTTTATTATTTTAAAAAAGTTATACACTTTATTTTTACGCACATTATATAAACCTCTTTCAAACAACCATTTTTACACAACTAATTTTACTAAATCACAAAAATGTCTAAACATTCGAATGATGCTTTAATTAATAATTTTATTGGGATGTTGCAACATCCAAACTCATCATCTTCGTCGAATCCCCCAAGTCAGGCCATGGGAAATCTTGAAAGAATACCCCAAGTGCGATCGCCGAGCCGGTTGATGACATCGGACAAACGGAGCTATTCAGAGATGGTCTAAGAGCATGTCCCCCCGGAAAACCAAAAAAAAAAAAATCGGAGACACGTCGGGCAGCACAGGGAATAACCCGCAAGATTTTGGGGAGACTTTACACAATGAATTTAGACTCAAACGAAAAGTCGTTCAAGAGATGTACACGAAGACTAAAGCGAAAGACGCGACATTACTAAGGTTGAGGGATGTGAAAGACACGACAATAAGGTTCTTTAGCACTAGCACGAGGGTTAGCAGCATGGGCATGGCTATGAAGGGGCAAAGGAGGGTGGTGGCCCCCTAAACTTTGGACAGCTATATACAATTACTTGTTTTTCATGTGTAAAAAATTTGTTTTTAAAATTTAGCCTTCCCATAAAAGACTTTGAATTCTTTTGGCCATCCCACAAAAACCTTTCAAGCTCCGCCATTGGTTAGCGGAGCAGGATGGCTTCATCATCAACATGAATAAAAGAAGAAATCAAAGTAAAAGACGCGATATGTAGTTGTCTACGTTACTTTTTTCGTGTTTTTTTTCATTTTTTTTTTTTTTTTTTTGGGTATTGTAATTTGCATTGTTATTTTAATGACTGAAAAAATAGTCGATTTATAAAAATGGAGAAGAAAACAAAATGGTGAGACCCAAAAATGGGATTTTGACTTGAGTGACTAGTGATGGGGTCTTTTGGTGTGTAAGTGATACGAGCAAAGATTCCGAATTTAAAGAATTCCTCTCAACAGAACTTGATGAAGGAGCAACACTGTGCAATTGAGACATGGAATGCTCTTTTACAACCTGTGCAATAGCAGCAACCTAGTCATCTTCATGGTGGGGCCCCCAAAGACTCCAACCCAACAGAAAAAATCTGACACTCCTGGTGGTGCTGCTGAAATTGAATCTATAAATAATTGAAGTAATTTTAAAAATGAATAACACAAGTGTGCACTTGAAAAAGTGATGGTTCTGTTTATCCTATTTGCTAAGAGACGGTTTTATCTGAGGAGGTTTACACGTCACTGATGCTTGTAAGTGCAACATGATTGTTGATTACTTGTCTAGTTTTACACGATTGATGCTAATTGAAATGTTTAAATATTGATTGTATATCATTAATTACTGCTAATATAGAGAACCAGGTGATGTTAATGGTGTTTAGTGCTGTTTGTTGATTATTTGGTTATAATGTCAAATGAAATGGTGGGCGTAGTCTAACGATCCTTAAGATGTATGCATTCTATTAAAGAGAGACTTGTAATGTAAAACATAATAGGGCATGACTATCGCCCTCTAAACTGGCATACCCAATGGGCGGCAGGCAGCAGCAGGGTCATGCACACGGGTGAAGTTAACCTTGTATGCATGCTTTTTTAGGGGAATTTTCTTGAATCAAACAAGGAACATATGCATGTCAGCATGTGTATGTATGCATGTAGGTATCCATATGCTGTAAGGACCTTATATGAAAGGGTTTCAAGTTTTGGTTACACCGTCATGACCTTTTCTAAATATATTTCTATTACTCTGAAGTCTCGATTATGTTCCGATTTGGTTGTATTTGTGCTGATTTAAAATTGGATTGATCCCACCCATGCCATAAGCCGATTTTTAGGTCTACTGTGCCGCTGTATGCTCCACCAAATTTTTGTTGGGCAGCTCACAATCAACAACAAAGGTGGTCTTCGATATTTCTCCACTGGAAACAATGATAATAATAATAACAAGTCTTCATGGAACATTTCATCATTAGGAGGAGGAGAAGAAAGTATCGAATCTCTATTTTTGTTTAATACTATCCAAGAAGAAGAATTATCTAAGGTATCTAAGAATCCGAATGATAATGATGATAATGGGGTTTTCGCGTTGTCGGGCCAAGAGGATAATGAAAAGAAACAAAAACAAGAGGAAGAAAATAGATTGTTGGGTGAAGAAGCTAAATCTTTATCTGATGTTCTTAGAGGTATACCCGCCATTTTTTTTACGTTGTTGTTAGCCTAGATTAATGTCATAGACTAGTACTAGGAGCGATTTCCTTAACTTAGTATAGGTTTAATTTCTGCGATTTTCCTTGGTTTTCAACACAAAAGATTATCCATCCCATATTGGTATAGGATATAACGAATTTGAGCTTTTTAGTCTTAGATTAATATCATATACTAGTACTAGGAGCGATTTTCCTTAATGTAGTTTAGGTATAATTTGTGCGATGTAGAATGATTGGTTGTGGACCTTGTTTAACAACACAAAAGATTTTTGTAACAGTCCGTCTAACATAATTATGTGATCAGAAAAATTATGGTAAGTCTAAATAGCGGTTCAATTCGTGCTACGTGCAAACAACTCTGAACTAGCCAACCTAACCTTCCCAAATCCTAATTTTGTGGGCTCTAAATCTAATATTGTGAATTAGTGGGCCAAAAGGTCAGAAACCATGGTTGTCTAGTACCGTTAAAGCTTATTATTTATTAAATCTAATATGTAAAAAACTTAAAATGTACACTAGTACTTAATGGTAAACTTTCTTTTATGCTTTAGGGGGTGTTTGGGTAAGCTTATATGATGTGCTTATTAGCATATGATAAGGTTTTAAAATGTACCTTTTTGAGGGGTCGTTTAAGCCCTTATTTGATCACTTTTGTATCCGTTATTACTTAATATCGTTCCTTTTCACTTTTTAGGTATCTTGAAGGCAAAATGCTGGAATGACACTTATTCGGCCGAAAAGGCGCGAATATACGATGAAAATGGCCAAAGTCAAGAATCAAGACACTCGTGCCGTTGGAATCAAGGGGACGGCGTCGGGGCACAACTAGCGACGCCGCCGTCGACAACTTTTGTGACGACTCAAGAGCTGTTGCTCATTTACAAGTGACGGCTTCGGGTTTTAAAGAGTAGGGCGTCGCAACTCGACGGCCTAGATTTGATCCAAATGACGTCGAGATGGAAGGGGACGGCGTCACAGGCATAAGGTGACGTCGTTGCAAGACTAACGTGGCCAAGACGAAACCCTAATAACGGCGACCCGACGGCATCACAAATCAAAGGGTGACGCCATCGCATGTGTAATCTTATATATAGAATCCGAATTTTTTAGTTTTCAGTGTGTAGTCTTTGGAGTAAAAACCTAAACCGAACCAAGGCTGTCTTGTATAGTATTTTAGGGTTCCATACCCTATCTTACATCATGATAACTGTTTTACTTTATTAATTCAAGTATGTCTTCAATTAATTGTGTGTATGCTTGCATGTTTCCCATGTCCGGCTAATTTACTTGTGTGTTTGCTTAGGTAATATGAAACTTAGTTATTGAATATTGATTGGTTGTCTCTTATCTTAATTGTGATTGACCTAGTATTGCGATAGGTCATTCGTTGTGTTTGTAATGCTTGATTAATCTTTGATGAATCTTAGTTTATGATCGCCTAGAGTAATTGTAGGCTAGTCATTCAAAGAATACCTTAGAGTTAAAGTTTATAAATCCTAGAGATTTTTTAGTCATTAACCTTTGGTAGCTTCAAAGAGTTAGGGATAAACGCATACCCTACGACCTTAGAGACACAACGCAATTAAGAATGAGGACGTGACAATTCAACCACCAATAGGAGATAACTAGGGAGTAATAAAGCCTAAGCAAATACATTTTTAGCTATCATACGAGCACACAACAATAGACATAGACTACATACACCACTAGATTAGATAATTAGATATGTAGAGTAATCGGTAGAAATACCAAAAACCCCCAAACTCAAACCCCGAGATTCGTACCTTTCCATTTTCTAAAAAACCATAAAAAGATAAAAAATAATCTTCCTCAACCCCAACCTTAGCGTAGTAACTTCTCACTAGCATTCCTATTCCCCTAGAGAACGATATCAATTCGCGTGGTTTACCCTAATACTACACTACAACGATTAGGTTCATTGCCTAGGGTGTTGAAAAAGTTGCTCGACGAAAAGGAAGTTCCTTTGACCCCGAACGACGCGTGTAGCATTATCAAGTTTTTGGCGCCGCTGCCGGGGAATAGAATAGCTTGTTAGGAGTCTACCTCGTTTAGGTTTCTTTGTTTGATTCCTATCAAGTTAACTTTTTTCCCATTCTTAGCTTCCTCGTAGTCTATCCCCCTTCTTTGTGTTTGTGTTCGTAAAACCCTTTTCATTTGTCGCTATGGCAAGTGAAGTTGCATTTGAATCATTAACAAATGAGGAACAATTGAATTTCGCAGATTGGATTGCTTTTTATTGTTCTAATGAATTTGTGAGTGATCTTAGAGATATCCAAAATGAGACGGGTGTAAGGTTGGATGGATTTGATAAATTTTGTGCTCGTGTGGCTTCTATTCAACGATCATTGTTACAATCAACTCCTTTTAGTGAGACCCTCTGGAAAAAATTTGAGAAAAGCCTCTTAAGCATAAACCATCAGTTGTCACAACTTGAGGAAATGGACAAGGAGGATTTATCCAACCTTAGGCATCATGATCAAAAAGACCTAGTTTTTAAGAACATGAAACCTAAACCCGAACAAGATTGTGAGATGGTTATAGTTGAACTACCTAGTTGCATGCGTGGGATAGATTTCACCAAAACATATGACACGCGTGAGGAATTCTTTAGGCAAATAGAACATAGTGATCAAATTTTTGAGAATGATTCTTATGAATCGGACCAAGAATTTGAAATGGCTAAAGAAGGATTTGAGATACTTAGGAGTGTATTTGGGTTAGATCATACTAAAACACATGATGAACATTTAGGAGATCTAGATATAATGGAGAATAAGGTGGAAACTCCAAGCCCACAAGCCCAACCATCACTTGAGGAACACACATCGCCTATAACTTACCCGGAAGAAGTAGAAGAGACTATAGGAACCCCGATTGATATAGAACCTTTGGACCAAACGCTACTAGAGAATGTAGGTTTAGATGCTTGTTGTCATGACCTCTCTCTTAGTCCTACGGAAGTTCCTAATTTTGATGAACCGGAGCCTCAACCAAAAACCTTACCCAATTTTCCGTCATTAGATGTGAATCTTGGAATTGAATTAGGCCCCAATCCACCCATCAAAATAAAAAGTCCGGGTAGTTGCTTGATAAAGGTGGTAGACTCTAGGCCATGTAGAGTGGAAGCTAATATAGGAGTAACCCATGACCTTACACACTTATATCACCCATTCATGGTTGATAACAAGAAACATTATGGGTTTAAACCGGGTTTATTAGGTCAAGATGGATCCTTAACTAAGAATATTTTAAAGTTGATATAAGATGATCCATTTTTAGGAGAGAGATTTGATTCACCCGCTATACCCATAAAATTAGGTAAGGTTAGAATGAATGGAGCACACCCCTTTGAGCATATAAATCACCCATCACCTTCTCCTCACGTAGCAAATTTCCACACTAAGGGTGTGTATCGCTACTATCACCCACACTTAAGCTTAAGTGTAGAAAAAACTTCCTCTTTTTTTTCGTTAAATAAGGGTAGAGTCAGGCTCGTGACTCGGACAAAAACAAGAGCTTATTGGGAGGCAACCCATGTGTATTTGTTTTTCATTTTTATTTGTGTGTCGTATATCTTTTATTGATTGTTTATTCTCATGTTTGAATTTGTAAAAATGCTTTATTTTGTCTTTAACCTTGTCTTAATTAGATATAAAGGTATTTTACAAAAGGGATAAGTGTAGGGAGGATTACACACATTTTCAAAAAGAACGTGAACATGAGAATTGCGATTACTTGAAAGATATACATGTGTGTTTCTTCGAGTCAAATGCTTGTATCGAGTCATAATGGATGTTTTGCAGGAAATTTTTCCAGACTCTAAAGATGTAAATTTTCCAGAATTTTTTCCAGAAAATCGCACCGTTTTTGTCAGATAACTGACGGGCAGATCGAACGACGACGCCGAAGGAGCAGAAACAACCTGATTACTTTTTCTCGTTTTCGAGCTACTTATAAATTTTTGGAATTTTCCGTGTCTTAATTTTCCGTGAATTGTAAACATCCATTCCACAAGCATTATGTCCTAGTTTAGTAGAGTCCTATATATATTATTACCGCCGATTTTACGCGAATGTTTCGTTTGTTTTCTTCAAGTGTGCAGGTTTAATTTACCAAGAAGAAGATACATACAATGAGAAGGAGCTTTTCATAAACGCTCTTCTTGAAGAAAGATGTAACCACCACTTTACACGGATCCTACCGAGCTAATCAGGAGAGTATTAGTTTCTTTCATCTTTTATTACCTTCCATTATCATAACTTTAATACTTTCGGGGAACATTGGGGACAATGTTCAGTTTAAGTGTAGGGAGAGAAAATAAAACGGGAACTTTGAAACTATGCTTATCCTTGAATATTTGCTTTGTCCAATTGCATTTGTGTAATAAACCATGAGAAGTATCGGTTAGGGTAATTTTGGCACCAAATTTAAAATTTTTCATGACATATAGGAGTGGGTCATTAGTCTTAATAAAGCGTCTCATAGATAGGAAATTATATGACTACCACAAAAACCCTTTACCACTTAAATTCCACCCAAAATGTGAGGATCGCCCTTAGATTAATAGGAATTGAAGAATTCATCTTTAATGCATAGAGTGTGAACTGGTAATATGATAGATTCTAGAACTTGTTTTGTGATGCATTCCGAGAGTAAGACTACACTTGTGTAGTTAAGAATAACTAAATGATAAGAGGCATTAGGATAACCCTTGTTTGATACCTGCAATATAATTACTTCTTCCACATCGGTTGAGTAATTCCCCCACACATTTGTATTGTACTCATCTTTAGTACATGATACCCCTAGTTAACCCCTCAGAGCCTATCCTTTTCGCGGTTCTCGTGATGTTTCGGTTTTCCGGAATATCAATGAAGAGCATTGTTTACAATCCACCCCCAAATGTACACCCAAATCGCCTTAGCCTACCTTGTATGCACTCACTTTTAGTGCATTATTGTTATCACACTTAACCCTTAGTTCAATTATCTTGTTGCTTGCATAAGTTGCTAAGTCGAGTCATATCCTTTGTACACAGTTTTGGGATGATTGGGACTCATGGGAAAAGTTAAATTTTATGAGATGACGGGAAGGGAACGTTAAATTCAAATTCCCTTTATTTGCATAATAATGTACTCTAAGTGTTTTGATCTTTTTAATTCGGGTCAAATTAGTGTTAGAATAATAAAAACTCAAATGTAGGGATGTACCTATAAATCCCTATCATTTTGATGTTATCGTAGAGGATGGTAGCGTAAAAGTGTATAAAAAAAATCGAAGAAAAATAGAAAAAGAGAAAAAGAAAAAAAAATAGAGTGTTGAAAAAAACAACAACATACGGGCTACCATCCTAAATCTATCTTTAATTTATGTTTGTTTGTTTGAGTTATCTAGAGTCTAGAGTGTCGAGTATTGGCTTAGCAACGCCATTCTTCGCATGCTTGTAACATAAAGATTTTTGACTTGCTACCACTAAATAGCATATCCCACCAAACCCTTTGTTTCCCTACCGTAAGCCTAACATTACAACCCTTTAAAAGACCTCTTGGATAGTCTTTCCTAGGTGCTTACGCCAAAGTGATGGAAGTTTGATCTAGTCTCAAGCCTATGGTAATCTATGTACTAGGACCGGTTAATGAGTGTTTATCTTCCATTTCCAACTTGTTATATTTCATATACACCCGAGAGATGTGAGTATTTAAACACCCCATGTGAGGTGCTAGTATGTAATTTCAGTGCTTGTTATGACTTTTGCGGGGCTTATATGTGTTGTGAATCGTTCTAAACTAATGCTTCATGACCTCTAACTTATAACTTGATTGGCTAAAAGCACATTTGCTTGAGGACAAGCAAATACCAAGTGTAGGGATATTTGATAAGGTATTAAAATGTACCTTTTTGAGTGGTCGTTTAAGCCCTTATTTGATCACTTTTGTATCCGTTATTACTTAATATCGTTCCTTTTCACTTTTTAGGTATCTTGAAGGCAAAATGCTGGAATGACACTTATTCGGACGAAAAGGCGCGAATATACGAAGAAAATTGCCAAAGTCAAGAATCGAGACACTCGTGTCAGCCAGAATGAAGGGGACGTCATCAGGAACAACTAGCGACGCCGTCGGACAACTTCTGTGATGACTCAGTAGCCAAGTTGCTCATTTACAAGTGACGGCTTCAAGTTTTAAAAGAGTAGGGCGTCGCAACTCAGACGGCCTAGATTTGATCTAGATGACGCCGAGACGGCGGGACGCGCCACAGTATAAGATGACGCCGTCGCAAGACTAACGTGGCCAAGACAAAACCCTAATACGGCTGACGGCGTCACAAATCAAAGGTGACGCCGCCGCATGTGTAATCTTATATATAGAATCCGAATATTTTAGTTTTCAGTGTGTAGTCTTTGTAGTAAAAACCTAAACCGAATCAAGGCTGTCTTGTATAGTATTTTAGGGTTCCATACCCTATCTTACATCATGATAACTGTTTTACTTTATTAATTCAAGTATGTCTTCAATTAATTGTGTGTATGCTTGCATGTTTCCCATGTCCGGCTAATTTACTTGTGTGTTTGCTTAGGTAATATGAAACTTAGTTATTGAATATTGATTGGTTGTCTCTTATCTTAATTGTGATTGACCTAGTATTGCGATAGGTCATTCTTTGTGTTTGTAATGCTTGATTAATCTTTGATGAATCTTAGTTTATGATCACCTAGAGTAATTGTAGGCTAGTCATTCAAAGAATACCTTAGAGTTAAAGTTTATAAATCCTAGAGATTTTGTAGTCATTAAACTTTGGTAGCTTCAAAGAGTTAGGGATAAACGCATACCTACGACCTTAGAGACACAACGTAATTATGAATAAGGACGTGACAATTCAACCACTAATAGGAGATAACTAAGGAGTAATAAAGCCTAAGCAAATACATTTTTAACTATCATATGAGCACACAACAATAGACATAGACTACATACACCACTAGATTAGATAATTAGATAAGTAGAGTAATCGGTAGAAATACCAAAAACCCCCCAAACTCAAACCCCGAGATTCGTACCTTTCCATTTCCTAAAAAATCATAAAAAGATAAAAAATAATATTTCTCAACCCCAACCTTAGCGTAGTAACTTCTCACTAGCATTCCTATTCCCCTAGAGAACGATATCAATTCCTTGGCTTACCCTCATACTACACTACAACGATTAGGTTCACTGCCTAGGGTGTTGAAAAACTTGCTCGACGAAAAGGAAGTTCCTTTGACCCCGAACGACGCGTGTAGCATTATCAGCATATATGACTCAAATAAGATCAGACCAAGTGGTTGGCTAAGCTCATGTAAGTGGGCTTATATAAGGGGTTTTTGATAAGTTCCAAAATTGTTAGCCTAAGATTAATGTCATAGATTTGTACTTGGTTAATTTGTGCGATGTTGGTATGTAGAATGATTGGTTTTGGACCTTGTTTAACAAACAAAACATTATCCGACCCACATTCGTAATGCTAGGGACGGAACCATTACACAAGTGCATTTAAGAAAAAGAAAAAAACTAAACAAGTATAAAAAGTAAAAACACAATTTCTTTGGACATGTGCATTTAGGGAAAATAGAGGTCTTTTACAAAAATTAACACTACGTAGCAAATATCCATGGTAATGGTATAGGATAAGAGTTTTGAGTTGGAACCTCATGGATTTGGCTAGTAGTCCATTGCTTTCGGCTTTGGGGAACAATGTTATTTCAAACAACATTATCGCTATTTGTAATCATTTGGATCAAAGTTTTTGGAACTCCAAACAAGTCTTGACAAATCTAATAGCTTTAAGTAAGGTCAAAAATGAATAACAAGTGTGCACAGGTGAACTTGAAAGAACGTTGGTGCTGTTTAACCTATTTGCTAAGAGACGATTTTATCTGATGTGGTTTACACGTCATTGATGCTTGTAAGTGCAACATGGTTATGGTTGTTGATTACCTGTCTAGCTTACACGATTGATGTTGATTGAACTGTTTAAATAATGATTGAATATCGTTAATTACTACTAATATAGAGTAGGGCTGGCAATTCGGGTCGGGTTCGGGTTGACAAGTTGGCGGGTCAGAAAACCCCAACCCGAACATGACCCATTTAAATCATCGGGTCAGTTATGTTAACCCTAACCTGTTTACACATAACCCGAACCTGGCCCATTTAACCCGTATATATACTTGGGTTGGTGGGTTAATCAGGTTACATGGGTTGAATATGTTACATGGGTTTCAGGTTGACCCATTTAACTCGTATATATACTTGGGTTGGCGGGTTAAATAGGTTACATGGGTTGAATATGTTAAACGGGTTTCGGGTTGACCCATTTAACCTGTTTTTTATACAAAAGTTGGCACATTACACGAGTTAAACAGGTTAAACGGGTTTGCGGGTCAACCCGTTTAACCCATTTAATCCGTATAATAAAATATAAATAATATTTAATTCAAGAAAAAAATCTTAAATGGGTTGGCGAGTCGACCTGCTTAATTTATTCCCAACCCGAAACTGACCTGTTTAATAAATGGGCTAGATGGGTCGACCTAAACCTGACCCGAAATTGCCACCCCTAATATAGAGGACCACGTGATGTTAATGGTGTTTAGTTCCGTTTGTTGATTATTTGGTTTTAATGTCAAATGAAATGGTGGGCATAGTCTAAATGAAATGGTGGGCATAGTCTAACGATCCTTAAGATGTATGCATTCTATTAAAGAGAGACTCAGGCCCGGATATAAGCCTGTGCGGGCTGCCCAACCGCACATGGCCCAAAGATTGTGAGGGGCCTCAAATTTAGAATAAGCCCAAGATGTATATATAACGAAATGAAGGCAAAGTTTAATTTGTAAAAAGCCCATTAGATCTTGCATGAAATCTATTATTCATTATTGCATTTATAGTTACGAAAAAGCATCTGAACTTCATATTATCACACGATGTGGGATCTATGAATTTTTTTTTGCTTTCCTGTTTATCACAACATAGTACTTAACTTGGATTAAAAAAAAACAAAAAAAAAGAGACTTAAATCCTGATTACTATATTTTATTACATTTTTTGTATTTGTACACTTCAGGTTTGTATTGAAAACAAAACCAACATAATAAATGGTCTTAGTATAGAAACCGTAAAGGAGAAAACAACATTTTAAATTTTCGCTTTTAGAGGGCCTCTTTCACAATAATGGCACGGGGCCTTCAAAATCCGCGGGACGGCCCTGGAGAGACTTGTAATGTAAAGCATAACAGGGCATGACTGTCACCCTCTAAACTGTCATACCCGCTGGGCGGCAGGTAGGAGCAGGGTCATGCACTTTTTTAGGGGAAATTTCTTGAATCAAACAAGGAACATATGCATGTCAGCATGTGTATGTATGCATGTAGGTATCCATATGCCGTAAAGACCTTATATGAAAGGGTTTCAAGATTTGGTTACACCGTCATGACCTTTTCTAAATATATTTCTGTTACTCTGAAGTCTCGTTTATGTTCCGATTTGGTTGTATTTTTGCTGATTTAAAATTGGTTTGATCCCACCCGTGCCATAAGCCGATTTTTAGGTCTACTGTGCGGCTGTATGCTCCACCAAATTGTTGCTGGGCAGCTCACAAACTATGCCTATGCAACATGTAAATTGTATATATGTATGCTCCTGATAGATTCATAGGCATGTGACTTGAACATTTAAGGTTCTACTCCTTGCTTTTTTGACCATTACTCACATATCTTAGTTTATAATGACTTTAAAAGTCAAGAGTTCTATCTATGCCAGCTTTTTGTAAGTAAGACTCCGAATGCAAAATACTAAACAAGTAAGTTTTAGGTAACATCCAAATGGATAATGCCTAAAACTATTAGGTATTGTCACTCATGATGTTAGTGTATCAACTAATAACCAAGGACCGTCTTTTGTAGAATTGAAAGAAAAATAAGTGAACCACACATCACGTGTTTCTGTATGGTTGGTCAGGTTCTGGGTTGGCTTACTAGTTTCAACAGCTCAAATTGTCTATATGTGGTGCATACTCTCATGAAATATTTTTTACCATAATGCTTGGCCACAGGCCCAGATCATGCATTTGGCGACTTAATTGCTGCCCGGGAATCACAGATGACATGCTTGACAGTTTAATGGCCCTCAAGGACTTAGAAGATGTTCCAGGATTGCCCCCACTAAGCACAATTGAGGATATGCGTTATGAAAAGAACAGCCACAAGTCCACAAGAGCTGACATAGAGCGACAGAAGCAAGAGGAAATTGCCAATGCACGCGTTAGACAGGTTGATAGTCAGGATAGGGCTTATCGGACTGGAAAAAGGAAATGTAGTATTGCCCGTGTCTGGATTGAACCTGGTGAGGGTAAATTTCTCATAAATGACAACCAGTTCGATGTCTATTTCCCGATGCTGATCAACGAGCTGCTCTTCTTCATCCTCTAACTGAGACAAAAATGTTGTGTCTTCTGGATGTTAATTGTACTGTGAAAGGGGGTGGTGTATCAGGTTAGAAGCATCAAGTTTACATTATTTATTTTTGTTTGAATGCATGATTATCAGTGGCAAAATGGGAGGTTTGGATGTGTTGTGTTGTAATGGATTATATTTTATGCGGGTCAAAACTGCTCTGATAGGCTCACCAACTATTCTTATTATTTTATTTCTGTTCATTATTTAAAATGTTTTTCGATTAAATATGATTATAAATTAGTATATGTTACAAATAGTATTTACGTAGTCTGAATAAATATGCTAAGTTGAAAACGTTAGAGTGCTACTCTCGGAAAATGTTGACTCATTTTCAATTTTAGGTTTGTAAGTTTCACTCATTTACTGTCAAAGATAGATTCTAAATCAAATAGCCCTGAATTCAAGTGTGTGTTGAATTGCCACATTTACATGATTCTGAATCCTGGATGTAAACTATCATATCAAAATGTTACTTAGTTCCTATAAGGTGATGCAACTGTACTTTCAAAATTGCTTTCCTTAACATTTGAATTCGAACATCATGCTTACTATTATACCAGTTAATTTTTAAGTCAGTGCCATTTATTTTTGGATCCTTAAGCTACCTTACGCACGCAGAGTGTGCTTGTGATGTTATTTGTAACTTGATTTTTATGTTCTCGGCATTCTTTTTGTATCATATTGGCAAATATTTTATCTTACGTCACTTTTTTTTTCCCCGCAAATTCCATCAATATTATCTCCAACTTCCCTCTAGTTCGGTGGATTATGCTTAGTATTATTATTTTTGGTTCTTTCATTTGTTTGGGGACACCAATCTAAACTTCATAAGTGCATGAAACAGGTCAAATTGGCGCAATTCGTCTTGGCATGAGTAGGGCACTGCAAAACTCAGCACCAGATCAGTTCCGTCCTCCTTTGAAAGAAGGTAAATACGGCTTTTATTTACCTTTTTATTCTTTTGCATACCCCTTGAAACTGAGTTATTGATCTAAGTCGACACACTCCCTTTAGTCTCTTTTTATAGCTGTTTTAGAAATGAGTCACTTGTGCTTTCGAAAATTGATCATTACAGTTTCTAAGAGATGGAAGGACCATTTGGTATGATATTAGTTAGTCAATTTGTTTAAAATACATGGAGTTTTTGATATATGAGATAATTTGGGCCAATCTAGTGCTAGTCAAGCTCTTTATGTCTTATAGTGCTCATTTGTTTGTTTGTGTGGGGGACGCCTGGTGATTTCATCTTTCTTTATCTTTCCATATATTAATATTTGAAGGGGGATTCGGTAGAGGTGGCAAATGGGAAGGTTAGGTGGGCTGTGTAACAGGTCAAAATGTGTCGTTTTTAACAGTTCCGCAGACTGGGTCCGACCAGTCAATTTTTTTGTCGCCGCTTTTATAAATGATTAATGTATTAAGATTGTAGCTATCACCATAATGCTATAATAATATTCCAGTTCTTTTAGCTAAGCGTTTTAGGAGGTTTTAGCACTTGAAAATGCGTTTGGCCCGTTTCCATCCTAACCAACTCTAGGAAAATGTACTGTTAAAGCCTTTGGAGATAAACTGAAACCAGGATTGACCCATATTTAGGCAAACGGGCATAATTTGCCACCTCTAGACTCAAAACAGGGATCATGCATGCTATAGTTTTTAGTCATTCCTGTTCTAGAGGAACCTTATATCTATGTTCTAGAGGAACCTTATATCTGTCACATGGTACTAATTAATAGAATTCACAGAAACGTGATTGGATTGTATGAAAGGCATTGTTACAGTAACGTGTGATTGGGTTGTATGAGGATCTTACATGTATAGTATGTTTCTTTTCACTATATTGTTCCATGCCAGATGTACTACCCCATCCTAGATGGACACACAACTGATTATGTGAATAAATAATCATTTTATTAAATAAAGTTGCACTTTGGCGACTTTTGACCCGTTCAACCATCTGACCAGTTTGCTTCTTTTTTTTCTATATTTTCATTTTATCCCAACTCCTACTCGTTAGGTCACATTTGGAGGTTATTTTTTCATTCTATGGCCAAAGTTCATTGATATCTGAACTTGTATCATAACGATTAATTTGTGTTTTTGGCAGTTGGTTTCTTGACAAGAGACTCGAGAATTGTGGAGCGGAAGAAACCTGGTAAGGCGAAAGCAAGAAAGAGCTTCCAATGGGTCAAGCGTTAGACAGTTTTTGATTTGCCAGATCTCTATTTATGGAAACAACTCGAATGTGTCGGGGCAAATATTTTGTTTCACGTTTGGGATCTTACTTGAAATATTTTTATCATCACCATTCTGGACTTGGACTTGCAAAGCTTAGTTTGTTGTCTTCGATAATATTTAGATCCTGGTCATGTTAGTGCAGAACCGATATAGTAGTTGGACTTATTGCGGTTTTAAGTTACAACAGAAGTCATGTAACCATGAAATTAATAATTTTGTTGGATTTTTATAGTGATTCTTGAGTAGAAGCGACCGGGTTTAAAATTCTGTTAAGACGTTAAGTAATACTCCCTCCATCGCACAAAAAGTATCCACCTTACTATTTATGTTTGTCCCAAAAAGAGTCTAATTTTAATGACTAATTTTCTTATTTTGACCTCCTAATCAAAACTTGCATTAATTGCCCAATTCTAATTTCTATAATAATAATGAGGGTAAAAATGACATTTTATTAATCAAAACTTGCATTGAGTACGCCTATCATAATTTCTCAATACTAACTTGTTCGTAAATGGATTAGTTCTATCTGGTTCAACCTCTTGAAAAGGTACGCTTGACGGAATGTTTGTGAATGCAACAGGTTAATTAAGTGTCTACTCGTCCTCTTCTGAGTGATATACCAAAAGTACAATACAATGCAAACTTTTACTGTAATAACATGGATGTTATGAACAAAAAGTAGTTTTATGCATCAATAGTTGTAAATAGGGTTATTAGCATAAAAATGTTTCATACTTGCCACGTTTTTTCATTGTATGTTGCGTACTATTTTTTTTCTCATCTTGACATCAACCTTTTGAATTCGTGCTATTGTGTGTACTTTGTGACCATTATACCCTTTCTTTTTTCAAATTTTGAAGGGTAAAATGGTCATTTTCAGGGCTGAAATAGTCGCAAAGTACACGCAATAGCACAAATTCAAAAGGTTGGTGTCAAGATGAGAAAAAAAATAGTACGCAACATACAATAACAAAAAGTGACAAGTATGATACATTTTTATGCTAATAACCCTTGTAGATATACCAATAATTGTTACATTGAAGGGTATGTCCCAATGTTTTTGTTCAGGTTAGGAGTTCATATAAGTCGAAACACATAATCAACGTCAACTTCATAATACAAAGGCATGATCATGTTTCAATTGCAAACAATAACTAGAACCATTTGTGACATGCAGAACCAGCATTTCACGGTTATGACATTACAAAATATTTTACTAAATACCATTCCTTTAATCAACAACGATACAAGTAACAAATCTACTTCCAAAAGTGTAAATAACAACATTTAATACCAAAAAGAGGGCTTGAAATACACTTCTAAACCTTAACCTCGACATCGACACCTGCAGTTGGGTGTAGGATATCAATGAGCCTTTGATGCACCCTGATCTCAAAATGGAATCTCGCATCTTTGTGAACATGAGGGATTTCAGCACACGATAGATTCTCTTCTTGGTGGTAGTGTAACTGGCCCATAGTCTTTGCATCCTTAATCTGCTTGTATGTATCTTCTAAAGATAGGAGCGCCATGTACCTTAAGAACCACGAAACTACTTTAGCTTATATGGAATTGCACTATAAGTTTGAAAATAAAATGTGATCAACAGAATGGAGAATTTATGAAACAGATACGAGAGTTACACAGTTAAGAAAATAAAACCGTCGTTGTGGTTTTGTTAAATCGCACACACATTTCTTACAACTTTGGAAGTACACGCGCACTGCCAATGGGTAACTAGTAACTACTCTGGTATGCAACTAATCCTACCAAACCACAAGGACAGTTTTTGCAATTTATTCTTAATTAACCAAATAAACACCAAAACTCACCTTGTCACAATCAGCCCCCACAATCCCAGTAGCCGTTTCACCATCTTCAACCTAACAAACAAGCAAAAAATAAACCAAATTCATTAAACCCAAACCCACATAAAGGAACCAAAATGAAAATATTGAACCTTGACACAAAAAGGAACCAAAAGTACCTTTAAAGCACAGTAGAGAAGACTCCTACCAGGCACTGGTTTCGTATAAACTATAAGGACCATTAGTGTAGTTTACTTTCTTCTATTTTTCTACTTATAATTTATTGATTTTGTTGGAATGATTTTTGTTGCCCACTATCAAATTCATATTGAAATGAATATTATAGAAAACAAAAAAAGTACCTTTAAAGCACAGTAGAGAAGACTCCTACCAGGCAATGGTTTCTATCTCTGAAGGAAAATCATACAACTCAAGAAGCTCTGGAGATGCGGCGATAAACAGACCTTTTAAACCAAAAATGCTTTGCGGAAGATGATTTATGCTTGTACCTGCTATAATTAGGTCTTTTAAACATTCTAATTGGCCAAGATCTTCAGGTAACTTCTCAAGAAGCGCACAACCACAAAGATTGAGATACTTCAGATGTTTTAACATACAAATGCTATCTGGAAGATGTTCTATCTTTTTAGAGCACAAACAGAGTTCTTCTAGAGATTCTAACTGTCCAAGATCTTTGGGAAACTCTGGAATATCGCCTCTGAGTGTAAGTTTTTGTAAACATTGTAAACTACAAATTATGTCTGAAAATTTCTTCAAGTCTGTGCAAGCACATAGACCAAAAGAAATAAGCTTCTCAATATTTCCAACTGATGACCGTAGATCTTCTTTATAATAACAACTAAACTGCAACTTTGGGAGATTACTGTTGGGATGCAATAGGCATGAATCTAGGGACCACCCATACAGATCTAAAGTAGCTGAGGAACAATTATCCTTTGGTTCTGATCTACCGTAAAACTCAAAATTGGTAAACCTCAAACAACCACTTAAGTTTAAGTAGCCAACGTTTTTTAGACATCCAACGGGAGCGTTAATTTCTACCAACTCATCACAACCTTTAAGATCTAACCTCTCAAGATTTGGAATCGTCTCAAGGTTAAGGCTCCTCAACCTTGATCCTTGAAGGTTTAGGATTTTGAGATTTGGACATCCAGCAGACACGTGAAGTTCTACAAAATCAGCACAACTATCAAGAGATAACGTCTCAAGATTTGGAGTCAATCCAAGGTCAAAGGTTCTTAACTTTGACTCAGAGAGAGAAAGGAAATTGAGTTTATTAAGAACTTGCCAGCAAAAACAAGACACAAAGATTTATATTAGCGTATTAACAAACAATTACATTAATAGCATTATTACGAATTATGCAAAACAACCAATCAACAATTATTCTACCTTTTCTTCTCCCTCTTCCCAAAGTTGCACCATTTTGCTCCACTCCATTTCAAGTCTAACAAGATTGTTTGCTTTAAATGTTTTGGGTAAATACAAGAAAGGGTAATTCTCAAGTTTTAAATATTTCAAAGAATTTGGAAAGTATTGGGTAGATTCACCAAATTTCGGATCACTGCCAACACATTCGCCACTTTCCCAGTTATCATAAATTGCAAACTCCACTGCGAGATATCTAAGTTTCTTCATTTTTCCAAGACCATTCATAAGAATTTTCGAATTTTCTCTCCACATATCAAGTCTTAGACATCTTGTTGCTTCAGTACCCTGCAATCAAAAAACAATGTCCAGAAACCTCATGTCAAAAGTCAGAACAAATTAAAATGTACAAGTTTTCTCCATTATACAAGTAAATTGATCTTTACCATGTCACTAGCCAACATATCTTTAATCTCCTCACCAATCCATAGTCGGCTATGTTTATTAGGTTCATCGGGGTGCGAACGACGAACAATGTTCTTTCCCATTTCTTCTATGTGGTCATGCATGCCCAAATAATAGTCATCATTATTTTTGGAAGAAATGGTTATGAGAGATCTCTGCTCAAGAACTTTTAAACCATTTCTAGCATGAAATCCACAGCTTTCAAGAATTCTGATTGCATCTTCTTTGCGCTTTCTTTTCAACATGCATGCAATATCTAGAAATATTTCCTTATAATCTTCCTCCAGACCGATATAGCTTAATTCTAGCTTTTCCAGAGTCTCCTTTAAGGGAATATTTTTTAGTCTTTCTATGGCATCTACCCATTCAGTCATATCTTTACCACATAGAAATGAACCTAAGACTTTGATTGTTAAGGGAAGGCCAGCAGCATATCGTACAACTTTTCCAGATAGATCTTCATATCCTTGAACCGGATTCTCTGTTCCAAATGCATATCTAGTGAAGAGGCAAATTGCTTCTTGTTCTGATAATAGATCGATATCTCGAATCAAGTTCACTATGTGAGGGACGAGCACTTGCTCATCTCTCGTTGTAACGATAATTCTACTTCCTGGCTTAAACCACTTAGGCTCACCGGCTAACGCCTCAAGTTGGTCTATGTGATCAACATCATCTAGCACAAGAAGAACCTTTTTACCACATATCCTCCTTTTCATCATGTTTTTCCCATCAAAAACACTATTCACAGTGACTTGTTCATTCAGCACATCTGAAAGGACTTGTTCTTGTAATTGCTTCAAACCAGAGCCATTTGAAACTTCTTTCACATTCTCAACAAAGCTTTTAGCTTCAAAATCAGCAGACAGATGATCAAAAACAACTCTTGCCAAAGTTGTCTTCCCAGCCCCTCCCATGCCCTTGATCCCTATCATGCGAACTTCATCAGTACCAGGTTCTAAAGATGAAACAACATCCTTTACTCTAGTCTGCATGCCGACTAACTTTTCATCAAAGCCGGAATTGATGGAGCGTAACTCTAGTGAAATCTCTTGAACAACTTTTTTGATGAATTTAGCTTCGTGCCTGTTTGTATGTAAAAACAAGATCTGTTTAGCATACACTATAGAAAATGAAGAGTGTTTTAGATCTATAACAAAATCATGTATGAAGTAAAAACATACTACTGTAATAATAATCTTTTATCCATGATCGTTTTTCAACATATATTAGCAACAAACCAAAGTAGGAAATTACCCATCAAGAGTGTTCTTCAACTCCAATCCAGCCAGACCGGCTGCTTTTTTTAGAGCCCCTTTCCATCTCTTAGCTTCGTGCCTGTTTGTATGTAAAAAACAAGATCTGTTTAGCATGCCCTATAGAAAATGAAGAGTGTTTTTAGGTCTTAACATAATCATAATAATTTTTTTATCCATTATCTTTTTTCAACACATATTAGCAACAAACAAAAGTAGGAAATTACCCATCAAGAACAAGATCGGCTGCTTCTTTTAGAGCCCTTTCCGTTTCTTCAACATAGCTTTCTTTCTCTTCATGAAAAAGGCTAATCCAAATGGCCAACTTTTTTTTCTCGCTTCCTTTTCATGTTTAGCAAAAGCTTTACCAACAGCCCCACTTTGTTTGCGGACTTCTGTGGGTTCCACATCATAGAATAGAGGGTAAGCATTGTGCTCAGGCATCTTCTGACACTCCATGATCTCAACAAGCTCATCCAAGCACCAAGATGAAGAACCATAGTTCTGTGAGAAAACAATGATGAAGAATCTTGAGTCTTTAATAGCTTGGATAAGCTCGTTGTTGATCCTTTTCCCTTTCTGGATTTTCTCATCATCTTTGTATGTGTAAATGCCTTTATCCTTAAGAGCATGATAAAGATGATCGATAAAGGTTTTACGGATGTCTTCACCCCTGAAGCTTATAAACACATCATACTTAAACCTCTTTTGAACGGATGAGCTTGAGGAAGATGCCATTCAATGATCCTGGTAATTTGAAATTTTTGTTAAATTGAAATTCTAGTATTTATGACAGTGATTCACGCATTAGCAATCATGTTTGAAATATAGATACAGAAGAATTATTTAGATGACAAGAAGACGGGTCAAAACGAGTTAGCATGATTGGTAACTTGTGGAGTAAAGGAGAAATGCTTGAGTTTTTGTCAAATATTTCTCAAATACTAAATCGGTAATTCGTAACCTTAATATGAGAACATTCTAAAAGCGGTCTAAGGGACTTTCCGAAATTAACTTCTAATAAATTAATCTCAGACGGGAACTAGTTTTGAGCTACGAAATAAGCCACTAAATCCTGAAGTATCTACAAAAGTGTAACAAACTAAAAAATAATTATACATACAGACATTAATACCACAGTTATACACAAAACAAAATACATAAACTCTAAATAACTGAATAAAATGAACAAACCAAACGTGATAAAAGTGGTGGTGGTCGGCTGTCGTGGCGAAGGTGGTGGTTGCAAGAGATGCTGGTAGTGCTTGTGTGTTTCACTTTTGAGGAATAAGAAATGAAAGGTTGTGGGATGGGATATTTTAATGAACTAGACGAGTACCCGCGCCTAGCGGCAGCGGTTTCTAGCGTCAGATAATTAATGATTTGTGATACTGTGGTGAGTGTTTTGTGTAGCGTTTAAAATAGAACGTGAACCGATGAAATGCAATTGCAAACGGTTGTATTATACGATAACTAAAGTCTAGACAAAATTCTTAACATCTATCAAACAACATATAAAAACATTTAATGAAAATGAAAGTAAACATTATATCAGTTATGAGATAAAACTAACAACACACGTTACTTGTCGCGTAAAAACTAACAAGGATGAGATTAATGGTGACGCTGTTAAGAAGAACCCAAGTACCAAAATTAGCATGAATGTGATTAGCCCAAAATAAAAATAAAAGTGGGCTAATTTTGGCTATTTTGTAAAAGATTTAGGCACATTTAGCCCCATCTTTTTTTGAAATGGGCATATTTAGCCTATTGAAAAGTTAAATGTGCACTAACGGACACATATTTTCTCTTAATTGTAAAACATTATAATCGTTTTTGAAAAAAAACTTATATATATAATATATTTATATAGCGACAAATCGTTTTGTGTTAAAAACGTTTATGGGTTCTAAACGAAAAATAATAAAAGTTTGAAGATTTGGGGATTAAACATGATGTTTTGAAACCCGTGCGACCCGGGTGGTTCAACCGGTTGAACCGTTCCCGTCGAAAAACGGGTCGATTTAAACCGAGTCAACCCGTCAAGTTTGGTCAAAATGGGTCAAATTAAACAGGGTCAACCCACCGGTTTTGAAGCGTCCGGGGTCAACCCAGTTTTCGATATGTATTAATAGTTTCAAATTTTCACTTTTTACTTTTTGGGTTTTCCTTTATATATAGTGTATGAGGGGTACCCGTGCGGCGCGGGTACCCGACGATTAACCGGAGAAATGGATCTCGATGAGACCTGATTCACCTGTTTGTATCGGTTTCAATGGGTCATCTCTAGTTCATTTTCGGATGGCTGTTATTGGTTAGCCGAACTGGTGGCGACACCGGTTTCCGGTTGAACCCGTTGGTCCGATCCGATTTTCAAAACTATATGTACCATCAACTTGTTAGCTTGTATGAAGATTTGTGTGTTTTATTAATTTGTATAATGTCTATAACAACATGTACTTTTTATTTTAAGGTGTTTTAAAAATAATATTAATTAGTATGTTTAATTATTTTATATTTAGAATTATGTTGTAGCTTGTTTAAATTGTACATTGTGAAAATTTTATTGTACCTTTCAATAAGATAGTTTTAGTGATAAAAAAAGTTTATGGGTTATAAACGAAAAATAGTAAAAGTTTGAGAAATTGGGGATTAACATAATATTTTGAAACCCGGTTCGACCCGAGAGGTTCAACTGGTTGAACCGTTTCGTTAAAAACGAATCAATATAAATCGGGTCAACCCGATGGGTTGGGTCGAAAAAACGGGTCAAATTAAACCGGGTCAACCCGCCGGGTTTGAAGCGTCCCCGGTCAACCCGGTTTTCGATGTGTATTAATAGTTTCCTTTTGAAACATATGTAGGTATTAATAGTTGAAATTACTTTCTTTTTAATTATTTCAACATTTCCTTTTTAATTTTTTTCACATTTCACTTTCTTGACTTTTCACTTTTCAATTTGACCATTTTTCTATTATAGATAGTATAGATATATGAATATCTTACTTTACTTTGCGAAGGTGGTGGTTGCAACGACATTTTCAACTTTCGTCAGTCGTCAAATAATTTATAGACTTATTCATAATTAATATAGTATTAAATTGACCGCTATTCATATTCATTATTTAAAAATGACATTTTATTATACCATCATATAAAATCTTTAATTTAATAATGCAAAATTGAAGTGTTATTCGTATGAATCTTATCACGGAAATTTCCTTGTTTCTTGATAGGGATCCTACAACATAGTCAAGTCAACATTTTTTAATGACAAAAGAAATACAATGGAAACTCCTTGATTAACATATTTGTAACGATAAAAAATATATATATATATATCTTAGCATTGCTAATATGGGCGGAGATGGGGAGGGGTCTTGGGGGTTACGTGCCCCCTTACAAAAAAAATAAAATAAAATTGTAGTGTAAATTTTTATAAAATATCCGGATTTTTTTTATTTACCCCCCCTTAATAATCAATTTGTGGTAGTTTCTAAAAATTATTAAAATATGTTCCCTCGAACAAAAATTTATGGCTCCGCCCCTGATTGTTAACTAAATTATATCTCGAGCTCAAAGAAAAAGAGAAAAAAACTACTCCCACCGTTAACTAGGAACACACGGGCAAGTATACCCTTGTCGTGTATAATTAGGGATTGGTAAGTCAAGGTCGTCACAAGAGACTTGGTTGCACTCAAGTGTTGTTTGATTGTCTAAGCAAGTAACAAAGGTGGTGGTTATGATTGTCACGGATCAAACCACCAAGAAAAGCAATTATGAAAGCATAATGTAAGCACATAAAAAACATACATGTGTTGGACAAAGTGAACACGACCACATCGACGCGTACATAATTTGTCAAACGAAAATGATTGTCATGCCTAAAAGTATACCTAAGAATAAGATGATGTCAAGTGTAAAAATTAAAAGTGAAGATTTTGAGTGAGAAAATGTATAAGTGATGTGTCAAATAGTTTGCTTTTATAGATGTATTCAAAAGGAGATGACATGTCGTAACAAACTTATATAAGTCCACAAGTCTCAAAATAAGCTGGAAATTTAAAGCTTATAAGCCAAAATCAAATAAGCTGATAAGCCCACATATAAGCTGAAACAAACACCCCTTTAACCACCACTGTGCTTTTTAAATGGAAATTACAACCGAAAGACAAAGACCTTCTCAACAAGAAAAAAAATGTCAAAAACAGTTTAGCAATGCCATTATGTGTGAGTCCTTGCTAATAATTAGAAAACCAAACTAGAAACCTAGATAGTCGACATGAGGGTGCGATTGTTATCTTTAAACGATACATATATAAGCAACAAGGGAAAAACACACAAATGGATTATGTAATGGCACGAGGTTGATATGCAAACATTTTGATCCTAATGTCATTAATGTTGAGATTGTTGTCAGACAGCACGCTGGAGTTAAAGTGATCTTGCCAAGAATTCCTCTTGCTCCATCTGAAGAAGACATGTTCCCTTTCAAACTAAAGAGAACACAATTCCCGGTGCGTTTTAGCTTTGTGATGACTATTAATAAAGCCCACGGCCAAACAATTCCAAATGTGGGTGTCTATTTACCCGACTCTGTTTTCTCGCATAGCTAGCTTTATGTGGCATTGTCTAGAGGAATATCTCGTTGAACAACAAAGGTATTGGTTAAACCGGTCAAAGAGTTCGGTCAAGGAGGAGTTTATACCTCAAATGTCGTGTATCAAGAAGTTTTATGTGGCCAGTAACGTGTCTTGTTTGTTAGTATCTCAAAATTGATGTAATGTTTTCTTTTTCAGTTAAGAATTTTTATATGTCGTTTGATACATGTTATAGTCGTTTACAAATACATTTTCATCTTTTCACGTTATATTTTTAACGTCATATGAAACACTTGCCACAATATCGCATATCGTTAATTGTCTACCCGGTCTTAACTTAAAATTGTAAAAATAAAAACAAAAATTCAATAAATAATGCACATTATATATTTATTCAGTTTCATTAATAGTGGTTACTCTTTTGTTTCGCAAAGTTGTTATTGTTGATGACATACAATCCCGAATTTTGATCAATAATATTTTAAGAATGTATCAAACCAATTTGGATTATTGAACTAATTAATTAATTAATTAAAAAAATGACATGTTGATTGTAGAATACCCATTAAACAAATAGGCAAATAAAGAATTAATATTAAAAATAAGGGTACATAAGTGAATGAGTTAATTGCATTTTTGGTCCTTGTGGTTTGGCCAAATTGTAGGTTTGGTCCTCAAAACTTTGAAAGTGCAACGATAGTCTCTATTTTGAAGTTTGGGTTGCATTTTTGGTCCTTATCGGTGTGAAATGACCAAATTACCTTTGGTTTTTTCTGAAGAAGACAAAGGGTATTTTAGTCATTTAACTTTATCCAGGGACCAAAAATGCAATCCAAACTTCAAAATGAGGACTATTGCTGCACTTTGAAAGTTTTAGGGACCAAAAATGAAATTAACTCTAAGTGAATTGTAGTGAAGTGTAAGCTAGTGAATGCTTTTTCACACCTTTCTATGCATAATTGTAAAGAAGACCATGGAATGAGTGAGCGGACTATTTTTGTTTATCAAAGGCAGCCCTCTAGAGCACTCCCGATGATAACATGAGTTAAACTTTAACACCGTGCCACGTCAGTGCCACATCAGCTTTAACATTTCACCTTAACTCACCCAAAAAACACCCACAATCATAACATCCCAAGTTAAACTTTAATACACCAACAATTTACAAAAACAACCCCTCATTTAAGGGCAGAAATGAAAAAAAAAATGAAATAACGGGCGTTGGATCATTAACGCCAGCCAAATAACACCAAAATAACGCCGGAACCCTAACGATTAACGCCGTATAACGCGGCTCAACGCCGGTTCCGGCGTTAATCGTTGTGCATGCTCTAAGTCACCCCATTAAGTGCCTATCAAATACCTCTTAGTCTTAGAATAATAAATTTTGATTGCCTCGAGGTAACTGTGACGTGTGGTGGTAGTAAGAGAACTTTTGGTGGGCTCGAGGAAACTTTTGACTTAACACACGAAATTCAAAATTTGAATTGTAAAACGTGACCTTCCACTTCTCTTTGACAAACCCCAATAGAAAAAAAAAAATCAAAATTTCCAAATTTTCATGTGTTTTTGTAAATTAACAATGACACCTCTTTATATTTTTATACATCTTTTCATTTGGTCAACAAATATCTTGTCAAAATTAATTGTAGCTTCTTTTGGAAATTTGATATTTGGTGAAACACAATAAGCAAATGCAACCAGTAAGTAACTTGCTAACTATGTACTTTGTAATGTTTTATTGTAACGTTGATATGAAGTAAATTCCATGAACGGCCACATTTTGACAAGACATTTTGACAAGACTTGCTATTCGAGGACCAACAATGTAAAACAAATATGTAGTAGATGATGGAAATATAGATAGTGATTTTACCAAACATGAATTGACTTAAGGCATTATCAATGTATTGAATCATTTTGATTTGAATACAATGACACGTCACTGTCACATCAACACACCACATCTTTATATAAAACACCACAGTGCATTGAACAACACAAAGTTTATTAAATTTTCACATCACTATTTTATTTTATATTATGATAATATTTACATATATAAAGATACATTATCTTTTTAACACAAAACTAAAATAATACTATGGTGCCTGCAAATTAGAAAAGTAGGAAATTCATATAGATATGACGCCCGAATAATCATTGGCATAACTTTTTTTTTTAAAGTTTACTATTATTCACACAAGCCCAACCCACGCCAACAAGCGAGGGGGCAACAAAACCGCAACACAATTACAAAAAATCGAACTTACACCAATTATCCCAGCTTAAACTAGACTTCCCCCCTCAGTTCTTTTAACACAAGAAACCGAAACCCATAACATCTAAAATAATTCTTTTGACATCGATGGAACCATTATCAAACTTCTTCGAATTCCTAGCTTTCCATATGGACCAACACGTAATAAAGATCACTCCTTTGATAACTTTCCTTTTCTTCTTGTCCATATTTCCCCACTTGTGTATTTCAAATATATCAGAAACTGAGAACATGTATAGGGGAGGAGTTTTGATCCATCTACCAATTTTATACCATATTTCCGATGTCACTTCACAAGAACAGAACAAATGTTCTGCAGACTCCTCCGATTGACCGCATAACTCGCAAGCTAAGGAACCGAAAAAAAAATTTCTATCTCTATGGGCCGTACCTGTTGGGATTCTATCCAATCCTAATATCCACATGAAAATGTTGTATTTTTTCGAAATCCATTTCCCCCATTTGAAAACGAACCTTGTAATCATGTTGACTTTGGATGAACTCTTTAACCCCTTTAACGCTAAAACTTTTTTTCTTCTTTCCATTCCATTCCCATTTATCTTCTTCCTCCTTTAACTCTATCCCTTCCAAATCACGTTTTATCTCCACCAGCTCTCGTTCATCTTCGGTTGATAACTGGCCCCCATCTACGAGGACAAAACCATTCCAATTAATGCAGAACCTATCTTTCACCCTACACTTCTTATCTGTCTCCTTTTTAAACATACCCAGGAACCTGTCCTTCAAAGCCACAACACTAGCCCATGGGTCCAACCAAAAATGAATGTCTTTCCCGTTACCGCAAATGCCTTTAGTCATCTGATTCAAACCCAATTCTCCCACCTTAATCCTAGTTATCGCCTTTGCAATGTTACCCCAAACGCTAGTATAAGCCTGACGAAAAGGAATAAACGACCAGAAACTTTTGGTATCATGAACGGAGTCAATCACTCTTCTCCAAAGATTGTTTGGTTCTTTCTTATATCTCCAAAGCCACTTAGCGATTAGCGCCTCGTTAGCCTCTTTAAGTTTAGACAATCCGAGCCCACCATCACTGATAGGATAAGACACTTTATCCCAAGCAACCCAATGAATTTTTGATTTCTCATTATCCCCACCCCATAAGAAACGTCTGATGATACTTTCGAGAACGTTGATAACAGTAATCGAGGCAATGAAAAGGGAAAAATAATACGTCGGAAGACTCTCCATAACCGCCTTGATAAGGGTGGTCCTCCCCCCGATAGAAAGACTAGAGGCTTTCCATCTAGATAGCCTATTTTTAAAAATATCTATCAAAAAGTTCCAACTACTAACACAGTTCATATTGCCTCCGATCCTAAGGCCCAAGTAGTAGCAAGGGAAATTCCCTGCTCTACACTTCATCAACTCCGCAACCCTGTTAACTTCATTATCTTCAACACCAATGCCCATTAACTTAGATTTACCTATGTTAATTCTCAAACCCGAGCTCAGATGGAAACACCTTAAAATTCTAACCACATTCAACAAATCTCTGTCCGTCCACTCCCCCATAAAAGAGCAATCATCCGCATATAATAAGTGAGAAATATTCGGACCTTTGTTAGGGAATTTGAAACCTTTCATAACCTACGTGGCACAAGATTTCCTCATGATACTTGAAAGCCCTTCCATCACGATCAGAAAAAGAAAAGGAGATAGGGGATCTCCTTGACGCATACCTTTCGAGCATTGGAACTCAAAAGTTGGAGAGCCATTTACCAACACTGCAGATCTAGCTGAGGAGAGAATTCCTTTTATCCATTTGCACCACCTTTCCTTGTACCCCCATTTGAGACAATATAGATAGCAGAAATTCCCGATTAACATTGTCGTAAGCTTTGTTGAAATCTACTTTGAAAACGAAAGCCTTACTTTTACTTTTCTTCACCCATGAAACCAATTCATTCATTATTAACGGGCCGTCAATGATCAACCTATCTTTCAAGAAAGCCGATTGATTAACGGAAATCACTTTGTCCAGAGCCCTCTTTAATTTATTCGCGATCACCTTAGATATGATTTTACTAATAATACCAACAAGGGTTATAGGCCGGTATTTGTTTAAGGATCCAGGGTCCTTAACTTTGGGGATCAGAGATATAAAAGCCGAGCTACACCCTCTACTAATCTTGCCTTCCTCATGAAACTTTTTCAAAATATCAAAAAAATCTTTTTCGAATAAAAGCTAGTACCTTTTTATGAATTTAAATGTGAAGCCATCCGGGCCTGGGGCTTTATCATCTCCGCAATCAAAGGAAACACTTTTAATCTCCTCAATGGTGATGCTAGACTCTAACTCGTTGGCTTCCACGTCCAACAGCCTCGAGACCAGATCACACACGATATCGGGTCTGCTTGTAGCACTTTCTTTGAACTTAGAGCTGAAGAAATCATACACGGTTCTCTTAATCTTCTTCGGGTTATAAACCCATTCATCCCCCACCATCAGGCCAGGAATATAATTAGAAACTTTTCTATTGTTGATGAGGCCGTGAAAAAACCTAGTATTCTCGTCACCATCCACATTCCATCTACACCTAGCCCTTTGCTTTAAATCTTTGGCTTTGCTTTCTTCAATCTCTAAAATTCATTTTTTACATTCCAACCTGGTCAAAGAATCAAGTTCATCAAGCTCGAAATCCTCCAAATTAAACTCAATATCTCTTAACTCTTTTTTACATAACTCTAGCTCCCCCCCCCCTTCCTTATTATTCTTCTCGTCTCTCCACCTCCTAAGGCTATTATGAAGGCTTTTGAATTTCTCCAAAAGGATAATATCAGGGGGCCCCGAAAAAGAAAACTCTCCAAGAGTTTTGTTTACCACATCACTGCATTCCGGGTGATCCAACCACGAGTTAAAGAAACGAAACGGCTTGGGACCGAAGTTACTCTCCACAATAGACCAAAGAATAGGGTTATGGTTCGAATGAAGTCTAGGGAGCGCCCTGAGATTAGCCTTTGGCCAAGAGTCTATAACCTCTCTACTAACCAAAAGCCTATCAATTTTACTCAGCTTCTTCCCGTTTTCATCTTCTTTTAAATACGTGAATCTACTTCCTTTCATCTCATACTCAAAAAAATCAGCCTTCTGAATGAAATAATTGAATTCCTTGGCGCTATTAGACTTAAATTTGGACCCTTTTCTCTCCTCCTTAATTCTAACCGAGTTGAAGTCCCCCACTAAAATCCACCAGCCCCCACGCCTGTCTTTGATATCCAGCAACTCGTTCCAAACATTGATTTTATCTCTGTTTTTTTTTAGGAGCATAAATGTTTACCATGAAAATCGGATTGTTGCAACCTTTAATAATACCTTTACATATAATAAAGTTATCCTTCTTTATCACCTCTTCTTTTTCAAAAACAGAGGGATCCCAGGCACTAATAAGACCCCCCGATCTACCCAACGGCTCGATCTCACACTTCATACTTTTATTACCCCAATATTTACTAATTCTATCGATAGAAACCCCTCCCACTTGAGATTCTTGAATGGCTAAAAAAGAAACTGTTGGAGATATACTTTAATCAAACTAACTTAACTAGCTTGTTAAGGTTTAACAACCTCGGATAAATCCTAAGTTATTAACAAAGAAACACTGAGCAATCTTTATCAAGTACGCGGAATTTACTTAACAAAGCTAAGAAGAATAACTTTTATTATTAACTCTAAATCTGCTTATTATGCCGATACACTAAACAACTCTAATATTATCGAACTTCTCTCTAAAACTCTAAACAACTTGTGAATTCGTAAACTCTAAAACTCATAAACTTGTATGTCTAATGCCAATCTAGGAGTCCTTTTATAGGCTCAAGGATATCCTAGTCGGTTTACAAATTGTATCCTTGTTCGACAAGTAATCTAATACAGAATATTCTAGAGTTACAATACTTTCCATAAAGCGATATATTGAGTTCTTTGTTCTTGCAGTACTTTGACTTCGTGGTGCAGTACTTTGACTTTATCTTTAGCAGTACTTTGACTCTTTGACTTTGTCCAGTACTTTGCAGCTTACAGTACTTTCATATCTTCAGTACTTTCATATCTTCAGCACTTTCATATCCCAACAATCCTCCCCTAACTTGAATTCTACTTGCTTGACTTCAAGTTTCTTTGTGAATATATCTTTAACAGCTTCATCTTTAAGGACAGATTGTTTCTTAGTCTTTGGATTGTATCTCTGTAGTGTCTGTGCTTGTCAAAGTATCTCTAGAATTATTCTTTCACAGCAGCATCTAGCAAGCTCCATCTTTTCAGCAACACAGCAACATATGACAATTAATTCAGTTTAAGTTGCATACTATTCTCATCACTTCCAGGTGTGTTAACTCCTGTGAGAGGTGAATCATTGAAAATTTAATGGATTTAGATCTCTTTACCAAAGCCATTAATCTCTGGAGTAGCCAAATGTTTTGATGTGTAAGACCATGGTACATTGATAACCATATGATTTTTAGCAAATCATCAGCTATCAACAGATTTGAGTTGTCTTTACCAAAAGATGTACCCTTCTGGACTAGTTAGTTCTTCTATCTAATGGTGAACTAATTACCAATAATGGTTTTTCCACAGCCTTTACCACAAGCCATTTTCTTGTGGGCTAGCCAACTCTTCACATAAATTGATATGGTGAGTTGATTACCATACAACTTATTAGCAAGTTGTCAACTAAAAACGGATTTGAAATATCTTTACCAGAGCCGTTTGCTCATGGATTAGCCAATCCTTTTGTAGCCATAGTGGATTGATGACCTATTGATGTTGCCATCACAAAAACTATTTATTTCATTTAACCTTTGTTTCAAAATATTTGTTACTTAACAAAAGGTTTCTTTCAAAAATCACTTAACTAGTTTAAAAATGCTGCAAGCAGTACTTTGATGAAAGTACTGTTTGATCAGCAGTACTTTTGAATAAAGTACTGATTTATCAAAAATAATTTATTCCAATAAAATTCATACCAGTTTACTCATTGTCTTCAGCAATGGTATTCCAGTTGATAAACAAGTTGATGACCATGCATGCAGTTTCATTATCCTCTTCTACTTCCAATCCGTGCTCTAGCATTCTTCTCATGAGCTCGACTGTGAGAGGATATCTTCTATTCACAAACATGTGTATCATTGTACCATTTTCCAGCTCTAAAACATGAACACCAGATTCTTCAAAGAATCTCCAGCAGACAATTTCCCAATTTTCTTGATTCTTTCAAATATCATCAGTGCTCTCTTCTTCAGTTTCCCATGCAGTTGTGAGATCTCCAAGTAAAACTAATCCAATTCCTTCTAATGGATTATGTTCAAAGTAAGCTTTAACCACATGATATAGATAGAATAGATCTACTCTATCTATAATATGCAATAAATCCCATAACCTATTGAAAACTTTGAAGCTTTCATCTTCTTTATGAAAAATCATATAATCTCCATCTTTAGATTTCACAACTTCAAAAGCACTAATCTGAGATCTGTTCATCTTCATGTCAGCATCTTCTTTTGAATAATCAAAATCTACTACTCTGAGATAATTTCTTAATTCATCCCTAGTCTCAGATCTTAATTCAACTTTTTCTTTCTTTGAAAACTGAACATCTGTAACATCAGTTTTCCTTTTTCTTTTTAAACTCTTCTTTCTTTCTGCTTCAGTCCAATTAGCTTCTTCTCTAAAATCTTTTATGCCTGCAACATCCTTCTTATAAGCCTCTGTTTCAGCATCATAGAGTCTTTTCATATCAACATAATTCAGCTTCTGTAATCCTTTATATCCTCGACCTTTCAAATAAGCCATCATAGCATTCCTGTCTTTAGCTAAATTAGGTCTTCTTGGCATATATCTAACAGGAGGAGGTGACTGTAATGGTCCATAGCTTCACATCTAATTCATCTTGTAACTTCTTAGCTGCTTCTCTACTCTGAGCTTCCTGAGCTTCTTTATCTTTAGCATTTAACTCCTCTTGAAACTTTCTAGCTGCAGCTTCATTCCTAGCAACTTCAATTTCTCTAAGTTCTGCCAAAGTTAGCTTTTTCTTCTTCTTTTCTACCAGAACACCCTTTCCTTTATCTTTAGGATCAATTGTAGGTTGAGAAGCTCTTGGTTGTTCCTCTTGAACTTCAGAAATAGTAACACCACCTATTGGTTGTGATAAATCTTGCAAAAGTACAGCAATGAACTCATCATCACTTGCAGAATGTATGGGTTTAAGTGTAGCTTCCTCCTCTGGTAAAACAGTAGAGGGACCAACAACTTCTTTATGTACAGTTGTTGAAGGACCAGCTTCCTCTTCAAAATCCAACAACCTTGGTGTTAACAATGTTTGCCTATAGGATCCTTGTTGTTGAAAAGCAGTACTTTGTTGTTCAGTACCTTGAACTTGAACTTGCTCTTCAGTATCTTGAATGTTCTGTTCTTCAGTCTTTTCATGTTCTCCAGTACCTTCAGGTTCTTTCTCCTTCTCAACATCTTCTTTCAAATTCTTTTTTTCTAAATTCCTCCCCAATTGGACAGAAGATTGTTGATGATCCTTTTGGCGTTTGTGTTTCCTAGACTGCTTTTGCTCCTTCTTCTTTGATTTAACCCAGATACGAAATTCTTGAACTAATGGCCACACAAAAGTCTTTAGCCTTCTAAACTTCAGTTTCAATTTCTTTATCTGCTTGGCTTGAGCCTCAGTAGTCTTTTTCAACTTAACCAACTCCCTGGTCAAAACATAATTATCCAATGTGATTTCTTCAGGAGGTATGGTATGTGAATCCACTCCTTGAATAGGTGAATGTTCCTCTGATTGAGAAGCAGGAACAGATCCTTGTGGAGATGGAGAAGGTGAAACTGCAACATCTTCTTGAACTTCAGTACTTGGGAAAGTAGTACCTTGTGGAGATGCAGTACCTTCTTTTGATGCAGCTTGTTGAGAAGCAGTACTTGCAGATGCAGTACTTGCAGGTGCAGTACTTGCAGATGCAGTACCTTCAGTAGCTTCATCATCTTCAGTATCAGCTCTAACAGCCTGAACAACTTCCATCATAAAAATAGTTAAGGGAGTATCTTGACCCCTGAATAAAGCACTCCTTTTTGCCATAAAGGTAAAAATCTTCGATTGTTGAACAATAACAGGCAATAAGTCTGTAGGTTTTGGCACATCAGCAAGTTGCTTGTTTAATAAAACCTGTATAAACCTTGGGTACATTAGCCAAGTAGATCCATGTGAGATATGTGAGAGCATTCCATCCAATATTAGCCTTGAGAAGTTAAAAACCCGATTTGTAGCTAACCCAACAATAGCAGATGCTATATTTGACCCAAACTGCTCCCAAGAGGTACTCTTAGCACTTATGCAATGGAGCAACACATGAACCAAAAATTTCCAATGAGGACAAAATAGTTGTTTCCTAAATGTTTGTTCATTCAAAGATCCTTCATAACCAATATGTCGAAAAGTATCCCATATTAACTGCTTATCAAACCGTATAGCTCCATCTGCATCATTGAACATGAAATCTTCTCTTATGGAGGCTTCAGTAATCTTAAAAGTTCTTCCAGCAACTGTTGAGCGAACATAATATTCATCATTCTCCATGTTATCCCTAGCATTAGCCAAAAATTCTTGAATCCAGGGCTCAATTATATCCGGCTCCACTAAAAGAGCATAACTGATTGGCGATCCAGTAAGATAATCAATGATATCATGAAAGAGTGTATTCGCTTCAGTCTTATCTAAATTAGCCACCATATTGTGCTTTGAAACAGTTGGACGATTAGCCATTGTTGATTATGTGAGCACAGAAGAGATATAACCAAATAAGATAAAGAAGATGAGAGAATTATGGAAAAGATTCTAATGTTTCAATATGAGAGGGAAAATCGGAGAATAGTTATTTATAGGTGATATTTAATGTCGGTAAGACGATGGCTTCTAATGTGGCTAGTTCGAGTGGAACCAGGATCACTACGTCTAATCAGTATGATGCTCTTAATATGGACGATACAGATGTGGATAATGGTCGTACAATGGAGGTTAATGAGGATGAGTCGATTAAGACTGGTTATACATCACATGTTCCGCTTGCGAGTGATTCAATGGGAACAATAGATGTTGGTTCTACTCCCATAGTTGAGAAAATTGGTAAGCTTGAAAAACTAATTATTGATGAGAAAGCTACTCTTGTGGATGATGATGGTCTACCCATTCCGTCTACCTCTTCTACTAAGAGAGCTAACCCTTTTTCTAAAGTGGGAGAGATTGAGGTGTCTGATTCTGAAGATGAGGTTGTTGCTAACCCATTTGATGAGTCTGCTAATATATTTGGCGGTGGCCAGGAGTTTGAAGATGACTATGATGAATATGACTTCGATGACTATGCAAAGCAGGTTCGTGATCTTCCTGGGAATTTGGATAACTTTAATGCCATGTATGGCACAAAGTTTCAAGGTCCTAGGAAGTAATCTTATTTCGTTGTGTCATTTGTTATCATTTGAGTAGTGGTTTGTTTTCTTGTATAGAAAATAGGAAGTATCTTGTTATGTAAGCTCTATGCCTATGTAACGGGCTGATATATGGGATTTCACTCATATACATTGTACTTAAACGTTTATTTGGTTAATATATTTACCAGGGTGCAGGATTACTCCCTTTTACCCAAAAAATAGGTGATATTTAAAAAATCACAGCCATAAATACTAAAGTTTCCGTTAGAATTAATTACCTCTCAATATTACCGTTGAAACAGTACTTTAATAAGACAAACAGTACTTTTCCACGCATGCAGTACTTTCCCAAGCAGTACTTTCAGGAAAAACAGTACTTTTCCAAATTCTTCTGTATAAGCTAAGTACACATAAATATCCTCCCCTCAAGCAATACACATGACTATACTAATACGAAATAGTCCTCCCCTTAAATGTAGCTCAGTAGTTAATCATGCCAATGCTCACCACCAAGTGATTGAATCTTGAAACATCAAAGCCTTTGGTGAGTAAGTCAGCTACATTATCATCTGTGTGAACCTTAACCACATTAATGAGCCTGTGCTCATAGCAATCCCTAATAAAGTGATGCCTAATCTGTATGTGCTTGGTCTTGAAATGATAAACTGGATTCTTCACAATACAAATAGTACTCTCATTATCAATGTTGATAGGAGTATTCTTGAAGTTGAAGCCATAGTCCAAGAGTTGATTCTGCATCCATAAAACTTGTCCACAACAGCTTGCAGCAGCTACATATTCAGCTTCAGTAGAGGATGTTGCTGCAATTGTTTGTTTCTTACATTGCTAGGACACTAACCTTCTTCCAAGATATTGGCATCCTCCAGTGGTTGATCTTCTATCATAGTTATCACCTGCATAATCACTATCTGAAAAAGCTTCTAAGTGAAAAGGTGACTCTTTTGGATACCACAACCCCAATTTTGGTTGTTGCTTCAAATAACAGAAGATTCTCTTCACTGCATTCATGTGAGATATCTTTGGTGAGACTTGATATCTTGCACATAAGCAAACTGCAAACATGATATCAGGCCTTGATGCAGTGAGATACATAAGAGAGCCAATCATTGATCTGTATAACTTGACTTCAACCGGTTGTCCATCTTCATCTCTGTCCAATGAATTGATAGATTTAATAGGTGTAGTAACAGTCTTCATATCATCAAAATTAAACTTCTTAAGTATGTTTGTAACATACTTGTCTTGACTGATAAAAATACCTTCCTTTTACTGCTTAACCTGAAGTCCCAAAAAGAAAGTCAACTCTCCCATTGAACTCATTTGAAATTCCTTCTGCATCAGTTGCTCAAACTCTTTAACCATGGACTGTTTGGTAGCCCCAAAGATGATATCATCAACATAGACTTGAACTAACATGATATCTTTCTTGTCTCTCTTGATAAAAAAAGTCCCTTCTGTATCCATGTTGCAATAAGAATGTAGAGAGTCTCTCATACCAAGCTCTAGGTGCCTGATGAAGGCCATAAAGAGCCTTAACCACCTTGTAGACTTTGTTTGGGTGTTTAGGATCTTCAAAACCAGGTGGTTTTTTGACATAAACTTCCTCTGTAATCTTGCCATATAAAAAGGCACTCTTGACATCCATCTGGTAAACTTGAAATCCCATATAAGAAGCAAAAGCAAGAAATATTCTAATAGCTTCTATTCTTGCTACAGGAGCAAACACTTCATCATAATCTACTCCTTCTTCTTGTCTGTAGCCTTGTGCTACTAACCTTGCTTTATTCTTGATAACATTACCTCTTTCATCTCTTTTGACTCTAAAAACCCATCTGGTTCCAATAACTCTCTTCCCATCTGGAAGATCACATAAAACCCAAACTTCTTGAAGTTTAAATTGAAGAAGTTCTTCCTGCATAGCTTCAACCCAGCTTTCTTTAGTCAAAGCTTGAGCAATATTCTTGGGTTCCTCTTGAGAGATAAAACAAGTAAATAAGTAGGTTTGATGGTCCTTATGATTCAGCCTGTTTTGTTTATAGACAAAGCTAAGTAAAGCATTGTGAGGTGTAGAAAAAGTCTTAGCTCTGTGTCTAGTCATCACTCCAAAAGTAGAAGGACCAATGATTTGTTTAGAAGGATGATTCTTATGAATTCTTAAGCTTGGAGACTGTGGAACTCCATAAGTATCCTCCAAATTAGTAACATCAGCACCTTCATTGGAATTTGAGAAAATACCTTCATCTTCAAATTCATCATCAGTTTCTTCTAATCCAGGCATGGTAGGATCATCCAAATCATCTAAAGTACTGTCAACAGGTGCAGCAGTACTTTGTTCGAAAGTACTGCCCAAAGTACTGTGAGAGTACTTTGCAGTCTTGTTCTTCTTCATTGCCTCTTCATAAGCTCTCCTTTGTTCATCAGTGTAAGAATGTGCTAAAACATCTTGAAGAAGCATCTGATTAAGTTCCTCTTGAATAGATTGATCCTCAGCAGATAATGAGGATGTTGGTGCAACAGTACTTTGCTTAGAAGCATCAGTACTTTGCTTTGGAACATCCGTACTTTGTTTTGGACTAACAGGATCTTCATCAGGAACAACATCAGGTCTAATATGAACTCCATGAACAACATATTGTAAATCCTCTCCATTGTCCAGAGGTTGATTTTCTTCTCTAATAGGTACATAGTTCATTGAAGGAGTTAAAACCTCAAGATCAAACATCCAATCAGGTCCTTTACCTTTCTCATTGTCTTGATCTTCTAAGAACTCAACATGAAGACAATCTTGAACCTTCTTAGTTACTCTGTTGTATACTCTAAAGCCCTTACTGTTAGTGCAATAACCCAATAAGTATCCTTCTTCTGACTTGCCATCAAACTTCCCCAGAGTATCAATTGTATTTAAAATAGTGAGAGGGCATCCAAAAGGCTTCATAAAACAAATGTTGGGTTTATTGCCCATCAGCAATTCATAGGGTGTCTTCATCTGTGGTTTGGTGACTGAGACTCTATTAAGTACATAGCAAGCAGTACTTACAGCTTCTGCCCAGAATTGAATAGGTAGATGGGAATCTGCTAGCATTGTTCTTGCTACTTCAATCAAGGTCCTATTCTTCCTCTCTGCAACACCATTCTACTATGGTGTTCTTGCAATACTAAACTCCCTCTTTATGCCTTTGTTTGCACAAAATTCATCCATAAGCTTGTTCTTGAATTCAGTCCCATTATCAAATCTAATACCTCTAACCTTGAGTCTCAATTGGTTTTCAAGTGCTATTATGAGAGTCTGAATAGCACCTATAGTATCATCCTTAAATCCCAAAAAGAATACCCAACTGAATCTACTGCAATCATCTGTAACAACCAAGCAGTACTTTTTCTTGTTTAAACTTGCCACAGAAACAGGTCCAAACAAATCCATATGTAACAGCTCCAAAGGTTCTCTAATAGTTCTCTCCTCAAGCTTCTTGCAGGAAGCTTTGTGTTGTTTACCCTTCTTGCATGCCAAGCATGATTGATCATTCTTGTAAGTCTTTGATGATAAACCTCTAACTAAATTGCCTTTGACCAATTTGTTGATATTCTTGAAATTAACATGGCCCAATCTTCTATGCCATTGGTGTGCCTCTTCAGATGTTGCTTTAGCCACCAAACATGTGGCTCTTCCATAAGAATGTAGACTCTTCATGTCTAAACTATACACATCATTTGTCCTTGGTACTCTAAGAACTACTAAGTCATCATCAACAGGCTTAAAGTCAGAGGAAAGGATGAGACATTCTGTGTCAGTGAATAACACAGGATGCTTTTTATCACAGATTTGAGAGACTGATAATAGGTTGAACTTAAGCTCCTTCACATATCTAACATTCTCAAAATCTATAAGCCCTGCTTTGATAGTTCCTTTTCCAGCAATCTTTCCTCCATTAGGATCATTCCCAAATGCGACTCTTCCTCCACTAATATTTCTAAAATCAGACAGGATCTCTTTGTCTCCTGTCATTCTTCTAGAGCAACCACTATCCACAATAAGATGATCTTTAAGCTCCTCTTCTGGGTTGCCCTGCACAAAAACAAAAGAGTTAGTGACCTTTAGGAACCCAAGCCATTACTGACTTGTGTTCCCCTTGTGGAGTTACAAACTCAAATTCTTTGAGTATGTAATTTCCGCTATCTTTCAAAACATGATCCAGAATTATCTTTTGATTTTTAGCATGTGGATTTTCAAAACTTTCTGGTTTTTCAACACAACTCTCTTTTATAAGATCATTAGATTTTTCTAGTATCACAAAAGCGTCAGATTCACTTTTGGTTGAAAGTACTATTCGTCCCTCTGCAGTACTTTCCCTCTTAACCCATTATGGTTTAACACGTGGTTCCTGTGATCTAGATCCCCTATGTGAATTGTAATACCTTCTAGGTTGATAGTGAGATCTCCTAGGATTCCTATTCCAATGAGGTGTCGGTACCTTGTTTTGACTGAGGTACTTTGAGAAAGTCTGGTCCATAATTAACATGTGCTTTGGAAGGTATGTGAGATCTGGGTTTTGAAAAGGTCTTCTCTGGTGTGGGTATCTATGATCTGATGAGAAATTTCTGTGATTTACCCTATTTGAATTATTCCAAACTGGTTTGTGCTCTCTAGGTTTCTGGTTGATATACCTATTCTTTGGAAATTTACTAAGGTATTCTGAGTGATGTTCACAATCCTTAATTAGATGTGTAGGACTAAAACACACAAAACACAGTTTTTGACCCTTATTTCCAAAGTGACTTCTTCTATGTCTATGCCCAAAATTATTTTGCCTTCTTGGTGAATGATTAAACCTGTTTTGACCAAAGTTATCCCAAAAAGGTTTAGCAGTACTGTTTTGAAAAGGTTTTTGCAGAAGGTACTTGCTTGTGGAGCATACTTTGATTTGAAGTACTGCTTGGTTTTGAACAATATTTTCAACACTTCTTTGGGTTTTTCGACCTAGATTGAGCTACAAGCTTTTTCCTAAACTCTAGACTGTCTACTCCAAAACGAGAAACATCAGGCCTAGGGGGTTGATGAATTCCAGTGGGATGGGGAACAACATGATAACCATTGTCTTTCTTATATTCAGGAGGTGAGTCACTTATTGAATCCTCATTACTAGATGTATCTACATAATTAATGAGTTCATCATCACTAGTGGTTATATCCTCAAAGTCACCTTCATCCTGATCACTAGGTTGGTTTTCATCTATGTTACTAAAATCCATTCCAAAACCTAATCCAGTTTTAAGGTAGGCTCTTTTATGTTTTTGAACATAAGTAACATGTGACAGACCAGCTTCACCCCAAGCAGCAAACTTAGCTAACAAATCATCTCTTTCCTTAGTTAATTTCTCAATTTCAGCGATTTTACAATTTAATTTCCATTCACTTAGTTTTAATTGGTAATCCTGTTGTTCATATTTTTCAGCCTAAGCTACTTCATTAGTTTCATGTGCTAAAATTTTGGCTTCCATAGATTCTAAAGTTATTTGATAACCAGCCTACCTCGACCTAGCCCTAACAGAATTATCTCTTTCAATCACATAACTGTTAAGTAATTTTTGATAAAAATCATAACAGTTTGAGCATACCTCAGAGATAGGAGACTGAGTCGGTGAAGTAGCCACCAATGCAAGAAGAACAGGATCATCTTTACTTTCTTTGCTCCAATCAAATCTTCCAAAGCCATCATCAGATTCCAAAGCAGCATGTTCAGGTTCCTTATCAAAAGCAGTGCTCCAATCCAATGCTTCCACTGGTTCTTCAACTACTTCTTCCACTGCTACCATACAGTAAGTCATTGGTTCATCATCAAACTCTTCACTCCAGTCAACTTCTGATAACTTCTCTTGAGCAACCAAAGCCTTTGTTTCAGTAATTGGAATTTCTTTAAGATCAAGTTTTGGCTTCTCAGATGTCCTGTTTGCTTGATACTTACCAAACCTGCACTCCCTTGCAAAGTGACCAGTATTTTGACAATTGAAGAATTCAATTTTAGATTTGTCAAAAGTTATTCCCTGTTTTGGTTTGAAATCAATGCTTTTGCCTGTCTTCTTCATGTACTTTTTGATCCTTGCAGTGATCATAGAACTTGCCACCTGATATCAATTTCTTCAAGTGCATCTTCTTCAATCTGTGCTAGATCTTCTTCATAAGTGACAGGTAAACTAGCTTGTTGTGCAAAGAATGAGCACATAACTTCATCTGAGTGAATAGTGGTAGTTGGTGGGCCTGCTGAGCATATGACGGGGGGGGGGTGTTACAGCTACTTTGAGAAATAGTACTTTGAGGAGAAGCAAGTACTTTTGATGGAAGTACGCCCTTCTTTCAGATGATAGAAAAGCAATACTGTGAGACTTGGAATTTGTTTGACCACTCATCTCATGCTCATACACCTTCAGTTGATGATAGAGATCATCAAAGTCCATGACATCCAAACCTTGTTGTCCTCTGATCATTGTAGCAATCACATGCCATGAAGATGGCAAACTCCTTAGAAACTTCAAATTAGCATCCTCAACTGACACTTCGCTTGTATAACTCCAACATGTTGAGGAGATTTTGAAACCTATCATATGCAACATCAAGACTCTCTCTTTCACAAACTGTGAAAAGTTTCAAACTGTTGCTTCAAAGCAAATTTCATGCATCTTCTTAGAAGCTTCATTACCTCCAAATCTGGTCTTGAGAGCAGCCCAGAGCTGCTTAGCATCTTTAGCATCATGAAATTTGAGAAGATGACCATCTGGAATGGCAGATAATAGAATGTTTAGTGCCTTCTCTTGATTCCTTAAGGTTGCTGCTGGTAAGACTGGTTTAGGTGCTTTGGGTTGTCCAGGAACATCAATGGGTTCCGGAACAACTTCATTCCCATTAACAATTACATTCCATAGAGCATGGTCTGTAATGGCAATATACTGCCTCATCTTCATGCACCAGAGATCATATTCTCCCTTCTTGATTATTGGAATTCTAAGTGAGGTGATTGAGGGTGGTGGAACAACTTCAGTCGACATCTTGAATATTGTTGAAGTAGGGTTTCTTCCTAGTCAGAGTTTCCACTCAAGCTCGATACCACTTGTTGGATCGATATACTTTAATCAAACTAACTTAACTAGCTTGTTAAGGTTTAACAACCTCGGATAAATCCTAAGTTATTAACAAAGAAACACTGAGCAATCTTTATCAAGTACCCGGAATTTACTTAACAAAGCTAAGAAGAATAACTTTTATTATTAACTCTAAATCTGCTTATTATGCAGATACACTAAACAACTCTAAGGTTATCGAACTTCTCTCTAAAACTCTAAACAACTTGTGAATTCGTAAACTCTAAAACTCATAAACTTGTATGTCTAATGCCAATCTAGGAGTCCTTTTATAGGCTCAAGGATATCCTAGTCGGTTTACCAATTGTATCCTTGTTCGACAAGTAATCTAATACAGAATATTCAAGAGTTACAATACTTTCCATAAACGAATATAACAGTTCTTTGTTCTTGCAGTACTTTGACTTCGTTGTGCAGTACTTTGACTTTATCTTTAGCAGTACTTTGACTCTTTGACTTTGTCCAGTACTTTGCAACTTACAGTACTTTCATATCTTCAGTACTTTCATATCTTCCGCACTTTCATATCCCAACAGAAACTTTTTCTTTAAACACAATACCTTTGATCCAATTGGGTTTAAAATCCCCAACCAATCCTCTTATATTAATAGAGAGGCAATTCATTGGAAAATGAGATTAATACCTTCTTCTTCTATCGTTCTAATGATCTCATTGTTCGCCTTAGAAAGATCGATACCTATCGACTCTCCTATTTCCTTTGTCATAAGCACCTCCTCCTTTAATCTTTCTTCTAGTTTCTCCACGTTCGTATTATTGTCTATCCCACCACCTACAACCGACTCAGAAAACCCCTTAATATCTTATGAGTTGTGATAACTATTATTGAGGTCAAGATACCCCTTATCCTTCGGTTCATAGTCTGTCTCATCCAATTGACTAGGTCTCAAGTGGTCCTTTGACTTGTCCAAAATATTAGGCTTATTATTTAAGCCCAACAACCCATTTAGAGAGAATGGGTCTGATTCCCTTGGTCTCTTTTTGGGCCTACTGGGCAGCCCACTGAATTTATTTAGCCATTCATCATCAAAGTTGAAGTTCCCTTCTGATTTATCAATATTGTTTTGAAAGTTAGAAGACGAGAATTCGAAGGATTTATCCGGGCCAACCTGATCCTTATGGTTCCCCCCTTTACCATTAAATGACCCATAGCCAAAAAAAGGATGGCTCTTATGTTCCCCATGTACGTAACTCTTTTCAAAATTCTTTTTATCCCCATGCATTGCCTTTCCGTCTTCCTTCCCCGGGGCACTCAACTCCCCCTCTTCCATGTCCGATGATGATTTGAATTCTTCCTCAGCATGTTCTCTGACTTCTTTCCGTCCAGGCCCCGCCGAATTAACTCTTTTGTTGTTGCTAATCACGCAATCAGGACTCCAATTGTAGTTTTTTTCTATTAGCCAAACCTTGAATTTATTTCCTCTCCATGTTAAGAAAACTGCCTTCTTAACTTCATTTCCATCTCCGACTAACACTCCGACTCCTTCCACTGACTTGTTCTTCTCGTCATCATCCGTTGTCGACGGCAAAATAACTTCCCCTATGAGTTCTCCAATTTTGTTGTATGTTGAGGCTGAAGCAAGGTGTAAGGGGACACCGTGAATACCAACCCACGCAAGCCTCTTGAATGGAAGAATCTGACCCGACCAAATCTCCATACTAGAGAAGTGGATCTTCCACGTATCTTCCTTGAGGATGAAAGCTTGAGCAGCTTCCTTGCTCGAAAAGGATACTAGGATACATAATCCTCCTATATATCTCATCTCCATTCCTATTCCCTCTAGGCCTCCCAGGAAAGTATTGATATTAGTAAGTACGTTTAAATTAATGCACCATGCTACCACTGTCTTTCCATGGAACTTCGACATCGCCGTTTCCACCCTATCCATATTAATGGTTTTAACAATAGACTCCGTCCCACCTGTTTCCGCCACTACAACTCTATATGAAAACCCAAACTGTTTATCTCCCCGGCTACCACCAAGGTTGGCCTTGTGACCTTCCGTGCTACCCTTATCCTTCTCATGAGGTTTAGTGTTCAACGTCTTCCTTTTCAAAATGATTCCCGCCTTTTCATTTTCCTCTGCGTGCCTAGCCACGTTAATGTTAAGTGTAAATCCTCCCATTTTAATCGATCTCAGGTTCTCTTCCATCTCCTTCTAGTTCCTCACCCCTTTGAAGCTCACAAAACCAAATCTGTGCCCATCTTTGTTCCTCCATCTTGCAATATATACCCCCCAAACTCCTTGTAATCTTTGAGTCTTGATGCAAGGTCCCAAGGTCTACACCTATCGGGGATGTTAGACACAAAGAATTTGATTACCTGGTTCCTCCCATCTTCCTGATGTTGTCATCTACCTTGGTCTCTATGGCTTTTCCTGTTTCGAACTTCCTGCCATTCTCCTTTTTCTCTCTCCTTTTCTCTCTCACACATAGTTTTAGCTAATAAAGTAGTCATTGGCGTAACTAATAACTCTTAAAGACCTATGAGTTTATGGCATCAATGGTTTTTAAAAAGTAGAGACAAGAAAAACTAACTACTAGAAAAATCAACATTAAATTTACTATACGACCAATCATCTTATAATTTTAAATAAATCATTGTTACTCATTAATTAAAATAGAGTTGCTAGGAATTAATAAGGTAATACCAAGTTTCAATATTTTAATTATAAAAGAAATAAATAAAGACTATAATGGCTCATCATCAAATGTATTGTACGAGTGCAAACAGAGAAGATCGACATTTTCACGAACGCATGACCTGACAACTTCACAATGGATTATGCACATGCCACATCTTCATTGTGCGTTGCATAGCTAGTGCATTTGTGGATGGCCTTAGAGCGTCCTCAATGCATTGGACTCTTAAAGTTTAATACACCAACACATTATAGACACATCATCATTATACTTTTTTATATAAAATATTTCACAATGCATTAAACCATTCACTTCTTATTAAACTCTTACACAATCATATTATTTTAATAATTTATCTTTCTATATATTAAAAAAGTTACAAAATGGCCCACTCAATAGTAAATATACGGTTTGTTCAGAGAGATACCTTCAATAAACTCTTACAAGTCTTACAATTCTTTGAATCAATTAAATGTTGCCACCTATTTATTTCATTTCTATTGAACTTGCTTATGTGGAGCATTGTGGATGCCCTTATACAAGGGTTAATTTCAAGGACAGATGTCAAGCCTTTTCACACCTTAATGTTTAATTTTTCTGAAGTTACTTTGAAAATTTTTAAATTTGAAGACATTATATATAACTGATCGGATATGCAAACACTAGAAGAAAAAATGTTACATGGAAAATTTGTTACATAGGTAATAAATTCGTAAAATTTGTCGGCATATAAATCGAAAACTTGCAAAGCGAATCCATATTTTTAATGAACCTAATTGGAGTATTTTTATTTTAAAGATTATACACTATTGTCATTATATACAGGTATTCGTCTTACATACTACAACCTGAATAGATAGTACAAATATACAAATATTTCAATATAAATTAAGATTTTGAATATTGAACGATAAAGAACAACCTCTTTTATGTTGTTAAAATGAAATGAGATGCATTTTTTTAATTTTCTAAAAACGATTTGAGCATCATAATTAAATGTTCCAAAGACATGCAATGAAGTAAAATATAGAGTAAACTCCAAAATACATCCCTGTTTCGCACCATACATCCCTCTAGCAAAAGTTTCAACAGATACATCACTCCGTTAGTAAAAGTTAACCTATATACATCCATCAGTTAAAATAAGGACTAACGGTGCAAATTATTTCTCCGTTATCTCCTAACGAGATATAAAATATTTACACCGTTAGTCCTCTGGGTTAACGTTATTTGCATCGTTAGTCCTTTTAATGTTTTCGTCCGTTTTTATCCGTTTTTTTTACGTTTTCGTCCGTTTTTTACGTTTTTGTACGTTTTCTTACGTTTTTATCCGTTTTTTTACGTTTTCTTCCGTTTTTTACGTTTTCGTCCATTTTTTTATGTTTTCGTTCTTTTATTTACGTTTTTGCCCTTTTTTTACGTTTTCGTCCGTTTTTTATTATTTCGTCAGCTTTTTTTTACGTTTTCGACCGTTTTTTTACGCTTTCTTCTTTTTTTTTTACGTTTTCGCTCGTTTATTTACATTTTCGTCTACCTTTTTACGTTTTTGTCCCTTTTTTTTTACGTTTTCATCTGTTTTTTTTATTCGTTTTTGTCCGTTTATTTACGTTTTTGCTTTTTTTTTTTATGTTTTCGTTCGTTTTTTACGTTTTTCATTCGTTTTTTAACGTTTTCGTCCATTTTTTTTACGTTTTCGCCTGTTATTTTACGTTTTCGTCCATTTTTTTACATTTTCGTCTATCTTTTTACGTTTTTCGTCTGTTTTTTATGCTTTCGTATGTTCTTTTTTACGTTTTCATTTGTTTTTTCACTTTTTATCTGTTTTCATACACTTTTATTCGTTTTCCTCGATTATTCTGCGTTTTCATCCATTTTTCTTACTTTTTTATCCGTTTTTATCCATTTCATACATATAATATGTGTGAAAACGGATAACAATTTATGAAATTAGATAAAAACGTATGAAAATGGATAAAAACGTTAATAAACGGTCGAAAAAGTAAAAAAACTGGAAGAAAACGTAAAAAAAGGACAAAAACATATAAAAGCTGACGAAAATGTGAAAAAACAGATGAAAAAGTTAAAAAAAAACAAGCGAAAACGTAAAAAAAAACGAACGAAAACGTAAAAAAACAGAAGAAAACGTAAAAAAACGGACGAAAACGTAAAAAGGGGGCAAAAACGTAAATAAACGCACGAAAACGTAAAAAAACGAATGAAAACGTAAAAGACGGAAGAAAACGTAAAAAAAGGGACAAAAACAGAAGAAAACGTAAAAAAAGGGACAAAAACGTAAAAAAACGGACAAGAACGTAAAGAAACAGACGAAAACATTAAAAAGGACTAACGGTGCAAATACCGTTAACCCAGAGGACTAACATTGTAAATATATTATATCTCGTTAGGAGATAACGGAGAAATAATATGCATCGTTAGTCCTTATTTTAACTGAGGGATGTATATAGGTTAACTTTTACTAACGGAGTGATGTATCTGTTGAAACTTTTGCGAGAGGGATGTATGGTGCGAAACAAGGTAAACCACAGGGATGTATTTTGGAGTTTACGTAAAATATATTTAGAATGAAGTCACACACAAATCAATGCTACCGAGTAAAACAATGACGATCAAAAACACAACTCACACATGCAAATCAATGCTACCGAGGTTTGTTGAGAACTATATATAGTCGTGGGTATGCAACCATGTCATCAGAAAAAACATCGTAAGGGATTACCCAGCGTTACAAATACAATTTGTTGAAAGCAAATTATTCGCCGCCAAGCTATTGTTGAAAACTAGACACCGTTGCCGCTAAATACGGATACTCGACTAGTTGTCTCTGTTTACACAACTTTCATTAAATATATACCTATATTATTTGCAATATTAAAGGCCATATTCCTGAGCTTAAGTTTGAAAGGTAGCTCTTGATGACGACGGTGAGAAGCTAACGATGGCAGCAGTAGATGGTGCGGCGGTGTTGCCTTGAATAATGGTGGCAACGTTGTTGGTCGACACAACGATGTCTATGGTGACAGTGGCTTTCACATGTAAGAAAATGAGATGGCATGCTATGCTTACTTCATTATGTGGTCCACTATCTTATAATAATTAAATATAGAGACTTATCATTAAACTAATGATTAGTGATATTTGATGGAGTGTATATACAAAAAAAAGTGGAGTGTAAACACATAGCCTTTTTCTTATCTTTTGAAAAGAGACTCTAATGGCCCAAGAGAATCTTTTTTATATTTGCCGCAAAATGTGGTGCAATATAGTGTTGTTCTCTGACTTGGCATGCTTTCTTAGGGTGGTGGTAACCATGCCTAATTAGTTTTTCATGCCTAATCACTCACCAATAGATTTTTAGTGGCAACCATGGCTAACTCATACCTCATCTATATATATATTTTTTAAACAATTTAATAAAAACATAATATTTTATTAATACTTAAAAGAAAATTATATAATACTTATTAAAAAAAACACTAGTCATCAAGGTATGGTAAGTCTTGAGCGTCGACATACTTAGTAAGATCATAACGGAGAAGGTGATGGATATTTTCGTCTAGTAACTCCGGTAGTACATTCGGGTCATAACTCCGGTAGAAATGTTTTTGTTTGAGTAAAAATAGAGATGTTTTCGTGTGTGAAATAATGTTAAATGAGTAGTGTTTAAATAGGTAAAAAAAAGTAATTTTTTTAATGCAAGTTAACGGCTATATTGACTAGCCTAACGGCTAGTTCTTGTTGATGTAGAATCGGCAAAGAATGCCGAATTTGGTCCAATTCATACCACATCGAATGATGCCTAGGAGGAGGCAATGGGCATGCCGATCGGTATGCATGATGCCGAATCTATGCCTAAGAGTGTTGCCAGTCCCCTTATGGCTATTCGTGCTTCACACTCTGCACATTTAACTAAGTGTTGTCATCTTTATTTTTTAAAATCTTTTCATCGTATAAGAATAGTCAACTAAAGATGTGACACACAATATTAGAAAACCCGATGTCAACGAATGGCACCCTTACGTGAGTTTTTTGTTTCGTCTTAGTAGTTTTAAACCTTACGTATTTAACAAAATGAGTGTTTTCAAAATAATTTAAAAGTACGGGAGTCATTGAGTATACTCAATCTCTATTCTCATTCAATTCTACCAACCAATTTAATCAATCAATTATGTCCTAAGATCTTATATTTAGCCCCCTATTTATAAAACCACAATCACCACCAATTTTTTAAACTCAAAATTTAACACCACCACCATCACCCACTCACCGCCCCGTCCAAAACCCCACAAGCCGGACTCCCGCTGGAGCCGCCACGTGCGTCGACTATGAGGGTTTGTTTTTTCTTAATTTTGTGTTTTTCCAGCGACTTCCCGGCAACATGGACCACCACCCTTGTGAATGTGTTCTCTTTTTAAAATGATTATTCATAGTGAGTTGTTGTTCCAGTACTTGATGCACTAAATTGTATTAGATTTCATAAGTTTGTGCTTTTTTGGGGATTGGACAATGAAACATTTTAAATACTATATTATCTTAAATAAAGTTAAAAATACTCATTTTATTAAATAAAATTTAAAACTACTATGATTAAACAAAAAACTCATCCTTACGTTTTGTAAATTCGTTCGTCCTATTATAAGTGACAATTATACACGCTTTTTTTTTTTTTTTTTTTTAATGTTCTATCATGTATACCTTATTTCATCTCTACAATTATATAGACGTTTATTTGGTAATAGCTTCAAAAAGGGGTCAAGAGGTTCAAATAGTTTAAAAAGAAAAGGTCCACAAATGGTTAGAAAATGGGGTTTTGGGGGGGGGCTCAATTTCTTCTTCATCATCATCTCAAACTCAAAACCTTAATAGTAGCATCCTTAGCACAATCAACAAGGGTGGTCATCGTTATTTCTCCACTGGAAACAATGATAATAATAATAACAAATCATCATCATGATGGAACATTTCATCATTAGGTGGAAGAGGAGAAGAAAGTATCGAATCTCTGTTTTCGTTTAGTACTATCCAAGAACAAGAATCTTCTAAGGTATCGAGTCCTAATGATAATGATGATAATGGGGTTTTCGCGTTGTCGGACCAAGAGGATAATAATGAAAAGAAACAAAAACAAGAGGAAGAAAATAGATTGTTGGATGAAGAAGCCAAATCTTTATCTGATGTTCTTAAAGGTATACCTGTCTTTTTTATCTTGTTAGCCTAATAAGGTTAATGTCATTGGCTAGTACTAGGTTAATTTCTGCGATGTTGGTATGTAGAATGATTGGTTCTAGTACTAGGTGCATTTAAGAACAAACTAAGGGGGTGTTTGTTTCAGCTTATATGTGAGCTTACGAGATTATTTGATTTCAGCTTCTATTTGATAAGCTCTAATTTTTACGGCCTATTTTGAGACTTATGAAAATAGATAGTTGGATGAAGAAGCTAAATCTTTATCTGATGTACTTAAAGGTATACCCCATCTTTTTAAACTTGTTAGCCTAATAAGATAAATGCCATTGGCTAGTACTAGGTTAATTTCTGCGATGTTGGTATGTAGATTGATTAGTTGCGGACCGACCATGTTTGACATTATCCGTGGACCTTACTACTATGCTCAACTTTTTGTTTAGTGATTTTGCATAACTTAGTTTAGCTTTAATTTTTCCGTGGACCTTGTTTAACAAAACAAAAGATTATTTGTCCCACATTGGTATAGGATGAGAAATTTGAGCGTTTTAAGTTGTTACTTGTTAGCCTAACATTACCGTCATATACTAGTACTAGGAGCGATTTGCCTTACTCTAGTTTAGGTTTAATTTGTGCGATGTAGAATGATTGGTTGTGGACCTTGTTTAACTAAACGGAAGATTTTTGTAACAATCCGTCCCACATATATTTGGGATAAGAAAATTTTTGGTAAGTCTAAATAGAGGTTCAATTCTTGCTACGTGCAAACAACTCTAAAGTGGCCAACCTAACCTTCCCAAAAACTAATTTGGTGGGCTCTAAATCTAATCTTGTGAATTAGTCGGGCCAAAAGGTCAGAAACCATGGTTGTCTAGTGCCGTTAAAGCTTATTATTTATTAAATCTAATAAGTAAAAAACTAAAAATGTAGTACTTAATGGTAAACTTTCTTTTATGTTCTAGGGGGTGTTTGGGTAAGCTTATATGATGCGCTTATTAGCATATATGACTCAAATAAGCTCAGACCAAGTGTTGGCTAAGCTTAAATAAGGGGTTTTTTATAAGTTCCAAAATTGTTAGCCTAAGATTAATGTCATAGATTTGTACTTGGTTAATTTGTGCGATGTTGGTATGTAGAATGATTGGTTGTGGACCTTGTTTAACAAACAAAACATTATCCGACCCACATTCGTAACGCTAGGGACAGAACCATTACACAAGTGCATTTAAGAAAAGAAAAAAAACTAAACAAGTATAAAAACACAATTTCTTTGGACCAGGTGCATTTAGGGAAAATAGAGGTCTTTTACAAAAATTAACACTACGCTACAAATATCCATGGTAATGGTATATGATAAGAGTTTTGAGTTGAAACCTCATCCATTGCTTTGGGCTTTGGGGAACAATGCTATTTTAAACAACATCATCACTATTTGTAATCATTTGGATCATAGTTTTTGGAACTCAAGACAAGTCTTGACAAATCTAATAGCTTTAAGTAAGGTAAAAATTGAATAACAAGTGTGCACGGGTAAACTTGAAAGAAGGTTGGTGCTGTTTAACCTATTTGCTAAGAGACTATTTTATCTGATGTGGTTTACACGTCATTGATGCTTGTAAGTGCTACATGGTTATGGTTGTTGATTACCTGTCTAGTTTACATTGATGTTGATTGAACTGTTTAAATATTGATTGTATATCATTAATTACTACTAATATAGAGTAGGGGTGGCAATTCGGGTCGGGTTCGGGTTGACAAGTTGTCGGGTCAGAAAACCCCAACCCGAACATGACCCATTTAAATCGTTCGGTCAGCTATGTTAACCCTAACCTGTTTACACATAACCCGAACCTGACCCATTTAACCCGTATATATACTTGGATTGCTGGGTTAATCAGGTTACACGGGTTGAATAGGTTACATGGGTTTCAGGTTGACCCATTTAACTCGTATATATACTTGGGTTGGCGGGTTAAATAGGTTACATGGGTTGAATCGGTTAAATGGGTTTCGGGTTGACCCATTTAACCTGTTTTATATACAAAAGTTGGCACATTACACGAGTTAAACAGGTTAAACGGGTTTGCGGGTCAACCCGTTTAACCCGTTAAACCTGTATTATAAAATATAAATAATCTTTAATTTAAGAAAAAAAAAAATCTTAAACGGGTTGGCGAGTCGACCTACTTAATTTATTCCCAACCCGAAACTGACCTGTTTAATAAATGGGCTAGATGGGTCGACCTAAACCTGACCCAAAATCTAATGTATGCATTCTATCAAAGAGAGACTTGTAATGTAAAGCATAACAGGGCATGACTGTCACCCTCTAAACTGTCATACCCGCTGCGCGGCGGGCAGCAGCAGGGTCATGCACACGGGTGAAGTTGACCTTGTGCATGCTTTTTTAGGGGAAATTTCTTGAATCAAACAAGGAACAAATGCATGTCAGCATGTGTATGTATGCATGTAGGTATCCATATGCCGTAAAGACCTTATATGAAAGGGTCTCAAGTTTTGGTTACACCATCATAACCTTTTTAAAATAATTTATGTTACCCTTAAGTCTCGTTTAGGTTCTGGTTTGGCTGTATTTGTGTTGATTTAAAATTGGCTTGATCCCACCCGTGCCATAAGCCGATTTTTAGGTCTACTGTGTGGCTGTATGCTCCACCAAATTGGAGCTGGGCAGCTCACAAACTAGGCCTATGCAACATGTAAATTGTATATATGTATGCTCCTGTTAGATTCATATGCATGTGACTTGAACATTTAAGGTTCTACTCCTTGCTTTTTTGACCATTACTCACATATCTTAGTTTATAATGACTCTAAAAGTTAAGAGTTCTATCTATGCCGGCTTTTCATAAGTAAGATTCAGAATGCAAAATACTAAACAAGTAAGTTTTAGGTAACATCCAAATGGATAATGCCTAAAACTATTAGGTATCGTCACTCTCGTGATGTTAGTGCATCAACAAATAACCAAGGACCTTTTTTTGTAGAATTGAAAGAAAAATAAGTGAACCACACATCACGTGTTTCTGTATGGTTGGTCAGGTTCTGGGTTGGCTTACTAGGTTCAACAGCTCAAACCGAGCTATACATATTCCTAGTTTCCATCTCGGAAACATGCCCGCTCACCTCAAAGTCTTACTTAGTTAGAGGCCAAAGTTCATTCCGGCTAGCTCTAGTGTTTTTTTTTTGCTGTTGTAATATAATGCTCTTTAACTATTGTCTATATGTGGTGCATACTCTCATGAAAGTTTAACCATAATGCTTGACCACAGGCCCAGATCATGCATTTGGCGACTTAATTGCTGCCTCGGGAATTACAGATGACATGATTGACAGTTTAATGGCCCTCAAGGACTTAGACGATGTTCCAGGATTGCCCCCACTAAGCACAATTGAGGATATGCGTTATGAAAAGAACACGCGCAAGTCCACAAGAGCTGACATAGAGCGACAGAAGCAAGAGGAAATTGCGAATGCACGCGTTAGACAAGTTGATAGTCAAGGTAGGGCTTATGGGACTGGAAAAAGGAAATGTAGTATTGCCCGTGTCTGGATTGAACCTGGTGACGGTAAATTTCTCGTAAATGACAACCAGTTCGATGTCTATTTCCCTATGCTTGATCAACGAGCTGCTCTTCTTCGTCCTCTCACTGAGACAAAAACATTGGGTCTTCCGGATGTTAATTGTACTGTCAAAGGCGGTGGTGTATCAGGTTTGAAGCCTTATTTTTACATTGTTTATTCTATTTACATTGTTTAAATTATTTATGTTGAATATTTAAATTGTTTCAGTTAAATATGATTATTAATTACTATAACTCACAAATATTATCTACATAGTTTCTAGAAATTGATTAAGTTAAAAACATTAGACTACTACTTTCGGCAATTGTTGACTCATTTTATTTACTTGACACAGGTTCATTTTTAGGTTTGTTTGTAAGTTTCACTCGTTCACTGTCATAGATAGATTCTAAATAAATAGCCCTGAATTCAAGGACGTGTTGAATTGCCACATTTACATGATTCTGAACCTGGATGTAAACTATCATATCAAAATGTTAGTTCTATAAGGTGATGCAACTGTACTTTCAAAATTGCTTTCCTTAACATTTGAATTCGAACCTCATGCTTACTATTATACCAGTTAATTTTTTAGTCAGTGCCATTTATTTTTGGATCCTTAAGCTACCTTACGCACGCAGAGTGTGCTTATGATGTTATTTGTAACTTGATTTTTATGTTCTCGGCATTACTTCTGTCTCATATTGCTATAATTTATCTTACATCACTTTTTTTTTTTTTCGCAAATTCCCATTAATATTATCTCCAGCTTCACTGTAGTTCCGGTTTTGATTTGCATAGTATTTTGTTTTTAGAA
>OU343222.1:23885330-24011448 GCA_910596185.1 Chrysanthemum makinoi
TTTAAAACTAGAAAATACACTTTGAAACATGTTTATATAAAGCTGTCCCATTTGGTTAAATCACGGGAAAAATAGAGTAAGTCAAAGAAGTAAGATTTTTAGTAGAAATATAGAAAAATAGACTCAATTACGAGCGTGGTTGCTTGAATGGGTTAAAGCGATTCATTATAACGAAGAAACTACGTTAGTTTTAAGTTGAGTGTCGGAAACTAATTTCCTGAAAACAAATAAAGCTGTTAGACAACTTTCAAGAGGTAAATTCGAGTACTAAACGTTAACTAGAGTATCCAAAGTACTAAAATTAGGTTAGTATACTTAAATACGAAACCGGGGATATAAAGAACTTAAGAAACGGAGCTAAAACGACCAAGATACATTGATTTAAAGTTACGACTACGATAACTATTTTTTTAAGTGTCAAGATATTTTTTTTAGTGTCAGGAGCACTTTTGCGAGTGACCATGTTCAAGCCCGTTTTTCTCATAGATAGAGTCCGTTATGGAAAAATTATAGCAGAGATAAAAGTAAAGTAGACATGACCTATTTTCTAAAAAGTCCAACCATTTGTCAAACGGATCTATAACGAATAAATTATAACCTCGTAAACTTGCCCGAAAACTGCCCAAAATCCACAAAAATAGCGTGAGTACCCAACTTCGAGGCTATTTTTATGTAGGATCGGGTCCGATTGAGCTGAAGTTCAGTTTATGACTTTTGTAGACCTTGTTCCATACTCCCAAAATCCCTTGAGTTCAGTCCCAAATATTGAATTTACGTCGTTTTATGACTACTCGTCTGAGGTCACTTATCCATTTTGACAACTTATAGAAATATAAAAATTATCGTTATAAAGTGCGTCGGTGGTTTTCCACGGTACATATTAACGAGACCACTACAATTTAATTACGAAAAATACTTGTTAAGACGTTTAAAGCGTAAATAACGACTAATAATATAAGTCATCGACGTAACTACATTTTTCACAACTAAGCCATTATGCAAACATGTACGGGTGATATGACCTTTTATAAAAAAATTGCACACGCGACATTTTTCTGTCAAACCTAAGCCATATTAATTATTTAGGTTGCGGTTAGAGTCACCGAACCTCGATTTCCGTGCACATCATTCCAACTTGCATTACCCTACTCAAGGTGAGTTCTCGTAGCCCCACTTTTTATATGTTTTCCTTGGGGTGGAAATGGTACTAAATGCTTTTCAACTGTTTTTATGCTGTGAACTATTGTTTTACATGATTTTGGACATATATGTGTGATGATGCGATTATGTGCGATAAAATGTTATGTTACGTGTGGACATGCAAGCTGTGCAAGTATTAACTCTGTTGAGCCCGAAACATTTTGATAGATCTATCGGGGTAGCTCCCCGATTATACTCGTTTATGTGTGTGACAATCGTGGTAGGTTGATTGTGCGACACTATTTTTTACTTGTGCTTATAATTGGTTATCATGCTCACTTTTTGTCCTACAATATGTATTCACAACTCGGTGGTTTTACTCTTAAACCTACGAGCTCACCAACAATATGTTGGCGTTTTCTAGTATCATTTTCAGGTGATCATTATTAAGGTATTTGAAGGCATGATTATTGGAGTCAAAACATTTGATACATCGCTACCATGTTTTCAAGACGATAAGACTTCAAACAAGACATGTTGCACTTTTAAATTTTTAAACGAGAAATGTTTTGTAAACTATTATTGTAACAAATATAAGGTATGAATCTATGATGTTATGCGATGTGCCTTTCCCAGTTACATCCCGTGTTTCCGCCGTTGACGGGGTGTGACACTACTAACCTCAACAACACCAATATCTTCATTAGCATCTAAGGACTCTTTAATCACATATGGAGCTTCTTCACTTGGCCATGATAGAACTATATCTAGTTTCTCTTCAATGTTCAGCCTTTTCCCTGCAATTATCTCAAAACGAGCCTCCATTATACGGGCTATAGAACAGGCTTCTCCTAAAGTTGTAGGCGCTAACCTTAACAGTGCACATGGTAGAAGCGGTTTAAGTCTGCGAGATATACATCGATTTAAGTAATGATTCAGAGATCCATGTTACTCAATTTTCAAGTACCACAAACTCACTCTCATATTCGGTCACCATACCCATTTGCAAGAGCTTAGAGAGTGCGTATTTCGCGTCCCGATCGCTGCTGCCTGATGCCATGAATAATACTCAAACGATTAATAACTTCCAAATTTTTTTTTTGATGAATAGTACCCGTGATGAACAGTACGGATGAACAGTACACGATGAACATTAACGGATGAACAGTACGGGGGTGAACATTACGAGATGAACAGTATGGATGAATAGTGCACAGATGAACAGTACCTATAAAAGTAACGATGAACAGTAACTTTTTTTTCTTTTTTTTTTCTTTTTTTTTTAAAATTAAAATTGGAACCCTAATTTGGTAGCCCTCTCAACGAGGGCTCTCAATGAAAGCACCAATTGATACGACCCGGTTCGGGGTTGTATCGAGATAAGGCACCACTTCAAGCGTGTGCGAGCTCCTTAAGAAATATAAGAGAAGAACTAGAGAATTATTGATCTTAAACTTGATTGATTATAATAAATGATTACAAGAGTATTTATAAGACAAAGTAGGGTAAAACCCCTAAGACCTTAATAGGCCATGGGCTCGGGCCCAGGCGTATCATCCCACCCGGCGAGATTTGATGCTTCTGTCAAAGCTTCTCTCCATTTCCCAGCAGCCTTCTTCTTATCGTGTTGGGCAAAGGCGACTTTTATTGCCCCACTTTGTTTTCGGACTTCGGTGGGTTCCACATCAAAGAAGACAGAATAAGCAGTCTGCTCAGCTGTCTTTTGGCACTCCATAATCTTGACAAGCTCATCTAGACACCAAGATGAAGATGCATATGTCTTTAAGAAAACAATGATGAAAAACCTTGACTCTTCAATGGATTTGAGGAGTTGATCGTTGATCCTTTCCCATTTCTCGATTTTCTCATCATCCTTGTAAGTTTCAATGCCTTTTTGCTTAAGAGCTTCATAAAGATGGCCAACAAAGTTCTTGCGAGTGTCTTCACCCCTGAAACTCAGAAAAACATCATACTTAAACCTCTTTTGAATGGATGAAGTTGAAGTGGACACCATTAGTTTTGGTCTTGAGATGAGTTAGAAGAAGATTCTTCTTTTTTTGTTGAAGATGAGTTAGAAGAAGATGCCATTAAATAAAGGAAAAAAGCCAAAAATACTCTATGTACTTCTCGTGAAAACTCATTATGCTTTCTCAACTTTTTTTATTGTCATTATACTTAACGTTGTTTTCATTTTCGACTCACTATGCTTAATTACTTCTTCTTTCTAACATTAAAAGACAATAGTACCCTTTTCTTCTTTACCACACATCACCACCACCTCTTCTTTACGACCATCACTCATGACCTTCAATATTCTAGCACGCAAATTAGTGAGGGTTTAGGGTTTGCACGGAATCGTTATGCATATGAAATTCATTTAAGTTCTCTCTGGTGTCGACATTGGTGACTAATTAAAAATCGTGGTTGTGATACTGAGAATGTCGATTGCTCATACATAAATCAAGATCCGTAAAGATGGCTGATGCACCATTTGTGGCTTCATTCTCCTCAAGAGGACCTCGATTGATAATGCCAAACATCCTCAAGGTATTCACCCTCTCTTCTACTCAACCTTATTAGAAATAGTTTGTATCCGGACTCGGTATATTGGTGCATACTCAAAACTATCTAGCATGATGGCCATCCATTCTATGACAAGCGGTTTGTGGATTACCAAATAGCATCCGGAACATCAATGGCGTGCCCTCATGTTCTCAGCGGTGAAACCTATGTTAAATCCTTTCACCCGACAGTGGTTTCTTTGCGATCAAATCGTCTCATGAAAACGCTCTCATGATATCTTGTTATTAACAGGTAAAGAAGAGGTGGTGGTGATGGTGGGTAAAGAAGACAAGGGTACTATTGTCTTTTAATGTTAGAAAGAAGAAGTAATTAAGCATAATGAGTCGAAAATGTAAACAACGTTAAGTATAATGACAATAAAAAAAGTTGAGAAAGCACAATGAGTTTTCTGACGAGTATAAATGATACAGGCTTTCCTTAAATAAAAGTAATAGATAAAGCCTATTAGCATTAGCATCAGCGTAATTCCTAACATGTAAATCACTGTTAATGAAGTTATGGATGAAGGATCGGAGGAGAAACTTAATATCTTGCTCAAGGACATTACTACAAACTGAAATGGTGTAATAAGAAAGAGAACTGTAGCTGGAAATTAACACCCGCACGTGAAGGCGCGTGGCCGGGCTTAAAATGACTCGGTTTGAGGTGGGTTGCGCTGGTGTTTAAATGCCAAAAATATGCGAGGTTGGCTGTCCGCGGTAGCGTGAAAGCGTCAGTTGGATTCGGTTGTCGTGGCGATGGTGGTGGTGATCGTGTGTTTGACTTTTGAGAAATAAGAAAGGAAACGTTGAGAGATAGGAATGGGATATTAAAATAGACAAGATGGACACGAATATCTTATTTTACTTGGACATATTATTGCAACGACTTTTTCAACTTTCAAGAGTAGTCCCACGCACGTTAATAAGTCGTCACAAGAAATTTTCTTAGCTTTCACAATAAAGAAATATTATAGTAACCCTTAGCCATAGTCAAGTCAAAATTTTGTAACAACAATAGAAATATAATGGAAACTTATCTGTGAATCTATGATGATAAAAGAAATATTTCAGCATAGTTAACTAAATTATATGTCGATCTCAAAAATAAAGAGAAAAAAATTATAATATCAACATAAAATTCATAAATATCCTTCTTTAAACACAATTATAATATAAATTCTTATAATGTTGATAAACAAGTAAACAAGAATCGCGCTTCTCTATAAGTATGATAAGTATTAAAAAATAAAATTTTATGGGTTTAAGAATGACTTTCATATCATTAGCAAATCTAAGGGATGTTTTTGTATATCGTGGATGTTAACTTTTGATGAGTTTAGAAACTATTTTTAATTATTAAATTTAAGAAGTTTTTTATTACTCCCTCCGTCTCATATTGACTGTCCACTTTGAATTTTCTTGGTCTTTCATTTCTAACTTTAACCTTAAATATTTTTAATTGTGTTATATAATATTTGATGCAAAATATATGAATAGATTGAGTTTTAAATGTATTTTTTATTAGTATAATTTTTATTAAATATTATATAACACAAATAAAAATATTTAAGGTCAAAGTTAAGAAAGAAAAAGTTAAAAAGTTAAAACAGGAAAATTAATATGGGACTGAGGTAGTAGTATTTTTTCTTCTATTTGGTAAACTATAAAAAGTAAAGAGACTTAGGTATTTTTTTTCTTTTTTTTTAAATTAAAAAATAATATTAAAAAAAAATTATTATAGTAATTTGCAAATCAGCAAATGTTGATAATAATTTGCAAGTTGGTAAATGCTTTTTTAGAATGTTGGTGTTAATATCATAAACTAATTGTAAGTTGGCAATTGTTAATAAAATTCCTTATAAATTTCTTTCTTGTTGATCATTAAATTTAAATATAAGCATTTGGGTGCATGTACCTTTACCTGATATTATTATTTGGTCAATTTGTATCATTATCATATTATTTATCAAATTACACCTCCGTATACAGGGCTATTGGGCTTACCATAATAGACCGTGAATTGAATTGAACTGAGCAATATCTCGGTCAAGCCCTCAATCCATCCTTTTCTTCATATTCGGTCATCGATATGGTTCGATACGGTCTTACGTAACCTCTTACGTGTTTCTAAAAAAAGAAAATACAAGAAAACGCAAACATACTTCCACCTTTTACCAAATAATCACCCAAACAACCACTAACAAGGTAGCCTATCGATTAGATACGTCCTCACAAGAGGTCTCGGGTTTAAACTTCTCTAGCTACATATTTAGGGGTAGCTAGAATCAGTCACGGGATATCTCGGTTAGGCCACGTACTACATATGAGTTAAAGACTCGACTTCTGTGGATAACCTCCACAAATAAAACCTCAACCGTTATAACATAATCACTCGAACACTCAATACTTAACACTCAACACATATCCGATCTCCACCCCTTTTCCATGGCGTCAAATAAATTCGACCACGTTCACATCTCATTTCACCAAACAACAAGGAAATAACAAAGTAAACACTAAACTCTCCTTAAAACCCGTAAAACCCTGCAATTTACATTATCTTAAAAGTAATTTGCAAAAAAATGCCTTTTTGGTCTGGTCATATTGCATGTGCATTCCTTACAACTTTGAAAGTACACGTGCAATCCGTCCTAACTTTGAAAGTACAAGCGTAGTCCGTCCAAATGAGGAACTATTTAGGTATGCACCTTATCTGCATACCTGACTAGTCCCCACATTTTCTTGTAGGGATTGCGCTTGCACTCTCAAATTTGTAAAGACTACCTTTACAATCTAGCCAAACCACAAAGACAATTTTCGCATGTTACCCCTACTCAAACCAAACAAAACACCAAAACGAACCTTTTCATAATCAACACACACATCCTGGTATCCTAAAGTTGTTAAAATATTGTTGGACCGTAACTGTAATGGATTATGGTGTTTGGTACAATAAGGGTGAAATGGGGTGATAGGTGTTTGGGTATTGAAGATGATGAGTTGCATAATGAAAGAATTGTTGATGCTGAAATTGAGATTGATATTTTTATTTAGTTTATATAAATATCTGAACAGGTGTATGATGAAATATTTAAATGTTATCCACAAAGACAAGTGAAAGAAAGCAAGTGACCAAATAAATTTATGACTTTTTGGGTTTTTGTCAAGCGGACCTTTAAAATCATTACACATAGCGATGGCAAAAAAAACCCGAACTCGATACTCGATGGAGAACTTGAAAACCGTTTTTTTTAGCAGGGCGAGGCATGCTTTTCAGGTAATGGGGTGGGTTTCGGGTCCTAATATGGGAATCTTATTGGGTTTAGGGCGGGGACGGGGCACAACATCCACAACCCGCCCCACCTTAAAACATATATATACATATACATAAATGAGGTGAGATCTATGACAAACAAGGAGTATCCAAAGAAAAAACCACAACATCTCAACCATCAATTCACCTTTAATCCAATGGCTGAATTTAAATCCAAAAATTACAAACAAGGGCACATTAGTAATTTCACATCTCTCCATATAAGAAAAAAATGATATCTCATTTCATCTGATTATAACCTCACTTTCTCTCTCATCAATAACACCTCTCTCATCACAATAAAAACCGTCGAAAATCATCGAAAAAATCACCAGATCCCGCCAATGCGCCATCAATCTATAGCGGATCCTCCGTTGTTCCGCCATCAACTATAGTCGCGGCTATGCAACCATGTCATCAGAAAACAGTTCTTCGTAAGGGATTACCCAACGGTTACAAATATAATTTGTTGAAAGCAAATTATTCGCCGCCAAGCTATTGTTGAAAACTAGACACCACTACCGTTAGGAGCTGATACTCGACTAGTCATTTAAAATACCCGCAACACATATCCCCACACAAAGCACGCACACAATTTTTCTATCTTTTGAAAAGAGACTCTAATGGCTCATGAGAATCTTTTTTATATTTGCCGCAAAATGTGGTGCAATGTACTGTTGTTCCGTTGACTTGGCATGCTTTCTTATAGGTATCCCTCACACTCTATACATTAACTACAGTTGCGACACACAAAAAAACTCGATGTCAACGAATGTAATCCTTACGTTTTGTACATTCTTTTGTTTTTTTGAAGTTTATTTCATCTTTTACTATTATACACGATTATTATGTTCTATCATGTGTACCTTATTTAACCTTTACAATTATAGACGTTATTTCTCCACTGGAAACAATGATAATAACAAGTCATCATCTTCATGGAACATTTCATCATTAGGAGGAGGAGAAGAAAGTATAGAATCTTTGTTTTCGTTTAGTACTATCATCCAAGAACAAGATTCTTCTAAGGTATCTAACAATTCGGAATGATGATAATGATGGGGTTTTCGCGTTGTCGGGCCAAGAGGATAATAATGAAAAGAAACAAAAACAAGAGGAAGAAAATAGATTATTGGATGAAGAAGCTAAATTCTTAACTGATGTTCTTAAATGTATACCCGTCTTTTTTTTAAAGTTGTTATTAGCCTAGATTAATGTCATAGACTAGTACTAGGAGCCATTTCCTTAACTTAGTATAGGTTTAATTTGTGTGACTTTCCTTGGTTTGCAACACAAAAGATTATCCATCCCATATTGGTATAGGATATAAGGAATTTGAGCGTTTTAGTCTTAGATTAATATCATATACTAGTACTAGGAGCATTTTCCTTAATGTAGAATAATTGGTTGTGGACCTTGTTTAACAAAACAAAAGATTTTTGTAACAATTCGTCCCACATAATTCCGAGATAAGAAAAAATCTTAAACGGGTTGGCGAGTCGACATTCTTAATTTACTCCCAACCCGAATCTGACCTGTGTAATAATTGGGCTAGATGGGTCGACCTAAACCTGACCCACAATCTACTTAGACTCAACCTGAACCCGTTAATTTTCGTGTCGGTTTTAGGTCAGGTTAGAAATTGCCACCCCTAATATAGAGGACCACATGATGTCAATGGTGTTTAGTGCCGTTTGTTGATTATTTGGTTTTAATGTCAAATGAAATGGTGGGCATAGTCTAACGATCCTTAAGATGTATGCATTCTATTAAAGAGACTTGTAATGTAAAGCATAACAGGGGCATGGTATCACCCTCTAAACGCCATACCCGCAAGGCGGCGAGGCGGCCAGCAGGTCATGTACGGGTGAAGTTGACCTTGTCCATGTTTTTAGGGAAATTTCTTGAATCAAAAGGAACATATGCATGTAAGCGGCATGTGTATGCATGCATGTAGGTATCCATATGCTGCGTAAAGACCTTATATGAAAAGGGTTTCAAGTTTTGGTTACTTGTCATGACCTTTTCTAAATATATTTACATTACTCTGAAGTCTCGCTTATGTTCGATTTGGTTGTATTTGTGTTGATTTAAAATTGGTTTGATCCCACCCGTGCCATAAGCAGATTTTTAGGTCTCTTTGATGCTGTGTATGCTCCACAAAATTGTTCTTTGGCTCACAAACTAGGCCTATGCAACATGTAAATTGTATATATGTATGCTCTTGTTAGATTCATATGCATGTGACTTGAACATTTAAGTTCTACTCTTGCTTTTTGACCATTACTCATATCTTAGTTTATAATGACTCTAAAAGTCAAGAGTTCTATCTATATGACTTTTAAGTAGTAAGATTGGAATGCAAAATAAACAAGTAAGTTTTAGGTAACATCCAAATGGATAATGCCTAAAACTATTAGGTATTGTCACTCTCGTGATGTTAGTGAATCAACTAATAACCAAGGACCGTTTTTTGTAGAATTGAAAAAAAATAAGTGAACCACACATCCGCGTGTTTACGTATGGTTGGTCGGGTTCGGGTTGGCTTACTAGGTTCCATGACTCAAACCGAGCTATACATATTCCTAGTTTCCATCTTGGAAACATGTCCGCTCACCTCAAAGTCTTACTTAATGAGAGGTCAAAGTTCATTCCGGCTAGCTCTAGTGTTTTTGTTGTTGCAATATAATGCTCTTTAACTATTGTCTATATGTGGTGCATACTCTCATGAAAGATTTTTAACCATAATGCTTGACTCTGAGGCCCGGATCATGCATTTGGCGACTTAATTCTGCCTCGAGAATCGCAGATGACATGCTTGGCGGTTTAATGGCCCTCAAGGACTTAGACGATGTTCCAGATTGCCCGCTAAGCACTGTTGAGGATATCGTTATGAAAAGAACACCCGTAAGTCCACAAGAGCTAACATAGAGCGACAAAAGCAAGAGGAAATTGCCAATGCCGCGCGTTACAGGTTGATAGTCGGGGTAGGGCTAATGGACGGAAAAAGGAAATGTAGTATTGCCGTGTCTAGATTGAACTGGTGAGGTAAATTTCGTAAATGACAACTTGTTCGATGTCTATTTCCCGATGCTTGATCAACGAGCTGCTCTTCTTCGTCCTCTAACTGAGACAAAAACGTTGGGTCTTCTGTGAAAGGGGGTGGTGTATCAGGTTAGAAGCATCAAGTTTATATTATTTATTTTTATGCGGGTCAAAACTGCTCTGATTGGCTCACCAACTATTCTTATTGTTTTATTTCTGTTCATTAATTAAAATGTTTTTCGTTTAAATATGATTATAAATTACTATATGTTACAAATAGTATTTACGTAGTCTGAATAAATCTGCTAAGTTGAAAAGGTTAACTTTCGGCAAATTTTGACTCATTTGAGTTGCTTTGACACATTTTCATTTTTAGGTTTGTAAGTTTCACTAATTTACTGTCAAAGATAGATTCTAAATCAAATAGCCCTGAATTCAAGTATGTGTTGAATTGCCACCTTTACATGATTCTGATCACGGATGTAAACTATGATATCAAAATGTTACTTAGTTCCTATAAGGTGATGCAACTGTACTTTCAACATTGCTTTCCTTAACATTTGAATTCGAACCTCATGCTTACTATTATACCACTTAATTTTTAAGTCAGTGCCATTTATTTTTGGATCCTCAAGCTACCTTACGCACGCAGAGTGTGCAAATGATGTTATTTGTAACTTGATTTTTATGTTCTCGGCATTCCTTCTGTCTCATATTGGCAAATATTTTATCTTACGTCACTTTTTTTTCGGCAAATTCCATCAATATTATCTCCAACTTCACTCTAGTTCGGTTGATTATGCATAGTGTTATTATTTTTGGTTCTTTCATTTGTTTGGGGACACCAATCTAAACTTCATAAGTGCATGAAACACGTCAAATAGTCTTACATCGATGCAAATTGGAAGAAGAAACAAAAACCCTAAATAAACTACAAAGTTTTGGTTTTTGTTATAATGGTTATGGATTTAACCATGAAGAAGAAAAAAAGAGGCTTGTTTGGTATTTTTAACAAACAAAAGGCCATGAAGATGTTTTCAAAGAACATGGTGAAAGATCAAAACATGCTACAATCAATTAAGGGACGACTTCAATTGCTATTATAGCAACTGGGGATCACACTTTGGAGCAGAGATGGACATGTTTCACAAGGAAAGAATGCCATAAAGATCGAGAAGATCATGTGATCAAACCCTATGGAATAAGCGGACAAGAAGACAAGATAGATTGAGCATTTTTAGATCTTTAATAACAAGTATCAATAAACTATAAAAGAAGACATCAAGATTGAAGAGAGCATCAAGGGACAAGAAGAAGAAAGAAACTGAAGAAAGAAACTCGAAGACTTTGGCATCTCGACATTAAGGGAGAAGCTGTTGGACCGTTTTTAATGTCTTGTTGCCAAATATTAAAAGCCTACAATGCAAAGATGAGAAGCACGCAAACTATTCTTTTGGGCCACAAACCCATTAGGAAAAAAAGCAGTTATATCTTTTAGGGTTACAACGTTTAAGGAAAAGTTTGTGTCTATTATTTTTTAATGAAACGGTATACCTCTTCATAGGAATGTTCCATCTTGTATTTATAGTCACAATTATGTAACATACATTCAACCTTTCTTTCATTCATATCAGTTTCTATTTAAGGGTTCAAACCCAATCTCTTCATTTTTTATTGGATTCTTGTGTATGATATGCATGAAGTTGCTTTGATCAATTTCGATCCTGGAAACTCTCTTTAAAGACCAGCTAAGGGCATCGAGCCAAAGGGGATCAAGCAACACAACCAATTCATGCTTACAATCATCATTTAAGAGTCTTACATCGATGCCAATTGGAAGAAGAAACAAAAACCCTAAATAAACTACAAAGTTTTGGTTTTTGTTATAATGGTTATGGATTTAACCATGAAGAAGAAAAGAAGAGGCTTGTTTGGTATTTTTAACCAACAAAAGGCCATGAAGATGTATTCAAAGAAGATACTTGGCCGTCCAAGAACATGGTGAAAGATCGCTACAATCAATTAAGGGACGACTTCAATTGCTATTATAGCACTACAAGGGGATCACACTTTGGAACAGATGGACATGTTTCACAAGGCAAGAATGCCATAAAGATCGAGAAGATCATGTGATCAAACCCTATGGAATAAGCGAGACAAGAAGAAACAGTTAGATTAGCATTTTATTTTTTTAGATCTTTAATAACAAGTATCAATAAACTCTAAAAGAAGACATCAAGATTGAAGAGAGCATCAAGGGACAAGAGAAGAAAGAAAAGCGAAGAAAGAAACTCAGAAGACTTTGGCATCTCGACATTAAGGGGGAACTGTTGGACCATTTTTTAATGTCTTGTTGCCAAGATTAAAAGCTTCACAATGCAAAGATGAGAAGCACGCAAACTATTACATTTTGGGCCACAAACCCATTAGGCAAAAAGAAACGGTTATATCTTTTAGGGTTACAACGTTTAAGGAAAAGCTGTGTCTATTACTTTTTAATGAAACGGTATACCTCTTCATAAGAACGTTTCATCTTGTATTTATAGTCACAATTCTGTAACATACATTCAACCCTTTCATTCATAATATCTGTTTCTATTTAAGGGTCCAAACCCAATCTCTTTTGTTTTTTATTGGATTCTTGTGTATGATATGCATGAAGTTGCTTTGATCAATTTTGATCCTGGAAACTCTCTTTAAAGACCTGCTAACAGTGGCATCAGAGCCAAAGGAGATCAAGCAACACAACCAATTCATGCTTACAATCATCATTCAAGAGTCTTACATCGATGCCAATTGGAAGAAGAAACAAAAACCCTAAATAAACTAAAAAGTTTTGGTTTTTGTTATAATGGTTATGGATTTAACCATGAAGAAGAAAAGAAGAGACTTGTTTGGTATTTCAACCAACAAAAGGCCATGAAGATGTTTTCAAAGAAGATACTTGGCTTTCGTCAAGAACATGGTGAAAGATCAAAACCTGCTACAATCCATTAAGGGACGACTTCAATTGCTATTATAGCTTGCAAAGGGATCATACTTTCGAACAGATGGACATGTTTCACAAGGCAAGAATGCCATAAAGATCGAGAAGATCATGTGATCAAACCCTATGGAATAAGCAGACAAGAAGAGCAGTCAGATTGAGCATTTTATTTTTTTAGATCTTTAATAACAAGTATCAATAAACAATAAAAGAAGACATCAAGATTGAAGAGAGCATCAAGGGACAAGAAGAAGAAAGAATCTGAAGAAAGAAACTCAGAAGACTTTGGCATCTCGACATTAAGGGGGAACTGTTGGACCATTTTTTAATGTCTTGTTGCCAAAGATCAAAAGCCTGCAATGCAAAGATGAGAAGCCTGCAAACTATTCTATTTTGGGCCATAAACCCATTAGGCAAAAAGAAACGGTTATATCTTTTAGGGTTACAACGTTTAAGGAAAAGCTGTGTCTATTACTCTTTAATGAAACGGTATACCTCTTCATAGGAACGTTTCATCTTGTATTTATAGTCACAATTCTGTAACATACATTCAACCCTTTCATTCATAATATCAGTTTCAATTTAAGGGTTCAAACCCAATCTCTTCTGTTTTTAATTGGATTCATGTGTATGATATGCATGAAGTTGCTTTGATCAATTTCGATCCTGGAAACTCTCTTTAAAGACACGTGCGTTGGCAACAGAGCCAAAGGTGATCAAGCAACACAACCAATTCATGCTTACAATCATCATTCAAGAGTCTTACATCGATGCCAATTGGAAGAAGAAACAAAAACCCTAAATAAACTACAAAGTTTTGGTTTTTGTTATAATGGTTATCTATTTAACCATGAAGAAGAAAAGAAGAGGCTTGTTTGGTATTTTTAACCAACAAAAGGCCATGAAGATGTTTTCAAAGAAGATACTTGGCATGTCAAAGAACATGGTGAAAGATCAAAACCTGCTACAATCAATTAAGGGACGACTTCAATTGCTATTATAGCACTGCAGGGGATCACACTTTGGAACAGATGGACATGTTTCTCAAGGCAAGAATGCCATAAAGATCGAGAAGATCATGTGATCAAACCCTATGGAATAAGCAGACAAGAAGAACAGTTAGATTGAGCATTTTATTTTTTTAGATCTTTAATAACAAGTATCAATAAACTATAAAAGAAGACATCAAGATTGAAGAGAGCATCAAGGGACAAGAAGAAGAAAGAAACTTCGAGAAGACTTTGGCATCTCGACATTAAGGGGAACTGTTGGACCGTTTTTAATGTCTTGTTGCCAAATATTAAAAGCACGCAATTCAAAGATGAGAAGCCTGGAAACTATTATGTTTTGGGCCACAAACCCATTAGGCAAAAAGAAACGGTTATATCTTTTAGGGTTACAACGTTTAAGGAAAAACGTGTCTATTACTTTTAATGAAATGGTATACCTCTTCATAGGAACGTTTCATCTTGTATTTATAGTCACAATTCTGTAACATACATTCAACCTTTTCATTCATAATATCAGTTTCTATTTAAGGGTTGAAACCCAATCTCTTCGATTTTTTATTGGATTCTTGTGTATGATATGCATGAAGTTGCTTTGATCAATTTCGATCCTCGAAACTCTCTTTAAAGACACGCTACAGATGGCATCGAGCCAAAGGGGATCAGGCAACACAACCAATTCATGCTTACAATCATCATTCAGGAGTCTTACATCGATGCCAATTGGAAGAAGAAACAAAAACCCTAAATAAACTAAAAGGTTTTGGTTTTTGTTATAATGGTTATGGATTTAACCATGAAGAAGAAAAGAAAGAGGCTTGTTTGGTATTTTTAACCAACAAAAGGCCATGAAGATGTATTCAAAGAAGATACTTGGCTGTCAAAAGAACATGGTGAAAGATCAAAACCTGCTACAATCAATTAAGGGACGACTTCAATTTCTATTATAGCCTGCAAGGGATCACACTTTGGAACAAATGGAAATGTTTCACAAGGCAAGAATGCCATAAAGATCGAGAAGATCATGTGATCAAACCCTATGGAATAGCGGACAAGAAGAACATTGAGATTGAGCATTTTATTTTTTAGATCTTTAATAACAAGTATTAATAAACTATAAAAGAAGACATCATGATTGAAGAGAGCATCAAGGGACAAAGAAGAAGAACGAAAAAGAAACTCAGAAGACTTTGGCATCTCGACATTAAGGGAAACTGTTGGACGTTTTTAATGTCTTGTTGCCAAAGATTAAAAGCCTGCAATGTAAAGATGAGAAGCCTGCAAACTATTTTGTTTTGGGCCACAAACCTATTAGGCAAAAAGAAACGGTTATATCTTTTAGGTTTACAACGTTTAAGGAAATGTTGTGTCTATTACTTTTTAATGAAATGGTATACCTCTTCATAGGAACGTTTCATCTTGTGTTTATAGTTACAATTCTGTAACGTACATTCAACCCTTTCATTCATAATATCAGTTTCTATTTAAGGGTTCAAACCCAATCTCTTACATTTTTATTGGATTCTTGTGTATGATATGCATGAAGTTGCTTTGATCAATTTCGATCCTGGAAACTCTCTTTAAAACACATGCTTGTGGCATCAGAGCCAAAGGGGATCAAGGAACACAACCAATTCATGCTTACAATCATCATTCAAGAGTCTTACATCGATGCAAATTGGAAGAAGAAACAAAAACCCTAAATAAACTACAAAGTTTTGGTTTTTTTGTTATAATGGTTATGGATTTAACCATGAAGAAGAAAAGAAGAGGCTTGCTTGGTATTTTTAACCAATAAAAGGCCATGAAGATGTTTTCAAAGAAGATACTTGGCACGTAAAGAACATGGTGAAAGATCAAATCATGCTACAATCAATTAAGGGACGACTTCAATTGCTATTATAGCATTGCAAGGGGATCACACTTTGGAACAGATGGACATGTTTCACAAGGAAAGAATGCCATAAAGATCGAGAAGATCATGTGATCAAATCCTATGGAATAGCGAGACAAGAAGAACAGTTAGATTGAGCATTTTATTTTTAGATCTTTAACAAGTATCAATAAACTATAAAAGAAGACATCAAGATTGAAGAGAGTATCAAGGGACAAGAAGAAGAAAGAAACCGAAGAAAGAAACTCATAAGACTTTGGCATCTCGACATTAAGGGGGAACTGTTGGACCGTTTTTTAATGTCTTGTTGCCAAAGATTAAAAGCCTGCAATGCAAAGATGAGAAGCCTGCAAACTATTCTGTTTTGGGCCACAAACCTATTAGGCAAAAAGAAATGGTTATATCTTTTAGGGTTACAACGTTTAAGGAAAAGCTGTGTCTATTACTTTTTAATGAAACGATATACCTCTTCATAGGAACGTTTCATCTTGTATTTATAGTCACAATTCAGACATACATTATACCCTTTCATTCATAATATCATTTCTATTTAAAGGTTCAAACCCAATCTCTTCATTTTTGTTGGATTCTTGTGTATGATATGCATGAAGTTGCTTTGATCAATTTCGATCCTGGAAACTCTCTTTAAAGACCCGTTAACAGTGGCATAAGAGCCAAAGGGGATCAAGCAACACAACCAATTCATGCTTACAATCATCATTCAAGAGTCTTACATCGATGCAAATTGGAAGAAGAAACAAAAACCCTAAATAAACTACAAAGTTTTGGTTTTTGTTATAATGGTTATGGATTTAACCATGAAGAAGAAAAGAAGAGGCTTGTTTGGTATTTTTACCAACAAAATGCCAAGAAGATGTTTTCAAAGAAGATACTTGGCTGTCAAGAACATGGTGAAAGAGCAAAACCTGCTACAATCAATTAAGGGACGACTTCAATTGCTATTATAGCACTGCAAGGGGATCACACTTTGGAACAAATGGAAATGTTTCACAAGGCAAGAATGCCATAAAGATCGAGAAGATCATGTGATCAAACCCTATGGAATAAGCAGACAAGAAGAACAGTCAGATTGAGCATTTTATTTTTTAGATCTTTAATAACAAGTATCAATAAACTATAAAAGAAGACATCAAGATTGAAGAGAGCATCAAGGGACAAGAAGAAGAAAGAAACTGTAGAAAGAAACTCATAAGACTTTGGCATCTCGACATTAAGGGGGAACTGTTGGACCGTTTTTTAATGTCTTGTTGCCAAAGATTAAAAGCCTGCAATGTAAAGATGAGAAGCCTGCAAACTATTTTGTTTTGGGCCACAAACCTATTAGGCAAAAAGAAACGGTTATATCTTTTAGGTTTACAACATTTAAGGAAAAGCTGTGTCTATTACTTTTTAATGAAATGGTATACCTCTTTGATGAGTGTCTAAATACTCATCATTTTTATACTGTCTAGACTGCAAAAACATCTGAAAACACTCAGAAATGCATTAAAATGATGAAAATATCACAAATAAGTGTTTTATGTGTTTTAAATGCAAAAACATCAAAATCTGGTGAAAAACGTATCCAGTTTGCATAATTGGCGCTTTAGTCCCCAAGTTTAAAAAGTTGTCAAAAACAGTCCCTGGTAAAGCAAAATAAAGAAAAATATCATTTTAAGTCCTTAGGGATTCATAAAGTTGTCAAAACAAGTCCTTGAAATCAAAATTTTCAAAATTACAACTTTAGTCCCTCAACTTTTAAAAATGACAAAAATGGTCCTTGGACATTTAAAAATGGAAAATAATCAACCTTGGTCCTTGTACTATTTATTTATGGCAGGTTTGGTCCTTGTGAGAACTATGGGAGATTGGCAAGATTGGTCCCTTAAGTTTGACAGATTTACATTTTTGGTCCTTGGGTTATTAAGCTACACCAAACGGATCCCGATATTATCCAAACCCAATCCAAATCCACTAAACCCAGCTGGCCCAAATACAACCCAAACCCAAGCCCATATTTTAAAAATAAAAACAGCGCGTGCACTGTTCATCTCCTTCTTCCCAACACCTGTTTCACTCATTCCCCTCCATCTGCCATCACCACCTCATCTCAACCTTTCCAACCACTCCCCAGCTGTATACCTTCACCCTTTCCACCTTGCAAACACTCACCATCTCAATTAATGCAAAGAACACCTTCAAGACTTTTGCCGCCAATTTTCCACTTGGACGAACTTGATTAATTATGAAGATCCAATGGCTAGAAAGTGGTGGGATTAGCTCAGAGATGTCGACAAGGTCAAATGAGGTCAATAAATACAAGTGGGAAGCTATGTGAAGAGATAACTAGAGTAATTTTAAAATTTCTTATGTCGTTTAAGTTCAATTTCAAATTTCAGTGTATGTTTTCCCTTTAAAGCTTTGTATTTCAAGTTTTTAATGTGTTGTTAAACTTTTGCAAGCATAAATTTCAAAGTCTTAAGTATAATTTCAGTTTGTACAAAATTTCCATGTTCAAAATTTCAAAATGATTCGAATATGGTTTGTAGATGTTGACTTGGACTGAATAAGTCACATAAGCTCCTCAGAAAGCTTGTTAAAGCTTTTAGAAACAGTAAAACTTAGTCTAGTACCAAAAACCAGAAAATCACAAAAATTACTAATAAATTAGCTAAAAATAAAAAGTAATGGAAATGAAGAGCAAGACTGAAGAAGTGTTGATATTGGATTGCTATTTGGTATAGAGCTTTGTGGAAAGCTATAGGAGTAATCTCAGTCCTTGGTATTTAGTTTTGTGCATGAACTCATATTGTAAGCACTTCCTTTGAAATTTGCATTTCTTAGCAATAGTAATCTAACCTTGTTAATTCTGGTGTAAACCTGTCTAAAAACAGTTAATACAAGTTAATTAATGGCTTTCTTGGATTAAAATCTTGTTTGTGTGTTAAAAACTTCAAAACAGTGTGTTTAAAGGGTGTTTGGATTTTCTGCATAATCTGTATTAGAAGCCAGTGCAGTTGTTTAAAGTTGTTGCTTTAGTATCACTTAGTTGTTATAGAACCATTTTGATCATCCAAGTGCATACTTGAATCTTAAAAGTCAAAATTGCAATTCATATGTCCTTAAATCTTTACTGTTGAGATTTTGTCAAAACAAATTCTTGTTTTGTGTTTAAATAACTTAGAAATAACTTGCAGTAGTCTCATTTCACCTTATTACATCAATCTCAGTCCTTTAAATCAGTTTCTAAGTTCATAAAAGTCAAAACTCTAAATCTGTCAAAAAGTCAATATTGAAAAATCCATTTTGGGCCTAACTAGGGTGAATTTTCTTGGACTCATTTCTGAGCCAATCTAAGTGAAATTGTGGGTTCAATAACTTCAGCTGGTCTTATTTCTTATTAGCATTTTTTCAGATTTTTATCAAATTTTTAGAAGCCTCAAATGGGCTTGTCAATTGGGACTTATTTGCCCTGTGCAACTGACTCAGTTAACACTGAGTCTGCACAGGGGTGTTGCAGGGCCTGCCACAAGCTCAGTTGAGCTCATCTAAGTCTGGCTTTTGGTTTCTAGGTTCTTGCCCAGGTCTACTCTAAGTTCCTTCTTTTAGTTTTGAGTTTCAGCTTTTTGAGTGGCTTATTCTTTGGCTTAAAGTGAGCACCTCAAATCTGATTTTAGCACTTTTGCTCAAATCATCAAATCATAGCAACTTGAGTTTTAGAGGTTTAATCCAGTTGTAATAAGTTGTTTTTAGGTAGTTGTAGCTTATTATAGCTTCTATAAACAGTTGGTAGCTTATTGTGATCTTTGGCTTATTTAGAGTGCTTATTCTTAAGCACATTCCACTGCAGCCTCATTTTCCTCCACACAAGCCTCTGTTTTTCTATTTTTCCTAGATTCTAAATATTATTTTAGGCTTATCTTGAATTTTTCACATTTTTCTAGGTCTGTTTGCTATTTTTCTTAATTTAAAACAGTTTTTAGGCATTTTTAAATAGCTTTTAATACAAATAAATCAGAAAAAGCTTAAAAAAATATGTTTTCAATTTTCATAGATTAAGATAAATATCAAAGTTATAAAAAGTGTTTTTCCATAATTTTCTTGGTTTAAATAGTATTTTTTAGCATTTTAATTAGTTTTAAATAGTATTAAATTAATAATAAATACATAAAAAGTCTAAAAAATATATTTTCAGTTTTAAAATAAGTTTTATTATATTTTAGATTTTTTTAAGTTATAATTTCATTTTTCTAGGTAAATTTTGTATTTTCTTATATTTTAGTGCATTTTAAATACTTAATAAATAGTTTTTAATTAATAATAATTAAATAAATAGTTTTTAAAATAATTTTCTTTTTCTAATAATTTTATTTTATTAGTAGGATTATAAAAATATCATTTTCATATTTGTAGGCCTTTTATTTCTTAAAACTTCGTTTTTATTTTTATGCGTTTACGTAATTTTATTTAAACGTACGTTTTAGGTTTTAAACGTTCATCATTTTAAAAATAGTGATAGCGTTTATTTAATATATTTTATCTTTTATTTCCTTTAATTTGCATTTAAGTCGCTGTAATTTGCAAATCTTTTCTTTAGGTATAATTATCCATAAAAATAATTACTGATCACTATCCTTAGTGATCATTCTATCATCTGATCAAGTGTTTATACACCAATTCATCCTCCGTGGGACTTAACGACCCAGGAATCCCCTATATTCCTCTGATCTTCATTGCATTTGGTGTTTGAGCTGTTTTAAGTTTATTACAGTTGGTCATTCACAAGTGGCTAGCTTGAGTGATTAAACTTGACGGTTTTGCACCAATCACTCTTCATAGGAACGTTTCATCTTGTATTTATAGTTACAATTTTGTAACATACATTCAACCCTTTCATTCATAATATCCATTTCTATTTAAGTGTTCAAACCCAATCTCTTCTGTTTTTTATTGGATTCTTGTGTATGATATGCATGAAGTTGCTTTGATCAATTTCGATCCTGGAAACTCTCTTTAAAAACCTGTTAACAGTGGCATCAGAGCCAAAGGGGATCAAGGAACACAACCAATTCATGCTTACAATCATCATTCAAGAGTCTTACATCGATGCAAATTGGAAGAAGAAACAAAAACCCTAAATAAACTACAAAGTTTTGGTTTTTGTTATAATGGTTATGGATTTAACCATGAAGAAGAAAGAAGAGAGGCTTGTTTGGTATTTTTAACCAACAAAAGGCCATGAAGATGTTTTCAAAGAAGATACTTGGCATGTCAAAGAACATGGTGAAAGATCAAAACCTGCTACAATCAATTAAGGGGCGACTTCAATTGCTATTATAGCACCAAAGGGATCACACTTTGGAACAGATGGACATGTTTCACAAGGAAAGAATGCCATAAAGATCGAGAAGATCATGTGATCAAATCCTATGGAATAAGAGACAAGAAGAAACGGTCGGATTGAGCATTTTATTTTTTAGATCTTTAATAACAAGTATCAATAAACTATAAAAGAAGACATCAAGATTGAAGAGAGTATCAAGAGGACAAGAAGAAAGAAAAGCTGAAGAAAGAAACTCATAAGACTTTGGCATCTCGACATTAAGGGGGAACTGTTGGACCATTTTTTAATGTCTTGTTGCCAAAGATTAAAAGCCTGCAATGCATAGATGAGAAGCCTGCAAACTATTCTGTTTTGGGCCACAAACCTATTAGGCAAAAAGAAATGGTTATATCTTTTAGGGTTACAACGTTTAAGGAAAAGCTGTGTCTATTACTTTTTAATGAAAAGATATACCTCTTCATAGGAACGTTTCATCTTGTATTTCTAGTCACAATTCTGTAACATACATTATACCCTTTCATTCATAATATCAGTTTCTATTTAAAGGTTCAAACCCAATCTCTTCTGTTTTTTGTTGGATTCTTGTGTATGATATGCATGAAGTTGCTTTGATCAATTTCGATCCTGGAAACTCTCTTTAAAGACCCGTTAACAGTGGCATAAGAGCCAAAGGGGATCAAGCAACACAACCAATTCATGCTTACAATCATCATTCAAGAGTCTTACATCGATGCAAATTGGAAGAAGAAACAAAAACCCTAAATAAACTACAAAGTTTTGGTTTTTGTTATAATGGTTATGGATTTAACCATGAAGAAGAAAAGAAGAGGCTTGTTTGGTATTTTTAACCAACAAAAGGCCATGAAGATGTTTTCAAAGAAGATACTTGGCCTGTCAAAGAACATGGTAAAGAGCAAAACCTTTACAATCAATTAAGGGACGACTTCAATTGCTATTATAGCACTGCAAGGGGATCACACTTTGGAACAGATGGACATGTTTCACAAGGAAAGAATTCCATAAAGATCGAGAAGATCATGTGATCAAATCCTATGGAATAAGCAGACAAGAAGACGGTCAGATTGAGCATTTTATTTTTTTAGATCTTTAATAACAAGTATCAATAAACTATAAAAGAAGACATCAAGATTGAAGAGAGTATCAAGGGACAAGAAGAAGAAAAGCTGAAGAAAAACTCATAAGACTTTGGCATCTCGACATTAGGGGACGTTGGACCGTTTTTTAATGTCTTGTTGCCAAAGATTAAAAGCCTGCAATGCATAGATGAGAAGCCTGCAAACTATTATGTTTTGGGCCACAAACCTATTAGGCAAAAAGAAATGGTTATATCTTTTAGGGTTACAACGTTTAAGGAAAAGCTGTGTCTATTACTTTTTAATGAAACAATATACCTCTTCATAGGAACGTTTCATCTTGTATTTATAGTCACAATTCTGTAACATACATTATACCCTTTCATTCATAATATCAGTTTCTATTTAAAGGTTCAAACCCAATCTCTTCATTTTTGTTGGATTCTTGTGTATGATATGCATGAAGTTGCTTTGATCAATTTGATCTGGAAACTCTCTTTAAAGACCCGTTAACAGTGGCATAAGAGCCAAAGGGGATCAAGCAACACAACCAATTCATGCTTACAATCATCATTCAAGAGTCTTACATCGATGCAAATTGGAAGAAGAAACAAAAACCCTAAATAAACTACAAAGTTTTGGTTTTTGTTATAATGGTTATGGATTTAACCATGAAGAAGAAAAGAAGAGGCTTGTTTGGTATTTTTAACCAACAAAAGGCCAAGAAGATGTTTTCAAAGAAGATACTTGGCCTGTCAAAGAACATGGTGAAAGATCAAAACCTGCTACAATCAATTAAGGGACGACTTCAATTGCTATTATAGCACGCAAGGGATCACACTTTGGAACAGATGGACATGTTTCAAAAGGAAAGAATGCCATAAAGATCGAGAAGATCATGTGATCAAATCCTATGGAATAAGCGAGACAAGAAGACAGGTCAGATTGAGCATTTTATTTTTTAGATCTTTAATAACAAGTATCAATAAACTATAAAAGAAGACATCAAGATTGAAGAGAGTATCAAGGGACAAGAAGAAGAAAGAAGAAAGAAACTCATAAGACTTTGGCATCGACATTAAGGGGGAATTGTTTGACCGTTTTTAATGTCTTGTTGCCAAAGATTAGCTGACAATGCAAAGATGAGAAGCCACCAAACTATTACATTTTGGGCCACAAACCTATTAGGCAAAAAGAAATGGTTATATCTTTTAGGGTTACAACGTTTAAGGAAAAGCTGTGTCTATTACTTTTTAATGAAACGATATACCTCTTCATAGGAACATTTCATCTTGTATTTATAGTCACAATTCTGTAACATACATTATACCCTTTCATTCATAATATCAGTTTCTATTTAAAGGTTCAAACCCAATCTCTTCTGTTTTTTGTTGGATTCTTGTGTATGATATGCATGAAGTTGCTTTGATCAATTTCGATCCTCGAAACTCTCTTTAAAGACACGTTACAGTGGCATAAGAGCCAAAGGGGATCAAGCAACACAACCAATTCATGCTTACAATCATCATTCAAGAGTCTTACATCGATGCAAACTGGAAGAAGAAACAAAAACCCTAAATAAACTACAAAGTTTTGGTTTTTGTTATAATGGTTATGGATTTAACCATGAAGAAGAAAAGAAGAGGCTTGTTTGGTATTTTTAACCAACAATAGGCCATGAAGATGTTTTCAAAGAAGATACTTGGCCTGTCAAAGAACATGGTGAAAGATCAAAACTGCTACAATCAATTAAGGGCGACTTCAATTGCTATTATAGCCTGCAAAGGGATCACACTTTGGAACAGATGGACATGTTTCACAAGGAAAGAATGCCATAAAGATCGAGAAGATCATGTGATCAAATCCTATGGAATAAGCAGGGCAAGAAGAACGTTCAGATTGAGCATTTTATTTTTTAGATCTTTAATAACAAGTATCAATAAACTATAAAAGAAGACATCAAGATTGAAGAGAGTATCAAGGGACAAGAAGAAGAAAAGCGAAGAAAAACTCATAAGACTTTGGCATCGACATTAAGGGGCTGTTTGACCGTTTTTAATGTCTTGTTGCCAAAGATTAAAAGCTGCAATGCAAAGATGAGAAGCTCGCAAACTATTCATTTTGGGCCACAAACCTATTAGGCAAAAAGAAATGGTTATATCTTTTAGGGTTACAACGTTTAAGGAAAAGCTGTGTCCAGTACTTTTTAATGAAACGATATACCTCTTCATAGGAACGTTTCATCTTGTATTTAGAGTCACAATTCTGTAACATACATTCAACCCTTTCATTCATAATATCAGTTTCTATTTAAGGGTTCAACCCAATCTCTTCTGTTTTTTATTGGATAGTTGTGTATGATATGCATGAAGTTGCTTGGATCAATTTTGATCCTGGGAACTCTCTTTAAAGACCTGTTAACAGTGGCATCAGAGCCAAAGGGGATCAAGCAACACAACCAATTCATGCTTACAATCATCATTCAAGAGTCTTACATCGATGCCAATTGAAAGAAGAAACAAAAACCCTAAATAAACTACAAAGTTTTGGTTTTTTTGTTATAATGGTTATGGATTTAACCATGAAGAAGAAAAGAAGAGGCTTGTTTGGTATTTTTAACCAACAAAAGGCCATGAAGATGTTTTCAAAGAAGATATTTGGCATGTCAAAGAACATGGTGAAAGATCAAAACCTGCTACAATCAATTAAGGGACGACTTCAATTGCTATTATAGCACTGCAAGGGGATCACACTTTGGAACAGATGGACATGTTTCACAAGGAAAGAATGCCATAAAGATCGAGAAGATCATGTGATCAAATCATATGGAATAAGCAGACAAGAAGAACAGTCAGATTGAGCATTTTATTTTTTTAGATCTTTAATAACAAGTATCAATAAACTATAAAAGAAGACATCAAGATTGAAGAGAGTATCAAGGGACAAGAAGAAGAAAGAAACTGAAGAAAGAAACTCATAAGACTTTGGCATCTCGACATTAAGGGGGAACTGTTTGACCGTTTTTTAATGTCTTGTTGCCAAAGATTAAAAGCCTGCAATGCAAAGATGAGAAGCCTGCAAACTATTCTGTTTTGGGCCACAAACCTATTAGGCAAAAAGAAATGGTTATATCTTTTAGGGTTACAATGTTTAAGGAAAAGCTGTGTCTAGTACTTTTTAATGAAACGATATACCTCTTCATAGGAACGTTTCATCTTGTATTTATAGTCACAATTCTGTAACATACATTCAACCCTTTCATTCATAATATCAGTTTCTATTTAAGGGTTCAACCCAATCTCTTCTGTTTTTTATTGGATAGTAGTGTATGATACGCATGAAGTTGCTTTGATCAATTTCGATCCTGGAAACTCTCTTTAAAGACATATTAACAGTGGCATAAGAGCCAAAGGGGATCAAGCAACACAACCAATTCATGCTTACAATCATCATTCAAGAGTCTTACATCGATGCAAACTGGAAGAAGAAACAAAAACCCTAAATAAACTACAAGGTTTTGGTTTTTGTTATAATGGTTATGGATTTAACCATGAAGAAGAAAAGAAGAGGCTTGTTTGGTATTTTTAACCAACAAAAGGCCATGAAGATGTATTCAAAGAAGATACTTGGCACTGTCAAGAACATGGTGAAAGATCAAAACCGCTACAATCAATGGGGCGACTTCAATTGCTATTATAGCTTGCAAAGGGATCACACTTTGGACAGATGGACATGTTTCACAAGGAAAGAATGCCATAAAGATCGAGAAGATCATGTGATCAAATCCTATGGAATAAGCAGACAAGAAGAACAGTCAGATTGAGCATTTTATTTTTTTAGATCTTTAATAACAAGTATCAATAAACTATAAAAGAAGACATCAAGATTGAAGAGAGTATCAAGGGACAAGAAGAAGAAAGAAACTGAAGAAAGAAACTCATAAGACTTTGGCATCTCGACATTAAGGGGGAACTGTTGGACCGTTTTTTAATGTCTTGTTGCCAAAGATTACTTGCAATGCAAAGATGAGAAGCCTGCAAACTATTCTGTTTTGGGCCACAAACCTATTAGGCAAAAAGAAATGGTTATATCTTTTAGGGTTACAACGTTTAAGGAAAAGTTGTGTCTATTACTTTTTAATGAAACGATATACCTCTTCATAGGAACGTTTCATCTTGTATTTATAGTCACAATTCTGTAACATACATTATACCCTTTCATTCATAATATCAGTTTCTATTTAAAGGTTCAAACCCAATCTCTTCTGTTTTTTGTTGGATTCTTGTGTATGATATGCATGAAGCTGCTTTGATCAATTTCGATCCTAGAAACTCTCTTTAAAGACACTGTACTTGATGGCATAAGAGCCAAAGGGGATCAAGCAACACAACCAATTCATGCTTACAATCATCATTCAAGAGTCTTACATCAATGCAAATTGGAAGAAGAAACTAAAACCCTAAATAAACTACAAAGTTTTGGTTTTTGTTATAATGGTTATGGATTTAACCATGAAGAAGAAAAGAAGAGGCTTGTTTGGTATTTTTAACCAACAAAAGGCCATGAAGATGTATTCAAAGAAGATACTTGGCGTGTCAAAGAACATGGTGAAAGATCAAATCATGCTACAATCAATTAAGGGACGACTTCAATTGCTATTATAGCACTGCAAGGGGATCAAACTTTGGAATAGATGGACATGTTTCACGAGGCAAGAATGCCAAAAAGATCGAGAAGATCATGTGATCAAACCCTATGGAATAAGCAGACAAGAAGAACAGTCAGATTGAGCATTTTATTTTTTTAGATCTTTAATAACAAGTATCAATAAACTATAAAAGAAGACATCAAGATTGAAGAGAGCATCAAGGGACAAGAAGAAGAAAGAAGCTCGAGAAGACTTTGGCATCTCGACATTAAGGGCTGTTGGACCGTTTTTAATGTCTTGTTGCCAAAGATTAAAAGCCGCAATGCAAAGATGAGAAACGCAAACTATTCGTTTTGGGCCACAAACCCATTAGGCAAAAAGAAACGGTTATATCTTTTAGGGTTACGACGTTTAAGGAAAACGTGTCTATTACTTTTAATGAAACGGTATACCTCTTCATAAGAACGTTTCATCTTGTATTTATAGTCACAATTCTGTAACATACATTCAACCCTTTCATTCATAATATCAGTTTCAATTTAAGGGTTCAAACCCAATCTCTTCATTTTTATTGGATTCTTGTGTATTATATGCATGAAGTTGCTTTGATCAATTTCGATCCTGGAAACTCTCTTTAAAGACCGTTACAGTGGCATCGAGCGAGAGGATCAAGCAACACAACCAATTCATGCTTACAATCATCATTCAAGAGTCTTACATCGATGCCAATTGGAAGAAACAAAACACTAAATAAACTACAAAGTTTTGGTTTTGTTATAATGGTTCTGATTTAACCATGAAGAAGAAAAGAAGAGGCTTGTTTGGTATTTTTAACCAACAAAAGGCCATGAAGATGTTTTCGAAGAAGATACTTGGCTGTCAAGAACATGGTGAAAGATCAAAACCTGCTACAATCAATAAAGGGACGACTTCAATTGCTATTATAGCGCTGCAAGGGGATCACACTTTGGAACAGATGGACATGTTTCACAAGGCAAGAATGCCATAAAGATCGAGAAGATCATGTGATCAAACCCTATGGAATAAGCGACAAGAAGGTCAGATTGAGCATTTTATTTTTTTAGATCTTTAATAACAAGTATCAATAAACTCTAAAAGAAGACATTAAGATTGAAGAGAGCATCAGGGGACAAGAAGAAGAAAGAAATTGAAGAAAGAAACTCAGAAGACTTTGGCATATCGACATTAAGGGGGAACTGTTGGACCGTTTTTTAATGTCTTGTTGCCAAAGATCAAAAGCTTCAATGCAAAGATGAAGCCTGCAAACTATTCTTTTGGGCCACAAACCCCATTAGGAAAAAGCGGTTATATCTTTTAGGGTTACAACGTTTAAGGAAAAGTTGTGTCTATTACTTTTTAATGAAACGGTATACCTCTTCATAGGAACGTTTCATCTTGTATTTATAGTCACAATTCTGTAACATACATTCAACCCTTTCATTCATAATATCAGTTTCTATTTAAGGGTTCAACCCAATCTCTTCTGTTTTTTATTGGATAGTTGTGTATGATATGCATGAAGTTGCTTTGATCAATTTTGATCCTGGGAACTCTCTTTAAAGACCTGTTAACAGTGGCATCAGAGCCAAAGGGGATCAAGCAACACAACCAATTCATGCTTACAATCATCATTCAAGAGTCTTACATCGATGCCAATTGGAAGAAGAAACAAAAACCCTAAATAAACTACAAAGTTTTGGTTTTTGTTATAATGGTTACGGATTTAACCATGAAGAAGAAAAGAAGAGGCTTGTTTGGTATTTTAACCAACAAAAAGGCCATGAAGATGTTTTCAAAGAAGATACTTGGCCTGTCAAAGAACATGGTGAAAGATCAAAACCTGCTACAATCAATAAAGGGACGACTTCAATTGCTATTATAGCACTGCAAGGAGATCACACTTTGGAACAGATGGACATGTTTCACAAGGCAAGAATGCCATAAAGATCGAGAAGATCATGTGATCAAACCCTATGGAATAAGCAGACAAGAAGAACAGTCAGATTGAGCATTTTATTTTTTAGATCTTTAATAACAAGTATCAATAAACTATAAAAGAAGACATCAAGATAGAAAAGAGCATCAAGGGACAAGAAGAAGAAAGAAACTGAAGAAAGTAACTCGGAAGACTTTGACATCGACATTAAGGGGCTATTGGACCATTTTTTAATTTCTTGTTGCCAAAGATTAAAGCCCGCAATGCAAAGATGAGAAGCCTGCAAACTATTCTGTTTTGGGCCACAAACCCATTAGGCAAAAAGAAACGGTTATATCTTTTAGGGTTACAACGTTTAAGGAAAAGCTGTGTCTATGACTTTTAATGAAACGGTATACCTCTTCATAGGACGTTTCATCTTGTACTTATAGTCACAATTAAAACATACATTCAACCCTTTCATTCATAATATCAATTTCTATTTAAGGGTTCAAACCCATTCTCTTCTGTTTTTTATTGGATTCTTGTATATGATATGCATGAAGTTGCTTTGATCAATTTTTATCCTGGAAACTCTCTCTAAAGACCTGCTAACAGTGGCATCAGAGCCAAAGGGTATCAGGAAACACAACCAATTCATGCTTACAATCATCATTCAAGAGTCTTACATCGATGCCAATTGGAAGAAGAAACAAAAACCCTAAATAAACTGCAAAGTTTTGGTTTTTGTTATAATGCTTATGGATTTAACCATGAAGAAGAAAAGAAGAGGCTTGTTTGGTATTTTTAACCAACAAAAGGCCATGAAGTTGTTTTCAAAGAAGATACTTGGCCTGTGAAAGAACATGGTAAAAGATCAAAACATGCTACAATCAATTATGGGACGACTTCAATTGCTGTTATAGCACTGCAAGGGATCACTTTGGAACAGATGGACATGTTTCACAAGGCAAGAATGCCATAAAGATCGAGAAGATCATGTGATCAAACCCTATGGAATAAGCGGACAAGAAGAACGGTCAGATTGAGCATTTTATTTTTTTAGATCTTTAATAACAAGTATCAATAAACTATAAAAGAAGACATCAAGATTGAAGAGAGCATCAAGGGACAAGAAGAAGAAAAGCAAAGAAAGTAACTCGAAGACTTTGACATCTCGACATTAAGGGGGCTGTTGGACCGTTTTTAATGTCTTGTTGCCAAGATTAAAAGCCGCAATGCAAAGATGAGAAGCCTGCAAACTATTCTGTTTTTGGCCACAAACCCATTAGGCAAAAGAAGCGGTTATATCTTTTAGGGTTACAACATTTAAGGAAAAGCTGTGTCTATTACTTTTTAATGAAATGGTATACCTCTTCATAGGAACGTTTCATCTTGTATTTATAGTCACAATTCTGTAACACACACTCAACCCTTTCATTCATAATATCAATTTCTATTTAAGGGTTCAAACTGAATCTCTTCTGTTTTTTATTGGATTCTTGTGTATGATATGCATGAAGTTGCTTTGATCAATTTCGATCCTGGAAACTCTCTCTAAAGACCTACTAACAGTGGCATGAGAACCAAAGGGAATCAAGCAACACAACCAATTCATGCTTACAATCATCATTCAAGAGTCTTACATCGATGCCAATTGGAAGAAGAAACAAAAACCCTAAATAAACTACAAAGTTTTGGTTTTTGTTATAATGGTTATGGATTTAACCATGAAGAAGAAAAGAAGAGGCTTGTTTGGTATTTTTAACCAACAAAAGGCCATGAAGATGTATTCAAAGAAGATACTTGGCCGTCCAAAGAACATGGTGAAAGATCAAAACCACAAACAATTAAGGGGCGACTTCAATTGCTATTATAGCACTGCAAGGGGATCACACTTTGGAACAGATGGACATGTTTCACAAGGCAAGAATGCCATAAAGATCGACAAGATCATGTGATCAAACCCTTTGGAATAAGCAGACAAGAAGAACAGTCAGATTGAGCATTTTATTTATTTTAGATCTTTAATAACAAGTAAACCATAAAGAAGACATCAGGATTGAAGAGAGCATCAAGGGACAAGAAGAAGAAAGAAACTAAAGAAAGTAACTCAGAAGACTTTGACATCTCGACATTAAGGGGGAACTGTTGGACCATTTTTTATTGTCTTGTTGCCAAAGATTAAAAGCCTGCAATGCAAAGATGAGAAGCCTGCAAACTATTCTGTTTTGGGCCACAAACCCCATTAGGCAAAAAGCGGTTATATCTTTAGGTTTACAACGTTTAAGGAAAAGCTGTGTCTATTACTTTTTAATGAAATGGTATACCTCTTCATAGGAACGTTTCATCTTGTATTTATAGTCACAATTCTGTAACATACATTCAACCCTTTCATTCATAATATCAATTTCTATTTAAGGGTTCAAACTGAATCTCTTCTTTTTTTTATTGGATTCTTGTGTATGATATGCATGAAGTTGCTTTGATCAATTTCGATCCTGGAAACTCTCTCTAAAGACCTACTAACAGTGGCATCAGAACCAAAGGGGATCAAGCAACACAACCAATTCATGCTTACAATCATCATTCAAGAGTCTTACATCGATGCCAATTGGAAGAAGAAACAAAAACCTTAAATAAACTACAAAGTTTTGGTTTTTGTTATAATGGTTATCGATTTAACCATGAAGAAGAAAAGAAGAGGCTTGTTTGGTATTTTTAACCCACAAAAGGCCATGAAGATGTTTTCAAAGAAGATACTTAGCCTGTCAAAGAACATGGTGAAAGATCAAAACCTGCTACAATCAATTAAGGGACGACTTCATTTGCTATTATAGTTGCAAGGGATCACACTTTGGAACAGATGGACATGTTTCACAAGGCAAGAATGCCATAAAGATCGAGATGATCATGTGATCAAACCCTATGGAATAAGCAGACAAGAAGAACAATCAGATTGAGCATTTTATTTTTTTAGATCTTTAATAACAAGTATCAATAAACCATAAAAGAAGACATCGAGTTGAAGAGAGTATCAAGGGACAAGAAGAAGAAAAGCGAAGAAAGTAACTCGAAGACTTTGACATCTCGACATTAAGGGGGAACTGTTGGACCATTTTTTAATGTCTTGTTGCCAAAGATCAAAAGCCTGCAATGCAAAGATGAGAAGCCTGCAAACTATTCTGTTTTGGGCCACAAACCCCATTAGAAACAGCGAACGGTTATATCTTTTAGGGTTACAACGTTTAAGGAAAAGCTGTGTCTATTACTTTTTAATGAAACGGTATACCTCTTCATAGGAACGTTTCATCTTGTATTTATAGTCACAATTCTGTAACATACATTCAACCCTTTCATTCATAATATCAGTTTCTATTTAAGGGTTCAAACCCAATCTCTTCTGTTTTTTATTGGATTCTTGTGTGTGATATGCATGAAGTTGCTTTGATAAATTTAAATTCTAGAAACTCTCTTTAAAGACCTGTTAACAGTGGCATCAGAGCCAAAGGGGATCAAGCAACACAACCAATTCATGCTTACAATCATCATTCAAGAGTCTTACATCGATGCAAATTGGAAGAAGAAACAAAAACCCTAAATAAACTACAAAGTTTTGGTTTTTGTTATAATGGTTATGGATTTAACCATGAAGAAGAAAAGAAGAGGCTTGTTTGGTATTTTTAACCAACAAAAGGCCATGAAGATGTTTTCAAAAAAGATACTTGGCCTGTCAAAGAACATGGTGAAAGATCAAAACCTGCTACAATCAATAAAGGGACAACTTCATTTGCTATTATAGCACTGCAAGGGGATCACACTTTGGAACAGATGGACATGTTTCACAAGGCAAGAATGCCATAAAGATCGAGAAGATCATGTGATCAAACCCTATGTAATAAGTAGACAACAAGAACAGTCAGATTGAGCATTTTAGTTTTTTAGATCTTTAATAACAAGTATCAATAAACTCTAAAAGAAGACATCAAGATTGAAGAGAGCATCAAGGGACAAGAAGAAGAAAGAAAATGAAGAAAGAAACTCAGAAGACTTTGGCATATCGATATTAAGGGGGAACTGTTGGACCGTTTTTGAATGTCTTGTTGCCAAAGATTAAAAGCCTGCAATGCAAAGATGAGAAGCCTACAAACTATTCTGTTTTGGGCCACAGACCCCATTAGGCAAAAAAAAATGGTTATATGTTTTAGGGTTACAACGTTTAAGGAAAAGTCATGTCTATTACTTTTAATGAAACGGTATACCTCTTCATAGGAACGTTTCATCTTGTATTTATAGTCTCTATTCTGTAACATACATTCAACCCTTTCATTCATAATATCGTTTCTATTTAAGGTTCAACCCAATCTCTTCAATTTTTTATTGGATTCTTGTGTATGATATGCATGAAGTTGCTTTGATCAATTTCGATCCTAGAACTCTCTTTAAAGACACGTGCAGTGGCATCGAGCCAAAGGGGATCAAGCAACACAACCAATTCATGCTTACAATCATCATTTAAGAGTCTTACATCGATGCCAATTGGAAGAAGAAACAAAAACCATAAATAAACTACAAAGTTTTGGTTTTTGTTATAATGGTAATGGATTTAACCATGAAGAAAAAAACAAGAGGCTTGTTTGGTATTTTTAACCAACAAAAGGCCATGAAGATGTTTTCAAAGAAGATACTTGGCATGTCAAAGAACATGGTCAAAGATCAAAACTGCTACAATCAATTATGGGACGACTTCAATTGCTGTTATAGCACTGCAAGGGGATCACACTTTGGAACAGATGGACATGTTTCACAAGGCAAGAATGCCATAAAGATCGAGAAGATCATGTGATCAAACCCTATGGAATAAGCAGACAAGAAGAACAGTCAGATTGAGCATTTTATTTTTTTAGATCTTTAATAACAAGTATCAATAAACCATAAAAGAAGACATCAGGATTGAAGAGAGCATCAAGGGACAAGAAGAAGAAAGAAACTGAAGAAAGTAACTCAGAAGACTTTGACATCTCGACATTAAGGGGGAACTGTTGGACCATTTTTTAATGTCTTGTTGCCAAAGATTAAAAGCCTGCAATGCAAAGATGAGAAGCCTGCAAACATACTGTTTTGGGCCACAAACCCATTAGGCAAAAAGAAACGGTTATATCTTTTAGGGTTACAACATTTAAGGAAAAGCTGTGTCTATTACTTTTTAATGAAATGGTATACCTCTTCATAGGAACGTTTCATCTTGTATTTATAGTCAAAATTCTGTAACACACATTCAACCCTTTCATTCATAATATCAATTTCTATTTAAGGGTTCAAACTGAATCTCTTCTGTTTTTTATTGGATTCTTGTGTATGATATGCATGAAGTTGCTTTGATCAATTTCGATCCTGGAAACTCTCTCTAAAGACCTACTAACAGTGGCATGAGAACCAAAGGGATCAGCAACACAACCAATTCATGCTTACAATCATCATTCAAGAGTCTTACATCGATGCCAATGGAAGAAAACAAAAACCCTAAATAAACTACAAAGTTTTGGTTTTTGTTATAATGGTTATGGATTTAACCATGAAGAAGAAAAGAAGAGGCTTGTTTGGTATTTTTAACCAACAAAAGGCCATGAAGATGTTTTCAAAGAAGATACTTGGCCTGTCAAAGAACATGGTGAAAGATCAAAACCTGCTACAAACAATTAAGGGACGACTTCTACACTATTATAGCAAGGGATCACACTTTGAGACAGATGGACATGTTTCACAAGGCAAGAATGCCATAAAGATCGAGAAGATCATGTGATCAAACCCTATGGAATAGCGGAGACAAGAAGAACGTCAGATTGAGCATTTTATTCTTTTAGATCTTTAATAACAAGTATCAATAAACCATAAAAGAAGACATCAGGATTGAAGAGAGCATCAAGGGACAAGAAAGAAGCTGAAGAAAGTAACTCGAAGACTTTGACATCGACATTAGGGGCTGTTGGACCATTTTTTAATGTCTTGTTGCCAAAGATTAAAAGCCTGCAATGCAAAGATGAGAAGCCTGCAAACTATTATGTTTTAGGCCACAAACCCCATTAGGCAATAAGAAACGGTTATATCTTTTAGGGTTACAACGTTTAAGGAAAAGTTGTGTCTATTACTTTTTAATGAAACGGTATACCTCTTCATAGGAACGTTTCATCTTGTATTTATAGTCACAATTCTGTAACATACATTCAACCCTTTCATTCATAATATCAATTTCTATTTAAGGGTTCAAACCGAATCTCTTCTGTTTTTTATTGGATTCTTGTGTATGATATGCATGAAGTTGCTTTGATCAATTTTGATCTGGAAACTCTCTCTAAAGACCTGCTAACAGTGGCATCAGAGCCAAAGGGGATCAAGCAATACAACCAATTCATGCTTACAATCGTCATTCAAGAGTCTTACATCTATGCCATTTGGAAGAAGAAACAAAAACCCTAAATAAACTACAAAGTTTTGGTTTTTGTTATAATTGTTATGGATTTAACCATGAAGAAGAAAAGAAGAGGCTTGTTTGGTATTTTTAACCAACAAAAGGCCATGAAGATGTTTTCAAAGAAGATACTTGGCCTATCAAAGAACATGGCGAAAGATCAAAACCTGCTACAATCAATTAAGGGACAACTTCAATTGCTATTATAGCACTGCAAGGGGATCACACTTTGGAACAGATGGACATGTTTCACAAGGCAAGAATGCCATAAAGATCGAGAAGATCATGTGATCAAACCCTATGGAATAAGCAGACAATAAGAACAGTCAGATTGAGCATTTTATTTTTTAGATCTTTAATAACAATTATCAATAAACTATAAAAGAAGACGTCAAGATTGAAGAGAGCATCAAGGGACAAGAAAAACAAAGAAATTATAGAAAGAAACTCAGAATACTTTGGCATCTCGACATTAAGGGGGAACTGTTGGACCGTTTTTTAATGTCTTGTTGCCAAAGATTAAAAGCACGAAGATGAAGCACGTAAGCTATTACTTTTTGGGCCACAAACCTATTAGGCAAAAAGAAACGGTTATATCTTTTAGGGTTACTTTTTAATGAAACGGTATACCTCTTCATAGGAACGTTTCATCTTGTATTTATAGTCACAATTCTATAACATACATTCAACCCTTTCATTCATAATATCAGTTTCTATTTAAGGGTTCAAACCCAATCTCTTCTGTTTTTTATTGGATTCTTGTGTATGATATGCATGAAGTTGCTTTAATCAATTTCGATCCTGGAAACTCTCTTCAAAAACCTGCTAACAGTTCCATCGGAGCCAAAGGGGATCAAGCAACACAACCAATTCATGCTTACAATAATCATTCAAGAGTCTTACATCGATGCTAATTGGAAGAAGAAACAAAAACCCTAAATAAACTACAAAGTTTTGGTTTTTGTTATAATGGTTATGGATTTAACCATGAAGAAGAAAAGAAGAGGCTTGTTTGGTATTTTTAACCAACAAAAGGCCATGAAGATGTTTTCGAAGAAGATACTTGGCCTGTCAAAGAACATGGTGAAAGATCAAAACCTGCTACAATCCATTAAGGGACGACTTCAATTGCTATTATAGCACTGCAAGAGGATCACACTTTGGAACAGATGGACATGTTTCACATGGCAAGAATGCCATAAAGATCGAGAAGATCATGTGATCAAACCCTATGGAATAAGCAGACAAGAAGAACAATCAGATTGAGCATTTTATTTTTTAGATCTTTAATAACAAGTATCAATAAACTATAAAAGAAGACATCAAGATTGAAGAGAGCATCAAGGGACAAGAAAAAGAAAGAAACTGTAGAAAGAAACTCAGAAGACTTTGGCATCTCGATATTAAGGGGGAACTGTTGGACTGTTTTTTAATGTCTTGTTGCCAAAGATTAAAGCTCTGATGCAAAGATGAGTAGCCTGCAAACTATTCTGTTTTGGGCCACAAATCTATTAGGCAAAAAGAAACGGTTATATCTTTTAGGGTTACTTTTTAATGAAACGGTATACCTTTTCATAGGAACGTTTCTTCTTGTATTTATAGTCACAATTCTATAACATACATTCAACCCTTTCATTCATAATATCAGTTTCTATTTAAGGGTTCAAACCCAATCTCTTCTGTTTTTTATTGGATTCTTGTGTATGATATGCATGAAGTTGCTTTGATCAATTTCGATCCTGGAAACTCTCTTTAAAAACCTGCTAACAGTGGCATCAGAGCCAAAGGGGATCAAGCAACACAACCAATTCATGCTTACAATCATCATTCAAGAGTCTTACATCGATGCTAATTGGAAGAGGAAACAAAAACCCTAAATAAACTACAAAGTTTTGGTTTTTGTTATAATGGTTATGGATTTAACCATGAAGAAGAAAAGAAGAGGCTTGTTTGGTATTTTTAACCAACAAAAGGCCATGAAGATGTTTTCAAAGAAGATACTTGGCCTGTCAAAGAACATGGTGAAATATCAAAACCTGCTACAATCAATTAAGGGATGACTTCAATTGCTATTATAGCACTGCAAGGGGATCACACTTTGGAACAGATGGACATGTTTCACAAGGCAAGAATGCCATAAAGATCGAGAAGATCATGTGATCAAACCCTATGGAATAAGCAAACAAGAAGAACCATGTTGAGCATTTTATTTTTTAGATCTTTAATAACAAGTATCAATAAACTATAAAAGAAGACATCAAGATTGAAGAGAGCATCAAGGGACAAGAAGAAGAAAGAAACTGAAGAAAGAAACTCAGAAGACTTTGGCATCTCGACATTAAGGGGGAACTGTTGGACCATTTTTTAATGTCTTGTTGCCAAAGATTAAAAGCCTGCAATGCAAAGATGAGAAGTTCTGCAGAACTATCTATTCGTTTTGGGCCACAAATTAGGCAAAAAGAAACGGTTATATGTTTTAGGGTTACAACGTTTAAGGAAAAGCTGTGTCTATTACTTTTTAATAAAACGGTATACCTCTTCACAGGAACGTTTCATCTTGTATTTATAGTCACAATTCTGTAACATATATTCAACCCTTTCATTCATAATATTAGTTTCTATTTAAGGGTTCAAACTCAATCTCTTCTGTTTTTTATTGGATTCTTGTGTATGATATGCATGAAGTTGCTTTGATCAATTTCGATCCTCGAAACTCTCTTTAAAGACCTGTTAACAAAGATGGCGTTAAATAAAAGTAATAGATAAAGACCATTAGCATTAGCATTAGCATAATTCCTAATGCGTAAATCACTGTTAATGAAGTTATGGATGAAGGATCGTAGAAACGTAATATCTTGTTTAAGGACATTACTACAAACTGAAATGTTGTAATAAGAAAACTGACTGTAGGCAGAAATTAACACCCGCGCGTGGCCAGGCTTAAAATGACTCGGTTTAAGGTGTTGTTTAAATGCCAAAAGATGACTCGGTTTTTTGGTACCGGAAAATGATACAAGTCAGTCGTCGCACAGGAAAATGAAATCGTTAGAGGGAGCATATACAGAAAAAGGAAGAAAGACTATTCATATTCATATAAACCTCAAAACACATAAAAGTGAACAAACCAAACTTGAGAAAAGTGACAGTGGTCGGCTGTCGTGGCGAAAGTGGTGGTGGCTACAAGAGATAGTAATGGTGATCGTGTGTTTGACTTTTGAGAAATAAGAAATCAAAGTTTGTGAGATGGGAATATGGGATATTAAAATATACTACAAGATATTAATATCTTATTTTACTTGCAACGACATTTTCAACTTTCGTGAATGAGTAGTCGCACGCACGTTAATCCCGGGAAAATGAATTAAATAAATCATTACATCAGATTTCCTTATCTTTTACAACTAGTTATAATACCCGTGCACGCACGAGATTTTTTCTAAAAGTTCTAATTGTGTATTATTATTGAGTTAAAAATACATTCATGATGCGACTGCCGACTATGCTTGATTCTTCATTTTCTTACCTCCGGTCTCTTAAAAAATCCTCGATAAAATATCAGCATGTTTTGTGTTTCTTGTTCGTTTAGAAGCTTGACCAAATCTTCGCCACTACTTTTATCCATAACACTACCTTCCTCTTTTATTTTACATAGCATTCTTACTATTCCAAGTCAAATAGTATATGTGACTGTGCTATAATGGATTCTTCACAGACATTTGTGCCCTACAATAGAAGTAAAAAAAAGTTTCTTAGAAATCATAAAAAAGTGTGATCAAGAATGTTATCAACAACTTACTGGTGGAGCAAAAGTATATCACAACATAATGTAACCCATAAAACATTAGGATTAATGTAACTGCTCTCTTACTTGATAAAGGTTGTATACATCACCTTGTTTCGCATGTGGCATCTAACTTTCTGTTCTAGAATACTCAATTGACCACGTCATCTGTTTACAAATTTTGTTACCTGCAACACAAGCAATGCAAGTAGCAAAATACTAATTTCCACCTACACACACTCGACCTAAAAGAACAATCTGCCAATCAACAATGTTTATAGGACATAACCTTCAAGAAACTAAATTTGTTTGGGGGATTCCACCACTTAAACCTCATGATCAGTCAAGTAAAGAGTGTGATAAAGGCATAAGATTTTTAGTTTTCAACAATGGGGAAAGTGTTCAAATAGGCAGCCATGAAATTATTAAGATTACAACAGTATGTGATGATCCATCTATGATTATACATTATGAGTACCCATGGAACTATGAAGAACTTGATAAGAAAGATTAATAGCTCTATGCATAATAAGCATGAACTCTATTGGGCACATTGACTGCGGGTACAAAGGGCATAAGCTTTTTAACAATAGGAAAAGTATTAAAAAAACCTACAAATTGGAAAAGTTATAAACATGAAATAGTAAGCACTTTTATTAGTTTTCCAATAATAATAGCAACAAAATAGAATAATAAGTCTAAAATAAAATAAGACCAACTGATAACATAAGTTAGCAAATAGTATTAAACTAATCATCAATTACATAACATATATTTACCTCAATAGCATTTTCAAAAAGTTTGGCCACAGAAAGAACACGTCTGGTGTGGGAAACTGGTTAAACTAAAACCTTTAGTTTTATAAATGGCTTTTCTTATTTCTTAATTATTTCTTCCATGAATGTGTAGTTCAGCTTCTTTTTAGTTGGCATCGTTAAAACTATTGGACACTGAATATTTGTTGCTCCAATATGTGAATCTCTTGATACACCAATGGTGTTGATCTCTATACATGCAATAATTCTCTTAGCAATCTCTCTTTATCTTTCACAAAAGCCCAACGCAACACATCAACTAAAACTAAAGACATATTTGACTTTTAAGGTCAATGAGGCTTCTAATAGATCGAAAGTGTCTGTTTGACCTCAACGGGTCAAAGGTGCTATCATGGGAAATTACCGGATTCAGGTTCCAGCATGACCAGTGCTTTTTGAGACAATGAAAATCATTATAGGCCATGAATTTTATTACAGGCTGCAAGCTGGTGAGTTGGCCAAATTTTTGGTCCCAAAAAGACATCATCAGCGGATACACTTTCAAGTTCCACTATTTTTTGTATGTTTGCATAATGTAAATCAGGGATTTTCATACATCAGTGGCATTAAAAAGAAATTTTTGAAAGTGTCTGTATATTTTGTTGTGCTTCCATGCATGAGTCTCCACACTGACAGTCAAAAATATTGTTACATCATATTATCTTACAATATACCACTTAACAGACCAACAGATAAATAAAGCAAACCATCAAACTAAGTAATTAAAACAGGCACTAACAAAGATTACAAAGACATCATACCTCAACTTGACCTCGTCCAGCTGCAGTATGCAAGATAGTCGAGCCCTGACTATCTATATAACTCAATACCTTATCATTGGAACAATCACCAAGAGGATCCGTCAATATATCCAAATTACCACCCCTAGCCAACGCATGAACCGCTCTATTGTTCATTTCCTGCTTATATGCAGACGGAATTCCCCCAATATATTTCTTCAAACTGTCCACCATTACTCGACATAAACCTAGGACACATTGCATAATCATAAATTAACCTAAAAACCTCGGTATTCTTTACCCGGCAGTCGCATACCATATATCGGTCATACCATATTCCCCTTCACCAAAGACCAAAAGAGTGTCTTTATGCAATAACTCTTGAACAAACGCGAAGTCACCCGCTGATGCAGCAGTGTACAGAAGCCACCCGACATGACCAGACCCGATGAGCGAATTTTTCCTCTTTTATGGTCACCTTCGTGTATGAGATTTTGGACTACTAAAGAACGGTTTTTAGCAACATCATCAAACTGTTCCTCATCATTCCATACCACCTCAAGGTGACGTATACGCCTAAGGGAAGAATTGATCAGGTGGTTACTGTCTAAGTTTTGAAGCTCACGGACTAATTCGTAATGGTTATTGGCTGCTGCCCAATCTATTGGAGAAGTGTAGCACCATTGGTCTCCCGTGCTCTCCCACTTTTGAGGAAAATAAGTTGGCGGCATCGAAAATCAGTAAATTTCAACTGGAAAAGCAGAAAAATTTAAATCAGATAATTAAGAATTATATAACATTAGAGCATATAGAGACCACATATTTTTCAAGGGGTGGGATTCAACTACTTGAATACATGTTTTGCAATAGCAAACAATAGTCATAATACCTGTGCATGCACACGATTTACACATAAATCGAATATAATTTGGTTATTGTTTTTGGTATTCTTTTTCGAAGACATTGTATATCAATATAAGTTGGATATTTTTAAATACCCAACTAATGAAAAAATGTATAAACTACTCAAGATATTTACATGTAAATTCACAATTGTGTAGATAGAAATTGTCAAACAATCAATAATTTGATCAACAGTAAGTATTATTAAGTTATAATTTTCATTATATATATTGGTTAATATAAAATTCAGTAGTGAACAAAAGAGTTAAGTTGTTAAACCTCACTTAAACAATCAATCCGATCCCGTTGAAAAATTTCTTGATATGGTCATTTTGACCAATCCTTCGACTTACACACGTTTACCATCCTTCGACTTACACACTTTTACCTTCTTTAATATATTTCTTGATATGGCCATTTTGACATTATTAATAATCATCATCTTCAATCCCTGCTTTTCTCATTAAATAATCCAATCCTAGTCTTTGATGGGCTTCTTCCACAAAAAGGTTTTCACCCTTTTCAAAACGACCCAGAATTACCCCATTTTTCAACCTCGAATCCACAAATTGAACTCATCACGGTGACCAGAAAACACTAATGGTTTAGGGACTTCAGTGAACGTTGAGTTTGATTCCAGAAGTAACATAAGGGTATAATTCGTGCCATCTTGTTTTCAAAAATCAACTTCATTACTAAATAAAGCTGCATCAAAAACCCGTCATGGAAACTCATGGGTTTTCCATCCGTGAAGGCTACAAAGATTTTGCATTAATACGTTTTCGTGATAGTAATGCGGGATTTCGTTGAAGGGTTTTGGTGGTTTTTCCCATAATGAGCGTAAGAAGTATGAGATTTTTTGACCGTGCATGTATAAGCCGAAGATGAAGGTTGGGACTAACACGAATATGAATATTAAGGTCTTTATGTCTAACCTGCGTAGAAACCATTTTACTCGTGTTATAGTTGATACTTTCCCTGAATCCTGTAAATCAAACGTTTACGTTTCATTAATCATCAGCAAAAACAAAAATAGATACAAAAGGATGATCTAAACTTCTAAAGTATGCACAAAACATAAAAAGTTTTGATTTTTACAATTTACAAAAGTATGATACTTAATCAAGTGGTATTTGGGATTGCTTATTTGTAAGTGCTTATTTGCTTTATGGAAAGCTTATAAGCAGAATTACTTAGCTGCTTTAAAACCAATCGTATAAGCCGAAATCCACTCAAGCATGAAAGTCTCAAACTCCCAATAAAACTGCTTATCTGTTATTCCTTTTTGAAATAAGTTGTTTCCAAAAAAGCTTAATTCACTCCAAATGATCATATATGCATTTTGCATAACCAATTTGCTTATTATCTAACATCAAGCAACTTTGAAAGTTCTTTAGATGACTTATCCAAGCCATCATCTTATCATTTATGAAATAGCGTATTTCAAATAAGTAATCTGAGGGTTGTTTGGATAAGCATATTTTCTTGGCTTATCAACTTATTAAGATTATGAAAAGCCCATAAAGCTCACTTTTTTCGGCTTATGAGTTTATCAACTTGAGCTTATAGCTTATAAGCTCAAGTCAATAAGCACAAAAATGAGCTTATTGGATTTTCATAATCTTAATAAGCTGATAAGCCCACAAAATAAGCTAATCCAAACAACCCCTCATATTCCAATCATAATCTTTAAATTTTGGGCCAAAAATTATCTAAATTTATTAAAAAAACTAATCTTTAACATAAATAATCAAAAACCCAATAAAAATTTACAACCTACTCATACTTTTAGTTTGGCAAACAATGTTACTTGAAAGCCTACAACCTGCTCATACTTTTAGTTTGGTATATGCGCCTAATTAGTTTGGTCTCATAATCAAATCATCAAGCAGGTGTTATAAAGCCCTAAATTGCTCATAACATATGTTGGACGTTACCATCTAACACATCTAAAAACATAGTAAATTTTTTACATTCCTTGCTGATATAAATTTAAAACATACCTTTCATTAACCAAAAATCCCGCTTTTCCATTGTGATTGCCATTTGTAAAAACATAAAATAATTTTTTAGATCCACAATTGTGGTGGTCAGATGGTGGTAGAAGGCTAGGGTTGGAGGTGGAATATGTTTTTTGGGTTTTTTTTGGTCGACTGATGGGTAGAATGTAGGTTTTTTGTTGTTTACATACAGGTCCTTGAAGTTTATAATATTTATTCTCTTTTTCAAAGTTTATTTTTTTTAACGTTTTTGACACATATATTTTTGTGTTTGATTTTTCCTTATGCACGAAATTTATCAATTTTGACTAAAATCAATCAATTTTGACTTTTTATTGGCCAATCATATTGCACGATTTTGTTTACATGTCAAAATCAAGCAATCTGATTGGTCCAATTTTTTTTTCAATAAGAATGATTTTTCAAAATAACTCCGAAATGATGTAATTCTTTTATTATATAAAAGATAAAGATACGCACCTTCATCAGCCAATTGCAACGCAAAAAAAACCACTAACTGATTTTTGGGGCTACCCGAAAGACCTGATTGGAAACTGTTGTTGGTTTCAAAATGGGTGTTAATTTTGAAGATTCTTTTATTTTTACTGTTTGGAAATTGGGTTCTTGTTTGTGATCTTGTATGAAGCCCACTTCTTTTTACATAAATTGTGTTCACAATCTCAATTGTTTGGATATTTTCTTTTCTCGATGCAGCTTAGGTGTGTGTGTTTTAAATGTAGTTAAAATTTTTTGTAACAAAAAATGGTTTTTAAATATATTTTTTTTATTTTTTAATTTTGCATTTATTATAAAACTGTAAAAAAAATATAAAAAAAAGGGGGACGGAAAATGCAAACTTTAATAAATCAAAAGTAAAAAAATAATAATAAAAAAAAATCAAAACAGAAAACCATAAACAAACCTATTTTGTCCTGTTAATAAAGTGGGTAAAAATGTCTGAAAGAAAAACGCGGAACCAAAACTATAAAGTTGAATCCAAAATAGTAAAAGAAAAAAGACACGGAACACAAAAATATAAAAACATTATCTTATACTGTAAATAAATTGAGCAGTAAAAGAGTATTATTTGTTTTTATAAAGTAAGGATACACTATTACCAAATAAATTTTTATAATGTTGATAAATAGTAAACATGAATCGCGCTTTTCTATGGGTATGAGAAGTATTAAAATATAAAATTTAACAGGTTTTATAAATCATTTTTATTTTATTAGCAAATTTAAGAGGTGTTTTTGTATATCGTGGATGTCAACTTTTGATGATTTTAAGAACTATTTTTAATTTTTAAATTTTTGAAGATTTTAGTTGGTATTTTTTTTTAAGTAAAGTATGAAAACTTAATATGCTTAAGGGCTTTTTTATATATTTTTTATTTTTTTACTTTTTAATTCAGGAAAGGAACAAAATTTTGTTATAGTAATTTGCAAATCGGCAAATGTTTATGATAATTCCTCAAAGTGGCAAATGTTTTTTTAGAATATTGTTGTTAAATATATATCTATCTATATCATAAACTAATTGCAAGTTTTCAAATGTTAATAAATTTTCTTATAAAATTCTTTCTTGTTGATCCATCAGATTTAAATATAAACATGTGGATGCATGTACCTTTGGCTAATATTGTTTCTTTGGACTATTTGTATTATTATCATATTGTTTTTCAAATGACACCTGGGCTACAGGGCTTACCATAATAGACCGTGAATTGAACTGATCTCGATCTAGCCTTCAGTCCACCTTTTCTTCATATTTGATCTTTGATGCCGCTCGATACGGTCTTACGCAACCTCTTAAGTGTTTCTAAAATGGAAAATACAAGAAATGCAAACATACTTCCACTTTTTACAAAACAACCACTGATCCAGGTTTTACTGACCAGGTTTTAATATTTATAGTGTCTCGCTATACCTATGGTCTACCCTAGTGCACTAACAGGCAGTGAACCCGGTCGCGTGTAGTGTAGTAAATGGTAAAGCCGAGGTCGTCCCAAGAGCTATGTGTGTCGGATTATTACTAAGTCTAATTGTCACATAATAATAATTGTTTCGATAGGGATTTAATTAATTAAACTACTAATGCAGAATAAAAGCAGATAAATGGATAAAGGGAAATCAATAGAGGAATAGTGGGGCTAACCTAGTCAATCCTCCTAGCTAGTTATGTCTACGTCTACCTACTTCCAATTACTTCAGGTGGGGTCAAATTCGAGAGGACAACATTTGTTCAATTCGCCCTAACCTATCAGCAAAGATGCCACCACAGGAGAAATCAGGCACACCGTCATAAGTCCTGTTGTTCCTGGTCCCCTAAGCCAAGTCATTAAGTACCGCTACATGCTAGATTCAAAATAGTGAGTTCCTGGCCGTTAGGAACTTAGACACTACACCCCCAGTTCTTAAGTTCATCCAAACGATAGGTGATCAGTTAGTCAAATCGCACAAGTAGTAAGAGTCGTCAGTTGGTAATATCTTACCCTTCCCGTCTCAGTCCGCTCACCTAGGGTCAGTTGGTCATATCTCCTAGGCAATTGGCCTCTACCGTTATTCAAAACTACCGAACCAAAGGTGACTACCAAAGAACTATGCATGCATACACTTAGAAATAATTGTACGGAAGTAAAGGTAAACGCAAACAAAACAATTAAGGAATCATAACTAGGCTAGCACCAAAGGGTGCTTAGCCGCTCATATTAATCATGCAAATCAATTCAATATTCAAAGGTACGAAATACATGAATTGAAATTAAAAGAGATATAAAACGCTAAAGCTTATCGTAATGGAGTGACTTCTCTCTTGGAAACAGCTCCGTATGCTCCCCTCGACCTGGCTTGAGCTTTTTTCCACGTTCTCAGAGAGTTGTGTGTGGAATGGGATGATTAGAAATGCTGGAATTCGTGGGGTATTTATAGGCCAGGTCTGGGTTACGGCGTAACCAATATAGTAGTTACGCCGTAACCTTCTATTCCTTCTTAAATGCACTAGATCTGCTAGTTACGGCGTAACCTTATAAGTGGTTACGCCGTAGTCTTCAATAAACTCAGTTACGTCATAAGCGATGATGTAGTTACGGCGTAAGTATCAGTGGCGTAGAACCTCATTTGACCTAATGGAGTTATGTCGTAACCTTTGGAAGAGTTACGCCGTAACCTCTTGATATAAATTTGTGGGAAGGTGTTTGACGAAACTATGAATTTTGGGCTTTTGCCAAATGGACAATTAAAATTATTATACATGGAGATGACAAAAAAATAGGAACTCGGTGGAGAACTTCAAACCTAAACTTTTTGAAGCAAGGCGAGGCATGCTTATCAGGTTAGGGGCAAGTTTCAAGTCCTAATAGAGGATTCTTATTGGGTTTGGGACATGGATGGGACACAACATCCCCAACCTCCACCCCGACACATATATCTATATACATAAAATATTATATTAGTATGTACTTATATCTATATACATAAAACTAGCTTCATGACTCGTGCAATGGGTGGGTATGTTTCATAAAATCATTTGTCAATAATATTTAAACAGAAAAATAAAAAGTGAACTACGAAAAATATGTTTAACAAAATAATTGGAAACCGTGATCTATTGATCATGTATTATATTAATATAACAATTAGAAGTATCATAACAAAATAATAAAATATTGGTTACTCATACGCATAATAAAACTTCATACATTAGAAATAACACCATGAGTTGAAGAAAATGATAAAGATACATCATATCAGATCCATAAACGATTAAAAAAAACTTACTTGATTATTGAAATGAAACACATGGGAAAAAAATTGTCTTGACCGAGCATTAAGAGGAATTGTCTTGAACAAACACACTAGTAAATGCAAGTGATTACTCCCTTTCAATACTATCTTCAAACATTTGTTTCTTCGACCATTGTGACAAACCTCAATTTGTAAGCTTTAAAGAAACTTTAAGGTGTTTCAAAAATGATCGTTGGAGCCAACTCTTCAATCTTATACATATCAAGGTCGTATCCACAATTCGTTTGATACCTATATATATAATGATGTAAGAAAAGTAGTTTTTTTAATTGAAAGTGTTATGCATGTTTGGGTATTTATTTTTTTTTTGAACGGCAGAAATTATATTAAAAACGGAACCACTAGCAAGGAACTAGAGATCACCGAAAACAACAAGACTAAAAGAGAAATACAACGAAACGCAAAGGTACAACACTACAAGGAAAACGATAGCTAGCAACATCGATAGCTAATACACGTAATGAAACGACTCAGAACTTTAACTGCGAGGATAGCAAGAGAGGTTAGAAAAAAACTCGCGCCAATTACGGTTACCCAAGACACGAGAAAAAACCTCCATCCACGAAGGCCGCGCCACCGGTTTTCACTTCGCGATGTTTTTATTGCTAGACCCATACAAGTTCTGAGATGTCGATACTCCACATCAGACAACATTAAGTACCGAACGGCTTCACTATCCACCTTTCCCAAACAATATCCGATTTCCTGTCTCTACTCTGAATCCATAAGAAAGCAGTCGACATAATGGTACGAAAATTTCATCGCTATCTAACATAATGTTATTGTGAACACAATTATTTCGGACCTTCCAAATATACCACCACCAAATAAATAGAATACCTTCAATAACCTTACTCGATTTGAAAGGTAGTCGCATTCCATCTAGCCAAGAAATAACGGTTTTTGGTTCACCATTTGGTATATCCAAACCAAGCCAATTGCTTATCTTTGCACGCGTGGCAGTGACAGCCCGACAATCTTGAAAGATATGCGTAGAGATGTCAATTCCGGCCTTACATTGAAGACAACGGATAGTGTTTAACATCTATACCTCGAGACCATAAATTAGCAAAAGTCGGAATGCTATCACGCAACAATCTCCACACAAACACGTTAACTTTTTTCGGGACAAGAACATTCCATCGGGACTTATAATGCCGCTGCTGCTGGTCCGATTTATGATCAATAAGTCTTCGAAGCTGAGCAACAATAAAAACCGAATTATGGTTGAGACGCCATCTCCATTTATCATTACTATCTTGTAGACTTTTAGGAAGAATATTGCACATGTTATTTAATTGTTGAAGTTCACTCCCTGTACGTATTTGCCTGCGCCACACCCAATGATAATTATGGTATACAATTCGATCTTTAATCATGCAATTCTTTTCCATTTCAAGAGCAAACAGCCGTGGGAATAACAAAGCAAGTGGTTTGTCTCCAATCCAATCATCTAGCCAAAAATGAGTTGTAAATCCGTTTCCCACATCTCTTTTAATCAACTCACCATTAATAGATGGAATAGCATGGACATGTCTAATAGCAGAAGCAATCTTATTCCACATCCCGTTGATAGTAGCTGAGCACTTAATGAAACAATCCACGCCATGAATAGCCTTAATTACCCGAGTCCAAAGAGAGTCCGGAGAAGATAAAGCCCTCCATCTCCATTTATATAACAACGCAAGATTCATCGCCTCAAGACTCCCAATTCCCACTCCCCCATCCTCTTTAGCAGCCAAAACATCAGCCCACTTGACCCAAGCAATTTTGCGTTTGTTTCCCGGACCACCCGCACTTCCCCAAAAGAAGGCGGACCTAAAAGCTTCTAATTTCTTATTCACCTGTTTAGGAAGACGAAAAAGAGAAAGAAAATACACCCCTAAAGAACCGAGAACAGAGGAAACCAACGTCGATCTACCTCCAATGGATAACAAATTTGCCTTCCAAGTCGACAATTTTTTCTGAAATTTTGCCACAATCGGATCCCAAGTAAACACACTCCCCACTCTCGTACCAATGGGGATACCAAGATATTTAAATGGAAGAGTTTCTGGTTTGCACCCATGTCTTCTAGCAGTTCGCTCCACCTCATCTTTTTTAATACCAACGCCCAAAATTGAAGACTTATACAGATTAATTTTTAGACCCGAAATACAATGAAAGAACTTCAACGCTTTTGTGACATTCATCAAATTCCTCTCGGACCATTCACCAACAAGAATGACATCATCTGCGTAAAACAGATGCGAAATGGTGACCTGGTTAATATTAGCACATTTAAATAACCCAGAAGTAACCATGTTGTCAATGGCCATATGCAACCCCTCCATAGCGATGATAAAAAGAAAAGGTGCCATCGGATCTCCTTGACGTAAACCACGTTGAATAGGAAATTCCTCGCTCGGGCTTCCATTAATTAAAACAGAAGAGTAAGCAGAGGAAAGACACGCCTTGATCCACGACACCCATTTATTGCCAAAACCCATAGCCGTAAGGATGCTAAGTAAATACTCCCAGTCCAAAGAATCATAAGCCTTAGCAAAATCGATCTTAAACAACATCAAACCTTTCTTCTTCGCTTTATACCATCCAATCACTTCGTTAAGTAACAAAGGGCCGTCCAGAATTTGTCTACCTTTTATAAATGCCGATTGCTCAATGCTTACCACAGAATCTACCACCTTTGCAAGACGATTTGCAATAACTTTCGCGATAATCTTGTACTGCACTCCAATTAGACTGATAGGGCGATAGTCATTAATTGCTATGGGATTGCTGACTTTAGGTAACAACGTAATAAAAGAAGAATTGCAACCCCTAGGAATGCTAGCATTTTGAAAAAAATCGTCCAACATCTGAAACACATCCTCCTTTAACACCTCCCAATACTTTTTCACAAATGCAAAAGAAAACCCATCTGGTCCCGGCGCTTTCTCGTTGCCACAACTCCAAACCGCCGATTTGATCTCTTCAATTGTAAAAGGGGCCTCAAGATTAATTGCTTGCATCAGACTAAGGGTCTTGAACCGAGACGCATCTACAGTGAAAGGAATGCCGGTAAAAATTTGAAACTTAGCAGCAAAGAATTCCCGAAAACAGTTTTTTATGCTAGCCGCATCAGATATCCAATTCCCATTATGTTTTATACCATTTAAACATGCACTCCTTCTGCGCGCATCATTACCTTAATCTAAATACCTTCACCTTAGGAGTATCATCATTAATATATATCTTACTGGATAAAATCAGTTGGTTTACCTATATAAAAATAAGATAAGCTTACATACATAAATTCGACAAATTTTAGCACTTTTATAGTTTATAGCATAATACCATTCCAATATATGACTTTCGCTAACTGAATGATGAAAACAACATGTCCGAATGATACTCTGTTAGATGCAACTTCTTTAAACATGTCAACCACGACATTAAAGAAACAACACTCCAATCTATTTCTCCTGCGCGCATTAAATATTTGATATGTTTATTATAATATATTACTTTTATTTATATACATAATTTTATGTTAATACAAATAAGCCGTAAAAATGTTTATTTATATTTTACGATCTTCTAATATTTTGTAGATAACAAACGCAAAATCATTTTAACGAAACAAATAAAATACCTAAATGGTTTGAGCCAATAGTTTACTAACACACTTACGTTTTCACATAAAACACTAAAACAAGTATAAGTGATTTTATGATACATATGTACAACAACTAGTGTTTACATATTTGGGTAAATATATACATAACTAGTATGTATTATAATGGGTAATATAAATGGGTAGAAACTTAAGTATTTGACCCATTGAGCAAATACATTGCATGACATACCCATGGATCATGACCCATAACCCATTGCATGACATCATGCTTAAGTCATATATGGATATTATCCATGACCCATGGTTTTAACCCATGACCTATGGACTAGATGCATTGCATCTTGTAGATACATTGAATCTACTTGATATCCATGATCCATAACCCATGACCCAAAACCCATGGGCAAAAGGGAGCGTCCCACGGATCCCAAGTAATACATTGGACGGATCCCTCAAGTGAGGGATCCGTGGAACAGTAGATGTTTTTCCTCTATAAATAGTGAGCCATTTCTTCATTGTTTCTCACCCCTTCCTCACATATTTTCCCTTTGAGTCATAAACTCTCTAACCTCAGATCCAAGTGATCTTTCTATGTAGTTTGTCTTTTGTTTTTGTGTGATTCTCTAGGTTCCTCTTAAAGGCGAGATCACCACCTTTTGAAGACGAGCAAGCTCAAGTCCATGAGTTGCCATGCTTCGTTATCATCAAGACTACTGAGGTTCTCTTGTTGATAGTTCTCTTCTTTCTCATAAGAAGTGTAGTGTTGAAGACATTAGTGAAAGATGTCTAGAGGGTCAAGACGAAGAAATTAGTGAAAGGTGTCGAACGTCCGTAGTGAAAGCACTTATGAAGGGTGCTTAGAAGTCAAGGTTAAAGGCATTGAGGGTATGTAGAAGTCAAGTCATAAGGCATTAGTAAAGGGTGCCTAGAAATATAACCAAGGGCATTAGTGAAAGGTGCCTAAGGAGTACATTCGATATGGTATGTTTCGATGTACAAGATAGATTAGTATTGGATCCAAAGATATTGATATCATTGATGATGTTGTAATAAGGAGTTTGTCTCCTTTGGGTTGGGTGTTGTGTAGTGTTGGGTAGTAGTTCCTCCATTGTAATGGAACTCGGTACTTAGCCTAGTACCGGATAAAGGGTAAGCAACGTTGTGGTAGGTGTAGTTCAACCTTGTGAAAGAACCCGGTGGTTAGCCTAGTACCGGAAAAAGAGTAGGCGACGTTGTGAAGGCATCTCCGCCATAAGGAGTCGGTGTAGTGTAGTGATTACGAACTCTCGAGTAGGTGACTCGGGGAGTGGAATAGGGCAAGGAAGGTGTCCTTGTAGCCAAACCACTATAAATACTTGCGTTGTGGTTTTATGCTTCTTACTCCTTATCTTTTCATTACATACTTATATATCTTGTCTATCAACATCCAACACACATGTTTAAATAGATTGACATAAGTCGATCTAAATAGTTTAAAACAAAGTTTTAATCGGTAAAACTATTCAACCCCCTTCTAGTTTTCCACATTTTAGATTGAATATGATAAGTAAAACGTACTCAACATCCTGAATCTTCAAATGTACGCATTGTTTAGTAGTGCCATTAGAAACAAACTGTATAGAATCCCCAATGGAGACAATTGTACCAATTATATGTGTATAGCATAGTGTAGGTATGTGTATAAAGTATAATTACCAAACAGGTCAAAAAGAAACTAAACATGATTTATAAGTAATTAAAGTAGAAAGCACATACCAACTGTATGAGTTTCGGTGATGAATCCCGAAATAAAGCTTGTGAATGGTTCAAACTTGAATAATTTCAAGTTCTTGTCAATCTGGTCTATGGGAGTCAAGGAAGTGTTTTATTAAAAACACAATCTTGTACTCAGAGGGGCCCTTGGCTTATTCAGAATTGTCACTCATACTTAGCAAATAGACCCCTAGTGTGTCACACATTAAATTTGAGGTAACAAAGGTCCTAGTTTGGATTAAATTCTATAATGTTCCTCTACTTGCATATTCGGCAGATGGTTTGAGCTTAATTGCTACTCAAGTGTGGAAACCTATTATGTTGGATACATTTACTCGCTAAATGTGTGTTGATTCGTGGGATCGTATTAGTTTTGCGCGTGCGCTCGTTGAACTAAATGTGGAGTCTGTTTTGAAAAGCAAAGTTAGTAAGGCCATTCCTAAGGAGGATGATAGTGGGTATACTACGGCGATCATTAAAGTTTAATATGAATGGACGCCTCCTCATTGTGATATGTGTAAGGTTTTTGGGCATGATCGTTGCAATTTCCCAAAATGTGTTAAAAAGACTATTCGTAGTGACGTTAATAATGTTGTTGTTCATGGTACTTCTTTTATGGACAAGGACCAAGAGGGTTTTTACTGAGGTTAAGAACTGGAATGAGAAAGGTTAAAAGGTTTAGGATTCAAGCGCCTCAGAAGAAGCCTTCTCGTGGTATTGACGTGGGTAAAGGACCTAAGTTCCACCCTTCTAATCCTAAGTAGAGGTATGTACCTGTGTCGAAGAAGTAGGATGCTACTAAAGAGAAAAGCACTACTCAGGCAAGTACAAGCGGGCCGTCTATTGCTACGTCAAACTCTTTTGATGCTCTCAATATGGATGACACCGATGGGAATGGTATAACTAATGATGGGGCAACTTGTCTCCCTTGTACTACTCCTATTGTTGAGAAAATTGGGAAGCTTGAAAAGCTTATTATAGATGGAAAAGCTACTCTTGTGGACGAAGATGGTAAACCTCTCAGAAAGGTGCAAGTTGAGGCTACTGAGCCTAGTTCTTCTTCTTCTCCGTGTACGGCTTCGAAAAAGGTGGGCAACCCATTCTTTAAAGTGGGTGAAGTAGTTGTTACTGATAGTGATGAGGACGAGGTACTTGAGCCAGATAATGATATGGCAAAGTTTCTTGCATCGTCTCGGGGCTATCATGAGCTTGAAGATTATTTTGATGATGATTATGTTGCTCAAGTCTACGATTTACCAGAGCAACTGGATGATTTTTGTGACATGTATGATGTCAAGCTTCAAGGTCGTGGTAGAAATTAATTTTATATTTGGTAGGTCATAAGATTGGCATGTCTTTCTTATGTAGTGATTTTGGTTGTTGCACATTTAATGCTTGTTCAATGCCCATGTAACGGGCCGAGATGAGAGACTCACTCTCATCCATTGTACTTAAACATTTTTTTGAGTAATATATTTGTCAAGGTGATCCCCTTTTAATAAAAAAAAAAGATATTTTGAATGGATAAAGTTGAAGTGGACACCTTTATTTTTGGTGCAAGATTGTAGAACCGTAATGAATTTATGATGAAGGATCGTAGGAACGTAACATCTTGCTGAAGGACATTTATACAAACTGATTGCAAAGAAAAGTGAATGAAATGGATCCATAACCGTGATTAAAGAAAACTCATAATGTGAATGATTGTGTTTGTGTGGAAAACTCATACCTTTTGCATTTGATACATTTGGCTTCCCTGCATCTGAGGCTGTGGAGCTGCTCAAAAGAGTCCAACGGGTTATGCATGGCAATGTTACGACCCCAATGTATCTGAATGTAGTTTTTAAAAGACTAAGGGCCTGTTTGTTTAGTTTTTTTATTAAGTCCTGTTAAATTAAAGTGTCTGTCTAGATATATGATGTCTGTTTGTAGATGAATAAATGGTTGTTTGTTTTGTGTGCTTAATAAAGTGTCTGAATTAGTAAAAATTACTGTTATACCCTTTAATTTGAAATAAAGTTAAGAAGTGGGAGGGTAAACATGTAAAATTATGATAAAAGGGATGGACTTAATTTGTAGACCCTCATCTCCTTGGCTTTTTCTAGAAGGTCACCTATTAGTTTTAAGTACTAAACAAACATCCATTTGGTGACTTAATTAACTTACATAATTTTCAATTAAGACACATTAAGTAGTTATCAAACACTACATAAGTTTTGCTATTCAAAAAGGGCTAGCTGCGCAGCTTGTTGCCCGCTTGCCTGTCGTTTCAGTGTAATATTCTATATCTATAATTCATTTATATAAAAAATAAATAAATAAATAAAAATAAATAAAATGTAAATTACGTGGAGAGAGAAAGAATTTAATAGTTAATTTGTTAAAAGAAAATATTACATCTATAAAATATACTAGACGAATACTCGTGCATAGCAACGGAATTTTATAGCGACAAATCGTTTAATGATAAAAAACATTTATGGGTTATAAACGAAAAATAATAAAAGTTTGAAGATTTGGGGATTAAACATAATGTTTTGAAACCCGGTTCGACCCGGGTGGTTCAACCGGTTGAACCGTGCCGGTCGAAAAATGGGTCGATTTAAACCGAGTCAACCCGATGGGTTGGGTCGAAAACGGGTCAAATTAGATCGGGTCAACCCGGTTTTCGCTGTGTATTAATAGTTTCATTTTGAAATATATGTTTTCAACATTTCTTTTTTTAGTTTCAAGTTTTCACTTTTTTACTTTTTGGTAGTTCCTTTATATATAGTATAGCAGGGTACCAGCAGGTTTCGGCGGCGGGTACCCTGTGACGATTAACCGGATAAATAGATCTCGATGAGACCTAATTCCACCGGTTTGTATCGGTTTCAACGGGTCCTCTCTTGTTCGTTTTCGGATGGCTTTTATTGGTTCGCCGAACCGGTGGCGACACCGGTTCTTAGTTGAACCTTTTGGTCCGGTCCGGTTTTCAAAACTATATATACAATCAACTTGTTAGCTTATATGAAGCTTCGTATGTTTTATTAATTTGTATAATATATATAATAATATCTAATTTTCATTTTAGGGTGTTTTAAAAATAAAATTAATTAATGTGTTTAATTTTTATATTTTGGATTATGTTATAGCTTGTTTAAATTGTACATTGTGAAAATTTTATTGTACTTTTTTTAATAAAGGGTGATTTAATTGGTTGTTTTTAATTTGGTAGATATACTTTTAATTGGTTGTAAAATATGAATAAATTAATGTTGTTTTAAGTAATTGGGTGTTTTAATAAAAATACCCTATGCATTTATCTCATCTCTGACTTTCAAGATTTCACTTTTCAAAGTTTCACCATACACTCTTTATATGTAGACATGTAGTATAAATTCATAAAGACTTGTCACTAATAAAAATCATCGAATTATTATTATTATTATTTTAAATTCTCATCTTTTTATAAACGCATGACACATCCGTTTGTGAAAAAAATCTTTTGTAAAATTTTTATGAATATAGCATCAAAGTTTATAAGATTAAATCCTCGCACGTCAACCACTATTAGCAGTTTAATCCAGATTTATATATGTCTAGACAGTTGGCATAGGATTATTCCACAGAGACATAGAGAGTTGACATAGGATTATTCCATAAAGGCATAGACAGTTGACATAACAATCCATTTAAATATTACCGATGATAATGCTATAACCATTAACCTTACTAGTAGTGTTTAAGTATTCTTATTTTTGTATATAATTAAGGGCTTTGTTAACCCATTAATTAAAAATTACTTACAAGTTTTCATATACAGTAAAACCTCTATAAATTAATGATGTTGGGACCAATATATTTTATTAATTTAGTGAGATATTATTATATCGATAAATTAATAATTTATTAATTTAAAGAGGTTTTACGTATTACCTTTAAATTTTCAAGTCTAATAAACTAGTTACAACGTATACTGTTAAAGATGAAAAATAAATTATAAAAACAAGTTCCAATTAACATTTAATGAATTTACCATTCACAAACTAATTGAATAACTCAAGTTCATTTTTTTTTAATAAGTAAAAAGTTACTTTTATTGACACAAATTCCAATTACGTATGACTTTAATTGAATTAATTAAATTTGTACAAGTTAATTACATATGACCTTTATATATATATATATATATATATATATATATATATATAAAGGTCATATGTAATTAACTTGTACAAATTTATAATTGTGTTGGGACCAATATATATACACTAGAGTTTCAAAAAAATTATTATCTAATTATTTTATCGATTAAGGTTCAAATTTGTACTGATCCCAAGTTGGGACTGAACAAATTATTAATTTTATCGAGGTTATTAATTTATCGAGTATTAATTTATAGAGGTTTTATTGTAACTACTGACTGGTTTTTGATTTTATGGGTGTTAGGTGCATTATATAAAAAACCTAACTAAAATATTTGTAAAATTTATGACTATTTTATAAAACGTAAAAAAAAATAGATTAGTGAGTTGCGTATTATGAAGTTATACGCTAGAAATAACCAAATTTTTAAGAGCAAAGGTAAAATATAAAGTTGCTAATAATCAAACATTATATAGTCAAATAACTGAAAATAAAGTAAAATTTTAACAAGCTCATCTAATCACTAAGATGAAAAAGCATAGTTTTTGGAGAAGACAATGATGTAAAATTTTGAGTCCTCAATGGATTTGAGGAGTTGATCGCTAATCCTTTCCCCTTTCTCGATTTTCCCATCATCTTTGTGAGTTTCAATGCATTTTGTCTCAAGAGCTTCATAAATATAATCAACAAAGTTCTTGCGAGTGTCTTCACCCCTGAAACTCAAAAAAACACCACACTTATTGCTCTTTGGAATGGATGAGCTTGAAGTGGACACCCAAGGAGTTACGGATGAAGGATCAGAGAAATGTAATATCTTGTTGGAGGACATTTCTACAAACTGATTGCAAAGGAAAGTGAATGAAATGGATCAAAGGCATTTACTCAGGAAGACGAATACAAAGAAACTTGATAATGTGAAGGTGATTGTGTTTGTGTGGAAATAAAATGTAAATTATGTGGAGAAATAAAGAATTTTATCGCTAATTTGTTAAAGAAAAATATTACATTCACAAAATATATTCACAGAGAATCTTTCACATAATGACTTGTCACTGATAAAAATCAAAATAATTAATTCTCTTTTTTTTTTAAATTCTAATCTTCCTATAAATGCATGACACATGAAAAAGCTTTAGTACTCCGTAATTTTTTTTGTTTATAAGATTGAATCCTTGTACGTCAACCACTATTAGCAGTTTAATCCTGATTTATATGTCTAGACAGTTGACACAGGATTATTCCATAAAGGCAAGGCATAGATAGTTTACATAAACAATCCATTTAAATATTACTGATGATGTTGCTATAACCATTCACCTTTATTAGTGGTGTTTAAGTATTCTTATTTTTGTATATAATTAAAAACTAGTTACAAGTTTCCATATTATACTATCTTATAATGCATAAAGACTTTCTAAAATTAGAAATACTTAAAATTTAGCATTGCTTAATATGATAAGATTCAATAGCTTGCACATATTGAAAACACATTTAATATGGTCAAGATATTCAATGTAGTCAATTAATTAACTGGTCAATAAACATAATTAATACAGTTACAACACATCTTGCATAAAAAATACAAATTATTAAGCATCTTATACAACCTATTCAAACACAATTATTAAATGTCACTAATACAGATAATAAAACACATTATAAAAATATTCAAGTCCGAACGGGCAATGGGCCAAACGGGCTCGAGCCCAAACGGGCATTGGCCAAACGGGCTCGAACCCGAACAGGCACGGGATAAACGAACTTGATATCCGTAAAATTATTTTCAAAAAGAACATAATAAACTAAAATATATGATATACTGAAATTTTTTATTTCAGAGTACCCATCACTGCAACGCGAATACCCTGCTAGTTACTACTTGTTGGTTCTTAATTTTATGGATGTTAGGTGCATTATATAATAAAAGGGCTAATGACAAGATAACGTATCATAGTTGTCACCTTATCCTTTTATACATTGCGAACAAAAAAGGTTGCGTGCAATGTCTGTTAAAGTTTGTTGTTTAATATTATTTTGTGTACTCATGAAATTTGGTAACGTTTAACCCTTTAAGGTGAATTACATAAATGATCCTCAGATTGGCAAATATTGCATCAACTCCCAAAAAAATTAAAGTTCCACTAATCGTCCTTATTTTTGTAAAAAATAACACTCATAATCCTTTTTATCTATCTATTTTATCGTCCGTTTTATGCGTTTTTATACATTTTCTTATGTTTTCATATATTTTTATCCGCTTTTATCCGTATCTATACGCATTCATCCGTTTTTATACGTTGTCATCCGTTTTTTATGTTTTCGTCCGATTTTATACGTTTTTGTCCGTTTTTATATGTTTTCGTCATAGTCCGTTTTTATACGTTTCCATCCATTTTTCTTACGTTATCTTTCGTTTTTATACGTTTTCATCAGTTTTTTACGTTTTTGTCTGTTTTTATACGTTTTTATCCGTTATTATATGTTTTCATATGTTTTTATACGTTTTCGTCTGTTTTTATACGCTTTCATATGTTTTTTTACGTTTTCGTCTTTTTGAATATGTTTTCTTTTGTTTTTATATGTTTTCATCCATTTTTATCCTTTTTCATCTGTTTTAATACGTTTTCATTTTTTTTATACGTTTTCATCTGTTTTATACATTTTTCATTTGTTTTAATACGTTTTCGTCTGATTTTATACGTTTTTGCATGTTTTCATACGTTTTCGTCTGTTTTTATGCGTTTTCATCATTTTTAACGTTTTCGTCCATTTTTATACACTTTTGCCTGTTTTATACATTTTCATCCGTTTTTTACGTATAATTTCGTTTTTATACATTTTCATCCGTTTTAATACGTTTTCATCTATTTTTATACGTTTTCGCTCGTTTTTTTACGTTTTCATATGTTTTCTTACATTTTATACGTTTTTGTCCGTTTTTATATGTTATCTGTTTTTATAAGTTCTCGTCTGTTTTCTACGTTTTCATATATTTTCAGGAGTATAGAAACGAACGAAAACGCATAAAAATAGATAAAAATACATAAAAATGTAAAAAAAAACTTTTAAAAATGGATGAAAACGTATAAATACGGACAAATATGTAAAAACATATGAAACGTAAGAAGACTAGTGAAAACAGATAAAAACGTATAAATATAAAAAGGTAAGAAAAACGGAAGAAAAACGGATGAAAACGTATAAAATAGACGAATACGTATAGAAACTGATAAAAACGTTTAAAACGGACGATAAAATAGACGGTAAGTTATAAAAGGACTATGAGTGTTATCTTTTACAAAAATAAGGACGATTAGTGGGACTTTAAAATTTTTGAGACGGTTCAATATTTGCCAATTTAGGGACCACTTATGTAATTCACCCTAAAGGGTTAAATGGTCACCAAATTTCATGAGTACACAAAAATGTTAAAAAAACAAACTTTAAAGGACATACATGCAACTTTTTTTGTCCGCAACATATAAAAGGACAAGGTGACGACTATGATACATTATCGTGCCATTAGCCTATAATAAAACTAGCTTGTATTCAAAAAGAATCTTTCACAAAATGCTTGTCCCCAATAAAATTCATCATAGTTAATTCTCTTTTTTCTTTTTAAATTCTCGAATGCATGTCATATCCTTTTATGAAAAAAAACATTTTATAATTTTTTTATGAACGTATCATCAAAGTTTATAGATTAAATCTTTGCACGTCAACCACTATCTATACTATCTATAATGGAAAAACCAACTTTTTTGAAAATGAAAAGCGAAAATTGAATCTATTTAAGGAAATATTAAATCAAAATAATGCACAGGCTGACCAAACTAATACACGGTCGGAAACTTAATTATGTACCTATTAGCAGAAACTATTCAATCATTACAATTTCGAAAAGTATTCAATCATATAATATACACGGCTCGAAACTTATGTCACTAAAAAATTTCGTTGTTGTACACATGTACTCGTCTAGCATATGAAATAGCCCTATGTCTAGATAGTTGACATAGGATTATTAGTTGACTTAAAACAATCCATTTAAATTATATTACCGATGATGTTGCTACAACCATTCACCATACTAGCGGTGTTTAAGTATTCTTATTTTTGTATATAATTAAAAATACTTGCACGTTTCCATATAACTACTGGCTGGTTCTTGATTTTATGGGTGTCAGGTGCATTCTATAATAAAACTAGCTAAAAGAGTCGTGAAATTTACTAGTATTTTAGAAAACAAAAATTGGTTAATGACTTACGTATTATGAAGTTATATGTTAGAAAGAACCACATTTATATTATAAGAAAAAGGTAAAATATAAAGCTACTGATAATAAAACATTATAGTCAAATTACCGAAAATAATGTAAAATTTTAACAAGCTCGTCTAAACAGCAAGACGAAGAAACATAGTTCTTGGAGAAGACAATAATGTAAAATTTGGAGTCCTCAATGGATTTGAGGAGTTAATCATTGATCCTTTCCCTTTTCTCGATTTTCTCACCATCTATGTAAATTTTTGGCGCAGGACACGCGAAAGTGTATTTAAATAAACCCTAAACCAATGGTGTTAAATAAGGTGTACCTTGCGGGAATAAAACCCAAACAAGAGTAAAGACTCTAAAACACAATATTATTAATGACTCCAAAGTTAATTACAATGATAATGATTCGTATATTTGTAGGGTAGTGAAACTTGCATGACAAGTAACCTAAAGAAAGTAAAAAACAACCTAGATAAATAATAAATCGATTTTTTTGGAATCGACATGTATACGGTGTAGACAAATGTTTACTCATACGGCGTAGATAGACTAAGAAAATAACTCAAGATAAATCGTTGCTTATTACAACGTAAACAAGGAATTAGCTCTACGTTGTAGACAAACCAATATTCGTGTCTTAATCATGAATCTCGTCCTTATCATCCCCCCTCACTTAAAAAGAACTCACCCTCGAGTTCTCAATGTCAAGGGCTTCATCTACCTCGAACATCTTATCACGATGAATCTTGTCTTCAGTAGATTTGCGCTTCTCATTAACTTGAGTGCTCTCCCAACGATCACCTCATGACCTCAAAGGCTGGATTACTTACCTCTTATCAACAATCACAAAATCTTCAATTGCAACAAAAATAATTTCTTTGATCCCCATTGAAAAATTTATTGATTTCTTTAATTCAAATTTCCCGATCAATCCGAAATCAAAATCACAACCCTTTGTACCTTTAATAAGTTTAGACTCGGTAGCTTCATCCTCAAGATTCTTTAAAATCCTAGAATCCATTGTTTTCTCGTGTTCTTCAATTGATGCTTTTATAGTAGTCGTATCAACTTTAACATCACATTGATTATCAACTTCAACAATGATACCGGGTTTCAACAACTATTCTTCATTGTTAACCTCGGGCTTTGGTAATTGTGGTTTTACTTAGGATGGAACCATAGCAATTCTCCTTCCTTCCCATCAGAAACGATAAAGATTTCTTTGAAAAACGACCCATAGCACATATTTTACGAGGTTTGCCAAACACCCATTTTGACCAAATTTCAAACACAATCCTTACACAAGTTACATAACTATTTGGTATATAATACTTGGACTTGACACATGAAAAAAAAATTTATAAACACATTTACGATGACTCGGGGTTCAAAGATGATTGAGCTTGATATCTAGTACTAAGCTCCTAAATACAAGTCAAACACTTTCTTCCGTGCTCTCAAATTCTAGGCCTCTAGTCAAGACCTTACTTCCTCCGCTTATGAACCTACAAAACTGTTAGACAACTAAACCGTAAGCTTTCGCTTAGTAAGTAAAACGGTAATAACATGATATTATTTATCATGAATCACATAAGCATCATTCATATTCAACTTAATCATGTATACTATAATTCACCATCACTTGCACATAATACATAATCCAATTATCATTCACATATACAAATAATCTTCACATACTTTAATTTGGTCACAACTAGCTTAACCACAACTTTGGCTAGTTTTGCCAAACTAGCACTTAATCCAAACATCATAACTCAAAGCCTCCTTAACCATTATTATCATCTTCCACTAATACATACATGACTAAATCAACATAATCTCATATTAAGACCTATTTACTTACCTCTCATCTAAGATAATTAAAACAATAACATCATCATCATCTTCTTCTTTACTTACTTCCTAACCAAGAATCACAAGTCCTATTTTCGCATAAAAGCAAAATAAAAAACAAGGGTTTATACAACCCATAACTTACCCAATTTCCATCCAAAATCATTATATGATCATATCTTGATCATATGATGAATTCCTCAATTATTCTCATGAATCCAAACTTCTTAAGTTCAACTAAGATAGGATACTTACTTGTAAGAGATTATTGTTATGTACTTGTCTATTTGATTTGGAACCTTAATCTTCATACAAGAGATCATCTAGTTATCCACAATTTCCCTCTTCTTTTTTTTTTGGCTCATCCCACACAACAGGAGAAATTAAAATGTTTTTGGTAAGTCTTGGAATGTTGACACATTAATCTTTCTAAAACCAGATACATAATATTTGACTTATAGTTTTTTACTAACCCATCATATCGAGTCTCGCGACTCATAAAAGTCTTAGTTAAACTACTCCAATGGCATTTCCGTTATTTAATACTTAAAACCTATTAGCTTAGCCCAATCCACGAGCCCATTGACTATTCTATTACAATATATAAGACACGTTACAAAGTTCCTAATCATGAATGACCATCACTTTCTATAAAGGCTAGAAATCTCCCCTTAAGGGGTGGTCATTCAAAAGATGCTCCACTTGATTAGGTCTTTAGTCTTCTTGAGCTTGAACTTTTTGTGTGTTGACATAGAATAGTCTTGATACTTTTTTCTTTCATGCTTTGTGATTTTTAATCATCGTCTTTTGATATTTCTTGCCTTCAATCAACATCTTTGTTTCTGATAATTTTTCTCCCTTTCTGACATGCTCATATTTTTTGATAAATTTGAATCTTTATACTTGTGTAGTTCTTAACTTTTAACTTTGATCTTTGTCTTTTAATTTTTTAGATTTTTGGACTTTGGCATAGAATATTTCTGAACTTTGCTTTTGCGTAGATCTTTGATGAGAATGTCTTTATGATGTGGGTATGAGCATGCGGAAATAGATGTTGATGATAATGGTTGTCACACGTCGTCAGTGGCGGAAACAAGAGATGTAACTGAGAAGGCACATTGCATAACATTTATAGATTCATACCTTACATTTGTTTCAACAGTAGTTACCAGTTACAAAACATTTCAGATCTAAACTTTGAAAAGTAAAACATATGTCTTCTTTGAATCCAATTATTCTTGAAAACATGGTAGCACGATAACAATGTTCTGACTCCAAAAGAAATGCCTTGAAATACCTTATTAATGATCACCTGAAAATGGTACTAGAAAATGTCAACATAATGTTGGTGAGCTCGTAGGTTTGAGAGTAAAACCACAAAGTTGTGATTGATATGGTGTAGGATAATAGTGAGCAAGATATACAATTTGTAAACACTAAATGAACACACAAACTAGCAACAACTAAAATCTCAAGATGGCATATACGTATAGCTTGGGCGGATAGTATTCACCCTTTTGTGGGTGTGGGTGTCAGCCCAAGTATTTTTACCAATACATCCTAACCTCGTAACTTGCTCAGAGTGTATTCACCTTTAAAAGGGTGTGGGTGTCAACCCAAATAGTACCGGATGCTACTTCCCAAATGGCACTATCAATACAATCCTAACCTCTTGCAACCAAATAAAATGAATCCACATAGTGACAACCACATAGTAGGCACATATTGTAATCAAAACGCACATATTGTCCAAAAATATGAAAACGGTAGATCACAATATAAAAACATTTGAAAATCATTGAGTACCATTTCCACCCCAAGAAAAAACATATTAAAAATTGGGGCTACGAGAACTCACCTCAATATACGCAGTGTGAAGTGAAATAGTCAAGTAGTAATTGTGGACGGCACCAACACGTGACCTAGATTAGTATGGCAAGTTTAGTTTACAATACTTGTGTTAAGACTCGATGTGTAAAGTTTAAAAGTTTTTATGTGTTTGTGTTATTGTTGCTTGTGTGGCAGTGTCATGTTTAAACAATTTATAAGTGTTTGTAAGTACTTACTCTTGGAAGTGCATAAGCATAAATAAATATAAAGTATACATGACGAGCAAGTATTCGTTGCAAAAGTATCCAAAAGTCAAGGTACGGGAAAATAATCACTAAAAAAAGTGTCGTGAGTATTAGACGTGGTCGGAAGCTATAAAAAATGTTGTTAGTTCGTAGTGAGTTTATATATATAATTATTTAATGGATAGGTAAAGTATAAAGTAAGTTAGTGGACAATTATATATTTTTAAAAGTATAAGTTATGTTTTGTTTTTGTCTTTTAGTCGAGTTTGATAGGTAAATAATCTAAGCGTAGATTTTTATTAAAAATCGGGCATGACTCATGTATACGTTTTAGTTTTCACAAAAATCTCATATGTTGCAAATTACCACCTAAAACAATAAAACAACATTATACCACTTAATAACCTCAAATAAATTTATTAAGTCAAAAAAAGTCATATTAAGCGTAAATAAGTTATAATAAGCAATTTTAAGAAATGATCTCTACGATAAGTTTGAGGTTATATATTTAGTTTAGTTTTGGTTTATTAAGTTCTAAATGAGTTAAAACTTGTCTTGGAAAAAAAATAATTAATAATAATAGTAAGTACGCATAAACCCGATAACATTAACAATGTGTGGACTTTATAGATGAAGGCATGTGTCGATCAATGTGGAGTTGTGGACCATGACCTTATAGCTGGTCACAGTCGGAAAAAAAAACGTCGGTCGGTCATCGAAAAAAACTCACCTGGACTTATATTAATATCGGTCGATTCGACTGTGGCAAGTGGTCATCACATCGGTCGAAGGCCTCCAAAATGCAATATCGGTTCACTTTTCGACCGATAGTATACACACCAAGCAAAAGTCCCATTTGATATTAAAAAAAAAAAAAAAAAAAAAAAAAAAAAAAAACCCTTGGTCATCGACTGTGACAACTTGGTCGTGTCTGGTCGTCGGAGAGAGAAAACTGATGTGACGCCTGGTGACCCAGGTCACGACTGTGTCCAGCCTAATAAATTTTGTAACGATTTTATAGATGAAGGCATGTGTAGATCAATTTGGAGTTGTGGAGCATGACCTTAATAAATTTCGTAACAACATTATTGACCCAACGAAGTCTAGTGGCATTTGCCCCTTTGGTTATTTGATCATGACATATAGTTTTTACTCTTTCCATTTTATGTATCATTGTTGCGCGCACTATCACTGTATCGTAAATTTCCATTAACAAATACTTTGTATTCATCTAGTGTCTTGCTAAGTACAAACCCTCAATACTTAAACAAAAGTTTATTTTCAAACTAATAGGAGCTTAAACATTGTTTCAATTCCCTTGCATTTATGTCATCTTACTAGTACAAGTTAAACAAAAGAAAGCTATAATATGCTAGTATAACCAGCTATAGCCAATAAAGCAAAACTTAGGGGACAGGTCAAATTTGACCACTAATTCATAATAAATGATGCGTTTTACTATGTTACTCGTCTTTATCTACTCTTGTTAATATAATACCTTGATACCATTAAAATCTTGTATATTAATATTACGGAGTAGTAGACAGATCTAATGTATATTACGAAGTAGCACACTTTAACACCTTTTTGGGCTCCTTGGCCCAACCATGGCTCGGCAAAAATGAACATAAAATCCAAACCAAAAATAGTCCATCGAGCAAACAATAAGCAAAAAGGCTAAAAATAAGCTAAAATAAAAATAAGCACTTATCCAAGTCATTGAGCCAATCTTAATGTTTTAATAGGTCTAAACTTCCTTGTTATTGTTTTAAATCTCCAAAAATGTATATTAACCTTAAAAGTTTAAAAGTCTTTATGTGTTTGTGTTATTGTTGCTTGTGTGGCAGTGTCATGTTTAAACAATTTATAAGTGTTTGTAAGTATTGACTCTTGGAATTGCATAAGCATAAATAAATATAAAGTATACATGACGAACAAGTATTCGTTACAAAAGTATCCAAAAGTCAAGGTATGAAAAATAATCACAAATAAAGTGTCGTGAGTATTAGACGTGGTCGGAAGCTATAAAAAATGTCGTTTGTTCATTGTGAGTTTAGATATATAATTGTTTAATGGATAAGTAAAGTATAAAGTAAGTTAGTGAACAATTATATATTTTTAAAAGTATAAGTTATGTTTCGTTTTTGTCTTTTAGTCGAGTTTGATAGGCAAATAATCTAAGCGTAGATTTTTATTAAAAATCGAGCATGACCCGTGTATACAGTTTTCATAAAAATCTCATATGTTGCAAACTACCACTTAAAATAATAAAACAACATTATACCACTTAATAAGCTCAAATAAATTTATTAAGTCAAAATAAGTCAAATTAAGCGTAAATAAGTTATAATAAGCAATTTTAAGAAATGATCTCTACGATAAGTTTGAGGTTATATATTTAGTTTAGTTTTGCTTTAGAGTTAAGTACAAAAATCGTTCTAGTGGTTTGTCGGGTTTTACATATTTCGTCCTTGTGTTTTTTAAGCAGGTCATATCTTTGTGGTTTTGATTCAATACGGATTTGGTCCCTTAACTATCATTTCTGTTAGTTTGATTGTCAAGTCCATGCCTAAAGAAGTGAAATGATCAAAACACCCTCACTTTTATTTTTTTGAATTTTATTTTAAATTACTGCAACAATTTAGTTAGAGATGATTTTTAACAAAGTTTATTTAAACATTTTTTATTATTATCTATTTAAGCATATGTTGGAATAATTTGATTCGTGCGCATTTGGTTTCAATTTTTAGTTTTAGATAAAAAAGTGATTTTCGTTTTATTATGAAATTTTATTTCAATACTTTCATTTGTGAAATCAAATCAAAAGGCTGCCTAGAAAAAAAGGAAAATGTTGACCATGGTATATATGAATTTTTCGTCCAAAACCATATCGGACCGAGACCGATTTTGGCAAAAGTCTTAGACCGAGAACGGACCGAATATGGTCTGTCCGATCTCGGTCCGGTCCAACAAGCTCAAATTAGCCCAAATTAGTCGGTTTGTGGTCTGGACCGGACCGAGAACCGAATTAGCCTAAAAGCCGAGACCGAGGACCGAACTGAATGTGGTCGGTCGGTCCGGTCCGTTCGGGTCATTTGCTCAGCCCTATATTGAGCATATATGATTCTTTCATTCTAGTAGACCATAAATATTGTATTTGCAAAAGAATCGTGGTACATCCTCTAGGGTCCAGACCTCCGATAAATAAACACATCAATAATCATATCAACTTTTAAAATACACAAACGCACCACATAAACACACATTTGTGCAGATTTTAAAAAATTTGAGCTCAAAATACCAACAGATGCCATCACATAGACTTACACAAATACACAAACACTATTTTGTGTTTTTGATGGAAAAAACACCAAACCAGATTCCCAAAAAAATAGTAAAAAAATGACGAGAGAAGGTGTAGGAAAAAACACCATCCCAGAACTAGTGGTTTCTTGTTGGTGGTGGCGGCCTTCGTACGATCATTCGGGGTGTCCCTCCTAGGACAACTCCCAAACAATTATGGTTGTTAGGTGATGTTGGTAGGTTCAGATTTTGGAGTTGGTGTACCATCGGTTGACGACGACGGTGATGGTCGACGGTGGGCTGGCTGCCGGAGTTTTAGTGAGAGAAAGACTTGGTATTTGGTAGAATGGTAGATGAGTGACGTGTGTTTGAATTTTTTATATATTTTTTTAATAAAAAAGAGCGTATGAAATTACAGAAATAGCCTTTCATTTCAAACTAACAGAGTTGGGGTCAAAGGACCAAACCCGTAACAAGTCAAAACCACAAGGATAGGACCCGTTGAAAAAAAAGCACAAGGACTAAACCCGTGAAACTCGACAAACCACAAGGACGAATCATGTAATTAACTCTTTGCTTTATTAAGTTCTAAATGAGTTAAAACTTGTCTCAGAAAAAAAATAATTAATAATAGAGTAAATTACACCGTTCGTCCTTGTGGTTTGCGTTGACCGCAGGAGTTCGTCCTTTGACCAAAAAAGTTGCACCGTCCGTCCTTAAGTGGGAAACGTTATGCGCCATTAGTCCTTTGACCAAAAAACGTTAAGTTTGACCCTTAAAAACCCAACATGTGACTTGCACATGAGGGTAAATTCGTCATTTCAACACCATAAGGACGAACGGTGCAGTTTATGTGGATAAGACCACACACAAACACACATACAAACACAACCATTCATCATCCTCACCACTTTTCTCTCTCTCCCCCTCTTGAAAACCCTAGCCGACTGGAAAAACACACCACCGCCGCTCCACCGCCGGCACCCACCTCTCACCGCCTACTCCAAAAGACTCCCCACCACCCCCTCTTTTTGATCTACTACATCACACGCCCCAAAACCACCCCCACCCTCGTTTATTTTACCCCGCGCGCCACCCTAACCCCACCATAGCACCACCACCCCCACCATGGTGTCAGAGGTTTGATTGATAGTCTTGATGTTGAAAATGGTTTGGTTATTGTTGTTGTCGAAAGGGAAAGACCCTCGTGTTGGGTCGTTGGTGTTGCGTAGGCGAGGGGAAAGGCTAGGTCGAGACCCATATGGTCTCGGCAAGACATTTGGAGGTTTTGGATTGTTGGGTGTTTCATTGGGATGACTATCGTTCTACAGATCGCGATGGTGGAGTTGTTAAAGAAGTTTGCTGATACGGAAAGATTAAACGGGCTGCAGTAGGGAATATGTATCGCGATTGCCTCTCTATCGTGGCCTATTGGATGGGTTGTGAAGTTGATACCAGTACCAAAGAAACCATTTCTAAGCTACATTCGGTGCTAATTATCACTAAATTATTATTTGGTTATGGTCTGTTTCTATTTTGGTTGTTCACCTGGCTGGTTAGAAGAGAGTCGTGACTGTGACACAATGATAAAGAATATCAGCCATCGGAAATGGGGTCAATGACTGATGGTGAGGATGCGCCACAGGCACCGGTTCATGAACTGCTTGAAGAACTTAAGATTAGTGATGAAGGTGAAGGTATGAAGGAGTGATTTAATGTTTATATTTGATTCTTTCTAGCTTTGAGATCATATTTGGAGTTTGGTGTAAGTTGTGATTCTACTTTATTTGTAAGTTGTGATTCTACTTTATTTGTGTGTATTCAAACACATTTGTGTGTTTTATTTGTCGATCTGGTCACAAAGTTTTTTGTTAGTCATCTGTCCTTATTTATGCAACTTTAGTCACCCCCTGATATTCATCTGTGTTTCTGTGTTTCTGTGTTATGTTCTTGAATACCTATGAATCTTCACACCTTGAATGTTGGCTTTTGTATCTTCATTTTCAAATTTGAACTCCAACAATTTGATCTAAAACTAAGTTTTTCTACCCTTGCCAAACAGAAAGCCAATTATCATATAATAACGAGTTTCAGAATTGCTTGTCTAAACTGAATCATCTAATACAACTTATTATTTGACTAATGTGTTTGAATAGAGCAAAAAACAAATCCAACACTGTTATGTTACATATTATTGTTGTAGTGGTGGTGGGCTAAAAAATATAAAATGACGAATTTACCCTCATGTGCAAGTCACATGCTGGGTTTTTAACGGTCAAACTTAACGTTTTTTGGTCAAAGGACTAATGGCGCATAACGTTTCCCACTTAAGGACGGACGGTGCAACTTTTTTGGTCAAAGGACGAACTCATGCGGTCAACGCAAACCACAAGGACGAACGGTGTAATTTACTTTTAATAATAATAGCAATGTTGCAAAAATCGTGAATCGGTAGTCGGGCGGTCGACCACCCTGCAGCGATTAATCTGTCAAGGCGGGATTAATCAGTTTGGCATTACCTGCAAGTTTTAGGTATTTATAGAGAGCAAACTAAAGATCTTAACTGATTCCAATCCTACTATGTTTCCAAACTTCTATAAACGGCTTCAATTCTGATTATGAGACCTGTTTTGCGTTATAAGTGAAATAAACGATCCCCAAATTAAGTAGAATGCCTAGATTTTTTTTTTCAAAGGTGACCGATTCGGCCGATTTTTGACCGATTCCGCTGATTTTTGACTGATTAGTGGCCGATTTTTTTCCTTGACCGATTTTTCCACCAATTTTCAAAAATCATCAAGGTGTATAGCACTATAGCCGATTACTGATTAATCAGCCGATTCGGCCGATTTTTGCAAAATTTAACAATGTGTGGACTTTATAGATGAAGGCATGTGTAGATCAATGTGGAGTTGTGGACCATGACCTTAATGAATTTCGTAACAACATTATTGACCCAACGAAGTCTAGTGGCATTTGCCCCTTTGGTTATTTGATCACGACGTATAGTTTTTACTGTTTCCATTTTATGTATTATTGTTGCGCGTATTATTACTGTATCGTAAATTTCCATTAACAAATACTTTTTATTTATCTAGTGTCTTGTTAAATACAAACCCTCAATACTTAAACAATAGTTTATTTTCAAACTAATATGAGCTTAAACATTGTTTCAATATGACCCTTGCATTTATGTCATCTTAGTAGTACTAGTTATAAAGGATTTGATCACAGCTTTTGTGTATATTATCACACACTTGATACATGGTTACAAGAAGTTTACAAGCTTAAATAGGCAATACATAATGCTCAAACAAGGGAACTAATAAATTGGTGATAATTGTAATTGGTTGTCAATGGGTTGGAGATAAGGATGGATCTTTGATTGAGTGGAAAACAAGGAGAGGAATATGTGTTCAAATTAACATATTTTTAATACTCCCCCTCAAGGTGGAGCGTGCAGATTTCGCATGCCCATCTTGACCAGTAGAGACTCGAGTTGTTTGGCCCCCAAAGCCTTTGTGAGAAGGTCGGCTGTTTGTGCCTCGTATCAACATACAAAGGTTTGATTTCGTGCGATTCCACTCGTTCCTTAACAAAATAGCAGTCCATTTCTACATGCTTTGTTCGCTCGTGGAAGACCGGGTTATTTGCGATGTGTCGGGTTGCATGGTTGTCACAGTAAAGTCCTGTGGCATCATGTTGTTTTGTTTCCAGCCCTTCAAGCAACCAACGCATCCACAAAATTTCACTAGTAGCGTTAGCCATAGCACGATATTCAGCTTCAGCCGAGGAGCGAGAAACGATAGATTGCTTCTTTGATTTCCATGAAATGGGAGCTCCCCCTAACAGTAGAACGTACCCTGTTCTTGATCGTCGTGTAAGTGAACCCCCCACCCAACCCGCATCACAGTAAAAAAAAAAAAAAAAAGTAAAGTAACGCCCAATGCCGTCTTCCACGGGTTATGGGTACCCAATACCGCTTCCGGTGTATGGGGGAGGTTAAGATGTAGACAGCCTTACCCCTACCTAAGGTAGAGAGGCTGCTTCCAGTTCTACCAAATGTAGAAAGGACCTCCGGCCTTTTGTAGGGAGTGAGGATCGAACCCCTGACCTCTCGGTTGAGAGGCAAGGGGTTTACCAACTGATCCAACCCTACTTGTTAATCCGCATCACAGTAAGCTGCTACTAAATCCGTACCACCTTCCTTTGGAAAAAAAATGCCCTGCCCTGGTGTTGCTTTTAGGTAGCGTAGGACTCTCATGGCAGCATCCATGTGCATCTGTCGAGGGTCTGAAATGAACTGGCTTAGAACATTTACCGAGTAGGCAAGATCTAGCCTAGTGGCTTGGAGGTAGAGTAATCGCCCAACCAATCTTCGATACTTGCTAGCATCAACACGAACATCGTCTTCTCCCTTATCAAGCTTTATGTTCGGTTCCATCGGGAAGTTGCATGGTCTACATCCGAGCATTCCACTGTCCTCTAGGATGTCAAGAGTGTACTTTCGTTGACTTAGCACTATCCCGTCTTTGGTTCTTGCAGCTTCGATTCCAAGAAAGTATTTTAGCGGCCCGAGATCTTTGATGCTAAACTTGTCATTTAAAAATTTCTTTGTTTCTTTGATCTGGTCTTCATCGTTTCCTGCCATGATGACGTCATCTACATATATGAGGGCGGTGATAAAAACTTTTCCTTTATTATATATGAAAAGTGAGTGATCCGAAGCAGATTGTTTGTAATTGAGTTGTAAGAGGGCTGATGTGAACTTTTTGATACCAATTTCTAGATGCCTGTTTCAACCCATACAATGATTTCTGTAACCTGCATACCTTCGTTCCTCCCCCTTTTTCGTAGCCTTGAGGTATTCGCATGTATACCTCTTCATGCAAGTCACCGTGTAGGAATGCGTTATTCACGTCAAGTTGATGAACACTCCAATTCTTTTTGATGGCGATGGCAATGAGGCTTCTTACGGTCACCAATTTGCCACCGGTGCAAACGTGTCGTGATAATCGACACCTTCCATTTATGTGTGCCCCTTTGCAACGAGTCTTGCCTTGTACCTTTCGACTTCACCATTCGGTTTGAACTTTGTTTTGTATACCCACTTGGAGTCTATGACTCGTTTCCCATTGGGAAGTTCTTCTACGGTCCAAGTTTCGTTATCTTCAAGAGCCTTTATCTCCTTCTGCATGGTATCCCTCCAATGTTGATAATGTACTGCTTGTTTGAAGCTTTTTGGCTCATCATTTTTAGTGATGGCGGCAAGGAAGGCTTTGTGAGTTTTTGAAAAAAATTTATAAGAAACAAAATTAGCTACGGGACATACCGTTGAGGATCCTTGATCGAAGGCGGTTGGCGCATGGTCTATAGATGGGGGGAGCTTCACGTCATAATCTTTGAGGTATGCGGGTCTGGTTCTAGTCCGTTTTTCCCTGCCTTGTACGACACTTTCATTGTTTTGATTTTGGGTTTCACAAACAGGAGGTTCATTGGTTGTTTGTGATTGAGTGTGAACATCCAACCCATCAAAAATTAGACCAGTGTCACTGTTGTTTGGGCTAAAACGATCTAATTCTTCTAGCTCCTCTTCATTTTGATGGGCTTCTGGACTGTTTGGGCCCAAACTCTCAGCCACTGTCATGTTGGGTTCAACGGGCCCATTTTCATCATCCATGAAAGTTGCAAACACGTCTTCCATCTCATGCATGTCTTGTTTGAATATTGTGGCAAAAGGAAAAACTTTCTCAGCAAACCTTACATCTCTTGACGTGATGATTTTGCTATTGCTAGGATCATAGATCTTGTATCCTTTCGTTCCACTAGGATATCCCATGAATACACCCGGTCTACCCCTTATCTCAAACTTGTCCCATTCGTTTCAATGCTTCGATAATACGCCAAGCACCCCAATACCCTCATATGATCATAGCTTGGTTTCTTACCATGAAGTAGCTCGTATGGAGTTTTGTTTTCTATGATTTTCAAGGGTAACCTGTTTATGATGTATGTCGCGGTTAATACACATTCTCCCCAAAATCTTTTCGGGAGATTCGCTTGAAACATGAGAGCACGCGCCGTATCAAAAGTGATCAAATAAGGGCTTAAACGACCCCTCAAAAATGTACTTTTTAAAACCTTATCAAATATCCCTACATTTGGTATTTGCTTGTCCTCAAGCAAATGTGCTTTTAGCCAAATAATTTATAAGTTAGGGGTCATGAAGCATTGGTTTAAAACAGTCCACAACACATATAAGCCCTGCAAAAGTCATAACAAGCACGGAAATTACATACTAGCACCTCACATGGGGTGTTTGGATACTCACATCTCTCGGGTGTATATGAAATAAACAAGTTGGAAATGGAAGATAAACACTCATTAACCGGTCCTAGTACATAGATTACCATAGGCTTGAGAATAGATCAAACCTCCATCGCTTTGGCGTAAGCACATAGGAAAGACTATCAAAGAGGTCTTTAAAGGGTTGTAATGTTAGGCTTACGGTAGGGAAACAAATGATTTGGTGGGATTGGCTATATAGTGGTGGCAAGTCAAAAATCTCTTATGTTGCAAGCATACGAAGAATGGCGTTGCTAAGCCAAGACTCGACACTCTAAACTCTAGATAACTGAAACAAACAAACATAAATTAAAGATAGATGTAGGATGGTAGCCCGTATGTTTTTTTTTTTACACTATATTTTTTTTTCTTTTCTCTTTTTCTATTTTTTTCGATTTTTTTTCCATACACTTTTACTCTACCATCCTCTACGGTAACATCAAAATGATAGGGATTTATAGGCACATCCTTACACTTGAGTTTTTATTACTCTAACACTAATTTGACCCGAATTGAAAGATCAAAACACTTAGGGTATGTTATTACGCAAATAAGGGAATGACGTTCCATTTCATTCATTTCATAAACTTTAACTTTTTCCCATGAGTCCCAATCGTCCCAAAACTGTGTACAAAGGATATGACTCGACTTAGCAACTCATGCAAACAACAAGATAATTGAACTAAGGGTTTAGGGTGCTAACAATAATGCACTAAAAGAGAGTGCATACAAGGTAGGCTAAGGCGATTTGGGTGTATATTTGGGGGTGGGGTATAAACAATGCTCTTCATTGATATTCCGAAAAAACCGAAACATCACGAGAACCGCGAAAAGGATAGGCTCTGAGGGGTTAACTAGGGTATCGTGTACTAAAGATGAGTACAACGCAAGGGTGTGGGGAATTACTCAACCGATGTGGAAGAAGTAATTATATTACGGGTATCAAACAAGGGTTATCCTAATGCCTCTTATCATTTAGTTATTCCTAACTACACAAGTGTAGTCTTACTAGCGATCTCGGAATGCATCACAAAACAAGTTCTAGAATCTATTATACTACCGGTTCACACTTTAAGCATTAAAGATGAATGCTTTAATTCCTACTAATCTAAGGGTGATCCTCACATTTTGGGTGGAATTTGGGTGGTAAAGGGTTTTTTGTGCTAGTCATGCAACTTCCTATCCGTGAGACGCTTTTGTTAAAACTAATGGCCCACTCCTATATGTCATAAAAAAAAAATTTAATTTGGTGCCAAAATTACCCTAACCGACATTTTCTCATGGTTTATTACACAAATGCAATTGGACAAAGCAAATAGTCAAGGATAAGCATAGTTTCAAAGTTCCCGTTTTATTTTCCCTCCCTACACTTAAACTGAACATTGTCCCTAATGTTCCCCGAAAGTATCAAAGTTATGATAATGGAAGGTAATTAAAAACGAAAGAAACTAATACTCCCCTGATTAGCTCGATAGGATCCGTGTGTGAAGTAGTGGTTAAATCCTTTCCAAGAAAAATATATGCGTGAAAAGCTCCTTCCAATCTTTTGTTTCTTCTTCTTGATAAATAAAACCTGCACATTCGAAGAAAACAAACGAAACCTTCGCGTAAAATCGGCGATAATAATATAGATAAGACTCTACTAGACTAGGATATAATGCTTGTGAAATGGATGTTTACAGAATTTCTGGAAAATTAAGACCTGGAAAATTCCAAAAATTTATAAGTAGCTCGAAAACGAAAAAGTAATCTTTTGTTTTACTCATTTCGATTGTCAGTTGCGATCCTGGCCCGTCAGTTATCCCGACAAAAACCGGTCTGCGATTTTCTGGAAAAAATTCCGGAAAATTTACATCTTTAGAATCTGGAAAAATTTCTGCAAAACATCCATTATGACTCGATACAAGCATTTGACTCGAACAAACACACATATATATCTTTTAATTAATTGCTATTCTCATGTTTACGTTTCTTTTGAAAACGTGTGTAATCCTCCCTACACTTATCCTTTATGTAAAATACCTTTATATGCAATCAAGACGAGGATAAAAACAAAATAAAGCATTTTTACAAATTTAAACATGAGAATAAACAATCAATAAAAGAAATATGACACTAACAAGCAAACAATTAAGCATGGGTTGCCTCCCACGAAGCGCTTTTCTTTATTTATGAGTCTTGTAGCTAGACTCGTAGTCGTGCTCCTACGTACCGATATAAGTAAGCCTATCCTTAACAATGTCATAAGGATCAAACTTATCATTTAAGTTCCTAGTAGTACGTTTGGTTCGATATGCCTTTTCAAACTTCTCTCCATCGGGATCATAGATTGTTATCCTAATGTGCCACTCTCCATTACCATCACTCGGCGGTCTATTCCAATCCCACTTATGTTTAGGCTTTTCAATTTTCAACCTATTCATGACAAGGTTGACCGGCAAACTTCCTAGGAACTCGGTCATCTTCCTAAATACTAAGGCGTCCTCGAACGGGTTCACTTCCATGTTCCTAGCCATTTCTTTTTCATGGAAAGTTGCTTTACTAGCAAAGGCTTCATCTGAGTAGAAAGGTCGTTGGGGACCTATGAGGTTCTTATCAATCCAAGGTCCATATCTAGAAGGTGCTCTATCCAACCTAATTTCATGTGGGATTTCCTCTTCTTTGTAGTACGTATGCTTTTTGACATCGTAGATTGACCTAGCACTCCCCTCCCCTACCACTATCTTGGACATCTTACAATCGTTGATAGCACTAGCGGTAGCTAAGAATCCTCTTCCTACTAGTAATGGGCATGTCGGGTCCTTATTCATGTCTAGCACATGGAAGTCGGCCAAAAGAGTCAACTCTCCTACGTGTACTACTATGTCTTTTATTATCCCTACCGGATATGAAACACTACCGTCCGCTAAACCTAAGATGGTTTCCGTTGGTTCTATCTTACCTAAGTTAAGGCTTCTATGGAGAGACAACGGAACAAGATTGATGCATGATCCTAAGTCGGCTAGAGCATCGAGAGGTTTGGAAGTTCCAAGCCTACACGGAAGAGTAAATAGCCCGGGATCGTCTAACTTCTTAGGTAAATTATTTCGCACAAAAGCGGACCTATGTTTTACAAGTCTAAGTTCTAACTCATATTTTTCTTTTAAAGCATTATAATAAGGTGCATGAGCTAAGACTTCAAGAACCGGTTTTTCTTGATGAAGTTCCTTGTACTCCTCTTTTAGATCAGGTTTGGGTTCTTGGTTGACGGGTTTCTCAAGAGTAGGTTCTACCAATGGTGCAGGGCCTTGGTACCTCATTTTGGATTGCTTGGAACCCTTGTTGATAGCATTTACCGAGTGAACCGTTGGGTGTGAGGGGCATGGATGTGCACTCTCCCATGGTGAAAAAGAAGATGAAGTCGACGAAATCGAATTCACTTTTGGGTTCTTTATAGTATCACTTGGGAGTGCTCCAATTTCCCGTTCATTAAAGGCTTTTAAGAGGGCATCAAGCTTGTTTGTCATCTCGCCTTGTCTTCGCTTAAAATCGGCTTCAAGCTTAGTCAATCGAGTTTCTTGAGATGACATGAATCTAGATACAATTTCCTCAAGATTAGTTGGGTTCCCGGTGTTAAGAGAATTGAACCTATTAGGTGGACTAGATGAGCTTTGGGGCGTGCTTGAGTTTTGGTTCCACTTAAGGTTAGGGTGATTTCTCCATGAGGGGTTGTAAGAGTTTCCTAAGTCGTTTTGTTAAGGCTTGAAAGTGTACCACTTCTCTCCCGCTCCGTCGGTACGCACGGAGGCGTAGTCCGCAAAAGCTTGTTCGGGGAGTCTTGTGCAATCACGAGTGTCATGGGGACCACTACATAACTCACAAGGAAGAGTGATTTTAGTCACTTGATGTGAAGACTTAGGATTTTCGTACGAGCTCATTAGGAATTTAACTTGATCTTCAAGCTCGATCATCCTACGATCGGAAGATTGTGAGTCAATGAGAGGCAAGGAGATTGCCTTAACGGTTTTGGGCAACTCACGGGGGTCATTCCAACTTTCGTTGTCATAGAGAGCAAGGTCCTCTATTATACCCCATGATTCTTCCGCGGTGAGATCACTAAGTTTTCCACCGGCCGCTTGGTCAATGGATCGCTTGGTGGGGAAGTTGTCATGATCATAAAAGATTTGGACTTGGAGCCAAAGATAAATGCCGTGATGAGGGACTTTATGGAGTAAGTCCTTGAATCGAGTCCATGCTTCGTAGAGAGATTCACCTTGACGTTGTTGGAACATCAAGATGTCATCCCTAAGCTTAGTGGTTCTCCCCGGTGGGAAAAATTGAGCAAGGAAACGAGAGGTGAGATCATCCCAACTTGAGATGGAGCCGGCGGGAAGTCGCTCAAGCCAATTACTAGCTTGGTCCCGTAAAGAGAATTGGAAGAGACGCAGATGCGTGGTCTCCCGAGTAGTAGCATCAAGGTCGATGGAATTGACAATTTTAAGGAAATCCCTTAGATGCTGATTTGGATCTTCGGAATGAAGTCCATGGAATGCACATCCGTTTTGCACCAACCGGACGGTGTCGGATCGCAGGGCCGTAGTTTGGGCTTGGTCGGGAAGCTCAATGGTGTTCCTATAGCCTAGGTGGCTTGGTCTCGAGTATTCACCAAGAGTACGGGCTCTTGGCGGGTCATTTGGTGGTGGGTTGATGAATGGTGGGTGGTTATCACCTTCCATGATGAAAAGTGATGGGGTTACGAACAAAGGTCACGAAGAAAGGGGATAGACTACGAGAAAGCTAAAAAGGAGAAAAAAAAATTTACTTGATAGGAATCAAGCAAAGAAACCTAAACGAGGTGGACTACTAACTAGCTATTCTATTCCCCGGCAGCAGCGCCAAAAACTTGATAACGCTACACGCGTCGTTCGGGGTCAAAGGAACTTCTTTTTCTTCGTGCAAGTTTTATAACACCCTAGGCAGTGAACCTAATCGTTGTAGTGTAATATTAGGGTAAGCCACGGGTATTGATATCGTTCTCTAGGGGAATAGGAATGCTAGTGAGAAGTTACTACGCTAAGGTTGGGGTTGAGGAAGATTATTTTTATCTTTTTTTATTTTTTTAGAAAATGGAAAGGTACGAATCTCGGGGTTTGGATTTGGGGGTTGGTATTTCTACCGATTACTCTACTTATCTAATTATCTAATCTAAGGTGTATGTAGTCTATGTCTAATTATTGTGTGCTCGTATGATAGTTTAAAGATGTGTTTACTTAGGTTTTATTACTCCTTAATTATCTCCTATTGATGGTTGAATTGTCACGTCCTTATTCTTAATCGCGTTGTGTGTCTAAAGTCGTAGGGTATGCATTTATCCCTAACTCTTTGAACTTACCAAAGGGTCTCGTCTACAAAACCCACTAGGGATTATAAATTCTAACTCTAAGGCACTCTTTGGATGGTTTAGTCTACAACCGCTCTAAGTGCTATAGTCTACGGTTCACAAAGATTAATCAAGCGCATTAATTACACAATGAATGACCTATCGCATTACTAGATCATTAACAATTAAGATAAGAGACAACCAATCAATATTCAATAATTAAGTTTCATATTCCCTAAGCAAACACACAAGTAAATTAGCCGGACATGGAGAACATGCAAGCATACACACAAATAATCAAAGACATAATTGGATTAATGAAGTAAACACTTATCTTGATGTAAGATAGGGTTTGGAACCCTAAAATACTGTACAAGACAGCCTTGGTTCGGTTTAGGTTTTTACTCCAAAAGACTACACATCAAAACTGAAAAATTCGGATTCTATATATAAGATTACATATGCGACGGCGTCACCTTATGATTTGTGACGCCGTCGGGTCGTCGTCATTAGGGTTTCGTCTTGGCCACGTTAGTCTTACGACGGCGTCACCTTGTGCTTGTGACGCCGTCCTCTTCAGCTTCTGATGCCGTCTGGATCAAATCTAGGCCGTCTGAGTTGCGATGGCCTACTCTTTCAAAGCCTGACATCGTCACTTAAAAATAAGCAATTTGGCTACTGGGCCGTCACAAAAGTGTTGCGATGGCGTCGCTAATAACACCTGACTCCGTCATTAGTAGAACCTGATGCCGTCCCCTTCAGTTCCAGCAGTCTGAGTTGCTCGATTCTTGACTTTGGCCATTTTCTTCGTATATCCGCGCCTTTTCGTCCAAATAAGTGTCATTCCAACAATTTGCCTTCAAGAGACCTAAAAAGTGAAAAGGAACGATATTAAGTAATAACGGATACAAAAGTGATCAAATAAGGGCTTAAACGACCCCTCAAAAAGGTACATTTTAAAACATTATCACTTCCCGTCACTCCATAAAATTCAACTTTACCCATGAGTCTCAATCGTCCCAAAACTGTGTACAAAGGATATGACTCGACTTAGCAACTTATGCAAGTAACTAGATAATTGAACTAAGGGTTTAGTATGATAACAATAATGCACTAACAGTGAGTGCATACAAGGTAGGCTAAGGCGATTTGGGTGTACATTTGGGAGTGGATTATAAACAATGCTCTTCATTGATATTTTGGAAAACCGAAACATCACGAGAACCACAAAAGGATAGGCTCTGAGGGGTTAACTAGGGGTATCGTGTACTAAAGATGAGTACAACACAAGGGTGTGGGAGAATTACTCAACCGATGTGGAAGAAGTAATTATATTACGGGTATCAAACAAGGGTTATCCTAATGCCTCTTATCATTTAATTATTCCTAACTACACAAGTGTAGTCTCACTAGCGATCTCGGGATGCATCACAAAACAAGTTCTAGAATCTATTATCCTACCGGTACACTCTCGAAGTATTAAAGGTGAATTTAATTCCTACAAATCTAAGGGCGATCCTCACATTTTTGGGGTGAAATTTAAGTGGTAAAGGGTTTTGTAGTCATGTAACTTCCTATCCATGAGACGCTTTATTAAGACTAATGGCCCACTCCTACATGTCATGAAAATTTTTAAATTTGGTGCCAAAATTACCCTAACCGATATTTTTCATGGTTTATTACACAAATGAAATTGGACAAGACAAATAATCAAGGATAAGCATAGTTTCAAATTTCCCGTTTTATTCTCTCTCCCTACACTTAAACTGAACATTGTCCCCAATGTTCCCCGAAAGTATCAAAGTTATGATAATGGTAGGTAATTAAAAGAGAAAGAAACTAATACTCTCCTGATTAGCTCGGTAAGATCCGTGTGAAGTAGTGGTTAAATTCTTCTTCAAGAAGAATGTATGCGTGAAAAGCTCCTCTCAATCTTATGTTTCTTCTTCTTGATAAATAAAACTTGCACACTTAAAGAAAACAGACGAAACCTTCGCGTAAAATCAGCGGTAAAACTATATATGACTCTACTAAACTAGGATATAATGCTTGTGGAATGGATGTTTACAGGTTTTCTAGATAATTAAGATTTGAGAAATTTCAAAAATTTATAAGTAGCACAGAAAATGAGAGAAAGTTAAATAGGTTGTTTCTGCTCCTCCTGATGCCGTCAGGTTGCCATCCTGACGCCGTCAGGTTATCCTGACAGAAACTGGTTTGTCGTTTTTTCGGAAAAATTGCACCTTTAAAATCTGGAAAAGTTCCTGCAAAACATCCATTATGACTCGATACAAGCATTTGACTCTAACAAACACACATATATATCTTTTTCAAGAATTGTAATTCTCATGTTCACATTCTTTTGAAAACGTGTGTAATCTTCCCTACACTTATCCTTTTTGTAAAATACCTTTATATGTAATTAAAACGAGGTTAAAGGCAAAATAAAGCATTTTCACAAATTCAAACATGAGAATAAACAATCAATGAAAAGATATATGACACACAAACAAGCAAACATTTAAGCATGAGTTGCCTCCCACGAAACGCTTTTCTTTATTTATGAGTCTTGTAGCTAGACTCGAAGTCGTGCCCCTATGTGACTTCACTACCCTCCTTTTTTTCTTTCACTAAGTCTTCATCAAAAGGTTGTTGACGTTATATGCTTACCGTGAACTCCTTCCCAATGTCGTCTATTATGATAACGGTTTTATTTTTTAGATTAGTTTCTTTCACCGTATAAGGTTCAAACCATCTTGGCTTATTTCTTCCTCTTAATGCTTTTATTCTCGATTTATACAAAAGCACCTTTTCTCCATTCAAAAATTCCTTAGGGTTCTTTTGAGTTTGTCGTATTGAGGTAGGATTATTTCCTAACTTTTTATTACGTTTCCATAATGTCGCATGTAGCCCTTGAACCATGAATTCTCTAAGCCCTCTTTCCCATTCGTTAATTTTTTTCTTAACTGTATTGTTAGGGACCTGCGGATTCTCATCAGTTATCTCCTCCATTATCTTCAAAGGATATCTTGGAACAATAGGTATCCTAGCGTATCCCTTGCCACTTTTGAGTATCATGATACCCTCACCGCATTTGATGGTTGCCTTGTCAGTGGCCAGAAAAGTTGTTCCAATAATGAGTGGCATATTCCTATCTTCCTCAATGTCTATGATCACGAAGTCCACCGGATAGACAATATTGGCCACCTCAATTAGGACATCCTCCGCTATTCCTACAGGATAGACATATGTGTGATTTTCTAAGGAAAGTCTAAGATTGGTCTTAGTCGGCTCCTCCTTAGTCAACTTACGATAGACTAATAGGGGCATTATGTTTACGTCGGATCCCTGATCGGCTAAGGCATTTATATTATCGTTGTCTCCTATGCTTCATGGTATTACGAAATTCCCCGTGGTTTCTCGTTTTTTAGTCCTTGGTTTTTTTAGAATCAATTCGTACATAGGTCCCATAGGCATGGTGTCATATTCTTCTTCTGTTATATCTCCTTCGAGGGCTTTCCTAAGAACCTCATTGTACCTAAAGTTTTTCACTTGGTTAACAATTGTTTTCTTATTAATCTCGTGCTTAAGGTAGTATTCAATGGTTTGGGGCTCATCATTGTTTTCAGCCTCATCCTTTTTCTTACTATCCTTGCCTTCCTTAGCCTCCTTCTTCTCAAGTACACCACCTTCATTGGATACAATGGAAATGGCGTTAATAAACGAAGTGGGGGGAGGGTGATCATCGCTTCTCACTAGCACCTTCTCGGGAACCTTCGTCTTAGTATACTCTTTCACCAAGTTCATCATCTCCATCAATTTTGCCTGCATTTCCTCCCTTTGCCTATAAACCGCATATTCAAAATTTTCTAATCTCTCCGTATGGGCTGCCATGTACTCTCTCATTTGTTCCTTAAAGCTTGGTGAGAGTAGTATTGGAGAAGTAGAACGGAAGCGCCGTTCGGAATTGGGATTTTGCTCACGGCTTGGTGATTCAGAGAGAGGTGTTGGGTGGTTGGCGGAGTTAGCGGAATTAACCGTTGCTCAACGGATTAGTTCAGGAGCTCTCTTTTGCCCCTCAATTAGAAAATCGACCCTTCTCTCAAGAGCACTCATTTGCTCTTCAGTGATGTTTGAAGGCTCATGAGGAATTGATATGGCATTAACCACTTTAACGGGGGTTTCATGGGATTCACTCCAATTTTCGTAGCTTTGATCGACAAGCTCTTCTATAATATCCCATGATTCTTCTGCGTTGAAGTTGCTAAGCCTTCCACCGGCGGCTCGATCAATGGATCGCCTGGTGATGAAGTTGGTATGGTCATAGAAGATTTGGACTTGAAGCCAAAGATCAATGCCATGATGAGGGACTCTATGGAGCAAGATTTGAATTAGGTGCATGCCTCATAGAGGGACTCACCTTGAAGTTGTTGGAACATCAAGATGTCCATTCTAAGCTTAGTGGTTCACCCCGGTGGGAAAAATTGGGCAAGGAAACAAGTGGTGAGATCATCCAAACTTGAGATTGAGCCGGCGGGAAGTCGCTCAAGCCAATTACTAGCTTGGTCCCGTAAAGAGAATTGGAAGAGACGCAAGCGCATGGTCTCCCGATTAGTAGCATCGAGGTCGATGGAATCGCAAATTTTAAGGAAATCCTTAAGATACTGATTAGGATCTTCGGAATGAAGTCCATGGAATGCACATCCGTTTTGCACCAATCGGATGGTGTCAGATCGCATGGCCATATATTGAGCTTGATGGGGGAGCTCAATGGTGTTCCTATAGCCTAAGTGGCATGGTCTTGAGTATTCACCAAGAGTACGGGCTCTTGGCGGGTCATTTGGTGGTGGGTTGATGAGTGGTGGGTTGATGAGTGGTGGTTGATTATCACCTTCCATGATGAAAAGTGATGGGGTTACGAACAAAGGTCACGAAGAAGGGGGATAGACTACGAGGAAGCTAAAAATGAGAAAAAAAAATCACTTAATAGGAATCAAGCAAGGGAACCTAAATGAGGTGGAAATCTAACTAGCTATTCTATTCCCCGGTAGGGGCGCCAAAAACTTGATAAGCATACAACGAGCGTTCGGGGTCAAAGGAAACTTCCTTTTCTTCGAGCAAGTTTTTCAACCACCTAGGCAAAGGAACCTAATCATTGTAGTGTAGTATTAGGGTAAGCCTCGGGATTGATATCGTTCTCTAGGAGAATAGGACTGCTAGTGAGAAATTACTACGCTAAGGTTGGGGTTGAGGAAGATTATTTTTTATCTTTTTTATATTTTTTATAAAATTGAAAGGTGCGAATCTCGGGGTATTGGATTGGGGGGGGGTGGTACTTCTACCAATTACTCTACTTATCTAATCTAATTAACTAAGTTAAGGGGTAGTCTATGTCTAATTGACGTGTGCTCGTATGATGGTTAAAAATGTGTTTACCTAGATTCTATTACTCCCTAGTTATCTTTTATTGGTGGTTGAATTGTCACGTCCTTATTCTTAACGCGTTGTGTCTTCTAAGGTGGTAGGGTATGCTTTTCTCCCTAACTCTTTGAGGATACCTTAAGGTTATCGCCTACAAAATCTCTAGGATTCATAAACTAACTCTAAGGTTATCTTTGGATTTTTAGCCTACAATAACTCTAGGCGATTATAAACTAATGTTCACAAAGATTACTCAAGCATTAAAAACACAACGATGACCTATTGTAATCTTAGGCCAATTACAATTAAGATAAGAGACAACCAATCAATATTCAATAACTAGGTTTCATAGATCTAAGCAAACACACAAGTAAATTAGCCGGACATGGTAAACATGCAAGCATACACACATACAACTGAAGACATAATGAAATCGATGAAGTAAATTACTTATCTTGATGTAAAATAGGCTATGAAAACCCTAAGATAGTGCCCAAGACAGACCAAAATTGTTTAGGGTTTTTACTCCACAAATCTACCTCTCTTTAAAAGTCTGAAAATCGAATTCTATATATAGAGTTACAACTGCGACGACGTCACTCTTTAATTGTGACACCGTTGGATCGCCGCCATTAGGGTTTCGTCTTGGCTAAGTCAACTTTGTGATGGCGTCACGTTGTGGTTGTGACGCCGTTAGCTTCTTCTTCTGAAGCCGTCGGAATCTGGATCTAGGCCGTCAGAGTTGTGACGCCCTACTTTTCAAAGCCTGACGCCGTCAGGTAAAAAATAGCAATTTCACTCCTGAGCAGTCGCAATTAGAGTGACGGCGACGCCCTTTATCTGTGACGCCGTCAGGTGTGTTTCCAGCAACTTGATTGTCTTGATCTTGACTTTAGCCATTTTCTTCACATATTCACGCCTTTTCGTCCGAATAAGCATCATTCCAAAGATTTTACCTTCAAGAGACCTAAAAAGTGAAAAGGAACGAAATTAAGCAGTAACGGATATAAAAGTGGTCGATTAAGGGCTTAAATGACCCCTCAAAAGTGTTCCTTTTAAATCCGTATCAACAACTTAAGTCTTTTATGAGTTTGCTTAATGATAAAAGATTGAAAGTGAATTTTTGGACATGCAACACATATTGCACTGTTGCTCCAATTGGCAAGGTGTGGATCCCCCTTCCTTCAACAGGTACGTTTTCTCCATTGGGGATGGTTACGGGTGGCTCGTTTTTGGATTCGGTTTTGTTCTCTAGTGCATCGGACCTGTAAGTAATATGTTATGTACATCCTGAGTCCATTATCCATTCATCATTATGTTTAAACTTGCCAGCCATGTTTGCGGTGCGTGGTGGTTCACTTTGTACAGGCTTGTCTTCGGCAGCAAAGCACATTCGAAACTGCTCATATTGCTCCTTTGTCAAGTTGGCAATTTGGTTTGGTTCTGCCTCCGCACATGCTGCCTTTGGTCTCGCCTTTTCTCGCTTATTTTTGACGTTCCACCATTCCGGGTAACCTATTATCTTAAAACATCCATCTCGTGTGTGCCCGTCCTTCCCACATTCTCCACAGTGTGCGGCGCTCTTTTCTTCTTTCTGGCTGACCCGGTTCGATGATCTACCTCGTTTCATGGAGGCTTGAAAAGCCATTGTTTCGTTCATTGGTTTCCTTCCTCCGACTATGGCTCTTTGTTTTTCATCCTCGGCAACCAAATGATAAGCATTTCACAGAGATGGAATCGGGTTGGTTGCAAGGATCTGAGTTCTAATGATGGAGAAATCCCCGTCTAGGCCCATAAGGAACTCATAGAGTTTTTCTTTTTCTTTAAGTTCCCTGAGAGATTTTCCAATGTCACAAGTACAACCTTCACACTTGCAAATTGGAGTAGGCAGGAAAGACTTCATCTCGTCCCACAATCCACGTAGTTTTTTGTATTAGGCGGACACGGTCATTCCTTCTTGTTTGGTGTTTGAGATCGCTTGCTTTAATTCATATGCACACGGTGCACTTTCCTTTCCAAACAATTCCTTAAGATCCTTCCAGATTTCTGATGCCGAAGTGGCGTACTTCACACTTCCTCGAATCTCTTTCTCCATGGCTATTGTGAGCCATACCTTGATCATCGTGTCACATCGCATCCATGCCATTCGATTTGCATCGCCGGCTTTTGGCCTTTTGATGGTTCCATCGATGAAGCCCATCTTGTTTTTGGCAAACAAGAAGTTTTCCATCTCTTAGACCCAATCAAGTTAATTTCTGTCGGTTAATACATCGTTGACATGCATCTGCCTCGGATAATCAAACGGGTGAAGATAGTATGGTGAGTTATGATCTGGTTGTGTGGCATCAATTTTGGTGTTTTCTTTCTTTCCATCGTCTCCCATATCAGCAAGATGATGAAAAAGATGTTTGGGGTTTTAATTTTGAATAGATCATGATGATCACTGCTCTGATACCATAAAGGATTTGATCAAAGATTTTTTGTATATTATCACACACTTGATACATGGTTACAAGAAGTTTACAAGCCTAAATAGGCAATACAGAATGCTCAAACAAGAAAACTAATAAATGGGTGATCATTGTAATTGGTTGTCAATAGGTTAGAGATAAGGATGGATCTTTGGTTGAGACGAAAACAAGGAGAGGAATATGTGTTCAAATTAACATATTTTTAATAAGTTAAACAAAAGAAAGCTATAATATGCTAGTATAACCAGTTATAGCCAATAAAGCAAAACTTAGGGGATAGGTCAAATTGGACCACTAATTCATAATAAATGATGTGTTTTACTATGTTACTCGTCTTTATTTACTCTTGTGAATATAATACCTTGATACTATTAAAATCTTGTATATTAATATTACAAAGTAGTAGAAAGATCTGATGTATATTACGGAGTAGTATACTTAACACCTTTTTGAGCTCCTCGGCCCAACCATGGCTCGGCAACAATGAACATAAAACCCAAACCAAAAATAGTCCATCAAGCAAACACTAAGCAAAAAGGCTAAAAATAAGCTAAAATTGAAATAAGCACTTATCCTAGTCATTCAAAGAAATCTTGATGTTTTAATAGGTCTAAACTTCCTTGTTATTGTTTTAAATCTCCAAAAATGTATATTAACCTTACAAGTTTAATTATGAGTCGAATGGGTTAGGAAATAAGCAATAGCTTAATTTTATAGTGCTTATTAGTGTCTAATGTATCCTTTTGTACCACATAAGCCACCAACAACAAATCTAAACATTAGTTCACATGTATTTCAAGTGGCAAGAAATTCAAGAAACACACTTGTATTTTGGAAATCTTAAACATAGTAACATATAACAACCGTAAAATTTCAAGTCTTTACTCAACCTTAAGGTTAAAACAATCAATTTTCTAAGTTTACATGTTTATGTTAATGCGTGATTTTAAAGTTAGACTGCACAACGCATACCGGCACAACCACACACCTAATATACGTTTTCATAAGATTATGATATTATATATGTTATAATAGTTGTGTTTATACTCATTTTTCGTGGAAAATCTATTTTAAACGTAATGGTTCAAATCCCGAGTCAAAATCGATCATCATCGAGCCTTAACGGGTCCCACACCATTATTATATAAAAATTTTATAAAAGCACAAAAACACCCCTTACCTGTTTATGCCGCCCACCCCCTTGTTTCTCCATTTGACAATTTTGGCCCTCATGGGGTATATAAACTCAAAAATTAGGGTTTCCTCATTTGATATCGTCACCCTCACCGGATCTCCCTGTCTCCGGCGCCGCACCTATTTTCCGGCCAAAATCCGGTGACCCAACTCTTACTTCCACTAGGTAAATCAAAGCCCTAGGATCATTTCTGGAGAAGATCAGAGTATAAGGAGTACGTTTGGTCTGTTTTTGGTATACGCCGCCGTACACCACCACCCTCTTCTTGCTCATCTTCGTTTGTTAAGGAGGAGCACACCATCTCCATCTTAATTGTTTCATTTAAAAAAAACCCTAATCGGTTTAAGACAAACCCTAAACGATTTTGGTATATAAATGATTAAACAAATGTTTTCTAGTTAAAACTCGTGTGGATCTTGATTTTTTTACGCATAACTTGTGTGACTCGTTACCGAGTCACATGACTCGTCCGATTCAACTCACGAGTTGAGTTGACTCGGAGTTCATTTGTATTTATTATGTATTCATTTGATATATTTAAGCTTCTACTCGTCCTTGTTAAATTATTTTTATGTATTTGGGATAGTTTGGTTGTGTTTTGTTGATAACCAATTGGTAGTTAGTCTCATTTGTGGTTGAGCCGTGACTCAAAGGAGTCACGACTAGTAGTATTTGTGTCATCCGATCCATGGTAGATTTTTTTTGGGCTATTTGTGGGTGTCGTATAGTGATAAGTCGTGACTCATGGAAGTCGCGGTTTGATTTTCTTATGATTACTCGAATTGTGGTAACAACTTGGTGTCGTTATTGTTGTTACAGTTGTTAAAATTTGAGTTTCGGTCTTGTTTGATGCGTATGGCTTGGTCTCAGGTTTGTTTGTGGGTTAAAGTGACGCACCAAGGCGGTGTGCTCATGATGTGTACCCACGGCACAGATAGTGTCGTGGGGGACTTGGCATATGGTCGTATGTGAATATTCGTTATTTTAGCGTATGTTTGGTTTGGTTGTCGAGTAGAGTGAGCCATGACTAAAGGAGAGTCATGACTCGTGGGTTTTTGGGTTATCCGAGACCATGGGTATGATGTTGTTGACAAGCAAGTCGAGCCGTAACTCGTGGGAGTCACGGCATGTGATGGTCTAGCTAAACGAGACCTTGACATGAGTTTCAGTGTCATTTAGTTGGTTAACGAGGTTAGAAATCACGACGTGTCCCTTTTCGTGTCAAGTCATGGCCGAGGTTAGAAAACCTCGAGAGTGTGTGTCGAGTTTGAGTTGGATTCAAACTTGGATAATTTTGTTGGACCAAATGGACTAGTAAGCCATGTGTGGTCAATTATTGGTAACCTTGGGCCCGTAAGCCCAAAGTTAGTCCATGGTCATGTTACCGTTTGGGATTTTGTTTTTTGGATTATTTAAGGGTAAAATACCCCACCAACCCCAACATAACACTTTTCCCCTTTTATTTCTTCCTCTCCAAAATAATTAGGGTTTCAAAAACCCATCTCCACCCAAATCCAATTATCTACAATTCAATAACAAAATGTCGATTCTTTGTGGCTGTGGTGAACTAGCAAAGTGTCGTACATCTTGGACACAAAACAACCCTGGACGAAGGTTTATTGGTTGTCCTAACTTCATGGATCTAACAAGAAATTGTAAATACTTTAGGTGGGTTGATGGACCTTTACATAGTCCTTGGTATCAAGCAATCATGTATCAGCAACATGCTAATTTGGTCAATGCACAAGCTCAAATTGCTCAAAACTCAAGAACCGCATTCTACAATAGGGTTTTGATTGTTGTCATTGTTGTGATGTTTATTGCTAGGTTTATTTAGGTGATGATGTAGTGTTAGACTGTTGGGTTGTAAGTTATGTAATGGTTTCTTTTGGTAAGGGTATGTTATCTTTTGGTAAGGGTATGGTTTCTTTTGGTAAGGGTCTGTTAGTATTGTAGTATGGGTAGGGGATGTTATCTTTTGTATCAGATGTAATCAAATGAAATGAACTAGTTTACATATGAGTTGCAAAATTGGACTACATGAGGTAGTATGCATACTGCATACTGCAAATGTTAAAAAGAAATATGGCAAAATTGGATAAATGATACTAAATATGCATACTGCATATACATAACTTGCATTAACAGTTGATCAAAGTGTTTACATATGGCAAATTTACAAAATAGCCTCACAAGTGGCTTGCCATACAAAATTAGTGGCAGTTATACTGCATATCAAGTCAAGTTATACTGCATATCAGCAAGTTACCAAATATCCTAAAGTGGTTACATATCAAGTCATATGGCAGATGTACAAAATAGCCTCACAAGTGGCTAGCCATATTTAGTCAAACTTTTTGTGAGTCTACTCCAATGAAATTGCATCATCTGGAGTTAACCCTGGTCCAGGTGATGGTGGCTTGTGGAACTTTAGATGCTTGATCCTCTCAGATTCCCTCCTTATGAACACTGGTGGGGCTTGAACTTCTTCTTCCATGACTTGTTGTTCCTGAACTTCACTTGTTTCTATTGCTGCACTGCTTGATGCCTTTTTCCTTTCTTTAGCTTGCTGCAATTTGTATTGTGCAAGTCTTCTCACAAGTGGTTCCTGCATAGGCTCTTGTTCAACAACTGGTTCCTTTTCTGGTGCTTCAACATGGATTCTACAATCTTCAAGTGTGATTCCAATGGGCCAAGCTGGAACAGGTAATCCCTGAATGTTCTGCAAATGTTAAAGACACAAATGTAACTAATGTAATAATCTTAATTTTATAAAACAAAAAACAAAAGAATTACTTACCCCTAACATGGCTTCTCCATTCACTGGATCCCAAGAAACTCCATAACCTAAAGGCTTCATTCCACCAAAGATACCTGAATGATCTTGAACCATCTCCTTTTCCTCTGCACCTAACAATCTTTCCATTGATGGTCCTAAGCCTAGTGCTACTACTACCACCAGCTTCATCACTTGCATTTCCACCTCTAACTTGCACTGAACCACCACCTCTGATTCTCATACCACCACCTTTGATTCTAACACCCCCTCTCTGATTCACTCTTACTGGACTTTGTATCTCTGGTGGTGTCATCTCAAATCTTTTTTGCATAATTTCTTGCAATCCAGTTACTTGTTATCAGTGTACCATACTCATAAGACCTAGAACACACATGTTTATCAGTGAGTGTTTTGATTTGAAATGACTTTTCTTTTTGCATCCAAGATGCCCACAACCTGAATGGACATTTCTTTTCTTTATCATCTCTTGAACATTTAGCCATGAGTCTCTTAGGGTTGTTAACCTCATAGTATAACTTGTACCCATTTGCTAATGCATAGAAAGCAAGCATTCTCTTTAGTTGTTTAGGACCCTCAAATCTTTCACCTAACTGTGGTCTCATGGACTTCCATTTGATATCAGGATCATGGACAGGCCAGTGATCACCTAACTTATCTTCATCATCTTCAGGGTCAACATGCACTAATTCTTTTTCAAAGAAAGTCATCTCTAGGCAACCCATTGAAAACACTTGTCAAAAAATTTTCATCAAACATCTTAGAGGCTTTTTTCTTAGGTGCAGGGTCTCTTTTCTTAGTCCTAGTAGCTAAGACTTCTTCCTCACCTTCAGACAAATGGTCAATAGATGCAGTATCACTTTCAGTCTCACTACAATAATCATACACATTATAATCATCATCCTCTAAATCACTACCACTATCAGTCAAAGGCTCATCATTTCCTCCTACATTGTGCTCACTAGTTGTGGCATTCAGTTCAAACTCCTCATGTGAGGCATATATGTGCAACGCATTGTCATTCTTAACACCACATTAGACACATTCATCAAAGTGACTGTCAGATTTTATGGCTTTCAATCCTAAGTGAAACTCTAAGCCAGGTACCAAATAAAACAAAGACTTCACAGGACTAGTAAATTCAGTTTGCAAAAGTTTTATAAAACGAGGTAAACCTAATGAAACAAGATCAACATTGGGTATTTCAGAAACCATTTCATAGTCATATGAGAGAGGATTTCTTACAAACACCCCACCCCGATGATACTTTATCAAAAAAGATGAAGCTGGAGATTCCGATTCCGTCTGAAACAATATAAAACAATAAAGATTGTTAATTTTATTAAAAAAACCCTAGATTTACAAAACCCTAATTATTTGTTACGATTAAGCTATGACTGGATAACTTAAAAAAATATTAAATAATGTCCAAAACTAACCTTTTTTGGGGTAGATGCAAACCCTAATAACACTTGATTAAATTAATTTGGATTGTTGTTTTTGAGAGAATATGTAATCGAAAAGGGGGAGTGATATTGTTTTGTCGGGCTTAAAATGAAATGAGATCTGATTTGGGGACCCTTTATAATAGTCAAACCCTAAGTCAAGATTATTAATAAAAAAAAGAATAAAAAATGCCACGTTGGCAATGTAACCGGTATCACAAGGTTAAAACATTTTCAGTGACTTAAGTAACCGGTGACTAAACTTTGGTTACCTCTTTGTAATGAAAAAAAAATAGTAACTTAGGTGAACTTTTTCGCAAACTTTAGTAACTTTTTTGTCTAATAACCCGTGTGACTAATTTGAGTTAATCCTCACTTTATTGCACGTGTCCTTTTCCTATTACAAAATTGAATGTATTCATGTGAGGGGTGTTGCAAATGGACGGTAGTGGATCAAAGTAAGAGGAAAATTTTATTTTTGGTCCTCGTCGAGTACATTGTGTCTCGTTTGAGCTAAAAGTGTAGTCATAGTATCTCGATTTGACATTTTTGAGCAAAACGCGAAAAATATATTTTTGTGAGCATTTTTATATAAGTAATATAAAACAATATTATTGACTCAGAAAAGTATTTATTTTATTGTAATCATAACTAACCGAGGGTTGGTATGCGTGCGGGCTCATTTATCACGAAAAAAAACGAAGCAACTTCTCGTTTTTGAGTTATAATAGTCGGTAATTGTCAAAAAATTTATATTTTATATTTTCTGATAGAAATAAATTGTTTTACTAATAAAATAATAGTCTGAGCATTGCCAGTATTTGTTTACTGAAAGATTCAGTTTTCGCTACCTGTCGATTAACGTAAAAGTAATAAAGTATTGCCCTGGAAATGCCAGTTGCTACAATGGTGGTGGTGGTGGTGGTAGTGGTCTGTGCTGGAACTTCGAGTCTCAATTCCTTCATGTAAACAACTAGCAATAAAGTTCCCGATGTAAGAGTTTAGATATTTTGTACAAGTACATTCCAGATCGCTCGCGCGTTCTTTGATGAATCTCAGACCGGATGGTCATTGGCATGTCCCCGTACTTAATATCTTTACACTGTCGCTGTGAGTCACTGGAGTACACCAAGGTATCACTCCACGACTGTAGACCGTTTGAAGCCACCGCGAACACTAAGCATAACTCGTAAAGAATTACCGAAGTAACCTGCTGTCAGGGCTATTTGATGATGACCCTGGCTGGGATTTCCATTCAATCACTGAGGATCACATTTATAAATCCTTTCATAATTTTTCTGGCAAAATTACTAAGATCTGTGAAGGACTCTAAAAATTACAACTTGTGTTCTTAATGTTGAACAACAAGTGTAAAACTTGTTCAGTGCTCCTAAGAGATCTTTTCATGAATCTCGTGGCTCTAGACTCGATTTGTGCATTTTGGTTTTAGTAGACGAAGATTGGAGCGGTGTCTCCTATTTCAATATCAACACTTCTCGGAATGAGAGGTTGATTGATTATGCAGGGTTCCCTGTGAGAATGAAACAAATCCTTTTAAGAGGAATTGAGTGGCTAGAAGGTTCTGTGCATTGCGTCACTGGGTCCATGACGTATTGTCTTCAATACCGGTATCATCTTAGTGACAAACATTAGCAAATAAATTGAACCTGGTTTCTGACCAAAGTTGAATCATGGAGGGCTATTTCTTTTCACCCTTTTCTTTATTTTTCTTTTTAATTCTTCAACCCATTCTTTCTCCTTTCTCACATTACTCCTTTTTTCAATCATACCTAAGGACTTTATAGTTATAAACTATTGGTGTTGTCCTTAGGTAGATCCCTCTGGCTCTGGTGGATCATAGGACGTATTTCCAATCCTTAGTCACCTTATAACTACATGATTATCCTATGTTTTCATAAAAGCTTTTTGAAAAATCTCTCAAAGTGCTTATGATTGTGAAAGGTATTTTGTTAACACTTTGGGAGTTTTATATTTCAGAAATACTCCCCCTCCACATGTTCTCATAATTTTTAAGATAAATTTGCACATTGAGGGACGAGTTCGCACTTTTGAAATTGATCGAATTTCAATAGACTAGACCTTTGCGAGACACGTTTACATCACTGGTTATACCAGCTTGAAATTATTACCCGTCCAGGTACACGTCCAAATAAAGTCTCTCGAGATGGTACATTCTACTTAGACAAGTCATTTACGAGATACGTTTAAATCACTGGTTAGACCAGCTTGAAATTATTACCCGTCCTGGAACAAGTCTTTTCGAATACTTTTTTCGAATACTGACTTTATTTTATCATCAATTCATTGGTTATGTATGAGTCGAGCTCTTTTGAGATTCAACAATGATCTTAAAACATTTTTGATCACATTTTAATCACGTTTCTCCCCCTCAAAAATAGCATATCTATGATGTTTTTGAAACAAAATGATTAAAAGATAAGTTTTTCGAAAAGCATTTGGAGAGAAACTGATTTTGCTTGAATTTTGGAACAACTTTGGTTTTATGCTCCCTCTTAAAGAAAGCATATTTTGAAAATTTGATGAGGGAGATATCTTGGTACCAAATGTGAGAGATTTTGAAAAATTTCTAATCAATGGTACGCAAGATGAGGAAGATTTTGAAAATCTTTTGAAGATATTGTAGAGAATTATCTTCATTTGATTCAGGATAAGTGCTCGATATTTATGAAAATTGATTTTGCGTAGCACTTTCCTTTCTTTAAAGTTTGGGTTGCAAGCTGACATACTTACAAGCCATTATTTTGAAGTTCGGGTTACAGTCTTAAGTAACTGCAAGCCATTTTTGAAGATATTTTTGAGAGATGACATGTTTTCGAAGATATTTTAGTGAACTCTTGCTCAAGCATCTGTACATGACCATATCATTGTTGAATGACATTTCTAGAAACGTATAGAATATCGATTATACGAGACATGTCATAGAAGAATATTTTTGGATTTTTGGTTTTATAATGTTTTTGTATTGTTTGAAAGTTTTCTATTTTTGCATTTTGATTTTTGTAAAAATTTACAAAGAAGATTTGAAGAAAGAAAAATAAAGTTTGAAGTAGTAAAAGTGGAGTTAAGAGTGGAACTAGATACGGATTTCCACATGCGATACAGGCATAAAGTTCTTCTTTACCACATTGGGTGTATGACCCTTCATCACTTTTACAAGTACCTGCATCCATAGAAGAAGAACTTTCACAAATAAAATTGTTAGAAGTACATGTTTCCTCATGCTGAGGGTGTTCACTATCAATAGTTGTAGTGGTTTCTACTTCCTTATCTTGATGATTTTCACTATTATTTGTCTTGGTGCAAGTATCAAAATCTTTCCTGTGGGAATCCATCTAAGGCCTACTTTGTTGAAAACTTTTCCTTTGGGTATCCACCTAAGGCAAGATCTAGGAGTTGTTTCCTTTTCAGATGCAACGGAAGACTCATTTTAAGAAAAACTAAGTCCTGTAGAGATCCACCTATTAGGTGTCTTAGTGTTTGTCTTTTTATCAACAGGTTTTTTTTATTTGATGTCTTAGTGGATTGTTCCTTGGTACAAGAATTTTCTTTCTTGGGATATTGTGCGACACATGCATCATGGTTAGCTGAAAAGACACATTTTTGACATGTAGGACAGACAAATTCAATATTTTTGATTAAAACAGAGAACCTTAACTTTGTCACTATAGTCATTTGGAAATTGTTCTTGTTTGGAAAATATTCAGAATTTCTAGTGTTGTTTTCTACGTGCATAGCATTTTATTTTGCGCAACTACTCTTAGATGCATGCCAATCTCTAGTCTTTTGTTGAGTGTTCTTAGGTAATGGTTTACTGCCACTAGCAGTGCCTTGTAATTTTGTAGAATGCATCACCCTAGGTTTTGCACCTAAAATTCCGTCTTTTCGAATCTGTTCCTTTTTTCTAGCTTCTTCTAGATAGTGATTGTGGACTATGTCGTTAGAACCAACAGATTCTTTAACTGGATTTGTAGTCACATTCTGTGTACTATTCCTAGGAAGGCTAGGCGTAATCACTTTTGGTTTTTCGACTATCGCTTCTTTTTTTTTCAACACTTTTGATAATTCTATTTTTAATAGGCAAGAAATGTGGAGTGACTGTTTTTGACAAATCATCTTTCTCATTGACTTTTGGACAAACTAAGAAATAGACATTTTTGGTTTTTTAACCGGATTCGAAGCATTTGGCTTCTCCAAAGTCAACGGTTTTGCAAACTTAGTTTCCACACTCTTCCCTTTTTGATTGTCCAGCTGAGCTCTCAAAATATTATTTTGCTCTTTCATGTCCTTGTAGGCGCGCTCATATGACAATTTGTCATACTTGTATTCCTCGGTTTTTTGATCAAGTTTTTTAAAATAGGACACGTTTTTTTTTTCAAGTTTTTCAAGAGCACTTTCATATTTTGAAACAATTGCAGAGGTCTCAGACTGGATTCTTTCATGGTCTTTAACAGAATATGTTTGTAGGATAATGGGCATAATATCGGTAATTATAGCATCTTCGAAGAGAGAATCATTTAGATTTTCCAAAACATTGATGTGTTCAAAACATTCATTAGCTTTATTTACCAGGGATTTATGGTCCTTGACAAAGTCACATGTTTCTTTCAAAAATGCTTGTTCATAATAAATTACTCTGGCAATGATGTTATTTAGCGGAGTGGCAATTTCAGTTTTCAAAAACGTTTTTCATTTCTGCATGAAAACATGAATACCAGTTGTTAATACTGATATTGGTTTTAGATTTAACAACCTCTTGAAGTTGTCCAATTCTAGTTTTAACGTCATCTAAAAATCTTCTTGCATCACTTTTGTTAAAGGGATTGTTTGAAGACATTTGTTCCATGTTTGAAAATAATTTTGAGACAACTATTGGTTTTGAAACTGGTTTTGACAATTTGTTTGAAACACTGGGCATTATGAAAAACTTTGACTTTTCTTTTTTAGGAACAAAAGTAACTGCAGAAAGTTTGTTAAGTTTGTTGTAATCAATTGATTTTATTTCTGGGTTCTTTTGTTTCATTTTTTATCTACTCTCTTCAATAAGTTCTAACGCTTCATGAGAATCACAGACATTTATGGGTTCATGCTTATCTAACAAGGTTTTTCCATTATACAAAACATTCTGATCTTTCTGAGCGTTCTTGAGTGCACAAGAAGTTTTGTTACCAAGAGTCATTTTTTGTGTAGTATGGTAGTACAGATTTGTTTGATTGATTATCATATTGACTGTTTGTGCTGAATGACCCATTGTAACAAGAAAACTTTCCAATTTTTTGATTTTTTTATTATTCTCAAGAATTTCATCAAGAAGAGAATCTTCCCGTTTTAAAATTTTAGCTTTCAACTGTTTCTTCTCTTTTTCAAGATCAGAACAAGTTGCTTTTTTTTTACAAGGTTGGTTTTTAAGCTCAGATATCTCCTCGCTTAAAGATTTTATTTTCAAGCTCAAATTAACATCAAGTGTGTCATACATTATTTGTAATTTTTTTAAATGGAATTTGATAACCAGTTTCTAATTTTGACTTTTTGTTTTTGTGAAATTCAAAAGCTTTTTCATTTTCCTTGTACATTGCAAGCTCAGCGGTCAATTTCTCATTCGCGGCCTTAACTTCACGATTGACCTTTTTAACTTTTTCAATCTCAATACCACAATTATTAATTAATGTTTCAAAGAATACAAGTGTTCCTTCATGATTAGCACCATTCTGTTCAACTTGACCTCTATTAGGATCCATATATGGAGTTTCGGAGTTAACATTGCTATTAACTTGCTCCCCAACATATGTGTCATAATTAGATTCGGGAGCCACAGAGTGTGGCTTTTCATGAGCAGATGGATTAGCATCATTACAATAATTTGGTACATATGTGTCATAATTAGATTCGAGAGGCACAAAATGTGGCTTTTCATGAGCAAATGGATTAGCATCATTAAAATAATTTGGTACCTCATGGAGTGAATCTGTGTCATAGACACGAGTTGTGTCAAAAGTACTGCTTGATGTTGTGTCTTGCTGAGTGATTGTAAGACTGTTGTTCGCATTGATGTTTGCTGCACCATCATCATAGGCACATGCTGCAACCATGAAGTCGTATTACTCAGCAATCAATGGTATTCCCGACTCTTCTTTCTGTGTTAACATCAACATGTACTTAATCTTTTGTACCTTCGTCATTTTTTTGACACCGCATTATGTATCAAAATGACCTGACGCTTTGCTGTGAGGTTCGGAGGTAGATTTCTGAACCGTAGTCATAAAATAGTTATTCCCATTTTGATATACCATATTCTGATTCACAATCTGACCCCTCTGATGTCCAATATACTGCCCTGCATTTTGAATCTGATTCCCCATCAGCATACCCATAGAAAATCCTTGCTGGTTCCCAATAACATCAACCATTTGTCCTTCTCGACGCTTATGTATACTCGGTTCAGCAAACTGCGTATTGTGAGTGTACGATGAAATCCATTGGTTGTTGTTAATGCATTGGAGAATGAAGCAATAGCATTTGTGAAAGCAGTTGTGTAACGATCTTGCGGATTTGCTATTGATGATGTATGTGTGATAAAGTTGATGTAGGATCGATTCAATGATAAAGGAGTTGTGTTTGAAGTAGATTAAGCTCAGTTGTTGTAGTGAAAATTTGGTCTGAAAACTTAAAAACGTCAATAACTATTGTTCAGAGTGATTTTGGGCCTCGAAGGTTGCGTGTCGTTCTCCTCTTTCTCACGGTCGTTTTGATAGGTAGATCGCTGAAAACGGAGTTACGTTTCAAAAGTTATGGCCGTTTGAAGTTTTGCTGAAAAACTTAGTCGTAAACTTGGTCCTTAGTCGTAAGATTTGGATCTTATTCGTAAAGTCTGTCCTTACTCGTAAGATTTGAATCTTATTCGTAAAGTCTGTCCTTACTCGTAAGATTTGGATCTTATTCGTAAAAATTGTCCTTACTCGTAAGATTGGTGTCTTATTCTTAAAAACTGTCCTTACTCGTAAGATTTGTGTCTTATTCATAAAAATTGTCCTAATTCGTAAGATATGAATCTTATTCGTAAAAACTGTCCTTATTCGTAAGATATGAATCTTATTCGTAAAAAGTGTCCTTACTCGTAAGAATTTCAATAGTATCTTACTAACTTATACAAGCTAGCGAGATTTCACAAGTCGAAGTATTCCACAAACTTATCCAAGCTAGGGAAGTATTGAGTAATCAATGATGCACGAAGAATCTTCACTAGGAGCTTATTCATAAAGCTTATTCGTAAACTCCACTCTTACTCGTAAGCTGATTCGTAAGCTTATTCATAAGATCAAGGTTTTGACCAACCATATTCGTAAAATAAGGGTTTTGACTTTCTTACTCGTAAGCTTATTCGTAAAGTGACCAGATTTTTGCAAAATACGTTTTTCATTCAAAAACACGATTTCAAATGATTTCTTTTGTGCAAACTTCTTCTAAATCACTTAAAGATCAACAAAAACAACAACTTTAACCTAGAAAAACGTAAAAATCAAAACTTTGAAGCTAAAAGCTCACGAGTTTATATAAAAAACGCAACTTTTATGCAAAGTTTCAACAAAAACGATTTCCACATACTCCTAAATCATTGTTTGGCTCTTGATACCACTTGCAGGATAATAACCTTGGTGACTTGATGTATGTCGTATAAAACTAGAGAGAAAGAGAAGAGAAAATGAAACTTTTAATAATAAGAAAAACACACACTTACACACTCAAGCACACCTGACAAATGAGGCTTATGGTGGCTTTTATACTAAGAGAGAAAATGCCCTAATGGGCTCGTTGTACTTGGATTGGATAGGATTAGATTACACATTATACAAGGCTAGCTTATACATAACTACTAACCTATTAGTTTAGCCTAGTCCACGAGCCCATTGACTATTTTATTATAATATCTAAGACACGTTACAAAGTTCCTAATAGTGAATGACCATCACTTTCTATTAAGGCAAAAAATTTCGTATTGTAATTTGTAGTTCTAGTTGAATGAATGATAAATTAGTTGATTTGAATACATGGAAAATAAAATAAAATAATGGGTCCAACAAAGAGTGTTATGACTTGAGTGATGAGTGATAAAGTATTCTGGTATACGGCGTGAAAAGGCGGAATACCGAGATGACGTTGATGTAGCAAAACTACTTGAGTTATGATACTCCTAGCTCTAAATATTTTTCTTCAACCCTTGTAACACCTTTGATTCTTCCCCTCAAATTAGTTTATTTTTTATCATTTAAATATACTCCCAACACATATCCTGATACAAAACATACTCACACAAAATAAAAAAATGCATGTTCCATCTCTTGAAAAGGGTCTCTAAAAATCTTTAATTTAAAAAAATCTTTTCGTCTTATAACAATATTAGAAATCTCAGGGTCATCTTTACGTTTCGTCCTAAATTATAGACGTTTTATTAGTCCATCGTGGGTGGAAAGATGGATGGTTTTTTTTAGGTTTGGCAATAGGTTCAAAAGGAGGGTCAAGAGGTTTAAGTAATTTTTTTTTTAAAAGGTCCACAAAACGTTAAAGACCTGGGATTTTCAGGGGGTTCGAACTTCGAAGAGGAGTCTACAATTTCAGTCCCCAAATTTCATCATCATCAATTCATCATCATCATCATCTCAATCTCAAAACCAAAACCCTAATACTTTAGCACAATCAAATCATCTTTTTCATGGAACATTTCATCATCATTAGGAGGAGGAGAAGAAAGTATCGAATCTTTGTTTTCGTTTAGTACTATCCAAGAAGAAGAATCTTCTAAGGTATCTAACCTTCCGAATGATGATAATGATAATGGGGTTTTCGCGTTGTCGGAGGATAATGAAAAGAAACAAAAACAAGAGGAAGAAAATAGACTATTGGATGAAGAAGCTAAATCTTTAACTACCCGTCTTTTTTGTACGTTGTTGTTAGCCTAGATTAATGTCATAGACTAGTACTAGGAGCGATTTCCTTAACTTAGTATAGGTTTAATTTGTGCTATTTTCCTTGGTTTTCAACACAAAAGATTATCCATCCCACATTGGTATAGGATATAAGGAATTTGAGCGTTTTAGTCTTAGATTAATATCATATACTAGTACTAGGAGCGATTTTCCTTAATGTAGCTTAGGTCTAATTTGTGCGATGTAGAATGATTGGTTGTGGACCTTGTTTAACAAAACAAAAGATTTTTGTAACAATCTGTCCCACATAATTCCGGGATAAGAAAAATTTTGGTAAGTCTAAATGGAGGTTCAATTCCTGCTACGTGCAAACAAATCTAAAGTGGCCAACCTAACCTTCCCAAAAACTGATGTGAATCAGTGGGGCCAAAAGGTCAGAAACCATGGTTGTCTAGTACCGTTAAAGCTTATTATTTATTAAATCTAATATGTAAAAAAGTAAAAATGTAGTACTTAATGGTAAACTTTCTTTTCTGCTTTAGGGGGGTTTGGGTAAGCTTATATGATGCGCTTATTAGCATATATGACTCAAATAAGCTCAGACCAAGTGTTTGGCTAAGCTTATATAAGTGGGCTTACATAAGGGGTTTTTGATAAGTTCATTGCTAGTAGTCCATTGCTTTCGGCTTTGGGGAACAATGCTATTTCAAACAACATCATCGCTATTTGTAATCATTTGGATCATAGTTTTTGGAACTCCAAACAAGTCTTGACAAATCTAATAGCTTTAAGTAAGGTAAAAAATGAATAACAAGTGTGCACGGGTGAACTTGAAAGAACGTTGGTGCTGTTTAACCTATTTGCTAACAGACGATTTTATCTGATGTGGTTTACACGTCATTGATGCTTGTAAGTGCAACATGGTTATGGTTGTTGATTACCTGTCTAGTTTACACGATTGATGTTGATTGAACTGTTTAAATATTGATTGTATATCATTAATTACTACTAATATAAAGTAGGGGTGGCAATTCGGGTCGGGTTCGGGTTGACAAGTTGGCAGGTCAGAAAACCCCAACCCGAACCTGACCCATTTAAATCGTCGGGTCGGCTATGTTAACCCTAACATGTTTACACATAACCCGAAGCTGACCTATTTAACCCGTATATATACTTGGGTTGGTGGGTTAGTCAGGTTACATGGGTTGAATAGGTTACATGGGTTTCAGGTTGACCCATTTAACTCGTATATATACTTGGGTTGGCTGGTTAAATAGGTTACATGGGTTGAATAGGTTAAACGGGTTTCGGGTTGACCCATTTACCCTGTTTTATATACAAAAGTTGGCACATTACACGAGTTAAACAGGTTAAACGGGTCACCGTTTAACCCATTTAACCCGTATAATAAAATATAAATAATCTTTAATTCAAGAAAAAAAAATCTTAAACGGGTTGGCGAGTCGACCTGCTTAATTTATTCCCAACCCGAAACTGACTTGTTTAATAAATGGGCTAGATGGGTCGACCTAAACCTGACCCGAAATCTATTTAGACTCGACCCGAACCTATTAATTTTCGTGTCGGTTTTAGGTCGGGTTAGAAATTGCCACCCCTAATATAGAGGATCACGTGATGTTAATGGTGTTTATTGCCGTTTGTTGATTATTTGGTTTTAATGTTAAATGAAATGGTGGGCATAGTCTAACGATCCTTAAGATGTATGCATTCTATTAAAGAGAGACTTGTAATGTAAAGCATAACAGGGCATGACTGTCACCCTCTAAACTGTCATACCCGCTGCGCGGCAGGCAGCAGCAGGGTCATGCACACGGGTGAAGTTGACCTTGTGCATGCTTTTTTAGGGGAAATTTCTTGAATCAAACAAGGAACATATGCATGTCAGCATGTGTATGTATGCATGTAGGTATCCATATGCCGTAAAGACCTTATATGAAAGGGTGTCAAGTTTTGGTTACACTATCATAACCTTTTTAAAATAATTTATGTTACCCTGAAGTCTCGTTTAGGTTCCGGTTTGGCTGTATTTGTGTTGATTTAAAATTGGCTTGATCCCACCCGTGCCATAAGCCGATTTTTAGGTCTACTGTGCGGCTGAATGCTCCACCAAATTGGAGCTGGGCAGCTCACAAACTAGGCCTATGCAACATGTAAATTGTATATATGTATGCTCCTGTTAGATTCATATGCATGTGACTTGAACATTTAAGGTCCTACTCCTTGCTTTTTTGACCATTACTCACATATCTTAGTTTATAATGACTCTAAAAGTTAAGAGTTCTATCTATGCCGGCTTTTCATAAGTAAGATTCAGAATGCAAAATACTAAACAAGTAAGTTTTAGGTAACATCCAAATGGATAATGCCTAAAACTATTAGGTATTTGTCACTCTCGTGATGTTAGTGCATCAACAAATAACCAAGGACCTTTTTTTGTAGAATTGAAAGAAAAATAAGTGAACCACACATCACGTGTTTCTGTATGGTTGGTCAGGTTCTGGGTTGGCTTACTAGGTTCAACAGCTCAAACCGAGCTATACATATTCCTAGTTTCCATCTCGGAAACATGCCCGTTCACCTCAAAGTCTTACTTAGTTAGAGGCCAAAGTTCATTCCGGCTAGCTCTAGTGTTTTTTTTTGCTGTTGTAGTATAATGCTCTTTAACTATTGTCTATATGTGGTGCATACTCTCATGAAAGTTTAACCATAATGCTTGACCACAGGCCCAGATCATGCATTTGGCGACTTAATTGCTGCCTCGGGAATTACAGATGACATGCTTGACAGTTTAATGGCCGTCAAGGACTTAGACGATGTTCCAGGATTGCCCCCACTAAGCACAATTGAGGATATGCGTTATGAAAAGAACACCCGCAAGTCCACAAGAGCTGACATAGAGCGACAGAAGCAAGAGGAAATTGCGAATGCACGCGTTAGACAAGTTGATAGTCAAGGTAGGGCTTATGGGACTGGAAAAAGGAAATGTAGTATTGCCTGTGTCTGGATTGAACCTGGTGACGGTAAATTTCTCGTAAATGACAACCAGTAGTCTATTTCCCTATGCTTGATCAACGAGCTGCTCTTCTTCGTCCTCACACTGAGACAAAAACATTGGGTCTTCTGGATGTTAATTGTACTGTCAAAGGCGGTGGTGTATCAGGTTTGAAGCCTTATTTTTACATTGTTTATTCTATTTACATTGTTTATTTTATTTATGTTGAATATTTAAATTGTTTTCAGTTAAATATGATTATAAATTACTATAACTCACAAATATTATCTACATAGTTTCTAGAAATTGATTAAGTTAAAAACATTAGACTACTACTTTCGGCAATTGTTGACTCATTTTATTTACTTGACACAGGTTCATTTTTAGGTTTGTTTGTAAGTTTCACTCGTTCACTGTCATAGATAGATTCTAAATAAATAGCCCTGAATTCAAGGACATGTTGAATTGCCACATTTACATGATTCTGAATCCTGGATGTAAACTATCATATCAAAATGTTACTTAGTTCCTATAAGGTGATGCAACTGTACTTTCAAAATTGCTTTCCTTAACATTTGAATTCGAACCTCATGCTTACTATTATACTAGTTAATTTTTTAGTCAGTGCCATTTATTTTTGGATCCTTAAGCTACCTTACGCACGCAGAGTGTGCTTATGATGTTATTTGTAACTTGATTTTTATGTTCTCGGCATTCCTTATGTCTCATATTGGCTAATATTTTATCTTACATCACTTTTTTTTTCGCAAATTCCATTAATATTATCTCCAACTTCACTCTAGTTCGGTTGATTATGCATAGTATTATTATTTTTGGTTCTTTCATTTGTTTCGGGACACCAATCTAAACTTCATAAGTGCATGAAACAGGTCAAATAGGTGCAATTCGTCTTGGTATGAGTAGGGCACTGCAAAACTGGGCACCAGATCAGTTCTGTCCTCCTTTGAAAGAAGGTAAATACGGCTTTTATTTACCTTTTTATTCTTTTGCATACCCCTTGAAACTGAGTTATTGATCTAAAGTCGACACACTCCCTTTAGTCTCTTTTTATAGCTGTTTTACAAATGAGTCACTTGTGCTTTCGAAAGTTGATCATTACAGTTTCTATGAGATGGAAGGACCATTTGGTATGATATTAGTTAGTCACCTTGTTTAAAATACATGGAGTTTTTGATATATGAGATTATTTGGGCCCAATCTAGTGCTAGTCAAGCTCTTTATATTTTATAGGTGCTCATTTGTTTGTTTGTCTGGGGATGCCGGGTGATTTCATCTTTCTTTATCTTTTCATATATTAATATTTGAAGGGGGATTTGGTAGAGGTGGCAAATGGGCAGGTTAGGCGGGCTGTGTAACAGGTCAAAATGTGTCGTTTTTAACAGTTCCAGACAGAGTTGGGTCGACCACTCAATGGTTTTTTTTTTTTTTTTTTTTTGTCGCTTTTCAGTTTTATAAATGATTAATGTATCAAGTAAGATTGTAGCTAGCACCATAATGCTATAATAATATTCCAGTTCTTTTAGCTATAAGCGTTTAGGAGGTTTTAGCTCTTGAAAATGCGTTTGGCCAGTTTCCATCCTAACCAACTCTAGGAAAATGTATTGTTAAAGCCTTTGGAGATAAACTGAAACCCGGATTGACCCATATTTCGGCAAACGGGCATAATTTGCCACCTCTAGACTCAAAACAGGGATCGTGCATGCTATAGTTTTTAGTCCTTCCTGTTCTAGAGGAACCTTATATCTGTCATATGTCACATGGTACTAATAATAGAATTCACAGAAACATGATTGGATTGTATGAAACTCATTGTTACAGTAACGTGTGATTGGATTGTATGAGGATCTTACATGTATATTATATTTCTTTTCACTATATTATTCCATGCCATATGTAATCCCATTTGGACACGCAACTGATTATGTGAATAAATAATCATTTTATTGAATAAAGTTGCACTTTGGCGACTTTTGACCCGTGCAACCATCTGACCTGTTTGCTTCTTTTTTTTCTATGTTTGCATTTTATCCCAAGTCCCACTCATTAGGTCACATTTGGAGGTTACTTTTTCATTCTATGGCCAAAGTTCATTGATTTCTGAACGTGTATCGTAACGTGTAATTTGTGTTTTTGGCAGCTGGTTTCTTGACAAGAGACTCGAGAATTGTGGAGCGGAAGAAACCTGGTAAGGCGAAAGCAAGAAAGAGCTTCCAATGGGTCAAGCGTTAGACGGTTTTTGATTTGCCAGATCTCTATTATGGAAACAACTTGAATGTGTCGGGGCAAATATTTGGTTTCACTTTTGGGATCTTACTTGAAATATTTTTATAATCACCATTCTGGACTTGGACTTGCAAAGCTTAGTTTGTTGTCTTCGATAATATTTAGATCCTGGTCATGTTGAGCAGAACCAATGTAGTAACTGGACTTTTTGCGGTTTTAAGTTACAACGGAAGTCATGTAACCATAAAATTAATAAATTTGTTGGATTTTTATAGTAATTCTTGAGTAGAAGCGGCCGAGTCTAGAATTCTGTTAAGACATTAAGTAATACTCCCTCCATCTCACAAAAAGTATCCACCTTAATATTCATGTTTGTCCCAAAAAGTGTATCTAATTTTTATGACTAATTTTCTTATTTTGCCCTCCTAATAAAAACTCGCATTAATTGCCCAATTCTAATTTCTATAATTATAATGAGGGTAAAAAGGACATTTTATTAATCAAAACTTGCATTGATTACGCCTATCATAATTTCTCAATACTAACTTGTTCGTAAATGGATTAGTTTTATCTGGTTCAACCTCTTGAAAAGGTACGATTGACGGAATGTTTGTGAATGCAACAGGTTAATTAACTGTCTACTCGTCCTCTTCAGAGTGATATACCAAAAGTACCGTACAATGCAAACTTTTACTATAATAACGTGGATGTTATGAACAAAAAGTAGTTTTATGCATCAATAGTTGAGAGAAGTTACATTTAAGGGTATGTCCCAATGTTTTTGTTCAAGTTAGCAGTTCATATAAGTCGAAGCACATAATCAACGTCAACTTCATAATGCAAAGGCATGAGCATGTTTCAATTACAAACAACCAGAACCATTTGTGACTTGCAGAACCATCATTTCATGGTTATGACATTACAAAATATTTTTACTAAACACCATTCCTTTAATCAACAACGATACAACTATCAAATCTACTACCAAAAGTGTAAATAACAACGTTTAATACCAAAAAAAGCGCTGGAAATACACTTCTAAACCTTAACCTCAACATCGACACTAGCAGTTGGGTGTAGGATATCAATGGCCTTTGATGCGTCCTGATCTCAACATCGACACTAGCAGTTGGGCGTAGGATTTCAGCACACAATAGATTCTCTTCTTGGTGGTAATGTAACTGGGCATCCTTAATCTGCTTGTATGTATCTTCTAAAGTTAGGAGCGCCATGCACCTTAAGAACCAAGAAACTACTTTAGCTTATATGGAATTGCACTATTAGTATGAAAATAAAATGCGATCAACAGAATGGAGAATTTATGAAACAGATACGAGAGTTACTCGGTTAAAAAAATAAAACCGTCTTTGTGGTTTTGTCAAATCGCACACACATTTCTTACAACTTTGGAAGTACACGCGCAGTGCCAATGGGTAACTAGTAACTACTCTGGTATAGTGGTATGCAGCTAATCCTACCAAACCACAAGGACAGTTTCTGCAATTTATTCTTAATTAACCAAATAAACACCAAAACTCACTCACCTTGTCAGAATCAGCCCCAACAATCCTGGTAGCCATTTCACCATCTTCAACCTAACACGCAAACAAAAAAAAAACAAATTCATTAAACCCAAACCCACACAATGGGAAGATTGTTGAAGCTGATGCTGATGTAATTTAAAGATGTGCTGAAAGTTTGATAGAATGCTTGACTGAGTGATGAAGTGTTATCCACAATGAAAAGACTGAACCTCGACATTGACAGCAACAGGAAGATCAAGCTGCATCAATGGTTTGTGCAGTCGAGTGTAGGATATCGCTGAGCCTCTTATGTGTCCTGCGGATCTCGCGTCTTTGTGAACATATGGGGGACTTAAGCATACAGTAAATTCTCTTCTTTGTTGGCAATGGAACACGACCCATGGTTTTTGCGTTTGTTGTTTCTTGCATCATCCATTATTGGCGCCGACTGAAAAACAAGAAAACTTTCAAAGCTGATATGGAGAATGTATGAAATCAGGTACGATAGTTACACAGTTAAGAAAATCCATATTTGTTTTATCTATGCACCATCTAGCATCTTTAGAAACCCTTACATCTTTAACACAACAGGGGCCAAAAGTGTAACAAGTTTAAAAATGGGGACCATTCATGTATATTTAATAATTTAGAGGCCAAATTTGTAATTTCATATAAACTATAAGGACCATTCGCATAATTTACTTTCTTTTTTCTTTCTACAAAACTGCTCCGTATTTAATTTGATCGAATAACTTTTTCAGCCAATATCAAATTCGATATATTAAAATAAAAGAAAAATGAATTTAGATAACAAAGAAAGTACCTTTTACTTTCCACCAGCTTCTGCTTTTTGTCACTGAAGAAAAATGATTCTCATACTTCTGAAGAAGCTCTGGAGATGCAGTGATACACAGACCTTTTAACCCAAATATGCTTTGTGGAAGATGACTTATGCAACTTATCCTTATATCTAGCTCTTCCAAACATTCTAATCGGCCAAGATCTTCTGGTAACTTTTCAAGATGACAACAAAGACTAAGGTTGAGAAACTTCAGATGTTTTAACTTATAAATGCTATCTGGAAGGTGTGTAATCCTTGTAAACGACAAATCTAGTGTCTCCAGAGATTCTAACTGGCCAATCTCCTCAGGTAACTTCCCAAGATCACAGGATGCAACTTTGAGTAACTTCAGACGTTTTAGCATGCAGATGCTATCTGGAAGATGTGTAATCGTTGTAAACGACAAATCTAGTGTCTCTAGAGATTCTAACTGGCCAAGATCTTTGGGTAACTCTGGAATATCGCCTTTGAGTTTAAGCTTTTTTAAACAGCGTAAACTACAAATTATATCTGAAAATTTCTTCAAGTCTGTGCAAGCACATAGACCAAAAGAAATAAGCTTCTCAAAATTTCCAACTGATGAAGGCAGATTTTCGTCATAATAACAACGAAACTGCAACTTTGGGAGATTGCTGTTGGGGTGCAATGGACATGAATCTAGGGACTCACCAGCCAGATGTAAAGTAGCTGAAGAACAATTAACCTTTGGTTCCGATCTACCGTGAAACACAAACTCGGTAAACCGCAAGCAACCACTTAAGTTTAAGGAGCCAACTTTTTTCAGACATCCGACGGGAGCGTTAATTTCTACCAACTCATAACAATCTACAAGACATAACCTCTCAAGATTTGGAATTAGTTCAAGGTCAAGGCTCCTCAACCTTGATCTACTAAGGTTGAGGAATTTGAGACTTGGACATGCAACAGACACCTCGAGTTTTACAAAATGAGTACAATTGAAAAGACATAACCTCTCAAGATTTGGAATTAGTTCAAGGTCAAGGCTCCTCAACCTTGATTTACGAAGGTCGAGGAATTTGAGATTTGGACATGCAGCAGACACGTGAAGTTCTTCAAAATCAGCACAATTCAAAAGAGATAACGTCTCGAGATTTGGAGTCAACCCAAGGTCAAAGGTTGTTAACTTTGAAAGACTGATATTGAGATGCTTGAGTTTTTGACAAGTATCTGGCATGCAAAGTTCTTTTAATTTAGAAGAATACTTTAGAGATAACGACTCAAGATTCGGAGTCATCTCAAAGTCAAAGGTCGTCAAATTTGACCAAGAGAGAGAAAGGAATTTGAGTTTTATAAGAACCTGCCAACAAAACAAGAAAATAAATTTATATTAGCCTATTAACAGTCCAATAAATTAACAGAATTATTACAAATTATGCAAAACAATTATTCTACCTTTTTTTTTCTCTCTTTCCAAAGTTGTACCATTCTGCTGTTCTTCATATCAAGTTCAACAAGATTGTTTGCTTCAAATGTTTTGGGTAAATACAAGAAAGGGTAATTCCAGCATTTTAGATATTTTAAAGAGTTTGGAAAGTATTGGGTAGCTTCACCTCTTTTCAGTTCGATTTTTCCAAGAACTTTCAATTTAAGATATCTAAGTATCTTCATTTTTCCAAGACACGCGTCATCCCTTTCGAAATCGAAATCCCAATCCCGTGTAAGATTCAATTGAAGATATCCAAGTTCCTTCATTTTTCTAAGACCTTTCATAAGAATTCTAGCATTTCCAACCCACATATCAAGTTTTAGACATCTTGTTTCTTGAGTACCCTGCAATCCAGAAACCTCATGTCAGAAGTCATAACAAATTAAAATGTATTAGTTTTCTCTACCTTACAAGTAAACTGATCTTTACCGTGTCATTAGCCAATATAGCTTCAATTTCCTCATCAATCCACAGTCGGCTATGTTCGTTAGGCTCACGTGAACGACGAACAATGTTCTTTCCCATTTCTTCTATATGGTCATGCATGCCCAAGATCCCATATTTATCTTTAGAAATAGTTATGAGAGATCTCTGCTCAAGAACTTTTAAACCACTTCTAGCATGAAATCCACAGCTTTCAAGAATTCTTATTGCGTTTTGTTTATGCTGCCCTTTTAATATTCATGCAATGTCTAGAAATATTTCCTTATATTCATCTTCCAGACTGATATAGCTTAGCTCTAGCTTTTCCTGAGTCTCCTTTAAGGGAATTTTCTTCAATCTGTCTATGGCATCTTGCCATTCAAGCTTCTCTTTACCACAGAGAAATGAACCCAATACTTCGAGTGTTAAGGGAAGACCAGCAGCATAACGTACAACTTTTCCTGACAGCTCTTCATATCCTTGAACTGGATTCTCTCTTCCAAAAGCATACCAACTAAAGAGGGAAATTGCTTCCTTCTCTGATAAGAGAAGAATATGACAAATCACGTCCACTCGGTGTGCTACCAATACTTGCTCATCTCTTGTTGTAATGAGAATTCTACTTCCTGGCTTAAACCAATTAGGCTCACCGGCTAATGCCTTCAGTTGTTCTATGTGATCCACATCATCTAGAACTAGAAGAACCTTTTTACTGCACATCCTCCTTTTCATCATGTTTTTCCCATCAAAAACACCATTCACGGTGACTTTTCCATTCAGCACATCTGAAAGAACTTGTTCTTGTAATTTCTTCAAACCATCTGAGCCATTTGAAGCTTCTCTCACATTCTCAACAAAGCTTGTAGCTTCGAAACGATGAGATAAATGATCAAAAACAGCTCTTGCCAAAGTTGTCTTCCCAGCCCCACCCATGCCCTTGATCCCTATCATGCGAACTTCATCAATTTCAATTTCTAAATACGATACAACATCCTCTACTCGGGTCTCCATGCCGACTAACTTTTCATCAAAGTCGAAATTGATGGAGCGTAACTCTAGTGAAATCTCTTGAACAATTTTATTGATGAATTTAGCTTCGTGCCTGTACCATATGTATGGTAAAAGAAGTTTCTGTTTAGCATAGATCTATATATAACATTTATACAATAATATACAAGGTAATACTATGTAACATAATACTAGCTAGGATGAAGAAACAAAAGTAATGCATGTAGAGATATGCGGAGCAATTACCCATTAGCGGTCGCCTTCAACTCCCTCCCAGCCAGATTTGATGCTCCTTTCAAAGCTTCTATCCATTTACCAGCAGCGTCTCTGTTTTTGTTTTCCAAAAAGGCTTCTCCAAATGCCCCACTTTGATAGCGGACGTGGGTGGGTTCCACATCAAAAAAGACGGGATAGGCAATTTGTGCGCCAGTCTTTTGACACTCCATGATCTCAACCAGCTCATCCAAGCACCAAGATGAAGAAGCATAGTTTTGTGAGAAAATAATGATGAAAAATCTTGACCCTCTAATAGCTTGGATAAGCTGGTTGTCGATAGTTTTCCCTTGCTCAATTCTTTCATCATCTTTGTAAGTGTAAATGCCTTTGTCCTGAAGAGCATGATAAAGATGATCGACAATGTTTTTACGGGTGTCTTCACCCCTGAAGCTTATAAACACATCATACTTGAAGCTCTTTTGAACGGATGAGTTTGAAGAAGATGCCATTCAATGATCCTGTTAGATTGAAACTTCTGTTAAATTGAAATTCTAGTCCTTATGACAGTGATTAACTCATTAGCAATCTTGTTTGAAATATATATACAGAAGAATTGTTTAGCTAGATAATAAGAAGACGGGCCAAAACGAGTTAGCATGATTGGTAACTGGTGGAGTAAAGGAGAAATGCTTCGAATTTTTGTCAAATATTTTCACAAATACTACTACGTAAATCGTTTATTCACATCCATAGCCTTAATAAGACAACATTCAAAAAGCAGTCGAAGGGACTTTCCAAAATTAACTTCTAATAAATTAATCTCAGACAGGCTTCCTATAAGATAAACTAGTTTCGAACTACGAAATAAGTCACTAAAATCCTAAAGTATCTAAAAATCTAACAAACTAAAAAATTAATTATACACAGGTAGACATTAATACCCCAATTTTACACAAAACAAAAAACATAAACTCTAAATAACTGAATAAATGAACAAACCAAACCTGATAAAAGTGGTGGTGGCTGCAAGAGATGGTGGTGGTGATTGTGTGTTTTGGGGAACAAGAAATAAAGGTTGTGAGATGGGATGTTAAAATAGACAAGATATGAATATCCTTATTTTACTTGGACATATTATTGCAATGACTTTTTGAACTTTCATGAGTCGTCCCACGCCTTAATTACCCGAGAAAATGAAATTATGTCGTTATACGAAATTTCCTTATCTTTTACTACAATAAAGAAATATCATCATAACTCCTAGCTAGTCAAGTCAAAATTTTGTAGTGACAATAGAAATGTAATGGAAACTGCTATATCAAAATATATGTGACGATAAAATAAATATCTTAGCATAGTTAACTAAATTATATCTTGAGCTAAAAAAAAAAATCTTATCTTAATGAAAAAATGATTGGGAGGCTTAAACACATGCTTAATTTTGTGCCTAAAATTATGCGGCATTAGCTCACTAATTTATAATGAAGTAGGTCCCAATGAAAGAGTGACACCTAAGTTTTAACACAATTAGGCATGAGTTTAAGTCTCTTAATTATTTCTCTATCTTAATATCAACACAAATATCTTTTTTTAGAAACTATTATCATATATATTCTTATAATGTTGATAAACGAGTAAACAAGAATTGTGCTTCGCTACGGATATGAGAAGTATTAAAATATAAAAGTAATAAGTTTAATAATAATTTTCATATTGTTAGCAAATTTAAAAGGTGTTTATGTATATTGTGGATGTTAACTTTTGATGAGTTTAGAAAATATTTTTAATCGTTAAGAAGTTTTTTATTAGTATTTTTTCTTCTATTTAGTAAACTATGAAAACTTAAAAGGCTTAAGGGTGTTTTTTTGTTTTTTGTTTTAAAAGAAAAAATCAATTTTTTTTTTTATTATTGTATAATTTGCAAATTTGGAAATGTTGATAATAATTCGCAAGTTAGCAAATGCTTTTTTAGAATGTTATTGTTAAATACATATCTATATCTTAAACTAATTGCAAGTTGTCAATTGTTAATAAAATTCTTCATAAAAATTCTTTCTTGTTGATCATTAGATTTAAATATAAGCATTTGGGTGTATGTACCTTTACCTGATATTATTATTTTGATCAATTTGTATAAGTATCATATTGTTTTTCAAACTACACCTTCGTATATGGGGCTATAGGGCTTACCATAATAGACCGTGAATTGAATTGAACCGAGCAATATCTAGGTCCAGCCCTTGAACCACTCTATTCTTCATATTCGGTCTTCGATACCTTTTACGTGTTTCTCAAAAAGGAAATGAGAAATGATTGTCATGCCTAAATGGCATGACTAATTTTATGCCTAATCCACTTACCATATGACAAGTGGAGTATAAGGTTTCTCTCTTCTCATTATAGCCTTTGCTTATTTCAAGTGTTGTGATCTAATTGTTAGGCATGCCAATCACTTCTCAATATACAAGAAAACGTAAACATACTTTATTTTTTACCAAACAACCACTAACAAGGTAGCCTAGCGATTATATATGTCCTCACAAGAGGTCTCGGGTTTAAACTTCTCCAACTATATATTTAAAGGGTAATTGTTTTGAGAGATGAGAAATGAGAGGTTCTGATATGGGATATTAAAATAGACAAGATATGAATATCTTATTTAATTGGACATATTATTGCAACGACTTTTTGAACTTTCATGAGTCGTCCCACGCGTTAATAACCCAGGAAAATGAAACTATGTCGTTATACGAAATTTCCTTTTCTTTTAGACTTTTACAATAAAGAAATGTCATAATAACTCCTAGCCACACAAGTCAAAATTTTGTAGTGACAATAGAAATGTAATGGAAACTGCTATATCAAAATATATGTGACGATAAAATAAATATCTTAGCATAGTTAACTAAATTATATCTTAGAGCTAAAAAATAAATAAATAAATAAATTAAATAAAAAATAAATCTTATCTTAATATCAACATAAGTATCTTTCTTTAGACACTATAACCATATAAATTTTTATATTGCTGATAAATGAGTAAACAAGAATCGCGCTTCACTACGGGTATGAGAAGTATTAAAATATAAAATTTAATAGGTTTAAGAATCATTTTCATATTGTTAGAAAATTTAAGGGCTGTTTATGTATATCGTGGATGTTAACTTTTGATGAGTTTAGGAATTATTTCAATTGTTAAAGTTATGGAGACTTTTATTAGTATTTTTTTCTTCTATTTAGTAAACTGTGAAAACTTTAGAGGCTTAAGGGTGTTTTTAGGTTTTTTAAAAAAAAATTCAAAAAAAGTTTATTATAATAGTTTATTGCCAAATGTTGATAATAATTTGCAAGTTGGCAAATGCCTTTTTAGAATGTTGTTCTTAAATATATATATCTATTTAATTATATCATAAACTAATTACAAGTTGGCAATTGTAAATAAAATTCTCAAATCTTTCATCATAAGATTTAAATATAAGCATTTGGCTGCATGTAACTTTACCTGATATTATTATTTTGGTCAATTTGTATAATTATCATATTGTTTTTCAAACTACTCCTCCGTATACGGGGCTATAGGGCTTACTATAATAGACCGTGAATTGAACTGAACCAAGCAATATCTTGGTCCAGCCGTTGATCCACCATTTTCTTCATATTCAATCTTCGATATGGTTCGATACGGTCTTACGCAACCTCTTACGTGTTTCTCAAAAAGGAAAATACAAGAAAACACAGACATACTTCCACTTTCTACCAAATAATCACCCAAACAACCGCTAACAAGGTAGCCTAGCGATTAGATGGGTCCTCACAAGAGGTATCGGGTTTAAACTTCTCTAGCTACATATTTAGGGGTAGCTAGAATCAGTCACGGGATATCGCAGTTTGGCCACGCACTACTTAACTCTCAACACACATCCGACCCCACCATTTTTCCATCGCGTCAAATAAATTTGACCACATTTTCATCTCATTTCACGAAACAAGCAAATAATAAACTAAACACTAAATTCTGCTTAAAGCCCCTAAAACCCTACAATTTACATTATCTTAAAAGTAATTTGCAAAAAAATGTCTTTGTGGTTCGGTCATATTGCAGGCGCATTCCTTACAACTTTGAAAGTACACACGCAGTCCATACTAATGGGGAACTACATAAGTATGCCGTTTATCTCCGTACCTAACTTTACCTCACATTTTCTTGTAGGGATTGCACTTGCACTTTGAAAGTTGTAAAAACTGCGTCTACAATCTAGCCAAACCACAAAGATAATTTTTCAAGATGTTACTCTTACTCAAACCAAACAAAACACCAAAACTCACCTTTTCATAATCAACACACACAATCCTAGTAGCCTAAAGTTGTTAAAATACTTTGGACCGTAACTGTAAGGGTGAAATGGGGTGATAGCTGTTTGGGTATTGGAGATGATGAGTTGAATAATGGAAGACTGTTGACGCTGAAATTGAGATTGACATTTTTATTTAGTTTATATAAATATTAGAAAACGTGTCTGATAAAATGTTTAAATGTCATCCACAAAGACAAGTTAAAGAAGGCGAGTGAGCAAACAGATTTATGACTTTTGGGGTTTGGTCAAGCAGACCTTTAAAATCATTACACATAGAGATGAAAAAAAAAAAAAAACCCTCGAATACTCGATGGAGGAGAACTTGAAACCCGATTTTTTTGGAGCAGAGCGAGGGCATACTTGGGTTTCGGGTCCTAATATCAGAATATTATATTAGTATTTACGTATTAAAAATATAATTCGCTAACTTTACTTATTTCAATTCACAAAGAATTATTGAAGCTTATAGAATACAAAAATGAAATGTTTTGGCATTTATAAAATATTGAATTCATGTTATAGGAAACTAGGCCATCCAAAAATAACAGAGATAATTGTTTGGGTTCCTGGTTACGAATGTGACCAATTTATTGTCCATTTTCAGATTTTTACTACTTTCTCAGTTTTAGCATATTTTGACATGACTGAAATTTACTATGCATTGCCTTTATTTATTTCTATTCGCAACGAAATATTGGAGCTTATAGAATACATAAATGAAATAAAGATGGTTTCTCAAAGCTTCAAATACTTAGTAATATGAATCAGAAAACCGAATTCGCCAAAAGCTACAAACCAACCAATCAAAAAAAGCTAGGATTTACATGAAGCCTATGGATATTTTGTGCTTTCAAGTTTCATTAATTTATTCTAGTCTGCAGGAGGCGAAAGCAACCTGTAAGACCGCATTCCCATGTTACAAAATAGGGCCAACCAAAAACCACTTGCTCTACGTCTTTCTTGATATGCATGACTCCTTTCTTCACAGGGACTCTCGTTCTTCAAATGGCATCCCTCAATGCATAATCAATGTTCATTCTTTATCTGAAAAGACACCACCAAATTGTTCATTTTGTTACCCAAAGATGCAAGAAAACCGAGTCAAGACGGACCCGCAAATTGAAAAATAGGAGGAGAGACTAACATATACATAACATAGCAATGGCTGAAACAATTGCTAGCGTTACTCACACCACAGCATGGAAATAATACGACACCCAAACCCAAAACCTTCACTAGCTTCATGGATCGCAAGTAGCAACCGTTCTTGCAGCTGTTCCTTTGATGTGTATTCAGGAAGATCTAATTGATTGAAGCTGAGAATAAAATGGTAAACAAACCGTGAGTTAAGAATGTAAGATCCAGATGGCAAAATGACTAAAAAGCACTAACCATGTATGAGCTGATGGCAGCCTCTCAGGCGCTCCATAAGCTTTGTGAATTTGGAATCTTTGTGGACCCGATATACCTTGCAATGCTTTAAAACCTTCTAATGGAACCTAAGAAAAACATATGCAAGTCAAAACATGCATTAGACAGAAATAGAGCATATCTATTTGAAAATATACTAATCACGACAAGTCGACAAGGGTTTTCTGCATAAACTACTAATTACTTGTTCATATGTCCCGTTTTAGTCATTAAACTATTTTGTACGGGCGAAGTCATTTTGAGATGTTTTTGTGTCCTGATTGGTCATTTGGTAGATAACTGGATTTAAATTCATATATGATGATATACTATTACATAAAACCATCTTTTAATGACTCAAATGTACTAAAGAGAAATACAATGGTTAAAACAAGACAAATGAGAAAGAATGGCAAAATAATTATGTCGATATTTACTATACCTTTGATGTACCCGTCACAAATTGAAGCAATCTAGCCCTATCTTCCTTGTTAAATGCTTTGACGACCTCCCAAAACCATATAACTACATTAGTGCCTACCGTGTATCCTGTGTATTCCGTGTTGGCCTTTAAATCATCCACTGCAATAACAAAAGGTTACAAATTTTCAATAACGATCTTGAAATACAACAGCATATATTTTAAAATGAGCAGTAGTTTAACTCACAGTCAATTTCTGGAAGTCCACTAATCAGCAACTCAAGCTCTTTATCGTTAAAAATAGAAATGAGGTCACGCGGTATCAACTCATTAAAACCTTCCAAAAACGAATTTATTTGAGGACGATCGCTGCTCGTGAGTATATGTTCTGCAACAAGATCCACATACTCGTGCTTTGTTTCTTCTGTTACTCTTATATTCCGTCCACCCGGTTTGAGCTCATGATCAGTAACCTTTTTACCATTAAAAAAATAAACCATCAATTAATGCAAACAATACTAATGATTTTATTTAATGACAATTTTCTCCGATACACACCTCAGATTTTTCATAGAGGATTTGCTTTTCTTCATCTGCGTCCATGCTAAATGTCAAGTCCAGTATGTCGCTAACATCATTCTGATACAAAGGAAAACAGTAGTATTTAGAAAACCATAATACAATACTAAACGATAAACCACAAGTTAAAACACTTGAACATACTAACCTCCAGCAACCACTTCAAGTTCTTGTAATAATCAGGATCAACAGCCTCGATATCATGATATGTCACCTTCACATCAAGAATATGCTTGTAGAAGGATCGGGTGAAGTAAACATCCAAGAGTTGCCCATCAAACAGAGCTTTAGCAACCTATAACAACATCATAAAGCCTCAATGACACAACTATTGAAACGATATAAATTATATCGGTTAAAAGAAAAGATTCTTGAAAAGTGTTAAATTTTGGGTTGGTAATCTGTAGCAAACATATCATTCTATCAATTGCTAATGGCTCTCAAGTTGTGGCTTTTTGCAGGATTGATTACAGGGGTTTAACCTGGACAAAAGATTAAAAGATTTAAAGTTCCAAGAATCTCATTTCTGCTGAAGCCTTTCTTCGTTTACTGTGATGAGTTACTACTAGCCGTTAGAGGGGTCTTAGTGAAACTTAATCTCCTATTTAATAAGTCCCCTTATCTAGGGTTAGACACACTTGAGTGTGCAGTCTTTTGTATCACTCTCTTCTCTTCTCTTAGATCATTTCAACATCTTGTCTTGTCTTTACATTCATATGATTATTGTCTCATTGACATTAATCTAATCTTGTAACGTTTGGATACTATTAATCGCAATGCACTATTGCGTCTTAGATTCGAATAAAGGTTTTGTTGTTTATCTATCAAGGCCTATACTTACAAAAAGGTACCACGCTGCCCAATAATTTGAAGTATGAAAAGATGTTCCTGTCTGATATACAGAATTAGGGTTTGGCTGGAAGGTTGCATTGTTTCCTGGTTGTAAAAGTAGAGCTCCTTTATCGAATATTACTCTCGCATAACAGCAAGCGATACCATTCTCTAGTCAAACCACCGCATCAATACCTCTTCTCCTTGAAAATGGACATTTAAACGTCCTTTCAAGTCCTGAGTGGGTCGCATCCGCAATTGATTATAGGAATCCTCTAGGACATATGCTCTTCGAACACTAATCCTCAATGGGCCAGTTAAATGTTGATCATGTTGCTGCCTAATCACAAACGAGAAATAGGACCCGTTTGTTGTCAAAATCAATTAACCTCGGTGCTTTAAGCATCATGGAAAGTGACTTCTCTAACAAGCCTGGATTTTGTCTCATCGGCGTTCAAAAGCCGGCGATGCTTCTCAACAAACCTAGAAAGCGTCACAGCACCGTCAACTCCGTACACCTGGTGATGAACTTCCAGATAACTCCTACTTCACTTGCTGACTGGCATCATCTTGCTGTAAAGAGATCTACTTGCTGAAAGCTTTTCACATAGGACCAAAGTGAGGGCTCAATGAAGGGCAAAAGTCTCTGAGTTCAGGGGTAGAGGAGGAGGAAGAAGCTGTTACCCTGCACATGCTCACTCGTATTCGCATTTGACATAACTGAAGACAACGAGCCTTGTGCCTATTGTTCAATGCCTTCCACCAAACGTTTCCTCAGTGAATTTGCATTTTGGAACAAACAACTGCAGAAACAATTTGTTTGGCAACAACTGCAGCAGAAAGTAAAAGAATAAATGCAGAAATTCTATGAATTGAACATTGTATTGGATTGGATTGAATATCGATTACAGAAGAACTTGACCTATTTATACTACATGAATCGCTGCCATCACAAAGGGATACAACGTTTCAGAAAATGACATACCTATTCTAAAAACGGTTTATACCGTTTCTCCTAACCCAGCCCAAATACATATATCGGTTTACAGACTTTACATAAAATACATAATACATATAGTACCCAAACTTTGCTTCTATAACATTAATGGTCCAACAGTGCCAGCTGTGACTCAGTCACACTTATACACTCGCTCAGTTCTTGCCATAATGGTTCAAGTGAAAGATTTAACTTCCACATAGTGACATGCTCTTGATTGTCATCGTTTTTTGCACTCTTGTCATCTATATCGGGTACAGTGAGTGAGCTAAGTGTTTGCAGGATTCTAAGAACAGCAGCCCCAGCCATGGAACCCGAGCTCAAACCTAGCATTTGCGTGTTTCTTAGTGTGATGAGTTCGCTGATGGCAGACCCGCTCAAACTATGAGCTAAATCTGAAAGCTCTACAATAAAGAATTTTCTATGTGATGAAGCAACTGAGGCCAACTTCTTTAGAACTTCCCCCGTAAGCAGATAAACTTTATCGGATAGCCTAATGAAAAGAATATTCAAGTATTAAGCTTTCAGTTATGAAACACGTAAATAATATCACTGTGAACTAAATATTACCCCTCGTGGCCAAGAAGGCTGCATAGATTATGAAGATCAGTTTGTGGTAGCTTCATAAAAATGTCATTCATGTTGACTTTTTTCGGATCGTCTGATGTGGATAATCCATCACTGACACTTTTATCATCCTGATTTGGTTCTGCAGCTGCTGAGGAAGAATCTTCCTGAGGTTGAGAAACGGCTTCTTGAACTTGGGGAAGCCACTGGTTTTTCGGTATGAGACTGGGACTCTAACTTTGAAGCAGCGGTGTACACAACCACTTGAAGTAGACCCATCACCTGCACGGTAAGTATATAATAGTGAATATTAAACCCATACATTCCACAGCCAAATATTGTAAATTTTAGCCCATACAGTGAATGTTAAACCTACACATTCAATTAACCTGAATGTATGAATATGTATAAGACTATTTACTGGGTGTAAAAACCTTTTACCCAAAAAAATGCAGGGAAGAAGATAAAGGAACGGGGTGGAAGATGGATGTCCTTTTAGGTTTGGCAATAGGTTCAAAAGGGGGTCAAGAGGGTTCAAATAGTTTTTAAAGGTCAGCAAATGGTTAGAAAGCGGGTTTTCAGGGGGTTCAAGAGAGTCCTCAATTTCAGTCAGCAAATTTGCCAATTTGTTTGCGAATTTTGTGGCTATATATGTAACTTTCGGTTTTTTTGGGTTATTTTCTCCAAGTTAAAGGAACAAAATGATATAATGATATCAGAACACACAATGGATAATTTAATAGCCAATTTGGCCCACTTGCATTTTAGCAGTTTTTACTATTTTGGCTCTACAAATATAGAACATTACGCAACCACTTAAAATTGAAAGAATGACAAAAAAAAATGTAAGCTTGAAAGATTGCAACATTAAAGACAACTAAAATACCTGTTCTAGATGGGCAATACTGCGAAGGAAGAGAGGCTGCTTCAAGAGCTTGACAAATAATAGTATAGGAATATCACCTTCCGATCCAACAGGTTGAGAGATTTCTCCTCCTTCAACAACCTTCTCTTTTCCCTTATCATTCTTCTTATCATGGTAATTGGAATTCAAGGACTCCGGAACAAGTGAAGAATCAAAGTAGAACAACAAATTAGCTACGGAAGAATGATTTGTAGCCAAGTAAGTCAAAATCTCAAGAACCCGACGCAGTACTAAAGGCGGGAGACCTGTACATGGGAAGTCCTATATCATCAGCACCATTAGATGACAAATATCAAATGCATAATGAAGTGCGGATTTTAATAACCAGTACTATTTAAGAGCTGTGATCGGCCATATACAACATTAGACTGACACCCATAAAGCCTCTGAGAATTTACTGTCGTCAATCCACCTGCAGAGCCCTCAGTCTCCATCTTGATCATGTCAAGTAGCAGGTAAACAAGGACTGCCCTTGTAGAACTATGAGCACTTAAGTTCAAGAAGAGTCTCTGTAGAAGGCCCTTCCCAAGGGGCTGATAACATGACATCAAAATGGTCACATAATTTATAGCAAGTAATTAAGAATTCAGTAGTTAGTATCTTAGATGGAGTACTTGATACCTGTGCTAGTCGAAGAAGCCTGATCAATGATTTCAAAGCATCAGGATCTAAAAGTGGATCCCCTTCTACTTCCTTCACTTTCAAGCTTTCTAGAAGAGCAGAAGATGTCCTCCGGCCTATTGTAACACCAACACCCCTATCTATTACTGTCTGCCTATCAAATCCCAACCCATTCCTCATATTATTGAGTCTATGGCTGTTTCCAAATAAGCTATGAGCCTGGTAGTGACTCATAGCTATGTCTCTAAACATTTGTGCTTCGGCAAGTAAAGGAGATGGCAATGCTGAAAGCACCGCCTCTGAAGATGTCAATAGAACCTAAATCAACCATACAAAAAAACAGAACTAAGCATACTTGAATAACTATCAAGCATAACTGATGAGTCACGAAGATGAAAATGCAAACCTCTTCACGCAAATCAGCTGGAAAAGTAGCTATAATTGAAGCATTATCCATATCAACGGGTTGACCTTCAGCTTGATGTGCAACCCTTTGTGCACGTTGTTGAGCTAAAACTTCTGCTTGGATGGAGGAAGAGAGCAGCTAAAAACTCTTGATCAATTTCTTCGGCTGTAGAAGGGGTAGGGGTAGGGGCAGGAACAGAAACTGGAGCTGGAACCGATTGAGCTTGTTGTGAAGCTAGAACTTCAGCCCTAAGATAAGTTGGTAGTGCTTCCAAGAAGGTTGGATCAATGCCATTTGCATTTGATGCTGCGTTACCCTGAGCAATGCTAGTGTTCTGTTTAGATAATGGCTCTACAACAACACCAACTGAAGGTAATGCGTCACCAACTTGACTTGACCTTGTCAACAATGTTCATATCAACATCGGCATCTTCAGTAATAATTGTATTATGAGTGTTCACTAATGGATGGTTGCTGTCCAGGTTGTCAGTCGCTGGCAACTCCTGAAATAGCAATCATGGATGATTAATTTAAGTGCATCAAATAATTCACTAAAAGATTTGAAAGTTAAAAATTAAGATATACCTGTTGCTCATTCACACTCTCATTTCCTTCACCGGTTTCCATGCTATCCAGTGCATTATTTCCAACATCAGGGGTGGGTCCATGTGAGTGTTCATCATTTTCAACACTTCGATTAAGTTGTTGATGGATGGTATTTTGATCACTCTGCTGAGTGTCCGATCGCACCCTCCGCTACTGCTGATTATCATTGGCTAAAGATTCTGAATTTAAAGAATTCCTCTCAACAGAACTTGATGAAGGAGCAACACTGCGTAATTGAGACATGAAATGCTCTTGTACAGCCTGTGCAATAGCAGCAGCCTGACCACCTGCTTGTGGTTGACCATCATCAGTCCACCGACCATCACCTGGTCCTCTCTCGTGGTGGCCCGCAACGACTCCAAACCAACAGAAAAATCAGACAGTGGTGGTGGACCGCCAACTCTGTCACCAAACGCATGATCGAATGGAAGAACAGGAGCATCAAACATGTAGAAATGTGACACATCAAAGCTCCCGCCAGATAACGATTCCAAATCCCGAGAAGAATTTACGCCACCTGATGAATAAATTACCCCTGACTCATTAGATTGTGATGGTCTTAATAGAAGAGGATGCTGCAGACTGTTATTCCCTTCTGTATTAGATCTTTCAAAAGAGGTTAGCGGTCTTCTAAGACCGAAAAGGTGATCAATGTTTACTCCTTCAAAGGGCTCAGCGGCGGCAATGTCAATAAGTCCAGATCGCTCCCTCGCTGACCACCATCAAGCAAGGGCTTCTCTCCATGTCACCTCAATAACACGGTTTTCATGGTAATCATCATCTTCCTCTTCGTCAACCATGCCGTCATTATATTCATCATGATCCTCCACATCCATTATAAAATATCTTCTTCTATAATTATAGTTCCCTATTGACTTTTTCGATCTTTCTTCTATAACTTTGACCTTATATATTTTTGTTTGTGTTATATAATACTTGATGAAAAATATATGAGTGGATTGAGTTTTAAATGTATTCTCATTGGTATATCTTTCATCAGTTATTGCATAACACAAATAAAAATATTTAAGGTCAAAGTTGAAAAGAAAATACCGAAAAAGTCAATAGATGACTATAATTTTGGGACGGAGGTAGTACTAATCTCGACAAGGGTTTTCTGCATAAAATACTAATGTACTTGTTCATATGTCCCGTTTTAGTCATTGAACATTTATTATACGGGTGAGTCATTTTAAGATGTT
>OU343222.1:24011548-24200773 GCA_910596185.1 Chrysanthemum makinoi
TTTAGGATCTTCTGAACGAAGTCCATGTAATGCACATCCATTTTGCACCAACCGGATGTGGCGCCGATCGCAGGGCCGTAGTTTGGGCTTGGTCGGGAAGCTCAATGGTGTTCCTATAGCCTAGGTGGCTTGGTCGAGTATTCACCAAGAGTACAGGCTTTTGGCGGGTCATTTGGTGGTGGGTTGATGAATGGTGGGTGGTTATTACCTTCCATGATGAAAAGTGATGGGGTTTACGAACAAAGGTCACGTTAAGGGGATAGACTACGAGAAAGCTAAAAATGAGAAAAATTTACTTGATAGGAATCAAGCAAAGAAACCTAAACGAGGTGGACTACTAACTAGCTATTCTATTCCTCGGCAAGGGCGCCAAAAATTTGATAACGCTACACCTGCCGTTTCAGTCAACGGAACTACCTTTCTTCGAGAAGTTTTATAACACCCTAGGCAAGGAACCTAATCGGTAGAAAAGATTAGGGTAAGCCACGGTATTGATATCGTTCTCTAGGGGAATAGGAATGCTAGTGAGAAGTTACTACGCTAAGGTTGGGGTTGAGGAAGATTATTTTTATCTTTTTATATTTTTTTAGGAAAGGAAAGGTACCTAATCTCGGGGTTTGATTTGGGGTTGGTATTTCTACCTATTACTCTACTTATCTAATTATCTAATCTAAGGTGTATGTAGTCTATGTCTAATTATTGTGTGCTCGTATGATGGTTTAAAGATGTGTTTACTTAGGTTTTATTACTCCTTAATTATCTCCTATTGATGGCTGAATTGTCACGTCCTTATTCTTAATCGCGTTGTGTGTCTAAAGTCGTAGGGTATGCGTTTGTACCTAACTCTTTGAACTTACCAAAGGGTCTCGTTTACAAAAACCTCTAGAAATTATAAACTCTAACTCTAAGGCACTCTTTGGGTGGTTTAGCCTACAAACCTCTAAGTGTTATAGTCTAAGGTTCATAAAGATTAATCAAGCATTAATTACACAACGAATGACCTATCGTTACATTAGATCATTAACAATTAAGATAAGAGAAAACCAATCAATATTCAATAATTAAGTTTCATATTCCCTAAGCAAACACACAAGTAAATTAGCCGGACATGAAGAACATGCAAGCATACACACAAGTAATTGAATACATAATTGAATTAATGAAGTAAAACACTTATCTTGATGTAAGATAGGGTTTGGAACCCTAAAATACTATACAAGACAGCCTTGGTTCGGTTTAGGTTTTTACTCCAAAATACTACACACTAAAACTGAAAAATTCGGATTCTATATATATAAGATTACAATCGCGACGGCATCACCTTATGATTTGTGACGCCGGGTTCGCCATTGGGTTTCGTCTTGCCACGTTAGTCTTGCGACAGCGTCACCTTGTGCTTGTGATGCCGTCCTCTTCAGTATCTAACGCCATCTGGATCAAATCTAGGCCATCTGAGTTGCGACGGCCTACTCTTTTAAAGCCTGACACCGTCAATTGAAAATAAGCAATTTGGCTACTATCCTGTCGCAGAAGTGCTCCGACGGCGTCGCAGCTTGCGAAGGACGCCGCCCCTTGTATTTCAGCAGTTGAGTTTCGATTCTTGACTTTGGCCATTTTCTTCGTATATCTGCGCCTTTTCGTCCAAATAAGTGCCATTCCAGCAATTTGCTTTCAAAAGATCTAAAAAGTGAAAAGGAACGATATTAAGTAATAACAGATACAAAAGTGATCAAATAAGCCCTTAAACGACCCATCAAAAAGGTACATTTTAAAACCTTATCATCTATCTATCAACGTCCAACATACATATCTAAATAGATTGACATAAGTCAATCTAAATATTTTAAAACAAAGTTTTAATCGGTAAAACTATTCACCCCCCCCCCCTTCTAGTTTTCCACAATTGGCATCAGAGCTTCGTTACCAAGTTTCTTAAGAGTATATTGTACTTTTAAAACTTGATACGATCTATGTATGTTTGAAAACTACAATGAAGGAAATTCCTTAAAAACAAAATGTCACGTTTTAAAATCATCATATTTTATAATGTTGGATAATGATAGATATTTCTAATATTTTCTTTGTTGAGAATTCTCCATACTAGAATTTGGGCATCCTAAGAAGATCATGAAGAATTTCTCTCTAATACTTCTTTCCATAAAAAGAATATTTAGCAAAGGTATGATCTTTAATAAATTACAAATAAATTTTTCTCCTTTATATTTTTTCTAGATGAATCAATAATGTCATCCTTTTTGTTTAATCATGATTAAGTTTAAGTAGTATCTTTACGCTCTCTTAAAAATCACTAAAGTAGTTATCTATGTTGAACTCATCATCAAGAATGGTAATCTTCGTTGATCTCTATAGACAAAACTACAAACTAGTGATAATGATATCTCGGCTATTCGAGAGCCTTGATCATCACTCCTCACATAAGGATTATTGACATTTCATCTATGTCAATAAGTATCCATGTGAGATTTCTCATATTGTGATAAAATGAGATTTTATCATAATCTTTAAAAACTTCCCAAAGAATTATGATTTATTCATAAAAAGGGAACCTCGTCAAATAGGACTAGTATAACATGTCAAAACCCCAAACCATAAGTTATAGAGCATAAACATCGACCCTATGCAAAAATTAGAACTCCCAAACCAAAATTATCAAGGATCACTTAAGCTGTCAAATTGCTGATATGCCGGATCCCTGTGCTTGAACTAGCCGGATCCCGCATACAAGGGATCCGTGCAACATAAGACAGAATAAGAAAGAAATGATCACTGTGAAAGTTCCACTACCCACTTTACTCTATCAAGACTCACGGACATAAAACCTATTTACTGTTCACAAGAGCAAATTGATCATCTTCTTCAAGGAAACAATCTCTTGTGTAAGTATAATCTTCACTACATTGTTATTTTCATTCCTTGATTCCTAGGATTACAATTTTCATCTTTAGAAATTGAGCTCAAATGGGTTTGTCACAATTTGTTACCATTGTTTTCTAAGATAATCTAAATCAAAGAATTAACATTGTTAATACAAATTAAACTCATTCCTTGAATTCAATGAAGATGTTTTGAGCAAAATTATGATTAATACCATTAGGTTACTATTCACACAATTAACACCACATTGTGGTTTTGATGTATAGGAACAATCATGCCTAGCAACCGCCAACAAGATTACCATGACACCACTCACTACATTCCAATGTATCATCGTAAGGAAGGCCTAAGCTCGGAGGATAGAAAAACCTTCAAGATGTTAGAAAATAGGCTCTTCCACGAAGGCCAAATGGTTGAACTATCATTCCTCAACAACACCAACATTAGACAAGTATTTGGAGGAATTAACTTTGATTGCCTCTTGGACATTAATGAGAAAATTTGTCCGGCGTTTGTGCTGGAGTTTTACAAGACAATGAGAATCGTTCGGAATGAAGACGGGACCATTTCAATAGCCTTCATCATCAATGAGCTCGAGTACACCCTCACTCTTGTAGAATTTGGAAGGATACTCCGTGTCCTATATCAAGGAGTGTGTATGTACTCTAACGAATGGTCGTTGGCGGAGCTACATGACATGGTAGATCATCATGAAGTATACTTCACAGCCATCCCGAAAGCAACCACGGTAAGGGATACCGTCTTCATGGAAAGAGCATCTCCATCAAGAGTCACGAGAAACTCCAAGGTGATATATAGGGATCCATTTCAAATGGAGCTTTCAGAAATGTTCCCATTGTACAAGAAATGGGAACTCGTGCTAAGGGAGAACGTGCTTTGCTTGGGAGGAAACAAAGATCATCCCAATGCTTGCTTAAGATTCATGATTTATTGCCTTGTAACAGGCACTCACTTCAACCTCGCCTATTACATGGTAAAAAGAATGGCAAAGTGTGAAAAGCTTGGACAAGATGGTACTCCCTTATGCAATGCTCCTGACCCGTCTAGCAAATTCATCTTTGCTCTAGATCCTTCTCCTTATTCCTATTACCACAGTTTTTGCAACAAGGTCATGGTGCCTCTATCCGATGGAAAGACTACAAGGATCATGGTGGATGGCAAGAGACCTCACCCACCAACGGACTCATCGGAAGAAAGAGAAAGACAAAGAGAAGGAGAAGGAAGTAGCAACCCCTTTGGCAACACCGATCTCGACCCCTTAGCATACATCAACCAACTGCCGGATATCCCAAGCCCTTCACAAGAGTGGCAACAAACTAAGGGAATATTCAAATGTTTTGCTAGCTTTTTGATGAAGAAAAAGAAGTAGAGATGGAGATGAAGACGGAGGAGAAGTGGAAGGATGAGTAGATGGAAGGTAAGGTCATAGACCTTAATTTGTGAAACAATTTCTGAAACAATGGTCTCAGAAACATCTAATCAATATTTATGTAGATTAGGATGTAGCTTGTAGGAGTTTCCATGATTTGGACTTAGACACTTTAACTTAGGAGCTAGGAAAATGAGATTTTGCGACAACTTGGTCTCATTCAAGTAGTCGATGTCACTCATTTTTTATTACATTTTAGTCATCCCCACTTGCTATGCGTTATATTTTTTGTTTGCATATGTTTACTGAATGTAGAAATGATTAGGACGAGCATTTGCTAAGAGTGCAAAAACTGCACAATTGCTGAGTAGCTACTGGTCAGCAGTAGCCGGATCCCTCAGATGAGGGACCCGTGGGATCTGGGCAAATAGATATGCAGCTACAGACCCTTTTACATCAAACCATTACCCTAGATCACATCATACTAGCTAAACATGATTCTTTAAGACCACTTAAGCCTTCCTCAAGCTCAATAGGTCTCACACTCACCCATAGCTAACTTAGGATCAAATTCAAAGTGCTTTTGATTTATCAATTCAGCAAAACTCACCATTATTCCGCTCCAATGCTCACATATTGTTCCTCACATCTCAAAACACTTAGCTTGATATTTCTCTCAATTTTAGCAAATTGATTTGTAGTCATCCTTACCTTAAAATAGGCTTAAATCTAGTTTTTCATTTCTTTTTATTTTTTAGGAATTTTTCAAATTTCTCTTAAGCCACCATCTGATCTCTAGGATCAATTACCATCATTTGTCATTCTCAAATCAATGAGTATCATCCTTAAACACTTAGTGGCACTCTCAAAAAGTCCACCTTCCTACCAAATACCATCATTAAATATCCTCACTCCTTATGGTTGGACATTTAAGTCACCTATCACTTAAGACATCTAAGGAAAGTCAAACCCTCAAGATTTATAGGTACTAGGCCTTAAAAGAACATAATCACTTCACTATCTCTCTGTCTAACAGATGGATCCCTGGTTTATAACCAGATGGATCCCTAGTAAGAGGGAACCGTGTCTACAGAAAGCTTGTAAACAGCTTTTCTTCCAAATTTAAACTCTCTTTGGTAATCTAAACACCTTTGGTTACCATTTAATGACTTCCTAGAATAGAACAACACCATATTTGACCTTGGTGCATGCCAAATCTTCTTAGTGGTCATTCATTAACTCGAATTCATCCTTTATAAACCAAACACTCTTAAGAGCTTAAGTCGCCATTCTTACCACAATTCTAAAAATCAGTAGTTAATTAAAGACCTCTACTACACCCTCTCCTTCACTGTGACTAAAGCATCTAGCAAAAACTCTTCAAACAAAGGTTCATCCAAGAAGAATACTCATATGGTCCATGAGATATCATCCACCTAATCATCACCCGTAAGAAGTCCAAATGCTAGAATCCCACCTCAACAATCTCAATCAACAATAGCTAAAAGAACCGCGAGAATTAGCATTAGACCTTTATAGTTGGAAAAGTCTTCATCAAGCTCTAAACAAAACGCACCTAGTTCTAGTGAAACACCCAAGCCTTCATTTCTAGAACCTAGACTACATTCCTTTACCGAACCTCTCTCCCATCCAAATCTCTACTCATTAGAGCACTTGCCACCAAGGACTTCCCATATTACACCCTGAAACCAGGCCTAAGTATTTTATTAAGTGCCATTTGAATAGTTGACTATGACTATTATAAGTTTTAAGGACTTAAGGGGATTGGTGAGTCAAACCCAATAGTCAAACTAATTGTATTAATGTTATGTAAATGGTTATAGCAAATATGATGTGTCACATTTATAAGGAAAATAGACTTAAGGGACTAAAGTTGTTAACCTGTAAATGTGTTACTAAGTGTTTGTGGCCAAATTGGAAGTAAAGGAACTTAAGGGACCTAATGTGCCAATTAGGAAAACTATACTGCTAATAGTTATCTATTACTGCATTCTACAAATTCTAGAATATTGTGGGTGTGTGTGGTACGGCTTAGAGAGAAAATGAGAGAAGAACAAGATTCTCCAATAGTCAAATTGATGAAGGATTAATGCTCCAAACCAAGAAATAAGTTAATGCTAATCATCCTTACAAGTAAGTAGTCCTTTACCCTAAGCTAATTGATGAATTATAAATTAGGGTTCATATACCTAATTTAGGGAAATTGGGTAAATGATGTTTTTAAGCTAATTAAAGATGTTATGATGATTATGGGTAAAGTTTTATTAAGTTAGTAATTTATGGATTGATCATCATATAAGCAAGATATGATTATATGATGATTAGAGGTGTGTAAGAAATGGGATATGGTTATATAAACCATTGTCATAATTAATTAATTATGATTATTAAGTGTTATGATAATTGACTTAGGATGCGAAGAAGAGGCTAATGATGGTATTGATGATGATGATGATTCTAATTGATATCACTATCTTGGAATTAAGGTAAGTAATTTGACTACTACTTGCTTAATGTGAAAATTATCATATGATGTGTTATTAAGTTTTGGTTATAGTTAAGTAAAAGAATTATTGGATCAAGATTTGAATTGATGATAGGTATAGAATTAGTTTCCTTATGGAATATTAAGGTATGTGTTGTATGGCTTATGAGCTAAATGTGTTATAGTTTGTGTGCTAGTTATGCTTTTCTGAAATTATATGATGATAGAAGCATTAACATGTTTTAGTCTAATTACTTACTAAGCATTTTCGCTTACGTTATAGTTGACTACATTTTGTAGGTTCTCTTGTATTGAAGATGCTAAGGTTTGTTCTTTGGAGTATGGCTAAACCATAGATTATTTGTGAAGAATGGGAAGGTAGTAAGAAAGTTAGGAGCTAGGTAGATGTACCGAGCTCGTTGTCAAAGTTGTTCCCCGAGATTTTTAAATGGGTTAAATGTTTGTAATGTCAAGTCTTTGTAATGGTTTAAGAGTCATTTTACAGGTCTTAAAGCATGTTAAAGAGTTATGTTTAAGTGGTGTATGCAAACGGGTCAAAACGGGTGTTTGGCATAACACCTGTTACTTTGTAAAGCACGTTTCCGCGGGTCATTATAACCATGTTTATACACATATTTGATGTTTATAATGTTCTAATTATTTCTGTAAGTTTTGGTGCTGTTTCATGTTATAGAAGTCGTTTTCCCAAAAATGGGTCAAAAGTGTACAAAAGAGGTATTCGGAAAAGGGGTATTTGGAGTACAGAATGAAATTTCGGTTTGGAACTGAAATTTGGAACCAAAAATCCAAATTTCGGTTTGAAAGTGTAATTTGGAACCAAATTTCGGGTTGGAACTGAAATTTGGAACCAAAACTCCCAATTTCGGTTTGAAAGTGGAATCTGGAACAAAATTTCGGTTTGGAACCGAAATTTGGAACCAACATATTTTGTCACTTTTTGAAAAATCATATCTTTTTAACCATAAGACTTCACGGGTCATGCCACCAGTCATTTCGAAGGTAATTGAGTCTAGTTTCATTTAAAAATAGTCTCAAGGTCCAGATGCTTATAGATTTTTGTCAGAATGTAAAAGAGTGACAGAGGGTCAGTTTTCAGGTGTAGTTTTTGCGAAAAGTTTTAAATTTTTAGTAAAATCGGGCACGGGGCGTAACATCCCAATCACCAACCATCTTGTTAAATAGGGAACCACCTACATCACCAAATAGTCCACCTTTAGAGACAAGGAATCACCAAAGATCTAACCATATAGAGGACTTTCCATTGCCAACTCATACATCATCACCTTCACTATTAGTGGAACCACATCCTACGTTACTCAACGCACCTCCACCATCCTTTGTGGAGCCCCCTCAAAACATCCAACCTCCTTCGGCTCCTAGTCTTGACAATAATTGCTCTAATTGCCAAATCACCCAAGGACTTGTTCAAGAAGTACGAAATGAGTTGCATTTCATGTTTAATCATCTCCTTGAACGATTGGACCAAATCAAAAAGTCTACTCATCCTTAGATTCAAGCACTTTGATGCTTTTTAGGTCTCCGTTACTCATTAGAATTAGTAGAAAATGTATTACATGTTTGAATCATTCTCTTAGTTTTAGAGATATGTAGATCATCTCTTGCATTTTTTTTATTGAATGAAATTACATGTTTGAATCATTCTCTTAGTTTTAGAGATATGTAGATCATCTCATTTTGATGTTAACATCACTTGTTGCATCACCTTTGCTATCTTATGCTTACAGACAGACGGATCCCTCCATTTTGCTTAGACGGATCCCTCTAAAGAGGGAACCGTGGGATCCGTGCAACAGAAGACTTGTTTATTACTAAATTAATTCTTATTTGCAGGAAATTATGCATTATATACTTTTTTTCTAACCTTTGTTTTGTAGATTTTTAATATACACATGAAGACTTTGACACCCTTAGCTAGGGGGAGTTCCTTGTCAAAGCAAAACATTGCAAAATGATTTGCAATATCATTCAAATAGGACTAGAATGACGTCCTCCTTGCAAAGTTGCAATCATCAAGGGGGAGCATATTCATCACAAAGACGAAACCATTTGCAAACATAGTTGCAATGCACTAGTTTAGTATTTCTTCTTTCTTGACGCCCTCACAAAGGGATGGACTCGTCAAGGGGGAGCTAAGTCGAGAACACTTCTCCTCACTTACACTCTATTTTTCATTATTTTTTCTTTCACATGTTTTTTTAAAACGATGTGTTAGTTTCTTTTCGACTCTCTTTTTGTTTCGACAAAAAGGGAGAGAAGAGAGTAACAACTCCAATTCAAACTTTTACGAATTTTAGTTTTTTCCTTAAAATAATCTTATGTTTTGTCATCAACAAAAAGGGGGAGATTGTTAATACAAATAAGCCGTAAAAACGTTTATTTATATTTTACGATGTTCTAATGTTTTATCGATAACAAACGTAAAATCATTTTAACGAAACAAATAAAATACGTAATTAGTTTGAGCCAATAGTTACTAACACACTTACATTTTCATATAAATCACTAAACAAGTAATAGTGTTTTTCATGTTATAATAATGCATATGTATATCAACTAGTGTTTACATATTGGGTAAATATATACATACTTAGTATGTATTATAATGGGCAATAGAATGGGTAGAAGTCTAAGCATTTGACTAAATACATTGAATGGAGTTGGGTAAAACCCAAAATTCATGACCCATACCCATAGAGCATAATCCATAACCCATGACCCATTGCATGACATCATGATGGGTATTATCCATGACCCATGGAGCTAACCCGTAACCCATAGACTAGATACATTGCATATTCTAGATACATTGTATCTACTTGGATACCCATGGTCCAAAGTCTAGGACCCATGACCCATAACCCATGACCCATGACCCAAAACCCATGGGCAAAGAGGAGCGTCCCACGGTTTCCCCAGTTTACACTGGACGGATCCCTCAAGTAAGGGATCCGTGGGATCCGTGGAACAGTAGCATGTTTTCTTCTATAAATAGTGAGCCATTTATTCATTGTAGGTTGCTACTCCTACATATACTTTCACCTAGTATTGTAAACTCTCTAACCTCAGATCCAAAGGATCTTTCTATGTAGTATGTGTGATTTTCTAGGTTCCTTTTAAAGGCGAGATCACCACATCTTGAAGTCGAGCAAGCTCAAGTCCATGAGTTGCCATGCTTCGTCATCATCAAGAATATTGAAGTTCTCTTGTTGATAGTTCTTTCTTCCTCTCTAGAAGTGTAGTGTCAAAGGCGTTAGTGAAGGATGCCAAAAGGGTCAAGACGAAGGTATTAGTGAAAGGTGCTTAACGTCCGTGTCAAAGGCATTAGTGAAGGATGCCAAAAGAGTCAAGACGAAGGCATTAGTGAAAGGTACCGAAAGTCCGTGTCAAAGGCATTAGTGAAGGATGCCAAAAAGGTCAAGTCAAAGGCATTAGTGAAAGATGCCAAGGGTGTACAATTGATATGGTGTATCGATGTACAAATAGAGATAGGTTGTATCCAAGGATATTGATATCCTTGATGATGTTGTAATAAGGAGTGGGTCTCCTTTGGGATAAGTGTTGTGTAGTGCTAGGTGATAGTTCCTCCTTTGTAATGGAACTCGGTATCTAGCCTTGTACCGGATAAAGTGTAGGCGACGTTGTGATAGGTTTGGTTCTACCTCGTGGAAGAACCCAGTGTCTAGCCTTGTACCGGAAAAAGAGTAGGCGACGTTGTAAAGGCTTCTCCGCCATAAGGAGTTGTGTCGTGTAGTGCTAATGAACTCTCGAGCAGTGACTCGGGAGGAGTAGGGCAAGGAAGGTGTCCTTGTAGCTGAACCACTATAAATACTCGTGTCGTGGTTTTGTGTTTCTACTTTTACCTTTCCATTACATATTTACATATCTATCTATCAACGTCCAACATACACATCTAAATAGATTGACATAAGTCGATCTAAATATTTTAAAACAAAGTTTTAATCGGTAAAACTATTCAAACCCCTTATAGTTTTCCACAAAAGTCATAGACCCATACCTATACACCCCAACCAAACAGGCATTAAAAGTAGGATAAAACTTGAAGGGACAAAAATAAACTCTAAAAATCTGATTATTTGATACAAATGTGATACATTGTATCAAAACCCAAATTGATCTTTAGTCCGAAAATAAAGCCGGACGTCATGTAAGTAAAAGTTATCAAAATAGATGAACACTATTCGACTTAGAAAATGAAGTATCAAAGAAAAAAAAAAGAAAATACGAAGAAATATGAAAAGATCCGTAGAATGACGAGAGATCATCTAAAATAAGATTTGTTAATGTTTTGTATATTATCTAATTTGGAATATGTAATAATGAATATTTGCAAGAAACATAAACCAAATGGGTTGATATCGAAATATGAAAAGTACTTCTTACCAACTTTCATATCTAACCAATCATGACCGGCAATTGAGTAATATGAATCGTGATAAAATAATATTACAACAAAGACCAAAACCGCAGGGACATCCACAATAGAGCCGGTGCGCTTGACAAGATCTCCTTCTTTAATAGCAGTATCACTACCAAAGACAACAATCCCTACATTCTCATTCTCAAGATTCAAGGCTATTCCTTTCACACCGCTGGCAAATTCAACCATTTCCCCAGCTTGAATCTCGTTCAACCCATAAACACGTGCAATCCCATCTCCAACTGAGACCACTCGACCAATCTCATCCACTTGAAAATTCGTGTAAAAGTTGAAAAAGTGGATGGTATAAAAATTAAAGAATGTTTCCTGGTTGTTTCTTATCTCATCGTAAACTCGTAATGGTAAAATAATATTACAACGAAGACTAAAAAGTGGTTGGTATAAAAATTAAAGATTATTGCCTACTTGTTTCTTGTCTCATCGTAATGGTGGTTGGCATCCTTTTTATGTAATGTGTGTGAGATAACATGACAAGATCGAGACAATAATTGACCATGTGTGGCACTTCATGATGTTTGCACCTAGCAAGAATTGAACTTGAGGTCTCACACATTTTAGTGCGATAGTTAATTTGTATAGAGTAAATTGTATTTTTAGTCCTTAAGGTATGGCCAAATTGCAGGTTTCATTCCTAACGTTTCAAAAATGCAGCGATAGTCCCCATTTTGAAGGTTTTGCTGCATGTTTGGTCCCTAATATGCAATTTAAAGACCAAACATGCAATGGAAACTTCAAACTTTTAGGGACTAAATCTGCAATTTAGGGACCAAACATGCAACAAAACATTCAAAATGAGGACTACCGCTACACTTTCAAAACGTTAAAGACGAAACCTGCAATTTAGCCATACCTTAAGGACCAAAAATGCAATTTACTCTTTAATATATAAGAGCCCATTATTTTTAAATGTCATGAAAAGTGCACTAATCATCATAGTTTAGTATTTATTAACGGATTATTATTCATATGAATTAAACTTAGTATAAGCGTTATATACGGATTATAAAATACGAGGTTTTCAAATAATCATACTTAAAAGAGAAAAAGCGGTTAGTTTACAGCCAAGCATCAAATATTCATTCTCTTAAAGCCATTTCCTTGATTCTTAAACTAGAAGATTACACACGCATAATAGCGACGATGTATAGTAGCGTTAATTTGTATGTAATATCTTTATGTATGTGCAAATGTTGAGTAAGTGAGAGTGAAGTAAGTTAGTGGTTCAAATTATAATTAAGTATTTTAAATATTTTATATATTATATTGATTTTATAACTTTATAAGTAAAGGTATTTTAGTATAACATTATTCAAATTTTAAAATTTTGAATTTAAAGCAAATGTATTTTCTCTTTATATGTACTAGTGTATAGACGATAGAATTATTTAAACTTCAAATGGATAACATTATACCATCATATAAAAATCTTCATGCAAAATTGAACTGATATTCGTAAAATGAGATCATGGAAATGTCTTTGTCTTTTCATAAGGATATTTTTTAACATTCAATTCCTACACTAATAATTCGCCTTTTACAATAAAAAGATATCGTGATAATCCATAGCTTTAGTCAAGTCAAAAGTTTGTAAGGCAAAAGAAACATCATGGAAACTCTTAGATATGACATATATGTGATGACAAAAGAAATATCTTTAGCATAGTTAACTAAAATTATATCTCGAACTCAAATAATAAAATTATATCTTTATCTTGATATCAACATAAATATCCCTTTTTAGACATAATTATCACATAAATTCTTATAATGCTAATAAATGAGTAAGCAAGTATATATCACGCTTCGTTACGAATATGAGAAGTATTAAAATATAAAATTCAATGGGTTTAAGATTCATTTTCATATTATTAGTGAATCGAAGGGGTGTTTTTTTATAAAAAAATGATTTGCACATTCTATTTTCTTATTTGCACACTCTAATGTAAAATCGGTTATAGCAGAATTTTAGTATTGTACAAGAATATAATGTATAGATTGAATTATCCCAACCAATATTTGATGTGTGTAAATCAATTCTATTTTATATATGATGGATGTTAAAATATAGTTTTTGATGAGTTTAAGGACTATTTTTAATCATTAAACTTAAGTAGATATTTATTACAGTAGTGTTTTTTTATTTTCTTTTTTTTAGTAAAATGTGAAAACTTAAGGGGGGCTTATGAGTGTGGTCTTTTTAATTTAGAAAATAACAAAAGTTTATTATACTAATTTGCAAGTTGGCAAATGTTGATGATAATATGCAAGTTGGCAAATCTATACTCATATAATGGATAATTGATTGTATATGTATACAAGTTGTCACTTTTTACTATGTTGCGTAACATTATTTTTTTTATTAAATGTACATAAGTTGCTAATTATCCTATTGTGTGTACTAAATGACCTGATTAACTAAAAATGATAACATCACACACTTAATCACCTTTTAACACAAAACATCACGATGAGGTGTAATTTTGTACGTTTTTAAGGGGCCATTTAACCTCTAAACTCGTACATATTTAATCATTTATTGTCCTAAATCGTTCATATTTGAATTTTAGATACCTGGGAAGCAAATGACAAAAACACGATATTTTGGGCTTGATTGGATGAGAAAACGAAGAAAATGGCAAAGTTGCGAAAACAAGCTGGAAAAGGGCTTGTGACGGCGTCACAATTACAACATGACGCCGTCACTTGTTAATTACGGTGATAAAAGTTGCAAGATTTTTTAAGTGACGGTTCAGCTTTTGGTGACGGCCTTGATCTGACAGCGTCACTACCAAATCCATGAAGGGTGACGGCGTCATAGCTTACAACATGATGCCATCACAATGAAGTCGACGCGATTCCAGAAACCCTAATTACGACGGGTTGATGGCTTCACACCAATAAAGTGACGTCGTCACAATTGTAAATCTATACATACTTTTCGTAGGATGTCGAAGTATTTTTTTGTGGGTTGTCACAGTTATCTTTCAGCCTCAGGCATAAGCCTTCAAGATACCTGCTAAGATGAACAACGCGTCAGTCTCGCCCCGAGTGTGTTATCCCAGGACCCGACTCCGGCGTAAGAGTAAGTATGTGTTTTACCGAAAGGTATAGTATAAATGTGTGTGTGAGGAAAATGATACCTGTTTCCAACTACTGTATGCGTATTTATACTACCGATGTCACTATCTGGTCCCCTGAGACCGTTGTACTTTATGGGACCACGGGTGTCGCCGATGACATTAATGCCCCCCACACTGTCTCGGTGTACTTTCTCATTCAGGAGAATGAGACGAATTGCGTCCAGGCAAGGTGCCAAAGGTACTGTCAGGTCAACTCGCCCTTCGGTGGTAGCCTATCGGAGTGTCTATCGGAGAACCTTTCGGTGGTGTTCCAGGTCTTTCAGTTGCTGACCGAAGGACCATATACGTCGTCATGTCCCCCCAAAGATCATGTTATTTGTTTTTGACAAGTGACGTGATACTTAATCTAGTCGTTCTTCGGAACCATTCGGGTCAGCTAGACTGGCTCTAGCTTCGCGGGCCCCTCCTTGGGACAATGAGCCCATGCCCACTCAGTGAGTGGGTTAAAATATTTTACCGAAAACCGTGGGATTTTGCCACGTGGCGGACGCGTCGAGGTGGACGGTTTAGATTCGTCCGCGTCGATCTCTGACACGATAGGACGTTTCGTGTCCCCACCTTTTTGGCCTATATAAAGCGTTTTTACCTCATTAGTAATTTCCACTTTTACTTTTCGATTCCTTCGTCCTCTGTTTGGCAAACTTTTCGGGAAGTTCAGGTGAGTTTCATCCCATTATTCCTCCGTTGTTTTTCGTTGCGCCTTCTTGTCAATATCCAATGGCCTCTGGTTCCGTAGCACCCTCCGGTGATACAGCCCCCAAATCTGATATGCATGTGTATTCTTCCATGTTATCCGAATGGGAACTTGAACATATTATTAGCGAGTATGGCATCCCGACCGATTTACATCCCCGTTTACCTCCGGCGGAGTTTACTATGAACAACCTTCCCCGTGATGCCATCGGACTTTATGAGCAGTATTTTGCATTTTCCGGGGTCCGAGTTCCCTTTTCCACATTTCTTTTGAGCGTGATCCGATACTTTAAGGTGCACATTTCTCAATTGGTACCCATCGGATTGAACAGGTTGGTTATGTTTGAGATCTATTGCCGAAGCTTAGAAATTGAGCCTAGCGTGAATTTGTTCCGGGTTTTCTATACTTTGAATAAGCAGGGACATTGGTTTTCCTTCCAGAGGAGGACTGAGGAGAGTCTCTCTGCTGCTTTTAAGGAGACATGTTCAAGTCTAAAGAACTGGAAGGACAGCCTTTTCTTGATTGACCGGAGGGCTATCCCTGATGCCATGCCGTGGAGGCACCCGGATTCAAATGTTTTGGATAGTGTTCCCGCTGGAGGTTTTTCGGAGGGTGATGTTCGAGGTTGTAGGGGTAGTTGAGTCCACCGGTTCATTCCGGACTTTTATTTGAGGTCGGGTTGACTATAATTTGGAAGCACCCCGGTTTCGCGTGGAGTTCAAGGATATTGACAAGAATGGTAATGCTAACCGCCTAAGTTTTTGGTGCCTGACCCTTTCTTTGTGTGTAGTTATCACCATGTCTCAGTATCTTCGTTTGAGGTCGGAGCAGGGTCCCGGGGGTAGGGGCCGTTGAATGAAGGGGAAGAAATTCCTCAACATATAACTCAACCATTGAGGGCTGACCAACCTGTTCCTGAGGCGAGTAGGCTCCAGCGGATTGTAGAGAGGGCCGACTTCGGCGTGCTTAAAGCCAAAGAAAAGAAAAGGAAGCAGGCGGAGAAAAGGCCTACCGGTGGGCCTTCGTCATTGTTGAAGAGAAGAAGGCAGGTGTCTCCTTCTATTGAAGTGCTGTCCAGTCCGGAAGATTCTCAGGACGCTCACTCGATTTCCCCCATAAATACATTGAGGCCAGATGATATCGCGGATGAGACTGGGCGGGATAGCGAGGGTGATCAAGAGGGAGGATCTTTACAGGAGGGAATGCTGTCCGTCGAGGATCCTCCGATTCTCTCGGAATCTACTCCTAACCCTGCCGTTCAAGGTATGCCCCCCTTTTTTCGTTGCATGTTATACGTTCTTTATTTCTGACTTCATTTTCTGCAGGGGTTGAAGTTGGGTCTGGAGTGAATGTGGGGGAGACTCTCCAGCAGCCGGCGGGACCTTACACCGAAGATTATTCAGAAGGTATCCATCGTCCTCGATTTCTTCCTTGCTCTTTTTGTTATTATTTTTGATTATTTTTTGCGTAGGTTTGTTTGGACGAAGGGGTTCAGGGGAGCTTTTTATCCCCGGCTGGGGTTTAACGGCTAACACGAGCCTAAATGACGCAGCCCTCTGTAGAGATATGATGTCTAACCTTGCTCTCCCCTTTATTCGCACAGAACAAGAAGATCAGACGGACGAAAGGGTTTTATATAGGGGGTGGTTTGAATTGTGTCATGGGTCCCTCGCAGTCGCAGAAGTCTTCAAGCGGTTTGAGCAATTGAACCGTCGTTATGCGGAACTGCACCGAGCCCATTCTGCTTGCTCCGGACTTGAGCCATTGCTTTCCGAGACCCGAGCTAGCCTTCATTCCCAAGCTGCTATTAATGAGAAGTTAACCGCTGATCACCAGGCCCTTCGGGAGGTTCACCAAGCTTGTGAGCAAAAAAAATGGGATTTGAAGGCGAAGCTGGAGGGTTTGGAGGTTGAGGTTGTGATGCTGAAGGCTAAGGATACGGAGCAGGCCGAGAGGATCAGGTCGCTGGAGGAGTCGTTGGAGAGGAAAAATTTGGAGCTAGAGGAATCTGAGAGAGAGGCCTCGGATTTGAGAAAGAATATGCAAGAAGTTGCCATTAGAGCTGGCCAGGAGGAGATGCTGCGTTTCAACTATGTTAAAGAGTTGATCCCTACGGTGATTTGTAGGTTACAGGGTAGTAAGAGTATCGCAAGCCTGGGGGGCGGTCTTCAATACGCTATTGATTCAGCGGTTGGACGGGTCCGGAGGAACGATCTGACGAAGAGGTCGAAAGGATCGTTGCTGCTCAGAATGATTTCGATATGGAGGCCGTGCGGGAATTTACTAAGGTTTATGATACGATGTTCACCCGGAGCTACCCATATATAGAAAAATCAAGAGATCCTATCATCTCCCTTTGGCTGATTTGATGAACATTCTTCCCGAGGGAACCGGGGCCACCCCCGGAGCTGGCACTTCCGGAGGATCTTAGCCTTTACCTTGTTTTGTAGCCTATTTAATGTTAAGACAATGTTTTGTTTGTATTGTGGTGGGCCCTCGCGCCTTTGGGTTGTAATTTGAACAATTTTCTTTCATACCTTTGTAATGCTACTTTAAGTCATCCGTATTTCCGGATGGCCACTTTTGATATGTATATCCTTGTGTCTTTTGCGTTTTTCATTAGTGATTTAGCACTTTTCTCGTTAAATTGTGCCCGTAAGTAAATATACCCCGGCCTTCCCCGGTGACTTAGCACTTTTGGGGGTAACATTTCGCCTGTTGGTAAATTTACCTGGTGGCTCATCCCTCGGCGTCCGCCTCCGGGTATCTGGTGCCGTTTGGGCACATATGCCTCGGCTCATCCCTTAATGTCTTAGCATTATTCGGGGTATGGGCCGCCTACCGAATGGTATGTGGCCTTCCCTAGTGTCATTGCACTTACGGGGGTAAATTAATTTTAGTTAAGGGTTTCGGACGCCAGCGTCGGAGGTAGCTAATCTCCGCCGGTCCGTCCCTTAGGCATGAGATATAATCACGAAAAACTTTCCTCCTCCGTCATAGGTAGGGGAATATATATCATTGCTTACTGAGTGAAAATAAAGTAGTTCATGCCCGTAGGCTTACAATGCATGTATATTTTTTTTTAAAGAAAACATTTCTTCAAATTCATGGCGTGCCACTTCCGGGGCACTTCCTCTTCATCCAAAGTTTCCAACTTGTACGAGCCATTGATATTTGCCTCTTTGATCCGATAGGGGCCTTCCCACTTGGGTCCCAATTTGCCTTGATCTTCGGCTCTGCTGGCCTCGTTTTTTCGATACACAAACTCCCCTGGCTTGAAGGAAACCAGCCGTGCTTTCCGGTTGTAGTACTTTTCCAATTTCGTTTTGTATCGGGCCTCCATCACAGCGGCTTCTTCCCTCCGTTCCTGTAGCAAGTCGAGGTTGAGACGGATATCTTCTTCATTTTGTTCTACGTTCGACGGGATCTTCTCTTCGATCCCTTCCCTTATACCTTACTCTGTATGTTGGCATGCCTATTTCTGCGGTAATGACCGCCGCTTCCATAGGTGAGTCGGTGTTTTCTCCGTTGCTAGTCTTGATGGATGTCCGGTGTGCCCAAAGGACATTCGGTAATTCGTCCACCCATCCGGCTTTTGCATGCCCCAACCTTTGTTTTGATTCCCCCATCAAGCTCTTGTTGGCCCTTTCTACCAGTCCGTTGGCTCCGATGGGCCACGGCTGTATTAATCTGCTTGATGTTGAGTTTTTCGCACCAGCTTTTGAAGGGGTTATCTATGAATTGCTTAGCATTGTCCGTGACGATGATGGCGGGGAGACCGAAGCGGCACACTATGTTATCCCACACGAACTTCGTGACATCCTTCCCCGTGATCTTTGCCAACGGTTTAGCTTCTGTCCACTTGGTGAAATAATCGATGGCAACTAAAAGGAACTTGACATTTCCGGCTGCCGATGGTAGAGGTCCCACTATGTCCATACCCCATTGGTAAAAGGGCCATGGAGCCATGATGGGTGTTAGCTTGGTTTTTGGAAGCTGCGGCACTGGGGAGTGGATCTGGCAGGAGTCACACTTGATTATTTCGTTTCTAGCATCCCGGTGCATTGTGGGCCAGTAGTATCCTTGCCGCATGGCCTTCGCCACGACCGAGCGCGGACAGTAATGCATTCCACAAGCTCCCATGTGTATCTCCCTTATAACGTAGTTCGCTTGTAAGGGACACACGCATCTCATCATGGGTACCAAATAGGCTTTCTTGTAGAGTATACCATCTTCCATGACATATTGGCTGATTTTCATCCTTAGGTTGCGGGCTTCATTAGGGTCTTCCGGCCAAATTCCTTCCTCAAGACATCGGATGATAGGGGTCATCCAGTTGTCTCCGTCTTCTTCAATGACATTATTAACCTCCTTATTTTCCGTCGACCTTTCCCTTAGCACCTCCACTAGAACTTCTTTCGTCAAGTGGTCAAAAGCGACCGTGGCTAGTTTACTAAGGACATCGCCTTTTGATTCGACCCCTAGGGATGTTCCGAATGGTGAAGTTTTCAAAACTAGCTATGTACTCCTTTGCCTTTGCTAGGTACTTGATCATACTTTCGTGACTCGCCACATAATCCCCATTTATCTGATTAGCCACCAACTTAGAGTCCACCCGGACCTCAAGGCTACGGACCTGCATACTCTCCGCCATCCTTAGCCCTGCCAGTAGGGCTTCGTATTCGGCTTCGTTATTAGTGCTGTCGAACTCAATCCGGATGGCGTAAGTGAACTCCATTCCCTCTGGATTGATTAGTACAAGACCCGCTCCGGAGCCTTTGTTATTGGATGCTCCGTCCGTATACAAAAGCCATTTCTCCTCCTCCTTCTTCTTCATCGCAGGCTGATTGAAGTACTTGTCGTTGCTTTCTCCGATGGGAGCTTCCGATAGGAAGTCCGCTAACACTTGACCTTTGATTGCGTTCCGGGGCTCGTAGGTTATGCTGTACGCACCCAGCTCCACCGAGTACTTAGCCAATTTCCCGGACGCTTCCGGCTTGTTGAGGATTTGCTTTATTGGTTGGTCCGTGATTACCTTTATAGGGTGTGCTTCGAAGTATCTCCGAGCCTTCTTTACGCGAGACACAAGTGCTAGCTTCTCGATCGGGCGTAGTTCCTCTCGGCCGTTGAGTGTTCACTTACATAACGGACAGGTAATTGTCTTCCATTTCTTTCTGTGAGGAGAACCGCTACCGACCTCCTCTGCGCCGCTAGATACACGCATAGTGTTTTTTCCGTTGGTGTCGTTAGTGAGGGAAGATCCGTTATCAACTTTTTCATCTCTTGGAATGCCGATTCTGCCTCTTCCGTCCACCGATACTCCTCCTTATTCTCCTTAGTGATGTTCTTGAGTGTTTCGAAGAACGGTAAGGACCTTTCTGCCGAACGAGCCAAGAAACGATTGAGTGCCGCCAATTTGCCGCTGAGGCTCTGCATTTCTTTCAGGGTCCTCGGTGATTGCATGTCCATTATTGCCTTCGTCTTCTTTGGGTTTGCCCGAATTCCTTCTGAAGTTACCATATACCCTAGGAATTTTCCTTCCTCCATCCCGAAGGAGCAATTTTTGGGATTTAACTTCATGTTGATCTTCCGAAGGTTATCGAATGTCTCCGTTATGTCCGCTAGCATTCCGTGTTCTTCCCTGCTCTTGATGACCATATCGTCCACATATGCTTCAAGGTTCCTCCCTATCTGTGATTGGAAAGCGGAGTCTATCATCCGTTGATAGGTGGCTCTGGAATTCTTCAAGCCGAATGGCATTTTGGTGTAACAATAGGTTCCTTGCTCAGTGTAGAACGCTGTTTTTTCTTCGTCTTCCCTTGCCATCTGTACCTGGTGATACCCTTTATAAGCATCCAAGAAACATTTGTATTTATACCCCATGACCGAATTCGATCTTCCAGTCGATCTGTAAGGGTAATAGTCTTTGAGCGGAATTGATGTTCTTGAAGTCAATACACATACGCCACTACACTTCTTTACCGAATGGGTTGGATATCCAGGTAGGGTACTTCACCAACCTGACAATGCCAACTTGACCCATTCTTCTACTTCCTTTGTGACTGCCTGGCTCCGATCCGCCGCCAACATTCGGCGTTTTGACATACCGGGTCTATTGAAGGGTTGGCATTCGAGTGTGCTCAATGATCCTTCGAACTCCCTGTCATATCCCGCCTCCCTGTAATATGTCGAGGTTCCTTTGTAGCAGTTCTTGAGGCCTTTTGCCCTCAACGGATAGCGCACCTCCTATCGTCACTGCTTGTTCGGGGAAGGCTGGGTTGATCGCCACTTCCTCCGTTAAACCCACCTCTCCTGTGCCTGTTTCTTCTTTATCTTGCTTCGGAACAATAGTCTGCAATCTTTCCAATCTCCTACATTCTGAAATGATGACGGAGCGAGTGACCAACGTGGCAATTCCTTGAGGGGTTGGGAATTTCATCATGGAATGGACCGTAGAAGGTATGGCTCGCAGGATCTTCAATCCGATCCTTCCTAAGATAACATTATATGGTGAAGGTGCCCGAATAACTGCGGAACTTCATCCCGACCTTCCCTGCACAACCCTCATCTCCTAATGACACGCCTAATTCGATTTTTCCGGCCGGCGAGTCACCGTCCGGCAAACCCTAGCAAATCTGTTCGCTTTGTTTCATTCGAGCCCTTACTTCCGGGGGCAAGTTGTTGAAGCAGTGTTCGAACATTACCTCCACCGAAGCTCCTTCATCTACAAAGACTCTCCTTACTAGGTATCCTTCCATTGTGGCTTCAACTATGAGAGGATCGTCCGACACGCCCATCGGGAGAGAGGGAAAGTTATGGGGACATTCATCCATCTTTCCCCTTGTTCCGACGACTTCCTCTTCCTTCGTTCGGGCCGGGTTCGGCTCATGTTGATGACCTTGTTTGACTCCTGCCATGCTTTGGGGTTTCTCTCCTTCCTTCTGTTGAGATCCTTGACCAGATGATTCAGTTTTCCCGACTCCATGCCAGCCAGCTCTAACCGCCTCTTGAGCTAATAACAGTCATTCGTGTAATGCCCTTTTTCTCCATGATAATCTCAGTACCTGTCTTGGTTTTCCCTGCAGGGTGGGTCGCGATCGGTTTCGAGGGGCAGCGTAGCTGTGTTCCGTGGCTAAAATTTCCTTCGGAGGTTTAATGAGCGAGTCCAAGGTTAGCGGGATTGCTTCGATTCAAGTGAACGCGATGGGGTAAATAGGGTGCTGACCGATCACCGCGGATGTGTGCTACCCCTATCTTTCCCTGAATAGTGTAACGTCCTTCATTCTTCCCTGCCCCTCCATAGTGGTTCCGGCGCTCTTTCATCCTTCCGAATGGTCTCGTTGAGGCTCTTCTTGTCGTATCATAATGCTCTCCTCGCGTTCAGTGGTCGGCGGCTGCTTCGATCTCACAAAATCGTCGACCCTAGTCATCATCTCTTCTACGTTTTAGGGATCGATCGGCGAACCGCTTGGCTAACTCGAGACATTTACACCCGTCCATAAACGAAGAGATTCTCATGATCTCTGGAGCTCCTTGTATGAATCCTGTCTCTGTGGTCCACCTTTCTTTGAATTCCGGCAGCGATTCGTTAGCCTTCCTTACTATTTTGGTGATCTCGGTAGGGTCCTTGACACAAGCTTTGTGCATGGAGAAACGAGTCTCAAATGATCCCCTGAAAGCTACCCATTCGCCTATGCTCCCCGGCGAGTCCATCGAACCATCCCCTGGCCTTCCGCCCAAAGTTTGCTGAAACATGCGGCACCACACGGGCATTGGCCATTCTCCATGCCCTGCGCCCCTGTGGAACCTGTTGAGATGATCTTGAGGATCCGTTGACCCGTCAGATAGCTTGATGTGGGTGGGCATCTTGTGTCTCGAGCGGAGAACTCGATGATTCGCCATCGAATGGAGATTTCGAGACTTCCTTGAAGGGTTTGCAGTCTGCGGCTTTCACTTTACTCCCCGTGACTATTTCTTTCTTCTTATCCGCCGCTCACCTTGTCAAGAGTCGCTTCATCTTCAAAATCCAATCGTATTGGCTCAACCGGTCCCTCCGGTTGTTGTGCTCTTTTATCATAGACTTGAGACCTGTTACATACCCTTCTAACTGTTCTCTCGTCAATGGTGTGGAACTTCCTTCTACCCTTCCGGAAGCTTCAAGTGGTGTCGAACCCGTCATTCTATAGCTCTAGCAGATTGAATGCGAGTCCCACGGATGGCGCCAATGTCGGTATTTTTTGTGGTTGTCACAGCTTATCTTTCAGCCCTCGTGAATAAGCCTTCAAGATACCCGCTAAGATGAACAACGCCTCGCCCCGGTGTTATCCCGTGACCCGACCGCGTAAGAGTCGTATGTGTTTTACGGGTATAGTATAAATGTGTGTGTGAGGAAAATGATACCTGCTTCCAGCCATCAGAGCGTATTTATACTACCTGATGTCACTATCTGGTCCCTGAGACCGTTGTAATTTATGGGACCACTGGTGTCGCAGACTCCATTAATCGCCCCTGACACTATCTCTTGTGTACTTTCGACATTCAGGAGAATGAGACGATTGCGTCCCGTGCAAGGTGCCAAAGGTAATCAGTCAACTCACCCTTCGGTGGTAGCCTATCGGAGTGTCTATCGGAGAACCTTTCGGTGGTGTTCCAGGTCTTTCGGTTGCTGACCGAAGGACCATATACGTCGTCATAGGATTTCTATTATGGGTAACACGTACTGGGAGGACTTTGGTGCATGAATTTCTGCAGTTTTGTAAATTCCATCCCCCAAACTACATGTTTTATTGAAGTTGAGTTATCCTTTTAATCATTCAATATATCTATGTGTTGTTTGATTACTTGTTTATCTTTTCTTCCAATTAACATGCTAGGCTAAATTAATTATTGTTTACTTAGGATTGCATGAAACCTAGTTGTTGAATATTTAATTTCGCCTCTTGTTTAATTGGTTATTGTTGCGTCAGGAGTTAGAAAACTAGCGTTATCTTAGGATTCCCGCGAAGCACGTCTTACGAAACGCCTCACTATAGTGCAATAGATGGTTGATACGTTGTATTTATTTCATGAATTGCGATCGCAGACTTACGTTGAGTTCTCGAGTTTTAAATGAGTGGAAAAGAAGAGAAATTAAAAGAAACAAAAGAAGAGAAGAGACAACAGTTTATTTTTTGTGTGTCCTTGAGATTGATCCTAAAGAAAAGAAATGAAAAGAAGATTCATGTTCTTTAATCAAAAAGAAAAGAAAATAAAGTGACAAAATTACATTTTCACCCTTGTCATGTAACTTATAAAACCAAACTCATACATGAACCAACTTTATGAAAGGTGACCTGCAAACTGATGCTAGTAGATAACATAACTGATCCAAACTTACTGTTAAGACCTGCACCCATTAACATAACTGATCCAAACTTATTGTTAAGACATGCACCCATTTTAGCCTCGGATTACATAAACTGATATTGAAAACAAACATATTCATCCATTTAGATACATACATAACAAAATATCATTAAACATGTAGCTCAATCGGTGAACGATTGCTTTTCACGTTTATCGTTTAGCATCAAAGTACATCACCAACACATATAATCAGCACAAAATGAACTCTAGTTCCTGATAGATTTGTTGGAAATGCATATATTTATAAATACATGTATGTCCAGATTCGAACTCGTGACTACGGGATTGCACACATTACGAATGAGAATTAAAGTTAATAATTAATGTTAATTGATTACGATTAATTATTACACAAAACCGACTAACGATTGTTAAGTATTTAACGGAAAATGACTAACCCGACCGTAAAATGAAAGATAAGAACTAAAGTGTAATTGGTTAACAAGGCAAGTTATGGAAACCCTTTGTGGGCTGAATTTCGTCCAAGACAAAAGGGGGAGGGCTCAACCCAACCTTGAACCCTAACTTGTTCCCTAAGTGTCCTAAAACCTATATAAGCAAAGCTATGTTTAGGGTTTTAGGTTAACTTTTGCACCACATTTAACCTAATTGCTTTTCTTCTTTTTTTCTTGCAAATAACGACCAACCCTCTTTCTTAGAGAGTTTGGTTTTGTTTTTTCTAAAACAAGGTTTTGTAGATCTAGCAATCGCTGATTCGTTGGTTAATTCGTGTGTACAAGAACGTGGTTGTAAGACATTATTCTTACACCAATTAGTACTTCTTTGTTTTGCTCAAGGTATCTGACATTCGCAAGAGGTAATGCTACGATACTTCTAATTAATTTATTTGTTATGATCTTAAGTCTTCCCCTGGTACTTTTGATGTCTTTATGTTTTATTGTATTTTATATATCATAAACTCAACAAAGGGTATCGAGCCAGTTTAACAAGTAATTAATTAATGAAACACATAATTAAAATAAACATGAATGTGTTATTATTTGTATGCTTAGATCTAGAGTTTGCAAAACCTAAACCCTAATTTTGAGGGGCGTATTTTGGTTCCTAATTAGGGTTTTGTAAACTATTGTTTTAATTGGATTAGAAACCCTAAGATGCATGCAACTTTATGTGTATATGCGTAACTTTGATTTTATTGCATTAATTGTTAAGTGTAATTTTATGTCCATGATAATTATCTGCATGTTTTATCATGGATCCGCTTATTGTATGTCTTTCTTGTTTAAATGATATACACTAAATTTTGATAGATCTATAATTGGGGAAGACCTCAATAATTATTAATTTAATCAATTATGTGCTATGTGGTATGTATTTAATTTTGACTTATGCAATCGATGAATCGATGCATGTGGTTCACTTTGTACATAGATGAAAACGGGTGAAAGTCTTAATTAAATATATGCATATTGACAGATCTAGAATTGGTTATTAATAGGATTTATCAAAACGTTTGCATATGGCTATTTGATATGCATGACTTTTATTTGTTATGCATTCATTGTTTATTTGTTTATTTTTATAAATACTTGCTTGTTTGTTATGTGTAACAAGGGTATTTTTACAAGAAAAATAAATCGACCTAAACAATGGTGAAACATGTATTTTTAAGAATAGTAATCATAATCGTTTAATTGATTGATGACTTTGGTACAAATGGTTGAAAGGCTCACCCATGAGAATGAACTAATAAAAGGGGTTTAAAGAAGTGCGCACAGTCACACTGAAAGGATGTCTAATGTTGTGCTTTAGCGCGCACTGGTCCTCGCCCTCTGTAAGTTCGAGTGGAGCTACTTAGTAAGCCATTAAATGTGCAAGCTCATCTTAAGGGAGAATTAGTTTTAATTCCATGCGCCACTTCGGTGGTAATTATCCGAAACACTAAGTGTTTACACTTATGCAAAAGTATGGTATAATGGATGATAATTAACACTAAATTTCTTGATTGGTGAACCCAATACCTCAATTAAATTTTGATGATGAAAAGCTTATACATTAAAATAAGATATAAATGTTTTAATAAAAACTATACTACAAAGATGAATGCATGACATCTTTGTACATATTTGATTTAACATCAAAACTATTACCCTTTAAATTAAGTTATATGCCATCCAACGAAACAGAAACACCTAAGATTACCTTTTATTTGCGTGAGATCGTGACTTAGATCGTAATCAAAGGGTAAAATGTCCACGTGTCGTGAGAACAGGCATGGACGATTTTGCAGTTTCTTAAGTTGGACAACTTAATTGAGTTTTGTAGTGAGAACTGGCAACTCAAGGCATAAGATGGGATAAAACATGTTTACATGGCAATTGAAATTGGCTATATGTAAATCCCATAAATCTAGGAATTGCAATTGAAATTGGCAATTGAGCAAAAGCTCTACCACTTTGTATAAGGTTCATTACTAGCAGATCAACTGACGTAATGAAATTATGACAATTTGGATCCTAGTTTTCAAGTGAAAATTAAATGGTTATATGTTTATGAACCATGGGTATTTAATTTTCTTGAAAAGGTTAATTATCGAAAATACTAAAATTGAATTTTGTAATTCTTTTGAATGTATAAATGCAACATTTAACCGTAAACGTGGTTTAATCTTTGAATAGTAAATTGATCCATTCTGCTTTCAAACAAATGTTTGATCGAGATTAATTTACTGATAAGACAAACGAAGTCTCTTTTCCATGGGAGAAGCATGAGACTCAATCCTATTCCTTTTCATGAATGAGAAAGGTATAATAGGAACATTTGAATTGTCTAAATTCTAATGTAACTCTTAGCAATGAATTGCACATCTTATTTTCCATAAAGATTTCATTACCCTCATTTGGTGAATGAATCTTTTGTAACAACATGAATGTTGGTTAACTGGAAAACATGTATATGAGTTACTAGATTAGAAGCTAGACTAATTACCGCAAAAAATTGGTAAAAGGCAAAATAGCATATTTTTATCTAGTTGTTTTGCTTTAGCCTTTAAGGGTACTACATACCAGTATGGGGATGGTAGGCCTGTTAAGGAAGAAATTGCATACCCAATTTTTCAAGTTAATAACATTGATGGATAACCCATCATTCACAGAGTAGAATACACCTTTTAGTACCTTAGTAATGATTACGTATGGTTCTTCAAAGGTGTAGGAAAGTAAAAGCAAGCAAGTTGTTTTCACTGGTTATGCAACACTTACAATGTTGTCGATCAGTGGGAGCATTTGTGTTGCATTATGAATAAGAAGTTGTTTATTGATTTCTAATTCAAAGGGAGCTACATGCCTTATTTATGTGTAGTAACCTAGATTATCTTCAAAGATAATTACTTTCCAATTGTAGACACTTATGTTTTAAGGATAGTCGGGTACGTTTCCTTACTAAACAATATAGTTCTACATCTACTTGTTATATCTATGACACAAATCATATTAATCAAATAAACGAACGTGTGTTGTGTTGTTTATCTGCTACATGATCTTGTTCCATGCACAAGTGGGAGAAATCTTATTGTGTGCAAGGTACAACACATATTAATATGATTTAAAAGGATTCTCTTGACTGTAAAGTAAGAGAATAATGTTCTAATAGGAAGTATACATTTATATATGTATGATTGCCCTATTAAGAACATGTGTCAAGATGATAACAAAGACTACTTTATTTTAAATATTTATGTCATTCAATATTTAAGAAACACTTGTAGTTACAATTTATGTTACGTGAGAACGTGAACTAGATTGTAGCCCTAGGTAAAATATCCACGGTCGTGAGAAGAGCATGGATGATTTTGCAGTTTCTTACATTGAACATTTCATGGAATGACATAATTAAATGAAGTAATCTAATACTACTTTGAATTTAAGTATTCGTTGAATGACTTAAATATATGTAGTAAATATTAACTTGAAATATTAATTGAAAACTGAGGTGGTGTTCATAATTACTTTAATTATAAATGTTTATGATTTTGTAAAGTCACAAACATGAAGTTTTTTAAAGACTTACAATATAAAGTAAGACGTTAACTTGCTATGTTTTAAGACATATGCATGAAGTCAATGAGTTGATCAAATGACTTATAACGTATAGTGGGATTATAACTGATATGTCTTTTGACTTGGTCAAAAATACTTGTGTTATAATGCATGCAATTGACTTGGTAATTCTATTGTACCATTAAGTTTTACTTTGTTGGTAAATAGGTAAGCCAAAGAGTAGATGGTTATCTTAAATATTGTTAGATTTTCTTACAAATTTAATTCTAAGAAAATACCATAGTTTTATGGTATGTTCAGTTAGAAGAATCAAAATCTGTTGGCATGTTTGATTCAAGATAACTATAGTTTCTTCCACATGTTATCCAGGTTAGTAGATTGAGTATAGACTGAATATACTCAATAAGACTCCAACCTATAAGATTAATAAGACACCATTTTTATGGAATGTGATGAATCACATTAAGTCTTATAATGAAGTTCTGAATTTGTTAAACTACTTGTAAAGTGGGTTGTAACAAACTAATGTCAGGAACTGTCAATGTGTTTTGTAATGTCCCAAAAGAGAACAATGTATTGTTGCTCTACTTGCTAAACTATTTAAAGGTAATCTTTAAAATTGTTAAAGGCAAGTGTGAGTTTTGTTTAGATCTTGAAAGATTAAATTACAAAATACATAATCTTCTAAAATGCACTAGCAAATATCATGATGGGGCTAAACATGTAAATGATAGCCCTCAATATGATGGAATTGTCATTCATAGATCCGTAAGGATATCTCAGATATTTAATATGCTGAGGAAAATGAGTTACAGGATCATGGTAAGCCTGTTAATCATAATGATAAATTTACGAAATGTTGAATTGTGGTAAATCAATCATACTATGAATGTTGAGATGCTGTCCATAAAGATAATCAACTTTAGATACTTGGTTTATCTTAATAATGAAAATAAGGTTCTTCAAAGGATGGAAACCCTAGAGGTTTAAATCTTTGTGTAGAAATCATATGGACAATATTGTACACGTATTTATTGTATGTCTAGTGATAATAATATTAATCATACTTAAGCAATTAACTATGATTGAATATTCTTCTCTAGATACATTAAATAGAAGTATAAAGATTATAATTGTCATACTTAGTTTCATTAATATGAAATTTTGACAATGAATATCAAAACTCTTTATCGTGAAATTACTTTTGCGAGGACGACAAGTAATACAAAGTAGTTTCATGAATTCAAATAATCTTTGAATATGTACAAACTACAAGAATCCATGAATGGATATATGCATGCATCTAGGAAATGAGTCTTATGTTTAATATTAAATTCAAGTTTTGATTTAATAATTAAAATGAGATAGCTCATGAGTATTCCTGAAAGCTAGTGGGAGTATTATTTTTTTAAATCTTATATGTTATATGGGCAACTACATTCCACCTAAATTAAGTTTTAGTTGGGAATGAAACTTCGTTTGTAAGATTTGGAAATAAGACATACAACCTTGGAATATATGTTTATTACTATAAACATATGCGGTAAAATAAATGAGTCTAATAGAACATGATAAATACATATCTTTGACAAGATAGAATATGAATGAGATCTTAAAGTCTAACTTGAAGATTCATCATGTTGTGTATAAGATTGTTGTGTCATGCTTGATTACAAGATGATTTGACAACATTGAAAGTTGTTAGTGTAATAAATATTTTATGAGGAATATGTTTGAATTTATAATCACATTCCACAGTTTGGAGATGCTCCTAGATTCTATGGATGAAAATATGACAATTGTTTCATAATTGTCATTGCCAACAAACTTGAGTTTCGATAGGCACCAATATTACACTATAACTGTTCAAAGTTTACGGATGTTTAAAGAGCATATTGTTGTACACAATGATGCTATAATAATTGAGATGACACTCAATTCTAGTCATGGTATCCTTGATGATGACCGTGTTGACTAATTATGTTCCGCTAAGGGCATAGTTGCATTATACATTAAAGAATAAAGAATACTTTAAACTTTAAGTTTTGTAAGATGATTGTCATAAAAGGGTGGTTGAGGTTATCACGCACCTTATGGAATGATATGACAATATCAAGATATGTGTAAACACATACAAGAAATTCACTTATTGAATTCTTGAAATAAGTATTCTCAAAATTCCTATAGATCAAAGTTAGTTGAAATTATGCCCTGTCAACAAGTATGATTATCATGACTTGAGGCAAAATTCATTAACTAAGAATTATCATGCATTGATCTATTTAGTATTTGGATAAAGGATATTGTAAACATTATTATTGAAATGAAATAAAGTATTTTGTTATGTTTATTATTCATTTATTATGATGTTATCCTATATTTGCATGTTTAAATCCTTGAATAACTTAAGTTATTCTAAATAGTCCATTGTCGATCAATAACATGGGAATGATATTCAATGAATTGAGTATAGGACTTATCCCACCCACATGATGTTACTTTATGGATCTTAGTTATTAAGTATATCATGAATGTTTGTCCTCTGACTTGAGATACCAGAGATATGTCATGGATGTAGTGCATTTTTGTGAAGCAATCTAACGCTATACGTAACTGGTAGTTATAAGGGTTGTTTTCAGAAGTGTTGCGAAATCTATGAATCCTGCTTGTAGTCAAAATAGGATTTGTTTCCTTCAAATTTATTTTGAAGTATAATACTGTTGGGCCCCTCGTAGGGTTGTTAAGATGTTTGTATGGCCATGCCCAAGGTCTTCTAGAATATGTTCAGAAGAATTGGTAATCTTGATCAATCACATAAAGTGAGAAACAAAATAGTTAATTAAGAAATGAGTGAGATCCATATTCTTATTAACATGGTATTAGAAAAAAAAGGATGAATATGATGATGAATCATCAAAACTTGGTTTTTCTCCAGAAAACCATACACGAGTTGTACCGGGGGCATTGGCGTGTTGCTAGACGCTAACCAATGGCATTACACGTTTTGTAAACATATCCAAGTGGGAGCTGTTGGAAATGCATATATTTATAAATACGTGTATGTCCGGATTCGAACTCGTGACCACGGGATTGCACACATTACGAATGAGAATTAAAGTTAATAATTAATGTTAATTGATTACGATTAATTATTACACAAAACCGACTAACGATTGTTAAGTATTTAACTGAAAATGACTAACGACCGTTAAATGTGAAAGATAAGGACTAAAGTGTAATTGGTTAACAAGGCAAGTTATGGAAACCCTTTGTGGGCTGAATTTCGTCCAAGACAAAGGGGGGAGGGCTCAACCCAACCTTGAACCCTAACTTGTTCCCTAAGTGTCCTAAAACCTATATAAGCAAAGCTATGTTTAGGGTTTTAGGTTAACTTTTGTGCACACATTTAACCTAATTGCTTTTCTTCTTTTTTTCTTGCAAATAACGACCAACCCTCTTTCTTAGAGAGTTTGGTTTTGTTTTTTCTAAAACAAGGTTTTGTAGATCTAGCAATCGCTTGATTCATTGGTTAATTCGTGTGTACAAGAACGTGGTTGTAAGACATTATTCTTACACCAATTAGTACTTCTTTGTTTTGCTCAAGGGATCTGACATTCGCAAGAGGTACGTTACGCATACTTTCAGTTAATTAATTTATTTGTTATGATCTTAAGTCTTCTGCTGTGTCCTCTTGATGTCTTTATGTTTCATTGTATTTTATATATCATAAACTCAACAAGATTTCCTTCTCTGAGTAGACATGTGGACGAGAAATTTCCATTACCTTAAATAAAGTAGACAACAAACATCATTAATCACATAAATACTAACAGTAAAATACTAATAATATGTTTATTGTTAAGAGGATTCCTATTTCTAAGTCTACGATGTGCAATAAGAACCAACAGTAGACAAAGCGAGTGAATTGCGGCTAAATGTTGAGTTCTCGTTATAAGGTATAGGTTATCATCCATTGCAATTCTAGATACATATCTACAATATCAGGTAGATTGAAAAAAGACTTATGAAATATAAGGTCATTGAAAAAAGACTTATGAAAATATAAGATAAACTCATAAAAGTACATGAATTCATTTGCATATGATAAACTCACAAATCGTACATTACACTAATGTATTGGTGATATTGTAACTTGATCACGATATTTCTATTACTAAAACACGTAGTAACACATAAAGGTATAAACCATAAAATATAGAAAAAAAAAGTGCAGCCAAGAAATTATGGTGATGAAGTAAAAAAATTAATACTTGAAGATGATTAATATGGATGTAGAACCTGGAAGATGGGTACTTGTGTTGTGTAGAAAAAAAGAAGATAAGAATATATTTTAGGTTGAAGGGCATATTAGTAATTATAATTATTGTCATTTCAATTCTCTCATATTCTGCCCAAATTTGAGTGGAAGAAGAAGCGCCACTTTTTCCCGCTCACTTCTCTTCTCTTCTCTTATTTTCTTTTCTTTCTAAAAAAGATCTTGAGAACACAACATTTTTGTAATTTTCTTTTCTTTCTCTTATAAAATTAACTCGAGAACGCAACCTTAAGGATACCTATAGACTTAGGTTCTTAATTAGTTTTTAGAGTTAAATACATAAATGGTCCCTGTGGTTTTTCGGATTTTACGGATTTAGTCCCTATACTTTTTTTTTTGCGGATCTCGTCCCTATGGTATTGACCCGTTGCGGGTTTGGTCCCTTGACCAACTTTTCTGTTAGTTTGACCGTCAAGGATAACTAAAATGACACTTATACCCTCGTTTGTCTTAGTCCATGTGGTTTGTCTCGTATAACAGATTTAGTCCCCAAGTTTTTTTTTTTTTTTTTTTTTTTTTAACATTAGTATTAAATTATTAATTCATTTTTTTTTGTAAATTTTTATTTTTATTTCTTATTACATATTTAGTCAAAATTTTCTTAAATAATAAAAAGTTTTTTTTTTTATTTTTTTTTAAAACCTATGTCAAACCTTTAAAATTTTTAAAACTTTAAAAATCTAATAACACAATATTTTCTTAAATTTTAAAAACCTTTGTCAAACCTTTAAAACTTTAAAAACCTATAATTTTTTTAAATAGTTATGTCAAAACTTTACAAACTATATTTTTTTTAGCAATTTTTTTTACAAATTAAAAATCTAATGATTAAACAATTTTTTTTAAATTTAATATTTTAATTTGTTTTTTAAATTTTTAACAGATTAAATTTTTTTTATAATTTTTTAGCGCATTATGTCAAAACTTTTACAGAAATGATGTCAACCTTTTTTGTCAAAAAAAATTTATAAAAAAATATCGTAAATTTTTTTTTGTAATTTTTTAACGGATTATGTCAAAACTTTTACAGAAATGATGTCAACTTTTTTTTTTCAAAAAAAATTTATAAAAAATATCTCGTAAAATTTTTTTGTAATTTTTTAACGGATTATGTCAAAACTTTTACAGAAATGATGTCAACTTTTTTTTTCAAAAAAAAATTTATAAAAAAAATCTCGTAAATTTTTTTTGTAATTTTTTAACGGATTATGTCAAAACTTTTACAGAAATGATGTCAACTTTTTTTGTCAAAAAACATTTATAAAAAAAATCTCGTAAAAATTTTTACGAGATTTTTTTTATAAAAGTTTTGACATAATCCGCTAAAAAATTATAAAAAAAAAATTATAAATTTTTTTACGAGATTTTTAGTTCAAAATTATAAAATTTTTAATATGTTAAAAATTTAAAAAACAAATTAAAATATTAAATTTTAATTAAAATTTAATAAAATTAGATTTTTAAAGTTTTAAAAGTTTTAAAGGTTTGACATAGGTTTTAAAAATAAAAAATAAAAAATAAAAAAAATTAATTTTTTTTTACTATTTAAGATAATTTTGACTAAATATGTGATAAGAAATAAAAATAAAAAATTACAAAAAAAATGAATTAAAATTTTAATACTAAAAAAAAAAAAAAAAAAAAAAAAAAAAACCTTAGGGACTAAATCTGTTATACGAGACAAACCACATGGACCATATGCTAAGACAAACGAGGGTATAAGTGTCATTTTAATCATACTTGACTGTCAAACTAACAGAAAAGTTGGTCAAGGGACCAAACCCGCAACGGGTCAAAACCACAGGGACGAGATCCGCAAAAAAAAGTTTAGGGACCAAACCCGTTATACCCGACAAACCACAGGGACCATTTATGTAATTAACTCTAGTTTTTATACATTCATAGAGTTAAGGACTTTGACATCATCCTACAAAATTTATGAGAGAAGATGTTGAAAGGGTTGAGAGAAAATATGAGATAAAGATAGAAGAAACGATAAAGTGACAATTAAAGACGTTTATTTCATCTTTTACTATTATACACGATTGTCATGTTCTATTATGTGTACCTTATTTTCATCCCTACAAACTATAGTTTATTTGGCAATAGGTTCAAAAGGGGGTCTAGAGGTTCAAATAGTTTTAAAAAAAAGTCCAGAAAAGGTTAAAAGATGGGTTTTCCCAGGGGGTCAAAGAGGAGTCCACAGTTTCATCATCCCCCAATCTCAATCTCAATCTCAAAACAAAAACCCTAATAATAATAGCTTCTTTAGCACAATCAACAACAAGGGTGGTCAATGTTATTTCTCAACTGGAAACAATGATAATAATAAAGGAATGTCTAACCAGTGCCCTAAGGGCATTGGTTAAGATTTGTCTTTTTGTGGTTTTTAATAACTATTTATGTGGGTCCCCATCCAAATATGCATGTTTGTGTCAACTACAAGGACCATTTATGTAATTAAAAATCACAAGAAGACAAATCTTAACTAATGCCCTTAGGGCATTGGTTAGACATTCCTCTTGCGAATATCATAAAGACATCAAGAGTACACAGCGGAAGACTTAAAATCATAACAAATAAATTAATTAACTGAAAGTATGCGTAACGTACCTCTTGCGAATATCAAATCTCTCGAGCAAAGCAAGACCACCCTCGAGCAAAGCAAACCAAAGAAGTACTTATTGGTGTAAGAATAATGTCTTACAACCATGTTCTTGTACACACGAATTAACCAACGAATCAAGCGATTGCTAGATCTAACACAAGCCCTCGTATATGCAAAAACAAAACCGAACTCCCTAACAAATGGGGTGTTCGGCCAAGCTATGCAAAAGAAAGAGAAGAGAGGAGATCTAGGGTTAATTCAATGCACAAGGTGTGAATGAAACCCTAGACCCTAGCCCTCCTTATATACTAGTAGGTAAAACTTAGAGGACAAGTTAGAGGAATTAGGGCCTTGGAGAGGCCTATGGCCGGCCACCATCATGAGCCCAAAGCCCATCCCATAACTTTTCCAAGTTTCCATTTCTAGTCCTTCTCTTTTCCATTTTAACGGTCGTTAGTCATTTTTCCGTTAAATACATAACGATCGTTAACCAGACTTAATGTGTAATAATTAATCGTAAACATAAACATTAATTATTAACTTTAATTCTCATTCGCTAATGTGTGCAATCCCGTGGTCACGAGTTCGAATCCGGACATTCACATGTTTGTAAATATATACATTTCCAACAGCTCCCACTTGGATATGTTTACAAAACGTGAAATGACATTGGTTAGCGTCTAGCAACACGCCAATGCCCCCGGTACAACTCGTGTATGGTCTTCTGGAGAAAAACCAAGTTTGATGATTCATCATCATATTCATCCTTTTGTTTCTAATACCATGTTAATAAGAATATGGATCTCACTCATTTCTTAATAACTATTCTGTTTCTCGCTTTATGATTTATTAAGATTACCAATTCTTCTGAACAGAAGACCTTGGGTATGGCCATACAAACATCTTAACAATCCTACGAGGGGCCCAGTAGTATTAAACTTCAAAATGAATTTGAAGGAAACAAATCCCATTTTGACTACAAGCAGGATTCATAAATTTCGCAACACTTCTGAAAAACAACCCTTATAACTACCAGTTACGTGTAGCATTAGATTGCTTCACAAAAATGCACTACATCCATGACATATCTCTTGTATCTCAAGTCAGAGGATAAATATCCATGATATACTTAATGACAAAGATCCATAAAGTATTATCATGCGGGTGGGATAAGTCCTATATTCAATTCATTGAATATCATCTAAAATTAGTCATGCTACGCATCAATATACTTTCAAGTATATTCTAACTAATACTCAGATTTGTCTTAATTCAATATCATTCCCATGTTATTGATTGACAACGGACTATTTAGAATAACATAAGTTATTCAAGGATTTAAACATGTAAATATAGGACAACATTATAATAAATGAATAATAAACATAACAAAAATACTTTATTTCATTTCAATAATAATGTTTACAATATCCTTTTATCTAAAATACTTAGTCACAGATGGGCATGAAACTACTAGCTAAACGAAGTCCAAACTTATCAGACAAATTATTAAGTTTTTCACCGTGCAAGGCCTTCAGTTAACGGATCTGCTAGGTTATCATCTGTGTGAACTTTGAGCAACTCAATTTCACCTATCTCGACTTGCTCTCGAACATAGTGATATTGTCTAGGATAGTGTCTGGTGCCCTTCATGACTCCAGGTTCATGGGCAAAAGTAATTGCAGCTGAATTGTCACAATATACTTTAATAGGATGTTCAATCGACGGCATAACACCAAGCCCCGAAACAAACTTCCTTATCCCAACAGCTTCCATGGCAGCCTCAGACGCCGCTATGTACTCACTTTCTGTAGCAAACATCGCAAGTGTTGTCTGTTTCTTACTCTTCCAATCCACAGCACCTCCATTGATGACAAAATGTAACCCGTTTGAGACTTCGTATCATCTTTGTCACACTTCCGGGATGCATCGCAGTAACCAGATGCAGTTCGCTTCGGATTTCCTCCATACACTATGAACATATCTCTTGTAGCCCTAAGGTACTTGAGAATATGCTTAACAGCAGTCCAGTGAATTTCACCCGGATTCTGCTGATACCGACTGGTCAAGTTTTGAGCAAACGCCACATCAGGCCTTGTGCATCGTATCGCGTACATGATAGATCCTACAGCCGAAGCATAAGGAACTTTCTTCATACGCGCCACCTCTGCAGGTGTAGAAGCACAGCCTTGGCGCCAAACCATGATTTACTTGCATTGGCAAAAATTCCTTCTTGGAATTTTGCATATTGAATCTCTTCAATATTTTGTCAATGTAAGCACTTTGGCTTAAACCAATTAGCCGCCTTGATCTATCCCGGTAGATCTTGATTCCAAGGATATATGCTGCTTCCCCTAAGTCCTTCATCGAAAAACATTTACCAAGATAGGCTTTCACCTCATTCAGACTTGGTATATGATTTCCCATGATTAATATGTCATCGACATACAGAATAAGGAAAGTAACATGACTCCCACTAGCTTTGTGATATACACATGGCTCATCAAGATTTTGAGTAAATCCAAAACTTTTGATTTCCCCATCAAATCTTTTATTCCATTGCCTTGATGCTTGCTTTAGTCCATAAATGGACCTCTTAAGCTTGCATACACGGTTAGGAAATAATGGATTCACAAACCCCTCCGGTTGTGCCATATAGATGTCTTCATCTAGACGGCCATTCAGAAAAGCAGTTTTGACATCCATTTGCCAAATCTCATAGTCATAGTGTGCAGCTATAGCTATGAGAATCCTAATAGCTCTTATGTCCGCTACAGGAGAGAATGTCTCCTCGTAGTCAACGCCATAGGTTTGAGTAAAACCTTTAGCCACCAGACGAGCCTTGTAGGTGTGTACATTGCCATCCATGTCAGTTTTCTTTTTGAAGATCCACTTACTCCCAACGACCTTAGCCTTGGGAGGAAGGTCAACTTCAATCCAGACATCATTATCTTTCATGGATTGCATTTCCCCATTCATAGCAATCTGCCATTTATCCTTCTCAGGATCAGCCATGGCAGCCTTATAGTTGGCAGGTTCATTAAGATCCCCAACCATATTTTCCTCCACCTCTACGTTAAGACATAGACGGTCAGGTGCACGTATAGTTCTTTCAGACCTACGAATGGGAACAACTTCAGGAGGAGCACCTAAGCTTTCAGGTTCTTCTTGAAGTTGGCTAGTATTTTCAGAAGGTGTTGTATCTTCTTGATCATATTCCAGATCATATACTCTCCCACTGAGTTCTTGAGATATGAGATTCCTTTCAAGGAAATCTCCATACCTAGCCACAAAGACTTTGTTCTCAGCTGGGTAGTAAAAATAGTAACCCATAGTTTCCTTAGGGTATCCTACAAAGATACACTTAACAGATCTGGCTTGGAGCTTATCAGGTGTGTCACGTTTAACAAACGCTTCACATCCCCAGACCTTTAAGTAAGAAAAGTTGGGAGCTTTTCCAGTCCATATTTCATATTGAGTTTTAACAACCTTCTTAGTTGGAACCATATTCAAAATGCGAATAGCAGTTTCAAGGGCATAATCCCAAAAAGTAAAAGGTAGAGTCGTAAGTTCAAACATTGATCGTACCATGTCAAGTAAGGTACGATTTCTCCTTTCAGATACACCATTTTGCTGTGGAGTATAAGGAGATGTGAGCAGTGGATAATTCCACACTCAGCTAAGTAATCTTTGAACTCTTGACTTATATACTCACCACCTCTATCGGATCGAAGAGCTTTAATCTTCTTTCCAAGTTGTAATTCTACTTCACTTTTGAAAACCTTAAATGTTTCAAAGACTTCATGTTTATGCTTAAGTAAATAAACATAACCATAACGACTGAAATCATCCGTAAAGGTTAAGAAGTAGACAGCACCACGTTTTGACACATGTCTAAGTGGACCACACACATCAGTGTGTATCAATCCAAGTAGATCAGAAGCCCTTTCCACTTGAGGTGAAAAAGGTTTCCTTGTCATCTTCCCAGCAATGCAAGACTCGCATTTGTCAAATGATTCATCATTGACCGTTTGTAAAAGCCCATCGTGTTGCAGCTTTTCCATGCGTTTCTTGCCAATATGGGCAAGGCGACAATGCCAAAGATAAGAAGAGTCACAGTTCGACTTGCTCTTCTTATTGCTAATGCTATACAACGAATTATTTTCATTGGATATACAACCATCCATATCAATTTCAAACACACCAAGAATAGGAATTGCATTAAAGTAAAAAACATTATTTAAAGAAACTGAAATTCCATAACTTGTAAAAGTGTGCACAAAACCAATATCTCTTAACAAAGAAACTGAAATGACACCCTAACAATGGAGGGTGCATAATGACAATTATTTAGTTCTAAAATTAAGCCCGAAGGCAACACTAAATCAAAAGTCCCTATGGCTTCGACTACTGCACGCTTTCCATTTCCAACGTACAAGTATCTCTCTCCACAGTCAGCTTCTTCGCCTCTAAGTCCCTGCGATGTATTACAGATGTGAGTACCACATCCTGTATCATATATCCAGGAATTTAACTTATGAGGAAAAGAAAATAATTCAAACATAAAAATACCCGATGAGCTAGGCACCATCTTATTTTTATTCTGAAGGCACTCATTCAGATAAACTGGACAGTTCCGCTTCCAGTGACCTGGTGAGTTGCATTGGTGGCAAGACAAATCCTTCTTAGGATTCTCCTTTTCTTTCCAGGGTTCTTCTTAGGAGCTGGTGGGATGACAACTTGTTTCCCCTTTCCTTTTCCTTTCCCTTTCTTATCTGCTTGCGGCTTAGGCTTATTCACCCTACCACCCTGTATAGCGAGCACAGCAGGTGTAGGAGCCTTCTTTGGCAATCTCTTCTCGTAGTCTACAAGCATTGCATGTAACTCATTCACTGTCTTCCCCGTGCAATGCATGTTAAAATTGCGGACAAAATCACCAAATTGTTCCTGATTAAGGGAATGATTGATGAGTCCGACACATACATCGTTCGAGTAACCACAGCCGAGCTTCTCCAATTGGTCCAAGTGATGTTTCATCTCAAGGACGTGGTCGGAGACAGATTTGCCAGCCTCCTGCCTGCAGCTGTGAACCTTTTCAATTAGTTCATACAGTTCAGCTGCTGGTGGCTTCTCAAACATACGTTTGAGTTCATCTAGCATGCTCATAGGCGGATAGTGCTCAAATTGTTTTTGCAATTGAGCAGACATCCCCGAAAGCATTAGACACGCCACATCATTATGCTTCTCATATTCAACACGATATGCTTCTAATTCAAGAGCGGTTGCGTGTTGGGAGGAGCTTCGGCAGAGGTGTAGTCAAAATTTCAACCCTTTGGCAACACGAAGGATGATCCTAAGTGAACGATGCCAATCATTGAAATTAGGGCCAGTCAACTTGTCCCTTCCAATCATATCTTTGAAAGCGGCACTCAGTAAGCTCATAGTGTTATCAGATTGAGCCATCTACAGAAAAAGTTCAAAAAACCATCATTAGTATTTTGATAATTTTCCTTTTCAATAAACAATTAAATACCCAAGGTTCATATTCATATAACCAATTAATATTTATTGAAAACTAGGATCCAAATTGTCATAATCTCATCACATCAGTTGATCTGTTAGTGATGAACCTTATACAGAATGGTAGAGCATTTGCTCAATTGCCAATTTCAATTGCAATTCCTAGATTTATGGGATTTACATATAGCCAATATCAATCGCCATGTAAACATGTTTTATCCCATCTTATGCCTTGAGTTTTCAGTTTTCACCGCCTAACTCAATTAAGTTGTCCAACTTAAGAAACTGCAAAATCGTCCATGCCCGTTCTCACGACACGTGGACATTTTACCCTTTGATTAAGATCTAAATCACGTTCTCACGCAAATAGAAAGTAATCTTAGGTGTTTCCGTTTCGTTGGATGGCATATAACTTAAATTTAAAGGGTAATAGTTTTGATGTTAAATCAAATATGTACAAAGATGTCATGCATTCATCTTTGTAGCATAGTTTTATTAAAACATTTATATCTTGTTTTAATGTTTAAGCTTTTCATCATCAAACTTTAATTGAGGTATTGGGTTCACCAATCAAGGAATTAGTGTTAATTATCATCCATTATACCGTACTTTTGCATAAGTGTAAACACTTAGTGTTTCGGATAATTACCACCTAAGTGGCGCATGGAATCAATACTAATTCGCCCTTAAGATGAGCTTGCACATTTAATGACTTACTAAGTAGCTCCACTCGAACTTACGAGGCAGAGGACCAGTACGTGCTAAAGCACAACCTTAGACATCCATTCAGTGTGACTGTGCGCACTTCTTTAAACCCCTTTTATTAGTTCATTCTCATGGGTGAGCCGTTCAGTCATTTGTACCAAAGTCATCAATCAATTAAACGATTATGATTACTATTCTTAAAATACATGTTTCACCATTGTTTAGGTCAGTTTATTTTTCTTGTAAAAATACCCTTGTTACAAAATACAAACAAGCAAGTATTTGAAAAAATAAACAAATAAACAATGAATACATAACAAATACAAGTCATGTATATCAAATAGCCACATGCAAACGGTTTTGATAAATCTTATTAATAACCAATTTTATTAACTGTCAATATGCATATATTTAATTAAGACTTCCACCCGTTTTCATCTATGTACAAGGTGAACCACATGCATCGATTCATCGATTGCGTAAGTCAAAACTAAATATATACCACATAGCACATAACTGATTAAATAATAACAATTGAGGTCTTCCCCAATTTAAAATCTATCAATATTTAATGTATATCACTTAAAACATGAAAGACATACAATAAACAGATCCATGATAAAACATGCAGGTAATAATCATGGATATAAATTACACTTAACAATTAATGCAATTATCAAAGTTACGCATATACACATAAAGTTGCATGCATCTTAGGGTTTCTAATCCAATTAAAACAATAGTTTACAAAACCCTAATTAGGGCACCAAAAAAACGCCCCCCCTCAAAATTAGGGTTTAGGTTTTGCAAACCCTAGATCTAAGCATACAAATAATAACACATTCATGTTTATTTTAATTATGTGTTTCAGTAATTAATTACTTGTTATACAAGGCTCGTGATGCCACTGTTGAGTTTATGATATATAAAATAAAATAAAACATAAAGACATCAAGAGTACACAGCGGAAGACTTAAGATCATAACAAATAAATTAATTAACTGAAAGTATGCGTAACGTACCTCTTGCGAATATCAAATCTCTCGAGCAAAGCAAGACCACCCTCGAGCAAAGCAAACCAAAGAAGTACTTATTGGTGTAAGAATAATGTCTTACAACCATGTTCTTGTACACACGAATTAACCAACGAATCAAGCGATTGCTAGATCTAACACAAGCCCTCGTATATGCAAAAACAAAACCGAACTCCCTAACAAATGGGGTGTTCGGCCAAGCTATGCAAAAGAAAGAGAAGAGAGGAGATCTAGGGTTAATTCAATGCACAAGGTGTGAATGAAACCCTAGACCCTAGCCCTCCTTATATACTAGTAGGTAAAACTTAGAGGACAAGTTAGAGGAATTAGGGCCTTGGAGAGGCCTATGGCCGGCCACCATCATGAGCCCAAAGCCCATCCCATAACTTTTCCAAGTTTCCATTTCTAGTCCTTCTCTTTTCCATTTTAACGGTCGTTAGTCATTTTTCCGTTAAATACATAACGATCGTTAACCAGACTTAATGTGTAATAATTAATCGTAAACATAAACATTAATTATTAACTTTAATTCTCATTCGCTAATGTGTGCAATCCCGTGGTCACGAGTTCGAATCCGGACATTCACATGTTTGTAAATATATACATTTCCAACAGTTTACACGTCATTGATGCTTGTAAGTGCAACATGGTTATGGTTGTTGATTACCTGTCTAGTTTATACGATTGATGTTGATTGAACTGTTTAAATATTGATTGTATATCATTAATTACTACTAATATAGAGTAGGGGTGGCAATTCGGGATGGGTTCGGGTTGACAAGTTAGCGGGCCAGAAAACCCCAACCCGAACCTGAACCATTTGAATTGTTGGGTCAGCTATGTTAACCCAAACCTGTTTACAAATAACCTAGCCTGACCCATTTAACCGGTATATATACTTGGGTTGGTGGGTTAATCATGTTACACGGGTTGAATAGGTTACATGGGTTTCAGGTTGACCCATTTAACTCATGTATATACTTGGGTTGGCGGGTTATATAAGTTACATGGGTTGAATAGGTTAAACGGGTTTCAGGTTGACCCATTTAACCTGTTTTGTATACAAAAGTTGGCACATTACACGAGTTAAACAGGTTAATCGGGTTTGAGGGTCAATTATTCCCAACCCGATACTGACCTGTTTAATAAATGGGCTAGATGGATCGACCTAAACCTGACCCGAAATCTATTTAGACTCAACCCGAACATGTTAATTTTTTTGTCGGTTTTAGGTCGGGTTAGAAATTGCCACCCCTAATATAGAGGACCACGTGATGTTAGTGGTGTTTAGTGCCATTTGTTGATTATTTGGTTTTAATGTCAAATGAAATGGTGGGCATAGTCTAACGATCCTTAAGATGTATGCATTCTATTAAAGAGAGACTTGTAATGTAAAACATAACAGGGCATGACTGTCACCCTCTAAAATGTCGTACCCGCTGGGCGGCAGGCAGCAGCAGGGTCATGCACACGGGTGAAGATGACCTTGTGCATGCTTTTTTAGGGGGAATTTTCTTGAATCAAACAAGGAACATATGCATGTCCGCATGTGTATGTATGCATGTAGGTATCCACATGCCGTAAATACCTTATATGAAAGGGTTTCATGTTTTGGTTACACCGTCGTGACCTTTTCTAAATATATTTCTGTTACTCTGAAGTCTCGTTTATGTTCCGATTTGGTTGTATTTGTGCTGATTTAAAATTGGTTTGATCCCACCCGTGCCATAAGCCGATTTTTAGGTCTACTGTACGGCTGTATGCTCCATCAAATTGTTGCTGGGCAGCTCACAAACTAGGCCTATGCAACATGTAAATTGTATATATGTATGCTCCTGTTAGATTCATATGCATGTGGCTTGAACATTTAAGGTTCTACTCGTTGCTTTTTTGACCATTACTCACATATCTTAGTTTATAATGACTCTAAATGTCAAGAATTATGTCTATGCCAGCTTTTCGTAAGTAAGATTCGGAATGCAAAATACTAAACAAGTAAGTTTTAGGTAACATCCAAATGGATGATGCCTAAAACTATTAGGTATTGTCACTCTCGTGATGTTAGTGCATCAACTAATAACCAAGGACCGTCTTTTGTAGAATTAAAAGAAAAATAAGTGAACCACACATCACGTGTTTCTGTATGGTTGGTCAGGTTCTGGGTTGGCTTACTAGGCTCAACAGCTCAAACCGAGCTATACATATTCCTAGTTTCCATCTTGGAAACATGTCCGCTCACCTCAAAGTCTTACTTAGTGAGAGGCCAAAGTTCATTCCGGCTAGTTCTAGTGGTTTTTTTTTTTTTTTTTTCTGTTACGGTATATGTGGTGCATACTCTCATGAAATATTTTTAACCATAATGCTTGACCACAGGCCTAGATCATGCATTTGGTGACTTAATTGCTGCCTCGGGAATCACAGATGACATGCTTGACAGTTTAATGGCCCTCAAGGACTTAGAAGATGTTCCCGGATTACCCCCACTAAGTACAATTGAGGATATGCGTTATGAAAAGAACACCCATAAGTCCACAAGAGCTGACATAGAGCGACAGAAGCAAGAGGAAATTGCCAATGCACGCGTTAGACATGTTGATAGTCAGGGTAGGGCTTATGGCACTGGAAAAAGGAAATGTGGTATTGCCCGTGTCTGGATTGAACCTGGTGAGGGTAAATTTCTCGTAATTGACAACCAGTTCGATGTCTATTTCCCGATGCTTGATCAACGAGCTGCTCTTCTTCGTCCTCTAACTGAGACAAAAACATTGGGTCGTCTGGATGTTAATTGTACTGTGAAAGGGGGTGGTGTATCAGGTTAGAAGCATCAAGTTTACATTATTTATTTTTGTTTGAATGCATGATTATCAATGGCAAATGGGAGGTTTGGATGTGTTGTGTTGTAATGGATTACATTTTATGCGGGTCAAAACTACTCTGATTGGCTCACCAACTATTCTTATTATTTTATTTCTGTTCATTATTTAGTATTTACATAGTCTGAATAAATCGGCTAAGTTGAAAACAATAAGAGTGCTACTTTCGGCAATTTTGACTCATTTTCATTTTTAGGTTTGTAAGTTTCACTCATTTACTGTCAAAGATAGATTCTAAATCAAATAGCCCTGAATTCAAGTATGTGTTGAATTCCCACATTTACATGATTCTGAATCCTGGATGTAAACTATCATATCAAAATGTTACTTAGTTCCTATAAGGTGATGCAACTGTACTTTCAAAATTGCTTTCCTTAACATTTGAATTCGAACCTCTTGCTTACTATTATACCAGTTATTTTTTTAGTCACTGCCATTTATTTTTGGATCCTTAAGCTACCTTACGCACACAGAGTGTGCTTATGATGTTATTTGTAACTTGATTTTTATGTTCTCGGCATTCCTTCTGTCTCATATTGGCAAATATTTTTATCTTACGTCACTTTTTTTCCGCAAATTCCATCAATATTATCTCCAACTTCACTCTAGTTCGGTTGATTATGCATAGTATTATTATTTTTGGTTCTTTCATTTGTTTGGGGACACCAATATAAACTTCATAAGTGCATGAAACAGGTCAAATAGGCGCAATTCGTCTTGGTATGAGTAGGGCACTGCAAAACTGGGCACCAGATCAGTTCCGTCCTCCTTTGAAAGAAGGTAAATACGGCTTTTATTTACCTTTTTATTCTTTTACGTACCCCTTGAAACTGAGTTATTGATCTAAGTCGACACCGCTCCCTTTACTCTCTTTTTATAGCTGTTTTACAAATGAGTCACTTGTGCTTTCGAAAGTTGATCATTACAGTTTCTATGAGATTGAAGGACCATTTGGTATGATATTAGTTAGTCACCTTGTTTAAAATACATGGAGTTTTTGATATATGAGATTATTTGGGCCCAATCTAGTGCCAGTTAAGCTCTTTATGTCTTATAGATGCTCATGTACTGTTAAAGCCTTTGGAGATAAACTGAAACCTGGATTGACCCATTATTAGGCAAACGGGCATAATTTGCCACCTCTAGACTCAAAACAGGGATCATGCATGTTATAGTTTTTACTTTTTAGTCCTTCCTGTTCTAGAGGAACCTTATATCTGTCAGATGGTACTAATAAATAGAGTTCACATAAACAATGCATCTCTATGGAAAGAATCTAGACATATATCCATGTGAAAGGCATTGTTACAGTAACGTGTGATTGGATTGTATGAGGTCTTATAAGGATCTTACATGTATATTATATTTCTTTTCACTATATAGTTCCATGCCAGTTGTGCTACCCCATCCCATTTGGACCCGCAACCGATTATGTGAGTAAAGATTGATTTAGTAGGTTTTATTCAATAAAATTTGCACTGTGGGGACTTTTGACCTGTTCAACCATCTGAACGGTTTGCTTTTTTTTTTCTATGTTTCCCAAGTCCTACTCGTTAGGTCACATTTGGAGGTTATTTTTTCATTCTATGGCCAAAGTTCTAGTAGTAGAAGTTATGGCTCGTTGATACCCGAACTTGTATCATAACGTGTAGTTTGTGTTTTTGGCAGCTAGTTTCTTGACAAGAGACTCGAGAATTGTGGAGCGGAAGAAACCTGGTAAGGCAAAAGCAAGAAAGCTTCCAATGGGTCAAGCGTTAGACGGTTTTTGATTTGCCAGATATCTATTTATCAGGGCGAATACTTTGGTTCACATTTGGGATTTTACTTGAAATATTGTAATCATCACCATTCCGACTTGGACTTGGACTTGCAAAAAGCTTATTTGTTGCCTTTGATAATTTTAGAGCCTGGTCATGTTCAAGCAGAACCATTATAGTAGTTGTTGGACTTTTTGCGGTTTTAAGTTACAAAGGAAGTCATTTGACCATAAAAGTAATAATTTTGTTGGATTTTTATAGTGATTCTTGAGTAGAAGCGGCCGAGTCTAGAATTCTGTTAAGACTTTAAGTAATACTCCCTCCATCTCACAAAAACTATCCACCTTACTATTTATGTTTGTTCCAAAAAGAGAGTCTAATTTTTACGACTAATTTTCTTATTTTGCCCTCTTAATCAAAACTCGCATTAATTGCCCAATTCTATTCTATACTACATATAATAGAAAAACGGTCAAACCTTGAAAAGTGAAAAGTTGAAAGTCAAAAGTGAGATAAATGTATTATGTAATTAATACTCTTATCAAAACACCCATTACTTAAAAGTAAAATAATTTATTCACATTGTACAACTAATTTAAAGCATATCTATCAAATTAAAAACAACCAATTAAAACACTTCTTACTAAAAATTACAATAAAATTTTCACAATATACAATTTTAACAAGCTACATAATAATCATAAATATAAAATAATTAAACACACTAATTAATGTTATTTTTAAAACACACTAAAATGAAAAGTACATGTTATTATACACGTTATACAAATTAATAAAATACACAAAGCTTCATACAAGCTAACAAGTTGATGGTACATATAGTTTTGTAAATTGGACCGGACCAACGAGTTCAACCAGGAACCGGTGTCGCCACCGGTTCGGCTAACCAGTAACAGCCATCCGAAAATGAACTAGAGAGGACCCGTTGAAACCGATACAAACTGGTGAATCAGGTCTCATCGAGATCTATTTCTCCGGTTAATCGTCACAGGGTACCCGACGCCACAACACGCGGGTACCCTGCTATACTATATAAAGGAAAAAACAAAAGGTAAAAAGTGAAAAGTTGAAACTATTAATACATATCGAAAACCGGGTTGACCCGGGACGCTTCAAACCCGATGGGTTGACCTTGTTTAATTTGACTCGTTTTGACCCAACCTGTCGGATTGACTCGGTTTAAATCGACCTGTTTTTCGACGGGAACGGTTGAACCACCCGGGTCGAATCGGGTTTCAAAACATTATGTTTAATCCCCAAATCTTCAAACTTTTATTATTTTTCATTTAGAACCCATAACGTTTTTTTAACACAAACCGATATGTCGCTATATAAGTATATTATATATATAAGTTTTTCTTCAAAAACGATTATAATGTTTTACAATTAAGAGAAAATATGTGCCCGTTAGTGCACATTTAACTTTTCAATAGGCTAAATACGCTCATTTCAAAAAAAAAGATGTAGCTAAATGTGCCAAAATCTTTTACAAAATAGCCAAAAAAAAATTTTTTATTTATTTTGGGCTAATCACATTCATGCTAATTTTAGTACTTGCGTTCTTCTTAACAACGGCACTATTAATCCCATCCTTGTTAGTTTTTACGCGATAAGTAATGTGTGTTGTTAGTTTTTATCTCATAACTGATGTAATGGTTACTTTTAGTTTCATTAAATGTTTTTATATGTTGTTTGGTAGATGTTAAGAATTTTGTCTAGACTTTAGTTATCGTATAGTACAACCGTTTGCAATTATATTTTCATTGGTTCACGTTCTATTTTAAACGCTACACAAAACACTCACCACAATATCACAAATCATTAATTATCTGATGCTAGAAACCGTTGCCGCTAGGCACGGGTACTCGCCTAGTTACTATAATAATAATGAGGGTAAAAATGACATTTTATTTAATCAAAACTTGCATTGATTACGCCTATCATAATTTCTCAATAACTTGTTCATAAATGGATTATTTCTATATGGTTCTACCTCTTGAAAAGGTTCGTTTGACGGAATGTTTGTGAATGCAGCAGGTTAATTAAGTGTCTACTCGTCCTCTTCAAAGTGATATACCAAAAGTACCATACAATGCAAACTTTTACTATAATAACATGGATGTTATGAACAAAAAGTAGTTTTATGTCCCAATGTTTTTGTTCGGTTAGCAGTTCATATAAGTCGAAGCACATTATCAACGTCAACTTCATAATGCAAAGGCATGATCATGTTTCAATTGCAAACAATAACCAGAACCATTTGTGACTTGCAGAACCATCATTTCATGGTTATGACATTACAAAATATTTTACCAAACACCATTCCTTTAATCAACAATGATACAAGTAACAAATCTACTACCAAAAGTGTAAATAACAACGTTTAATACCAAAAAGAGGGCTTGAAATACACTTCTAAACCTTAACCTCGACATCGACACCAGCTGTTGGGTGTAGGATATCAATGAGCCTTTGATGCGTCCTGATCTCAAAATGGAATCTCACATCTTTGTGAACATGAGGGATTTCAGCACACAATAGATTCTCTTCTTGGTGGTACTGTAACTGGCCCATAGTCTTTGCATCCTTAATCTGCTTGTATGTATCTTCTAAAGATAGGAGCGCCACGTACCTTAAGAACCAAGAAACTACTTCAGCTTATATAGAAACTATTAGTATGAAAATAAAATGCAATCAACAGAATGGAGAATTTATGAAACAAATACGAGAGTTACACAGTTGAGAAAATAAAACCGTCTTTGTGGTTTTGTCAAATCGCACACACATTTCTTACAACTTTGAAAGTACATGCGCAATGCCAATGAGAAACTACTCTGGTATGCAGTTTATCAGCTTACCACAGTGGTCTCCACATTTCCATGCAAGGATTGCGCGTGCGCTTTCACAGTTGTAAAAATTGCGCCTGCAATCCTATCAAACCACAAGGACAGTCTTTGCAATTTATTCTTAATTAACCAAATAAACACCAAAACTCACCTTGTCACAACCAGCCCCCACAATCCCAGTAGCCGTTTCACCATCTTCAACACAAACAAACAAAAAATAAACCAAATTCATGAAACCCAAACCCACATACTGGGAAGATTGTTGAAGCTACTGATGATGTGATTTAAACATGTATCCACAATGAAAAGACTGAACATCGACATCGAGCTGCATGAATGAGTCAATGGTTTGTGCAGGTGGTTAATGGAATTGCATTTATGAAAACAGGTACAAAAAGTGTAACAAGCTTCAAAATGGAGACAGTTCATGTCAATTTTAATATTTAGAGACCAATTTTGTAATGTCGTATAAACTATAAGGACCATTAGTGGAGTTTACTTGCTTCTTTTTTCTACATAACTATTGATTTTGTTGGAATGATTTTTGTCTCCCAATATCAAATTCATATTGAAGTGAATATAGATAACAAATAAAGTACCTTTAAAGCATAGTAGAGAAGACTCCTAACAGGCTCTGGTTTTTATCTCTGAAGGAAAATCATACAACTTAAGAAGCTCTGTAGATGCATAGATACACAGACCTTTTAACCCAAATATGCTTTGCGGAAGATGACTTATGCCTGTATGTGTTATAACTATCTCTTCTAAACATTCTAATCGGCCTAGATCTTCAGGTAACTTCTCAAGAAGATCACAATCCCCAAGATTAAGATACTTCAGACGTTTTAACATACAAATGCTATCTGGAAGATGTTTTATCGCTGTAGCACACAAAACTAGGCTCTCCAGAGATTCTAAGCGGCCAATGTCTTCAGTCAACTTCCCAAGTCGCCAACACCATGCAACATTGAGCAACTTTAGACGTTTTAGCATGCAGATGCTATCGGGAAGATATTCAATTTTCTTACTACTCACATATAACTTCTCTAAACATTCTAATTTGCCAAGATCCTCTGGTAACTTCTCAAGAAGATTACCATAATTGACTTCGAGAGATTTGAGACGTTTTAACATACAAATGCTATCCGGAAGATGTTTTATCTTTCTACATGACAAATACAGCTCCTCTAGACATTCTAACTGGCAAAGATCCTCTGGTAACTTTTCAAGAAGATCACTAAAAGTGATTTCGAGAGATTTGAGACGTTTCAACATACAAATGCTATCCGGAAGATGTTTTATCCTCATAGATGACAAATGGAGCTCTTCTAGACATTCTAACTGGCCAAGATCTTTGGGAAACTCTGGAATATGGAGTATAAGTTTTTGTAAACCTTGTAAACTACAAATTATGTCTAAAATTTTCTTTAAGTCTGTGCAAGCACATAGACCAAAAGACATAAGCTTCTCAATATTTCCAACTGATGAGGGTAGATTATCGTCATAATAACAACGAAACTGCATCTTTGGGAGATTACTGTTGGGGTGCAATGGGCATAAATCTAGAGACTCGCCAAACAGATGTAAAGTAGCTGAAGAACAATTAACCTTTGGCTCACATCCACCGCCAAACACAAATTGGGGAAACCTCAAACAACCACGTAAGTTTAAGTAGCCAACTTTTTCCAGACATCCAAAGGGAGCGTTGATTTCTACCAAGTTACGACAATATGCAAGATCCAATCTCTCAAGATTTGGAAACAGCTCAAGGTCAAGGCTCCTCAACCTCGATTTATGAAGGTCGAGGAATTTGAGATTTGGACATGGAGCACAAACATGAAGTTCTACAAAATCAACACAATCAATAAGAGATAACGTTTCGAGATTCGGAGTCAACCCCAGGTCAAAGGTTCTGAACTTTGAGTAACTGATATCGAGATGCTTGAGCTTTTCACAAGTAACTAGCATGCAAAGTTCTACTAAATAATAAGAACACTTGAGAGATAACGTCTCAAGATTCGGAGTAATTCTAAAGTCAAAGGTCTTCAAGTTTGACTCATACAAACTAAGGAATTTGAGTTTTTTGAGAACCTGCCAGCAAAAAAAGACAAAAAGATTGATATTAGCATATTAACAAATCAATGAATTAATAGCATTAATACAAATTGTGCAAAACAACCAATCAACAATTATTCCACCTTTTTTTCTCCCTCTTCCCAAAGTTGTATCATTCTGCTTCACTCCATTTTAAGTCCAACAAGATTTTTTGCTTGAAATGTTTTGGGTAAATACAAGAAAGGGTACCTCTCACATTTCAGATATTTTAAGGAATTTGGAAAGTTTTGGGTGGTATCATCAAGTTTCAGATCACTGCCAAGACTTCTGGCATCAAAAATCACTTCAAGATATCTAAGTTTCTTCATTTTTCCCAGACCCTTCATAAGAGCTCTAGAATTTCTTATCGACATATCAGGTTTTAGACATCTTGTTGCTTCAGTACCCTGCAATCCAAAAACAGTGTCAGAAGTAAGAACGATGAACAATGTTCAATTTCCTACATTACAAGTAAATTGATCTTTACCATGTCATTAGCCAATATATCTTCTATTTCCTCCTTAATCCACAAATGGCTATGTTCATTAGGCTCATCGGGGTGTGACCGACGAACAATGTTCTTTCCCATTTCTTCTAAATGGTCATGCATGCCCAAGCGCCCAACTGTAGAAGAAATAGTTATGAGAGATCTCTGCTCAAGAACTTTTAAACCATTTCTAGCATGAAATCCACAGCTTTCAAGAATGGTGATTGCATCTTCTTTGGTCTGGCCTTTCAATATGCATGCGATGTCTAGAAATATTTCCTTATAATCATCCTCGAGACTGATGTAGCTTAGCTCTAGCTTTTCTAGAGTCTCCCTTAAGGGAATTCTTTTTAACCTGTCTATGGCATCTACCCATTCAAGCTTATCTTTACCACAGAGAAATGAACCCAATACTTCGAGTGTTAAGGGAAGACCAGCAGCATAACGTACAACTTTTCCTGACAGCTCTTCGTATCCTTGAAGTGGATTCTCTCTTCCAAATGCATACTTACTAAAGAGGGAAATTGCTTCCTTCTTTGATAAGAGAACAATACCATGAATCACGTTCACTCTGTGTGCAATCAATACTTGCTCATCTCTTGTTGTAATGAGAATTCTACTTCCCGGCTTAAACCACTTAGGATCACCAGCTAACGCCTTAAGTTGGTCTATGTGATCCACATCATCTAGAACAAGAAGAACCTTTTTACCGCACATCCTCCTTTTCATCATGTTTTTCCCATCGTCAACACTATTTAGGCTGACTTGTTCATTTAGCACATTTAAAAGTATTTGCTCTTGTAAATTCTTCAAACCAAACATAGAGGCTTTTGAAGCTTCTCTCACATTCTCAAGAAAGCTTTTAGCTTCAAATTCAGCTGATAGATGATCAAAAACAGCTCTCGCTGTAGTAGTCTTCCCAGCCCCACCCATGCCCTTGATCCCTATCATGCGAACTTCATCAATATCAATTTCTAAAGATGAAACAACATCCTTTACTCGAGTCTCCATGCCTACTAACTTTTCATCAAAGCCAAAATTGATGGAACGTAACTCTAGTGAAATCTCTTGAACAATTTTTTTGATGAATCTAGCTTGGTGCCTGTGTGTATGTAATGACAAGATCTGTTTAGTACTATAATAATAATCTTTTATCCACTATCGTTTTTAAACACATATTAGCAACAAACAAAAGTAAGAAATTACCCATCAAGAGTGTTCTTGAGCTCCCACCCAGCAAAATCGGCTGCTTCTTTCAAAGCATCTCTCCATTTCTCAGCAGCCTCTTCATTTTCATGTTTAGCAAAAGCTTCACCAACAGCCCCACTTTGTTTGCGGACTTCGGTGGGTTCCACATCATAGAATACAGGGTAAGCAGTGTGCTCATCCATCTTGTGGCACTCCATAATCTTGACAAGCTCATCCAAACACCATGACGAAGAAGCGTAGTTTTTGGAAAAAACAATGATGTAAAATTTGGAGTCTTCAATGGATTTGAAGAGTCAAGTCCAGAATCTGATCGTGGTTCACAACAGAAACATAAAAACAGTAACTCGATACTAGAATAACTCGCTAGTATTAATCAGAAAAGTACTTGCTTTACAAAAACTGATATTGATGGTACAACCAAACCTGGCTCGTTTGGTTTGCTTATATAGGAATAGAAAACAGCTTTTCCTAATCCATCTAGGACTCTAATATAACTAGGAAGTACTTATCTTAAAGTCTAAAAATAAGAATACTAATTATACTAGAACTCGACTGTAGTTATCCATAAGCTCGGATCTACTTGGACTGCACATAAGCTCGTGCTTGTGAACTACTCATTAGCTCGAATTGACATTAGACCAACAATCACCCCCTAATTTGACTCGAGATAAGGAGGTCTTCAACTCCGAGTAACTCTTGCATTTCCTTGAACTTAATCCTTGCGAGAGCTTTCGTCAGAATATCAGCACGTTGCAAATCACCTCTTACAAACTCAACTTGTACTTGGCCTCTTTCAACACATTCTCGGATAAAATGATAACGTGTGTTTATATGCTTGCTTCTCCCGTGAAAGACTGGATTTTTCATAAGTGCAATAGCCGATTTGTTGTCAACAAATAAGACCACCACTCTTTCTTCCATTCCGGTTATTTCACTCAACAATCCACGTAACCATATTCCTTGACACGCGGCTGAGGTTGCAGCCATGAACTCGGCTTCACAAGACGATAGAGCCACCGTGTTTTGTTTTTGTGAGCACCAAGTGATAGGTGATTTCCCTAGATAAAATACGTGCCCAGTTGTGCTTCGACCATCATCTTGGTCCATAGCAAAACTACTATCACTAAACCCCACTAACTCCTTGGTTTTCTCTTGGTTGTATCGTATTCCAAAATTCAAACTACCTTGGATATACCTTAGTATTTGTTTCACAGCTGCCATATGTGATTCTTTTGGTTCTTGCATGTAACGACTAACCAAACCAACCGAATAAGATAAATCAGGTCGAGTGTGTAGTAAATACCTTAAACAACCAACTCGTCGTCTATATAATGTTGCATCAACTGGTTTTCCTTCCTTGTCCATGCTTAACTTCATTCCAGGTTCTAATGGACATTGAGTAGAATTCGCTTCATGCATCCCAACATCTTTCAAGATCTTCTTTGCATAGCTTTCTTGACTTATTGAGATACTCGAATCCTCTTGTTTTACTTCAATGCCAAGATAATAGCTTAACTTTCCCAAGTCACTCATATCGAACCTTTCTTGCATTTGTCTCTTAAATTCACCAATATCGCTAAGCTTCGAACCGGTTACTAAGAGATCATCTACATAGACCGCAATAATCAAGATTGACTTGTTTGTTTTTTTCACATACACCGCTTGTTCGTGTTGGCATCTTTTGAAAGACATTTTCTTGAGTTCTCTATCAAGTTTTGTATTCCACGCCCTTGGTGCTTGTTTAAGTCCATAAAGAGCCTTTTTCAACTTGTAGATCTTCCTTTCTTCTCCTTTCTTCACGAACCCCTCCGGTAGTGTAACAAACACTTGCTCTTTTAGATCTCCATGTAAAAAAGCCGACTTTACATCCAAATGATGTAGCTCCCATGCTTTTTCGGGCCAATGAGATCAATAAACGTATCGTTTCAATCCGTGCTACGGGCGCAAATACCTCGTCATAGTCAATTCCTTCTTTTTGAGCATAACCCTTTACTACTAAACGAGCTTTAAATTTATTAATTGAACCATCCGGATTTCTCTTAATTTTGAACACCCACTTTAATCCAATGGGATTAACATTAACCAGAGCTTCAACTAATTCCCATGAATCATTCTTCTCGATAGACTCAATCTCTTGTTTCATAGCAACCATCCACTTGCTTGAGACTTTTGCTTCTTGGAACGTTCTTGGTTCATCATCTTCAATCAAAAGTAGATTTTGATCTTCATTAGCAACTGAGGTTCTTGAACTAGACCCCATAATAAAGTCATTAAATCTAGTTGGCTTAGTTGAAACCCTCGAAGAACGCCTCATAATTGGTTGAGTTTCCGTCACAAGATTAGGGTCATTATCCGCCTCGAATTGAACTTCTTGTTCGGTATTGACCGGTTGATTTTCATCAACATCATGATTATTTCCATTCTCTTGATCTTACGCCTCAACTTCATCGGTCACACCTGGGTTAACAAATCCACAACCCGTATCAATAGAACCGTGCCATTCTATAATAAACATACCTGGGTTTAGCTCGTGTGTTTCGCTTCCAGCAACATACTTCCAGCCAAGTTCCTCATTAAACTCCGCATCACGACATGCCACTATCTTCTTTAGTTTTGGATTGAACATTCGAAAACCTTTTGTACCTGGCTCGTTTCCGATGTAAATGAGTCGTGTTGTCCTGTCGTCTAACTTATGTAAATATGGCTTGGTTCCCGTTGCATAAGCCACACATCCAAATACCCTTAAACCCTCCAAGTTAGGCTTTTTTCCTTTGAAAGCCTCGTATGGAGTTTGATTAACTAGAGCTCGAGTTGAAACTCTATTAATCAAGAATGTAGCGTGTCTAACTCCTTCAGCCCACATGTAGTTTGGTACGTCTCGTGCTTTCAAGATGCTTCTAGTCATTCCCATAAGAGTGCGGTTTCGCCTTTCCACGACTCCATTTTGTTGCGGTGTGTAGGGAGTGGTTAGATGTCTTGTTATTCCCTCGTTTTCACAAAAGTTGGTAAATTCTTTTGAAGTGAACTCACCTCCTCTATCGTTCCTTAGGGTTATAATCTTGCTTCCCGACTTCTTCTCAACTAAAGCTTTGAACTTTTTGAAGTATTCAAATGCCTCACCTTTTTCCTTCAAGGTAAAAGTCCACATAAACCGTGAGAAGTCATCAATAAGAACAAATATGTACCTGTTTTGTGCTATGGATGGTGGAGAAATTGGTCCACATAGGTCGGCATGTATAAGTTGAAGAGGATGTGTTGCCTTAAATTTTGCAGCTTTAGGAAACGACTTCTTGGTTTGTTTTCCTACCAAACAAGATTCACACAACTTGTTCTCTTGATGAATTATTGGCAACTTTTCAACCATGCCCTTCCTTGCCATTAATTCCATCGTCTCGAAATTAATGTGACCCATCCTAGCATGCAATAACCAAGCATCATCTTCCATCTTTGCTTTGAGACACACCGGACTTCCAACTTGGAGCTTAATCTTGTAAAGTCTATTACTTGTTCTAGGAACCTTCATCAAAAGCTTGCCATCTGAGTCACGCATAGTAAGAAGGTTACCTTTCATACGAATGTCACATCCGCCTTCGGTAGCTTGCCCAAGACTAATTATGTTGCTTTTTAGCTCGGGTAGGTAATAGACTCCAGTGATTAACCGTTGCTCACCCGTTTTCCCTTCAATGATTATTGAACCCTTCCCTTTTATCTCGATGTAGGAGTTATCACCAAACTTCACTCTGCCGGAGATATTCTCATTCAACTTCGAAAAGTATTCTCGGATCCCCGTCATGTGATTACTTGCTCCATTATCCAAATACCAAGTGTCTTCCTCGTTTGGCTTAGTATTCAATTGGTTTGGGATAATCTTTTCTTCATTCAAGAAAACTACTTCTTGAACGCTTTTCATCATAAAAAGTGTTGGGTCATCATCATCCTCCGTTTTCAAAAGGTTTGATTCATGCTTTTGCTTTTGTTCACGTCGTTCAGGGCAATTAGAAGCAAAGTGACCATATTCATCACATCTAAAGCATTGAATCTTTGAAAGGTCTCGACTTTTGTTCTTCTTTTTATCCGTATTGCTCCCGGAGTTGTTTTGGTTTCCACGGTTGTGGTTATTAGCTTGACCACTACCACGAGATTTGTTTTGAGAAGAAAAGTTTTGACCTTTACCGTTGCCATTAGAGGAATTCCTTCCTCGACCTTTCTTATCATACTTTTCAGCCCTTCCGAACATCAACTTGCCTTGATCTTCAGAAGTGGTGTCAACACCCTTCATCCTTCCTTCAAAAGCTTTCAACCTTCCAATTGCTTCTTGAAAAGACATAGTATTCAAGTCCGCAAATTGTTCTATTGAGGCAACAATTGCAACATACCTATCCGGAACGGATGCAAGTAGCTTCTTAACAAGTTTCTTGTCTTCATAAATTGTTCCCAAGCTATTGACTTCTGTTACAATTTTGCCCAACCTAGCCGCAAAGTCATCGATTGATTCGTTGACTTTCATCTTTAAAGATTCGAATTCTGTCTCCAAGGTTTGCAACCTTGCGTCTCGAACCCGATCAACACCCACATACCGGTCTTCAAAGCTCCCAGATTTCTTTGGCTGTGTTGAATTGTGAAACTTGAAAGACAAGTTCTTCTGGAATCGCCTGGAAGAGTAACGCCACTGCCATGTGATCTTGCTTGGCAACAACTTGTGTTCCTTCCCCTGGTTCCAATGCATCTAGTATTCCATGGACTCGAATACGCTTTAACTCTTATTGCCCATATGTTATAGTTCGTGCTTGTTAACATTGGACATTGAAGAGCCGTTTTAGAATGTTCAATAGGTGGTTGACTCGACTCGCCTTGCACCATCCTTCTTGAACGCCTTTTGTAAGTTACCGGTGTAGTTGGATTATCTTCCAGCCCTAGAACACGCTTGTTTTACTTCTTGCCTAAGTAAACCAAGTTAAAGTTTGAAACTTTATTGACTTCTTGGAAATCCTTTAGTGATCGACTGTCTTGGTAACCCTTTATGATCGACTTTGGATACCCTGCTGCTGTGATCGACCACCTCAAACCCTTTAGTGATCGACTTTTGGAAACCTCCTGTGATCGACCTGCTTATACCTTGCTGTGATCGACCTGCTGTTTGAACCTGGCTCTGAAACCAATTCAAGTCCGAATCGATCGTGGTTCACAACAGAAACATAAAAACAGTAACTCGATACTAGAATAACTCGCTAGTATTAATCAGAAAAGTACTTGCTTTACAAAAACTGATATTGATGGTACAACCAAACCTGGCTCGTTTGGTTTGCTTATATAGGAATAGAAAACAGCTTTTCCTAATCCATCTAGGACTCTAATATAACTAGGAAGTACTTATCTTAAAGTCTAAAAATAAGAATACTAATTATACTAGAACTCGACTGTAGTTATCCATAAGCTCGGATCTACTTGGACTGCACATAAGCTCGTGCTTGTGAACTACTCATTAGCTCGAATAGACATTAGACCAACAAAGAGATCATCGCTGATCCTTTTCCCTTTCTCGATTTTCTCATCATCTTTGTATGTGTAAATGCCTTTGTCCTTAAGAGCTTCATAAAGATGATCAACAAAGTTTTTACGGGTGTCTTCACCCCTGAAGCTTAAAAACACATCATACTTAAAGCTCTTTTGAATGGATGAAGTTGAAGTGGACACCTTTATTTTTGGTGCAGATGAGTTTGAAGACGATTTTCCTTTTTCTTTTTTTGGTGCAGATGAGTTAGAAGACGATTTTTCTTTCTTTGGTGCAGATGAGTTTGAAGACGATTTTTCTTTCTTTGGTGCAGATGAGTTTGAAGACGATTTTTCTTTCTTTGGTGCAGATGAGTTAGAAGACGACTTTTCTTTTTTTGGTGCAGATGATAATGACGATTTTTCTTTTTTTGGTGCAGATGAGTTTGAAGACGATTTTTCTTTTATTGGTGCAGATGAGTTAGAAGACGATTTTTCTTTTTTTGGTGCAGATGATAATGACAATTTTTCTTTTTTTGGATCGGAGGAGAAACGTATAGATCTGCTGAAGGACATTTCTACAAACTGATGGCAAAGGAAAGTGAGTGAAATGGAAAAAGAAACTTGATAATGTGAAGGTGATTGGTTAGGTGTTGTAAATTATGATGAAATTGTTGAAAGAGTTTATGTGAAGAAAGAAACTAGTTCCGGCTGCTGCTGCAGTGATGTGTTTTTGGTGAAAGATAAGATTTACTGTTGAAAAAGAAAGATGAGCCACTCATATGGTCTTTTGGTCAATGAGAAAGAAATTGCTTATTCATTCAAAGTAGGAGTAAATTGTATTTTTGGTCCCTGTGGTTTGGCCAAATTGCATGTTTAGCCCCATCCTTTTAAAAGTGCAAGGAACTTCTTTTTTTAGAACTTTGACCTCCACATTCAGTCCTTTGTTAATATTAAAGGACTAAAATACCCTTTCTCTTCAACCCTAATTTATTTTAATATAGCAATTTCTTTAAAAGAAAAAAGTAAATCACACCATTAGTCCCTAAACTAACCTCCATTTATGCATTTAAGTAATAAGCTTGTCAATACAAGGGATGCAATCTTTCATATAAAAAAAAGTTAAACCGGAACAAATCATGCACATAAAACATAAAATTTGACTTTTAGGTACCGATTTGGTTTATTTGTTACGCCAATTTTTTTATCTACTGTGTGGTAGTTTGTTTCCCCAAATTGTTGTTGGGCAGCTCACTAAGGCTTCTACAACATGTCAATTATATATATGTATGCTCGTGTTAGATTCATATGCGTGTGACCAAGGTTCTCACTTCTTGCTTCTTTGGCCATCACTCACATCACTTTGTTTATAATGGCTCTAAAAGTTTAGAGTCCTAACTTTGCCATAATTAAGATTTGGAACGCAAAATACAAAACAAGCAAGGGTTTTTTGGTAAAGTAAACAAGTAAGTTTTAGGTAACATCTATGTTACACACGAAACCCGTTCTAAGTAATTTATTACGGGTATGGCCCTGGACGAGTTTGACCATGTCTTAATATGTTTTACTAAGAATATTTGGTAATTTGTATAAGTGTGGGAATAGAGCAGACCTGCTCTAACTCCAATACGGCGTATTGGAGGTAGAGCATACGGCATATCATCCTTAAGGTAAACAGACTCGTTATATTATGGTAATGGATACGGCGTATCGATAAGTCGTATCGATCTTAAAGCAGAACCAACATTTTCTAGCCTGGATAAGCGTATCCAGGATAGCCAATACGGCGTATTAGGTAACATCTATGTTACACACGAAACCCGTTCTAAGTAATTTATTACGGGTATGGCCCTGGACGAGTTTGACCATGTCTTAATATGTTTTACTAGGAATATTTGGTAATTTGTATAAGTGTGGGAATAGAGCAGACCTGCTCTAACTCCAATACGGCGTATTGGAGGTAGAGCATACGGCATATCATCCTTAAGGTAAACAGACTCGTTATATTATGGTAATGGATACGACATATCGATAAGTCGTATCGATCTTAAAGCAGAACCAACATTTTCTAGCCTGGATAAGCGTATCCAGGATAGCCAATACGGCGTATTGGCTAAGTCGGCGAAGATGAAATGACTAATATGACATTTTTGCTGAGTCATCACCTATGTGTTATATAACACTCCTGGATAAGTCACACTTATCTTCTATGTGACGAACCAAGGGTGGAAAAGAAGAGAAATGGGAGCCATAATGATCTTGTGGTCACTTAAGGGTTGAAATCCAATGAGTTGTTCCTAGCAATAATTGTTATAGGTAAGTGGTGAGTAATTAGTATTTTATTACGAATTAAGAAATTAGGGTTCATGAACACCAATTTGGGAAATTGGGTAAAGATGCGTTTTAAGCTAATTAAAGTGATTGTAATAGTTATGAGATAAAGTTTTATGAAATTAAGTTAATAAGTTCATTGGTTAATTATCATATGATGAATATATGATTATATGATGATTAGAGGTGTTTAAGGATGAGTTATGCTTGTATTAACCATGTTATGGTAATTGATTTTTGTGGTTAGGAAGCAAGGAAGATGATGGTGATGTCTTGGTAACTTATCTTTGGAACTAAGGTAAGTAAAATGGTTATGACATGAGTTTATAATGATTTATTCATATGTATATTATGTGGAAACGATAGTGAAGGTTTAAAAGGCATTGGCTTAGTATGCTTGGATTAAGATTAGATTAAGGCTATTTTGTAAATCTAGCCAAAGTTGTGGTTAAGACCATTGTGACCTATGTAGGTTATGTAAGAATCATGTTTTATTGATGATGTATGTATTAAGTGTAATGTGAGGTGCATGATGCTTATGTGATTAATGATGTATAATATTGTGTTTTTATCCTTTTTACTTATTATGCGAAAGCTTACCATTATAGATGATAATGTTTTGTAAGTTCTCGCGAAGAAGGTAAATGCTTGGATTAAAGCTTAAGGTTTGAAAGTGCAAATTAAAGAATAATCGTTTATGTTCTAGAGCTTAGTACTAGATACCGAGCTCGAATCAAGGTTGGACCATAGTCACATGGAACGGGGATCGCGGATCAGGATCGTGGTTCGCTAGGCACTTAAAATTTGGTTCGATGGGGGGTAGGTTCATTTGGGATCGCTTCGGTACGATATACCAAGTAATGTGGTACGATGTACCCATATAGCCAATAATTAATACATTAATTTGAAATCCAAACATTCATAATATGATACTTATCGTATTTTCATCTCATAATTCATTCAAATAAACATATTAACAAGTTTTATCAGCAACAAAACTTAAAAAAGGATAATCAAGATCCAGAAGAAATATGAAAAACTAGATTTTAAACTTAGTCTAGCATTTGTCTCTTTCCTTTCCCTTTATCAGCAGCATCTTTATACAAATTGATGTAACCTGAAAACTCATAGGGAAATCAAAATTAATGTAACTAAATCGCGAATCTAATATACTTGGAACGCGAATCGGAAATAACTGGTACGCGAATTGATTTGTCCCAATTCATATATCAATTAAATTCTGGAATGCTTTCATCATCATCGATCCAATTCGCGATCTTGGTAGATCCGGATCGATTTCGAACCATGTTTTGGATCGAACGAACTGGATCACAATTCGTGGCTACTGTAGCAAATTATGTGACTATGGGTTGGACCCCCGATTGTTGTGGGTCAGTTTTAAAGGATGATTTTTAAGTATCAAGGTTTATGTTATGTGTAGTCAAGTAGTTAAGTGTCAAATGGTATGTTATAATAAAGAGATAAAGTGTTTATGTTGATTAAAGGAGTGTTTAGAAATTGTATAAATCTGCCCATTTTGGGTTAAACGGGTTAGTTGCAAGTTATGATATGGTTGTTATAGTTTGAAATGGTAAATGAATGGTGTTGGTACACGTTATGGTATTAGAAAGGAGTCAAAATAGTTTGGTTAAAGAGTTGGTCTACTGTAAATTTTCTGCAGTAGGTTCTGATGGGTCGATACGGTATATCCAAGTTATTGGATACGGCGAATCGAGTTCATGGGGTGATACGACGTATATCATTTATGGGATACGGCATATCACTATCAATGGCAATACGGCGTATTCCCCCTGGGCAATACGGCGTATTGGTATAACAGAAAGGGTCTTTGGTTGGTCTTCTAGTCCAGTATGAAATGTTTTAAAGGGTTGTCGAGTATATGTACTTGTAAGAAAGTTAAAAGTGTTAATCATTATAGAGATAAATCGTCATAATTAAAGAATGAAAAAGAGTCGGTTATAGTCAAAACATTTCAGCGAAAAGTTTTAAATTTTAGTCAAATCGGGCACGAGGCGTAACAATCCATATGGATAATGCCTAAAACTAATAGGTATTGTCAGTCTCGTGATGTTAGTGCATCAACATATAACCAAGGACCGTCTTTTTGTAGAATTGAAAGAAAAATAAGTGAACCATACATCAAAAGTCTCGGAAACATGTCCGCTCACCACAAAAGTCTTAGTAAGAGGCCAAAGTTCATTTCGGATAGCTCTAGTTTTTTTTTCCCTCCCCGTGTTGCAGGATAACGCTCTTTAACTATTGTCTTTATATGGTGCATACTCTCATGAAAGCTGTTTAATCATAATGCTTGACCACATCTCAGATCATGCATTTGGCGACTTAATGGCCCTCAAGGACTTGGACGATGTTCCAGGATTGCCCCCACAAAGCACAATTAAGGATATGCGTTATGAAAATTGTAAGTTAAATAAGGCTCATTGGCCCATAGCCATTTAGGGCCCGTCTAGTATTTAGGGTTTAGTCTGTTATTTTTCCATTTAATCGCTTGTACTATTGTTTGTTCTGAATAATATATTTTCAGTATTCCTTCTGATTACTAAATGGTATCAATAGTTAGGTCGAAGATGAAGAAGAAGAAAAAAAATCGACTTAATTTGTCTTTGACAGTTTGAATTTATTTGTTCCGGTTTGAATTAATTTGTTTGCTATGTCATTCCAATTAAAATTAAAAGAATGAAAAAAATGAGCTTGAAAGATTGCAACATTAAAGACAACAACTAAATGGGCAATGCTGCTAAGGAAGAGAGGCTGCTTCAAGAGTTTAACAAATAATAGTATAGGAATATCACCTTCCAATCCAACAGGTTGAGAGATTTCTCCTCCTCCAATAACCTTTATCATTCTTCTTATCATGGTAATTGGAATTCAATGACTCCGGAACAAGTGAAGAATCAAAGTAGAAGAACAAGTTAGCTACGGAAGAATGATTTGTAGCCAAGTAAGTCAAAATCTCAAGGACCTTGACGCAGGGCGGGAGACCTGTACATGGGAAACTAATTCTATATCATCAGCACCATTATTAGATGATAAATATCAAATGCATAATGAAGTGCGTATTTTAATAACCAGTACCATTTAAGAGCTGTGATCGGCCATATACAACATTAGACTGACACCCATAAAGCCTCTGAGAATTTAGTGTCGTCAATCCACCTGCAGAGCCCTCAGTCTCCATCTTGATCATGTCAAGTAGCAGGTAAACAAGGACTGCCCTTGTAGAACTATGAGCACTTAAGTTCAAGAAGAGTCTCTGCAGAAGGCCTTTCCCAAGGGGCTGACAGCATGACATCAAAATGGTCACATAATTTATAGCAAGTAAATAAGAATTCAGTAGTTAGTATCTTAGATGGAGTACTTAATACCTGTGCTATAATTGAAGCATTATCCATATCCACGGGTTGACCTTCAGCTTGTTGTGCAACCCTTTGTGGTGGGGCCCGCAACGACTCCAAACCAACAGAAAAATCAGACACCCTTTGTGTTTGGTCACCAAATGCATGATTGAATGGTCAATAAGTCCAAAGATTTAGTTTATATAAATTTGTGGGAAAGGTTTTGATGAAATGCGTAACTGACTACAGGTTAGCAAAGACAAGTGAGAGAAGGTGAGTGATGAAGAGATTGTACCGGGTTTTTTTATATTTGGGTTTATGGGCTAGTTTTGTGGGTTGTGTGAAGAGGATTCATAGGCCTATTATGTTGTGTGTGGTGGCCCAAGAGAATTTATGACTTTTGGGCTTTTTCCAACCAGACCATTACCATTACAAACAGACACATGATTTTCAAAAAGTAATTCTTAACAAGGATAATAGCCCGCTGCATTGCAGCGGGTATTATATCTTTTTTCCGAATTTAAGTTTTTGAATACGGATAAGCTGAGTTGATCCTTCTTACAACATCTAGTCCTTCTTACACATACACATCCCATACAATAAACGAAAACCTTGATTATTAGTAGAAATATCAAAGAAAGCAAGCAAATATGATGCTAATTTGAATAACCGTTTACCAGATCCCATATACGGTGTTTGGGTTGGTACTAATCAGATAACCTGCTATTAACATAAACGGAATGCAACATTCTCGGTGGATCAGTAAGCCCTTGAAACCAGCCAAACCTCGTCAGTTCCATGCGCACCTTCTCCAGGTGCAAGGCATTCAGCACCTTACTTTTCCTGCCAATTCCTTCCAACACCCTCTGGGACCCCAAGTCTCCAATCATTAAAGTTGTTGTAACCTACTTCTTTCCACTCTTCTTTTGCGTTGCCACTCTTCTATCCTCTCTCTCGTCTTCAACAGGATAATGTTTAAATGGTCCGAAATTGATCATTTGCGCAACTTTTCTGGATTTATGTTAAAATTAACCCCTGCAAGCACAACACTCATTTTAGGAATCGCCAATGCAAATAATGTAGAAAGTAATGTCCTGTAAACAAAAGAAAGATCAAGTAACTTGGATTATAATATTCACTGTTACCCACTCACCTCCGTGTGTTTAGTTCCTACCCCACATTATGATTCCCTCCAACCTTCTCCTACAAAACACCCAGAACCACATAGCTTGCTGAACCTATTTTTTAGGCGTATAAGCTTTATTTCTTTGAGATTTTCAAACGGGCTAAATCAAAAGTTACCAATATCTTGATATTGACATCTTCAGTTGGCATATGTTGTTCCTCTAGTTGCTGGCTTCCATCGATTAACTCGGCTACATTTTTTGGCCGCCAACCTTTTCTTGGTCTGCGCTCAAAGAAAGAACCGTCTTCCAATTGGTTTCACCAAATGCGTCAAGTCAAATGCTATAATAATCGCACCTGAAAACACCCGAGAGTTTTTTAAAAAAGTTACAATATATCTTTTAAAATCACTAAAAATATTAACGTTCATTACCTGATCAACGTGATATTCGAACTCCTAGTCTTTCCTGTTACAAAAGAGCATAACAAAATGATATACATTATGAAAACCCACCATTTAACGTAAAACAAAAACCCTCAAAAGAAATTAATTATCAAATCAAAAGCTAAAATTTTAGAACAAAATTACAATCCAACCTTTCTATATTGTTTATGGATATTCGTAGCGTCTAGACTTCAAGTATCTAAGCAGCATAAAAATTGAAGTTACAAAGCCAAGAAACATGTATAAAATTTGAAAATTTAAGTTGACCCAATACATATAACCATAAATTTTATACAATCAGAACCATTTTTGGCTGAAACTGAATATAAAAAAAGCTAAGGGTAGTTGATGAAAAATTTTCGTGTTTTTCCATTTCTAAATTCCTAGAGAATGGAATGATTTTTCTCCTCTAGAGAAGAGTTGAGAAATTTGAAAATCCGTTTAGTTGGAGTTATATTTGGGAAATGAAAAAGTGAGAAGGGTGAAAGGAGATGGTGTTATTATTTGGGAAATGAAAAAGTGAGAAGGGTGAAAGGAGATGGTGTTATTATTTGGGAAATGAAAAAAGTGAGAAGGGTGTAATGGTATTTTCAATTTTACTATTAAAAATTGGAAAATGAGAATTTCATATTTTTGGAAAATTATTGGAAAAAAGTGCTACTAAATGGATTTTCAGTTTTTCCCTTTTCATATGAAAATTTTTCTAGAAAAATTGAGTATTTCTCTCCGACTAAACGGCCCCTATGGTGACCAAAATTAGCTTTTCTTGAAACTTGCTATTTTGAGTCTAGGTTTAGGAATCAAACTTTAATGGCCACAGGCACACTCGTAGGTTGAGAAGTTGGTGAAAATTCAATAGATTCTAGTACCTAATAAACCTTAAGGTTCTATTCTTGAATGATTATTTGGTATTGGCAGCCGCACCTCGCAATTCATGTTCAAACCTGCAATTAGACATAAACCATTGAAAAAAAATACGAACTTTTTTATAAATTGAAGAGGAATACAAACTCTTTATAAAAAAAAAAATTACCGAAATTAAAAATATGAAGAACCCTAGATTTGGTTGACCTGAATTTGGTTTAGGGTCTTGTCACACAACCTGAAAAACGCAGCAACACATAACACTAACATCAAAACCTAAGAATAATATTCCTTACCTTACCAAAATTTCAACAAATTAAATAAAGAAAATTATGTGAAACAAAGAGATTGAATTGAGGAACCTAAAGACATGATCCGGTGCCCTGAGTAAAGTAATGGAACCGTTCTGATGCTTGGGCCAGGCACAGTATCGGGCTAACACCTTACACTGAAAGTGGGCCAAAACGGCAGAAGCCCAAAAAAAAGGAATATTCCAGGGAATCGTTGTGTTTTAGTATAGATAGTTAATATCCGTTTAGTTTGTAGATGGGTTTAGGATTTGGATTTAGATGAAGATTTTAATTTAATAGATTTGATATGAGAAATAGAAAACTTATTTATAAGTTATAATAAATATTTTATATTATTTAAATTAATTATATTATTTTTGTAAGATATAAAATAGTGGTTCATCACTATCTACACATAACAAAAAAGTGGTCCCACCACTTCCTACCAAACTTGGCTAAATCCTAGCTAGCTGCTGTGGATTCAATTTTAACACTATTTCGATTGTGCACAACGAAAACCAACTAACAAAATATCAACCAAATAATAGTTTTTTTGTGATGATTGCTCAATACCCACCCCACACCCATAAACCAAACACACCCTTAGGGGACGTTTGGTATAAGTGAATCGTAAAGAATGAAAATGCAGAGAAACATAATAAAACTGAAGAAAGAGAATTGACTCGTCTGTCTGGTATAGCTCGAGAATCAACATGAGAATAATGATTCTTCTGTTTGGTTGTGTCATGTAGTAGAATGGAAATGTATCTAATTAACAAAATTGTCTATAACAACAATAAAACATTGCGGGTTATTTCTAACAAGAAGATTGAATAAAATGATCAGGTATACTTCAAAATAAAGTAAAAATAGAATGATGAGGTAGATATATGCATGACTAATATGGTCAAATAAAACACGTTGATTATCAATCAAATAAGGACTATGTTATTCTATGAATTCCAATTGATCTGAACCAAAATCACCAAATGTGCAGCTAAAGGATAAAGCATAGAAATTCTAAATTTGATGCTTGTTGTGCCATGTGCATAAATGTGTTTATTGACTAACATATCAATGCTACAAAAAACATAGTTCTGTTGTGAATTAATACTAGACCATGTTGTTACAAGTGTATATCATGGTAAAAAAAACATCGAATAAGAAAATCAATAGCGCCTTTGACATTAACATTGTGTTTTTTTAAAGACCAATTTCCAACCATCTGATCCAATAAAAGCTTCAAACCCCTATTAGGTCCATCAATTGAGTGAGTTCATTATCATCCTTAAGTAAATAAGAAGTGAAATTACGACGATGATGAGCAATACGACCAACAAGAGCAGTATAGGATATGAAGATTTAGAGACTTGAATGAAAACCCAGATAGATTTATAATCACCAAAGAAAAAACTAGTATAGGGTTAGGTTGGTGTTTTAAGTTTCACATGTAATGTGCCTTGCACGTGAATTTCCGTTTAAAACCTTTGTGACTTTTAGTTTGACCCTCATTCCTACCGAATCACCCTCAAGTTTAGTTTACCATTCTCACTATTTCTCCGCTTTTTATAAAGAATGAAAATGGTGGAAAGAGAATCACATATTGATTTTAGGTTCTCATTCTAAGTTGCTCACAAACACGAGAAAACCCTCAAATTCCCTTTCCCACCATTCCACTCACTCTTACCAAACATCCCCTTAATGTGCATGTTCACTTCAGGAAACACTTCCTCTTACAGGAATCCCTCACTATTTATTGTATTGTTATTTTATTTTATATGAGGGTATATTATACGTGTCTTTAATAATTAAAAGTGAAAAAAAAAGTTTTAATAAAAAGAGAGAACGTGTTGAAGGTGTTAAGGAGAAGATGGGGAAAGAGAGAAAAAATCATAAAATGGTCGTGTTAAAAATCAAGTATCGAATTTGTATTTGGTGATGTTAAAAATCAAGATGATGATGATGTCAGCAATCTGGGAATTTTTTTTGCTGGAGGTGGAAATGCTGGTAATTATAACAATCATAGGATAACCGTCCTTTTTTTTAAAGTTGTTAGCCTAATAAGATTAATGTCATACAGACTTGTACTAGGAGCGATTTTCCATAACTTAGTTTAGCTTTAATTTGTCTGTGGATGGACCTTGTTTAACATAACAAAAGATTATCTGTTCCATATTGGTATAGGATGAGAAATTTGCGCGTTTAAAGTTGTTCGCCTAAGATTAATGTCATATACTAGTACTAGAAGCGACTTGCCTTAATGTAGTTTAGGTTTAATTTGTGCGATGTTGGTATGTAGAATTATTGGTTGTGGACCTTGTTTAACAACACAAAACAAATTATTATTTGTTCTACATTGGTATGTTGGGCGGAACACTGACACATAATAGGATTGACTAGGTGCATCGGGTGCATAGAGGAAAATAGAGGTTTTTTACAAATATTAACACCACGCTGCAAAAATCCATGGGTGTCCTTTGACGTGGGAGCCACCGGTGTTCTGTCCTTATTAGATGGCATGGGATATGGAATTTGAGCATTTTAAGTTGAAACCTCAAGGATTTGGGTAGTCCATTCCTCTCGGCTTTACAAAACAATATCATCTAATCACTTGTGTCATAGTTTGGGAACTCTAATCCAAACACGTCTTGACAATCTAATAGCTTTAGGAAGGCAAGTTTGTCTAATATATTAAAGATCATTATTTAGTATTACATCTAATTTGTAAAAAATAAAAAAATTGAAGTTGTGTCCTTCAAAGAGTGATTGTTTTGCTTAGCCTATTTGCTAAGACACGGTACTTTTAGGCTGCTCCCAATCGAGCATCGGCAAGGGTTAGCGAGGCACAGACCACTCGGACCATGTTCCTTTGACTCCGGCAAGGGATAGGTGAGAGACCAAAGGTGAAGCTTTCACCTTCTATGTAAACGTGCCATGGTGGGCCCCAAAAAAATTGATCCGTTTGGTTTTGTATATTAAAAAAAAAAAAAAGAGGAATCCACTTCCCCATTTTATGCCAATAAATACCCCTAACTTTTACATTTTTAAACACAAATTCTCATTTTATTTACTTTCATTCTCTTATTATCATTTTACTTCTAAGCTTATACCAAAATGTTTCAACAAAGCACTCTCAAAAACACAAAACGCCCATAAAAAACACTATCCGAAGCAATCCCAAACTATTTTAATACATTTGATTCATATTCAGGTTGACCCGAACCTGAATGGACCCGATTGAAAAAATGTATGGTCCTTTTCTGGTTTGGCAAGAGTCTCAAAAGGGGGTCCAAAGGTTCAAATAGTTTTAAAAAGGTCCACAAAAAGGTTAAAGGTTAAAGAAAAAAATGGGGTTTTCAGGGGGTTCGTTCAAAGAGGAGTCAACAATTTCAGTCCCCAAATTTCTTTATCATCATCATCTCAATATTCGTTCAAAAAAAATCATCTCAATATCAAAAGTCAAAACGCTGGTAGCAGAATCGTCATCGTTATTTGTCAAATAGTGAAAACAAAAAATCATCATCATCTTCATGGAATATTTCTTCATCTTTAAAAGGAGGAGAACAAAGTATCGAATCTGTATTTAGTGATGTTAAAAATCAAAATGATGACGTCAAAGAAATCTTGGGATTTTTTAATTTGGCTTGAGGTGGAGAAAAACTAGTAACCTTGGAGGAGGAAGAAAAAAATGGATTATTGGATCAAATCTTTAACTCATCTACTTAATTAATGGTATACCCATCTTCTTTTTTTAAGTTTTTAGCCTAATAAGATTAATGTCATAGACTAGTACTAGCTTAAATGCTGACCGACCATTTTTAACAAAACAAAACATTATCCGTGGACCTTAGTACTATGCTCAACTTTTTGTTAACCTAAGATTAATGTCATAAAGACTTTTACTAGGACAGACTTTCCATAACTTAGTTTAGCTTTAATTTCAGAATAAAAGATTATCTGTCCCACATTGGTATAGGATGAGCAATTTGCGCGTTTAAAGTTGTTAGCCTAACATTACTGTCATAGACTAGTTCTATGAGCGATTTGCCTTAGTGTTTTTTAAGTTTACTTTGTGTGATTTTGGTATGTAGAATGATTGGCTGTGGGCCTTGTTTGACAACACAAAACAAATTACTAGCTGTTCTACATTGGTATGTTGAGCGGAACACTGACACGGATTGACTAGCTGCACCGGGTGCATATAGGAAAATAGAGTTTTTTTCACAAAAATTAACACCACGCTGCAAAAATCCATGGGTGTCTTTTGACGTGGGACCCACCTTGGTTCTGTTCCTATTCAATGGTATGGATACGAATTTGAGCATTTTAAGTTGAACAGGATTTGACTAGTCCTTTGCTTTCGGCTTTTTAAACATCATCTAATCATTTGTATCATAGTTAAATCCAAACGAGTCTTGAAAATCTAATAGCTTTAGGAAGGCAAGTTCGTCTAATACCGTAAAGATTATTATTTATTTATTACATCTAATTTGTAAAAAGAAAAAAATTTGAAGTAAGGTTAAAAATGAATAACACAAGTGTGCACTTGAAAGAGTGATGGTTTTGTTTAACCCATTTGCTAAAATACCATTTTTCTTTCTTTGGTGCAGATGAGTTAGAAGACGATTTTTCTTTCTTTGGTGCAGATGAGTTTGAAGACGATTTTTCTTTCTTTGGTGCAGATGAGTTAGAAGACGACTTTTCTTTTTTTTGGTGCAGATGATAATGACGATTTTTCTTTTTTTGGTGCAGATGATAATGACGATTTTTCTTTTTTTGGTGCAGATGAGTTTGAAGACGATTTTTCTTTTTTTGGTGCAGATGATAATGACAATTTTTCTTTTTTTGGATCGGAGGAGAAACGTATAGATCTGCTGAAGGACATTTCTACAAACTGATGGCAAAGGAAAGTGAGTGAAATGGAAAAAGAAACTTGATAATGTGAAGGTGATTGGTTAGGTGTTGTAAATTATGATGAAATTGTTGAAAGAGTTTATGTGAAGAAAGAAACTAGTTCCGGCTGCTGCTGCAGTGATGTGTTTTTGGTGAAAGATAAGATTTACTGTTGAAAAAGAAAGATGAGCCACTCATATGGTCTTTTGGTCAATGAGAAAGAAATTGCTTATTCATTCAAAGTAGGAGTAAATTGTATTTTTGGTCCCTGTGGTTTGGCCAAATTGCATGTTTAGCCCCATCCTTTTAAAAGTGCAAGGAACTTATTTTTTTAGAACTTTGACCTGCACATTCAGTCCTTTGTTAATATTAAATGACTAAAATACCCTCTCTCTTCAACCCCAATTTATTTTAATATAGCAATTTCTTTAAAAGAAAAAAGTAAATCACACCATTAGTCCCTAAACTAACCTCCATTTATGCATTTAAGTAATAAGCTTGTCAATACAAGGGATGCAATCTTTCATATAAAAAAAAGTTAAACCGGAACAAATCATGCACATAAAACATAAAATTTGACTTTTAGGTACCGATTTGGTTTATTTGTTACGCCAATTTTTTATCTATCGTGTGGTAGTTTGTTTCCCAAATTGTTGTCAAGTCACTAAGGCTTCTACAACATGTCAATTATATATATGTATGCTCGTGTTAGATTCATATGCGTGTGACCAAGGTTCTCACTTCTTGGAGGTAGAGCATACGGCGTATCATCCTTAAGGTAAACAGACTCGTTATAGTATGGTAATGGATATCGCGTATCGATACGTCGTATCGATCTTGAAGCAGAACCAACATGTTCTAGCCTGGATAAGCGTATCCAGGATAGCCAATAGGCGTATTGGCTAAGTCGGCAAAGCTAAAATGACTAATATCACCTTTTTGCTGAGTCATCACCTATGTGTTATATCACACTCTTGGATAAGTCACACTTATCTTCTATGTGACGAATCAAGGGCGGAAAAAAAGAGAAATGGGAGCCATGATGATCTTGTGGTCTTTTAAGGGTTGAAATCCAATGGGTTGTTCCTAGCAATAATTGTTATAGGTAAGTGGTGTGTAATTAGTGTTTTATTACGAATTAAGAAATTAGGGTTCATGAACACCAATTTGGGAAATTGGGTAAAGATGCGTTTTAAGCTAATTAAAGTGATTGTAATAATTATGAGATAAAGTTTTATGAAATTAAGTTAATAAGTTCATGGGTTAATTATCCTATCATGAATATATGATAACTAGAGGTGTTTAAGGATGAGTTATGCTTGTATTAACCAGGTTATGGTAATTGATTATTGTGGTTAGGAAGCAAGGAAGATGATGGTGATAGGTAACTTATCTTTGGAATTAAGGCAAGTAAAATGGTTATGACATGAGATTATAATGATTTATTCATATGTGCATTATGTGGAAACGATAGTGAAGGTTTAAGAGGCATTGGCTTAGTATGCTTGGATTAAGATTAGATTAAGGCTATTTTGTAAAGCTAGCCAAAGTTGTGGTTAAGACCATTGTGACCTATGTAGGGTATGTAAGAATCATGTTTTATTGATGCTGTATGTATTAAGTGTGATGTGCAATGATGAAAGGTAGCCTTATGGACTAACGTGAAGTGAATGATGCTTATGTGACTAATGATGTATAATATTGTGTTTTATTCTTTTTACTTATTAAGCGAAAGCTTACCATTATAGATGATAATGTTTTGTAGGTTCTCGCGAAGAAGGTAAATGCTTGGATTAAAGCTTAAGGTTTGGAAGTGCAAATTGAAGAGTAATGGTTTATGTTCTGAAGCTTAGTACTAGATACCAAGCTCGAATCAAGGTCGGACCATAGTCACATGGAACGGGTATCGCGGATCGGGATCGTGATTCGCTGGGCACTTAAAATTTGGTTCGATGGGGGGTAGGTTCATTTGGGATCGCTTCGGTACGATATACCAAGTAATGTGGCATGATGTACCCATGTAGCCAATAATTAATACATTAATTTGAAATCCAAACATTCATAATATGATACTTATTGTATTTTCATCTCATAATTCATTCAAATAAACATATTAAAAAGTTTTATCAACAACAAAACTTAAAAAAGGATAATCAAGATCCAAAAGAAATATGAAAAACTAGATTTTAAACTTAGTCTAGCATTTGTCTCTTTCATTTCCCTTTATCATCAACATCTTTATACAAATTAATGTAACCTGAAAACTCATAGGGAAATCAAAATTAATGTAACTAAATAGCGAATCTAATATATTTGGAACGCGAAACAGAAATAACTCGAACGCGAATTGATTTGTCCCAATTCATATATCAATTAAATTCTGGAACGCTATCATCATCGATCCAATTCGCGATCTCGGTCGATCCGGATCGATTTCATACCATGTTTTGGATCGAACGAACTGGATCACAATTCGTGGCTATTGTAGCAAATTATGTGACTATGGGTTGGACCCCCAATTGTTGTGGGTCAGTTGTAAAGGATGATTTTTAAGTGTCAAGGTCTATGTTATGTGTAGTCAAGTAGTTAAGTGTCAAATGGTATGTTATAATAAAGAGATAAAGTGTTTATGTTGATTAAAGGAGTGTTTGGAAATTGTATAAATCTACCCATTTTGGGTTAAGCGGGTTAGTTGCAAGTTATGATATGGTTGTTATAGTTTGAAATGGTAAATGAATGGTGTTGGTACAGGTTATGGTATTAGAAAGGAGTTAAAATAGTTTGGTTAAAGAGTTGGTCTTCTGCAGATTTTCTGCAGTAGGTTCTGATATGCCGATATCCAAGTTATTGGATACGGCGTATCGAGTTCATGGGGTGATACGGCGTATATCATTTATGGGATACGGCGTATCACTATCAATGGCAATACGGCGTATTCCCCCTGGCAATACGGCATATTGGTATAACATAAAGGGTCTTTGGTTGGTCTTCTAGTCATGTATGAAATGTTTTAAAGGGTTGTCGAGTATATGTACTTGTAAGAAAATTAAAAGTGTTAATCATTAGAGTTAATTGCATTTTTGGTCCCTATGGTATGGCCAAATTGCAGATTTGGTCCCTAAAACTTTGAAAATGCACCAGAGGTCCCCATTTTCAAGTTTTCGTTGCCTCTTTAGTCCCTGATCAACATCAAATGACTAAAATACCCTTGTGTTCTTCTTTTCCTATTTTCTTTTCAGTCCATCTTTTGAGTTTCTTACTTAAATGGTCCTTGTGTCTTGCCATGTTCTATAGATTTAGTCCGATTTTTTTTAATTATTTATTTAACTATTAATATTAATTAAAAATGCACCATTCGTCCTTTTGAAAAGTTTATTCGGAAAAATTTTTGATTTTTTTTTTAAATAATTCATTTTTTCGAAAAAATGAATTTTGAAAATTTTTTTCGATAAAACTTTTTTGAAAATTTTTTTCGAAAAAAAAAATTTGAAACATTTTTTGAAGAAATTTTTTTGAAATTTTATTTTCCGAATTTTTTTTGAAAAAAAATTTAGAAAAGTTTTTTCGAAAAAAAAATTATTCGAATAATTTTTTACGAAAAAAAGTTTCAAAATTTTTTTTTAAAAAAGTTTCAGAAAAGTTTTTTCGAAAAAAATTTCAAAAAATTTTTTTCGAAAAAAAAAGTATTCGAATATTTTTTTCCGAAAAAAAAGTTTCAAATTTTTTTTTTTCAAAAAATTTTCAAAAAAATTTTTTGAAAATTTTTGGAACTTTTTAGAAAAATTGGTTAACTTATATTAGCCATTAGATCAAAACCGGATGAAAACGTATAAAAACGTTATTAAAATGGAAGAAAACGGATAAAGGCGAATAAAAACGTGAGAAAACCGGACAAAATCGTATAAAACCCGATGAAAACGTATAAAAACAAACAAAAACGCATAAAAATATGTTAAAACAGATAAAAGAAAGGTATAAACATGGACAAAAACGTATAAAAACGGATGAAAACAGATAAAGAAGGATAAAAACGTATGAAAATATAAGAAAAATGGACGAAAACGTAAAAAACCAAATGAAAACGTATAAAAATAGAAAAAAAGAAGCATAAAAACGTATAAAAACGGATGAAAACGTATAAAAACGGATGAAAACGGATTAAATGTATAAAAACGAATGTAAATGTAAAAAAACGGATGAAAACGAACGAAAACATAGAAAAACATACGAAAACGTAAAAAAACAGACAAAAGTGTATAAAACGGACAAAAACGTATAAAAACGGATGAAAACGGACGAAAATGGATAAAAACATAAAAAAATGGACGAAAACGTATAAAATGGACAAAAACGTAAAAAAACGGACGAAACGTATAAAAACGTAAAAAACGGACGAAAACGTATAAAAGCGGACGAAAACGTAAAAAAATGGATGAAAACGTGGAAAAAAATGCAAAAAACGTATAACAACGGAAAACATTAAAAATGCATAAAAACATCCACTTGACGGTCAAACTAATGAAATAGTGGTTAAGGGACCAAACCCAGAATCGGGTCAAAACCATAGGAAGAAGATTTGCAAATTAAAAAAACGTGTATGGACTAAATATGTAAAACCCTTCCAACACATGGACTATTTATGTAAGAAAACTAAAAAGAAAATAGAAAAAGAAAAAGACAACATCAATGACTAAAATACCCTTACACTGTGTGGACCCAGGGACCAAACATGCAACGAAAACTTGAAAATGGGGACCTCTGGTGCACTTTCAAAGTTTTAGGGACCAAATCTGCAATTTGGCCATACCACAGGGACCAAAAATGCAATTAACTCTAATCATTATAGAGATGAATCGTTATAATTAAAGAATGAAAAAGAGTCGGTTATAGTCAAAACATTTCAGCGAAAAGTTTTTAATTTTAGTCAAATCGGGCACGGGGCGTAAGTGCGTAACAATCCATATGGATAACGCCTAAAACTAATAGGTATTGTCAGTCTCGTGATGTTAGTGTTTCCTCATATCTTATGTGTGTGGGTGGTTTCATCATACCCTTCGGTACCATTCCACCCCATACCAACACTTATACCCATTGTGATTCCTATCAACAAACCAAACGCACCCTTTAGTATAGGTTTAATTTGTGCCATTTTCCTTGGTTGACAAAACAAAACATTATCCATCCCACATTGGTATAGGATATAAGGAATTTGAGCGTTTTAGTCTTAGATTACTATCATATACTAGTACTAGGAGCGATTTTCTTTAATGTAGTTTAGCTCTAATTTGTGCGATGTAGAATGATTGGTTGTGGACCTTGTTTAACTAAACAAAAGATTTTTGTAACAATCCGTCCCACATAATTATGGGATAAGAAATTTTTTTGTAAGTCTAAATAGAGGTTCAATTCCTGCTACATGCAAACAACTCTAAAGTGGCCAACCTAACCTTCCCAAAAACTGATTTGGTGGGCTCTAAATCTAATCTTGTGAATAAGTGGGGCCAAAAGGTAAGAAACCATGGTTGTCTAGTACTGTTAAAGCTTATTATTTATTAAATCTAATATGTAAAAAACTAAAAATGTAGTACTTAATGGTATACTTTCTTTTCTGCTTTAGGGGGTGTTTGGGTAAGCTTATATGATGCGCTTATTAGCATATATGACTCAAATAAGCTCAGACCAAGTGTTTGGCTAAGCTTATATAAGTGGGCTTATATAAGGGGTTTTTGACAAGTTCCAAAATTGTTAGCCTAAGATTAATGTCATAGATTCGTACTTGGTTAATTTGTGCGATGTTGGTATGTAAAATGATTGGTTGTGGACCTTGTTTAACAAACAAAACATTATCCGACCCACATTCGTAACGCTAGGGACGGAACCATTACACAAGTGCATTTAAGAAAAAAAACTAAACAAGTATAAAAACACAATTTCTTTGGAGCATTTAGGGAAAATAGAGGTCATTTACGAAAATTAACACTACGCTGCAAATATCCATGGGAATGGTATAGGATAAGAGTTTTCAGTTGAAACCTCATGGATTTGGCTAGTAGTCAATTGCTTTCGGCTTTGGGGAACAATGCTATTTCAAACATCATCGCTATTTGTAATCATTTGGATCATAGTTTTTGGAACTCCAAACAAGTCTTGACAAATCTAATAGCTTTAAGTAAGGTAAAAAAATGAATAACAAGTGTGCACGAGTGAACTTGAAAGAACGTTGGTGCTGTTTAACCTATTTGCTAAGAGACGATTTTATCTGATGTGGTTTACACGTCATTGATGCTTGTAAGTGCAACATGGTTATGGTTGTTGATTACCAGTCTAGTTTACACGATTGATGTTGATTGAACTGTTTAAATATTGATTGTATATCATTAATTACTACTAATATAGAGTAGGGTGGCAATTGGTCGGGTTCGGTTCGGGTTGACAAGTTAAGGGTCGAAAACCCCAACCCGAACTCCCTAACCCATTTAAATCGCCGTCAGCTATGTTAACCCTAACATGTTTACACATAACCCGAACCTGACCCTTTAACCCGTATATATACTTGGGTTGGTGGGTTAAATGAGGTTACACGGGTTGAATAGGTTACATGGGTTTCAGGTTGACCCATTTAACTCGTATATATACTTGGGTTGGCGGGTTAAATAGGTTACATGGGTTGAATTGGTTAAACGGGTTTCGGGTTGACCCATTTAACCTGTTTTATATATAAAAGTTGGCACATTACACGAGTTAAACAGGTTAAATGGGTTTGCGGGTCAACCCGTTTAACCCATTTAACCCGTATAATAAAATATAAATAATCTTTAAATTAAGGAAAAAAAAATCTTAAACGGGCTAGATGGGTCGACCTGCTTAATTTATTCTTAACCCGAAACTGACCTATTTAATAAATGGGCTAGATGGTTCGACCTAAACCTCACCCGAAATCTATTTAGACTCGACCCGAACCTGTTAATTTCCATGTCGGTTTTAGGTCGGGTTAGACTATGCCACCCCTGATATAGAGGACCACGTGATGTTAATGGTGTTTAGTGCCGTTTGTTGATTATTTGGTTTTAGTGTCAAATGAAATGGTGGGCATAGTCTAACGATTCTTAAGATGTATGCATTCTATTAAAAGAGAGACTTGTAATGTAAAGTATAACAGGGCATGACTGTCACCCTCTAAATCAATGTCTACCGGCTGGTGGCAGAAAGCAGTGGTCATGCACACGGGTGAAGTTGATCTTGTGCATGTTTTTTTAGGGGAAATTTCTTGAATCAAACAAGGAACATATGTATGTCAGAATGTGTATGTACGCATGTAGGTATCCATATGCCGTAAAGACCTTATATGAAAGGGTTTCAAGTTTTGGTTACACCGTCATGACCTTTTCTAAATGTATTTCTTACTCAAGTCTCGTTTATGTTCCGATTTGGTTGTATTTGTGTTGATTTAAAATTGGTTTGATCCCACCCGTGCCATAAGCCGATTTTAGGTCTATCAGGCGCAGTATGCTCCACCAAATTGTTGCTGGGCAGCTAACAAAGTAGGCCTATGGAACATGTAAATGGCATATATACCTGTTAGATTCATATGCATGTGACCTGAACATTTAACGGTCTACTCTTTGGCTTTTTTGACCATTACTCACATATCTTAGTTTATAATGACTCTAAAAGTAAAGAGTTCTATCTATGCCAGCTTTTCGTAAGTAAGATTCAGAATGCAAAATACTAAACAAGTTTTAGGTAACATCCAAATGGATAATGCCTAAAATTATTAGGTATTGTCACTCTCGTGATCTTAGTGCATCAACAAATAACCAAGGACCGTTTTTTGATGAATTGAAAGAAAAATAAGTGAACCACACATCACGTGTTTCGTATGGTTGATCGGTTTCGGGTTGGCTTACTAGGTTCAACAGCTCAAACCGAGCTATACATATTCCTAGTTTCCATCTTGGAAACATGTCCGTTCACCTCAAAGTCTTACTTAGTGAGAGGCCAAAGTTCATTCTGACTAGCTCTAGTGTCTTTTTTTTTTTTTTTTTTTTTTTCTATTGCAGTATAATGCTCTTTAACTATTGTCTATATGTGGTGCATACTCTCACGAAATATTTTTAACCATAATGCTTGACCACGTGCCCGATCATGCATTTGGCGACTTAATTGCTGCCTCGGGAATCACAGATGACATGCTTGACAGTTTAATGGCCCTCAAGGACTTGGACGATGTTCCGTGATTGCCCCCACTAAGCACAATCGAGGATATGCGTTATGAAAAGAACACCAGAAGTCCACAAGAGCTGACATAGAGCCACGAAGCAAGAGGAAATTGCCAATGCACGCGCTAGACAAAGTTGATAGTTAGGTAGGGCTTATGGACTGGAAAAAGGAAATGTAGTATTGCCCGTGTATGGATTGAACCGGTGAGGGTAAATTTCGTAAATGACAACCGTTCGATGTCTATTTCCGATGCTTGATCAACGAAAGCTGCTCTTCTTCGCCCTCTAACCGAGACAAAAACGTTGGGTCTTCCGGATGTTAATTGTACCGTGAAAGGGGTGGTGTATCGGTTATGTCTTATATTCGCAAATATTTTATCTTACGTCACTTTTTTTTCCCGCAAATTCCATCAATATTATCTCCAACTTCACTCTAGTTCGGTTGATTATGCATAGTATTATTATTTTGGTTCTTTCATTTGTCTGGGGACACCAATCTAAACTTCATAAGTGCATGAAACAGTCAAATAGCGCAATTGCCTTGGTATGAGTAGGGCAATCGCAAAACCGGCACCGTGACGCCTCGGCCCTCCTTTGAAAGAAGGTAAATACGGCTTTTATTTACCTTTTTATTCTTTTGCATACCCCTTGAAACAGTTATTGATCTAAGTCGACACACTCCCTTTAGTCTCTTTTTATAGTTGTTTTACAAATGAGTCACTTGTGCTTTCGAAAGTTGATCATTACAGTTTCTATGAGATGGAAGGACCATTTGGTATGATATTAGTTAGTCACCTTGTTTAAAATACATGGAGTTTTTGATATATGAGATTATTTGGGCCCAATCTAGTGCTAGTCAAGCTCTTTATGTCTTATAGGTGCTCATTTGTTTGTTTGTGTGGGTGACGCCGGGTGATTTCATCTTTTCTTTATCTTTTCATATATTAATATTTGAAGGGGGATTCAGTATAGGTGGCAAATGGGCAGGTTAGGTGGGTTGTGTAACAAGTCAAAATGTGTCGTTTTTAACGGTTCCAAACAAAGCTGGGTCGACCAGTCAATGTTTTTTCTGTCCCTTTTCAGTTTTATAAATGATTAATGTATTAAGTAAGATTGTAGCTACCACCATAATGCTATAATAATATTCCTGTTCTTTAGCTAAGCGTTTTAGGAGGTTTTAGCACTTGAAAATGCGTTTGGCCTGTTTCCATCCTAACCAACTCTAGGAAAATGTACTAATAAAGCCTTTGGAGGAAACTGAAACCCGGATTGACTCATATTTCGGCAAACGGGCATAATTTTCCACCTCTAGACTCAAAACAGGGATCATGCATGCTATAGTTTTTAGTCCTTCCTGTTCTAGAGGAACCTTATATCTGTCACATGGTACTAATAAATAGAATTCACAAAGAACGTGTGATTGGATTGTATGAGGATCTTACTGTTGGAATTATATAACATGACTAATCATAAATATAAACAATAAACATCAAAGTAAATGCGGAAGCGTATAGGAACATATAATGAATAATTAATTAACTAAAGAATAAAGTATATGCATCTTTTGATTCTAGCCGAACAAGAATCAAATCCACAAACTAGTAATTGAGATAAACCCTAATTAGGGTTGAGTGCTAGTCGACTTAATAAAGTCGAATAGTGTAAATCACCAAAATCCTAAATAGGATTTCTCTACATCATGTACGCTATTGTTAGCGATTTAATTAGAATGCTAGTTCAAGTCACGATTAAAGCATACAACAAACAAGGTTTAGCTTTAATATAATAAATAGTCAAAACCTTTTTTTTTTACTTGCATCCATTTCGAACATGTATATGCAATATGTAAAAAAAAAACATGAAATCATGCACATGACATGATATCATATACAGTAAAGATATTCATATCATATGCATATGAATGCACATGATTCTTCAACAAAGATATACAATAAAGATATCAAGAGGAAAAGTTAGTGTCGATCGTTTGTACCAATTCAACCAAAAGACCAAAAGGGTGTGTATATATATAGCATTAAACCTTGTCTAACAAGTCATTGCAAGTACCTCCTTAAGTTTCAAAACTCGACACTCAACCCCCTCGTTTTTCTTAGCTCGACCATATAAATATTTCGTGATATAATTAAATCTCATACGCAACGCGTGCAATCCCATAGGTCTCAAGTTCGATCCTAACACACATCTATTAATATTTTGTCCATTAAACCAACAGCTCCCACTTGGACATATCTTAATAGTGTGATCACATCGGTTAGCGTCTAGCAACACTTCGATGCCTCTAGTACACCTCGAGTAAGGTCTTCTGGAAAACCTCTTAATGATTTCTCATTATTATTATCCTTTTGTTTCTAATACAATGTTAAATAAAGATATGGAATTAAGTCATTCTTTATCCAACTATTCTGTTTCTCGTTATAAGTGATTGAGTAAGATTACCAAATCTTCTCAACATATTGGGGAGAACTTTGGGCGGCCACACAAACATCTTGTCAACCCTACGAGGCCCAACAGATTAAACTCCAAAATAAATTTGAAGGAACAAATTCTATCTTGACTACGAGAATAACCCATGAACTTTGCAACACTTCAGGAAACAACCCTTATGACTACCCACGATAGCGTTAAGTTGTTCCACGTAGTGCACTACATTCATGACACTTATCCGGTATCTCAAGTCTGAGGATAACTATTCATAATTTACTTATAACAATATCCACAAAGTAAATTATGTAGTTGGGATAAGTCCTATATTCAATTCATTGAACATCATCGAAATTGGTATGCATTCTCATCAATATACTTTCAAGTATATTCTACCATATCTCTCAGATTTGTCTTAGTTTAATAATACTCCCATATCATTAATTGACAACGGACGATTTAGAATAAATAAATTTATTCACGGATTAAACATGCAAATATAGGATACAATATATTATAAAATCAAACATACCAAGTATTTGATTTATTATAACAATTGTTTAACATCCCTTACCCAAATACCAAATAGATCAATGCATGAAAATTCCAGTTGATGAATTATACCTCAAGTAATGACAATCATACTTGTTGACAAGGCATAAATCAACCAACTTGATCTATCATAATTTTGAGAATACTTATTTTAAGAATTCAATTAATGAAATTCTTGTATGTGTGCATTCACCAATCCACATAATAATTCATAAAATGTGTGACATCCTCTATCATCAATTTATGACAATTAAACTTCCAAACATTTTTAAGTTTAAAGTATTCTTATTCTTTTAATGTATAATGCAACTGTGCTTTTAGTAGCACTACTAGTTCACATGGCCATTAACAAGGATGAAATCCTACCATGACTAGTATTGATTGTCATCTCAATTAAACCAGCATCATTGTATACAAACAACAATATGCTTATTAAAACTCCGTAAACTTTAATATCTCATTGTGTAATGTTTGATGCTTTCCTAACTTTCAAGTTTAAAGCTGATGACAATTTTCACAACATTTGACATATTGTTCATCCATAGAATCTATGAGCAATTCCAGGCTGAGGATGTAATTCTTTTAGGATATTCATTACACAAGTTATCTAATAACTTTTAGTTAGATATCAATGTTGTCAAATCACTTCTTATTCAAGAATGATACAACAATTTTAATACACAACATGATGTACATGATGAATCTATAGGTCAACCTTAGAATTCATTCACGTTCTATCTTGTCAAAAGATATTTATCAATTTCCCAAATGATATATCATGTTTTATTAGAATCATTTATTTTACTGCACATGTTTATTAACAATAAACATATATTTCAAGGTTGTATGTTTTAATTCTTAAATCTTACAAGTGAAGTTTCATTCCAATCTAAGACTTAACATTTAGCTTACATGGAATGTTACTTACTATATGTTATACAACATATAAGATTTAAGAAATTTAACATAATACCCCCACTAGCTTTCAGGAATACTTAAAATTTATCTTATTTCAATTATAAATCAAAACTATGATTTAATATTTAAACATAAGAATAATTTCATAGATGCATGCATTTATCCATTCATGAATTATTGCACTTTGTACACTATCAAAGATTATATGAATTCAAAAAAACCTTTCAATTACTTACCGTCCTCGCTCAAGTAATTCTTCAAGAAAGAGTTTTGATATTCCATTGTCATATTTCATATTAATGAAAACAAGTATGACAATTATCATCTTTATATATTTAATGTGTCTAGGAAAGAATGTTCAATCACAATTAATTTCTTAAGTATGATTAATAATCTTGTCATAAACATGCATTAAATAAGTGTACAATATTGTCCATATGATTTATACATAGAAATTCAAACCTACTAGGGTTTTTCATCTCTTTGAAGAAACTCATTTCCATTCTCTAGTCTAACTATTAAGATAAACCAAATTTCCAAAATTGATTATCTTTATGGAAAGCATCTTTAACATTCATAGTATGAGTAATTTACCCAATTCAATATTTGGTAATCCATCATAATGATTATCCGGTTTACTATAATCCTGTAACTCATATTTCTCAGCATATAAGTCAAATATCTGAGATATCCTTGCAGATCTATGAATGAAAATTCCATCATCATGAGGTCTATCAATTACATGTCTAACCTCATCATGATATATACTAGTGTGTTTTAGAAGATTATGTATCTTGTAATTTTATCTTTCAAGATAAAAAACTCCCACTTGCCTTTTGTAATATATAGACTATCTATATATACTTAGCAGTTAGAGCAAAACTATATTGTTCTCTTTTTGGGACATTACAAATACACATTGATAATTCATGACTTTACTTTGTTAATAACCTATTCATAAATAGTTTAACAAATTCAGAATCTTCAATTTTAAAACTTAATGTGATTCATCACATTCCATAATGAAATAGTGTTTTATTAATCTTCTAGGTTGGAGTCATATTGAGTATATTCAATCCATACTCAATTTCTAACCTTGTTACTATTTAAGAAAGAAGTTATGGTTATCTTGAATCAAACAAATCAAATATACTTTGATTCTCCTAACTGAACATACCATCAACTTGTGGTATTCATTAGAATTAATATTGCAAGAGAATCTAACAATATATAAGATAAACATATTCCTTTTGGCTTACCTATTTACCAACTAAGTCAACTTAATGATATAATAGACTTTTCAAGCCAATTGCATGCTTTATAACCCAAGTACTCTTTAACCAAGTCACTTCATATCCATGTTTCAACAAGAAAACATAAACTGTTATAATCCCATTATACGTTATAAATCATTGATCAATTCAATGACTTCTTGTTATATGTCTTAATTAAAAAACATAACAAGTTAACGTCTTACTTTATTATAAGTCTTAAAAGACTTTATGTTTATGTCTTTACAATGAATCATAAACATGTTCAACTAAAGTAATTATGAACACAACTCTTGGTTTCAATAGTAATTTCAAGTTAATTTATTTTACTTCATAATAATGTAGGACTACATTATTTTTCATTTATGTCATTCCAAAATACATAAATAAACAAATTGAAGTAGGATTAGATTACTTCATTTATTTATGTCATTCTAATAATACATAAATATTTAATTTGAAGTAGTCTTATATCTATCATCTTGACACATATTCTAAATACTTGTCTAATTAAGAAACTGCAAATATGTCCATGCAAGGTCTGACTTCACATAGAGATTTACTTTGTTGTTGCAATCTCGCCAAGTTCTCACATGACGTAAATTACAACACCAAGTGTTTCTTGAATTAGATATGTACAAGTTATATTAGAATGTTGGTCTCTTACCTTGCAGTCAAGAGAATCCTTTAAATCATATACCTATATGTTGTACCTTGCACACAATATAGATTTCTCCCACTTGTGCATTGAACAACATCATGTAGCAGATAAACAACACGATATATGTTTGTTTATGTGACTAATATGATTGTGTCATTGATATTAGCATAACTAGTAGATGTAGAACCACTTCATTGTCTAATAAGGAAACGTACATGACTATCCTTGAAAACATAAGTGTCTACAAGTGGAAAATAATTATCTTAAGACATTCTAGAGATAATATGGGTTACTACCAAGATGACAAAGTTTGTAACTCCCACTGAATTAGAGATCATTACATTAACTCCTTATTCAGTAATAAGAACAATACTCCCACTGGATTTGACAACATTGTAAGTGTTTCATTTAACCAGTGAAAGAAAATAGTGTTCTATTTACTTTCCTACACCTTTGAAAAAGTCCATACATAACAATTACTTATGTACTAAAAGAGTGTATTCTACTATGTAGATGATGAATTATTCATCAATGCTATTAACTTGAAAAATTGGGCATGCAATTTCTTTCTTAATAGTTCTACTAATCCAACAATTGTAAGTAGTACTTTTAAATGGTCAAAACAAAACAACTATATAAAATATGCTAGTTTGTATTTTACCAATTATACAGTAATTAGTCTAGCTTCTAATTTAATAACTCAGAACATATGCAATTTTCTTAACTATTAAAATATGCTTACGAGTTATGTATTTAGAATTTAGACAATTCTAATTGTCCTATCATACCTTTCTTCATTCATGAAAAGGAATAGGATTGAATCTCACTCTTTCTTATGAAAAGAGGACTAGGTTTATTCTTTTAGCAAAGTTGACTCTACCAAAAACCCTTACAGGTGTAGATCAATTTACCAATACAGGAATAACCTTCGTTTACGGTTTAATGTTGCATTAATACATTTAAAGAATTAGCAAAATTCAATTTTAGTATTTTCGATAATTAAACTTTTCAAGAAAATAAAATACCCAAGGTAATATTCATATAACCATAGAATTTTCTCGAAAACTAGGATCCAAATTATCGTAGTTCCATTACATCAGTTGATCTGCTAGTAACGAAAGCACATAATAGGGTAATCTGTCGAACAATAATTGGCAAACAATTTCCAATTCCTAGATCATTATGGGATTTATATTTTCCAACGCTATTGCAAATATAAACATGTTTCATCCCATCTTATGCCATTGAGTCCAAGTCTCACTTCCTACTCAACTTAAGTGTCTAACTTAAAGAACTGCAAATATGTCCATGTAAGGTCTCACTTTACATAGAGATTTACCTCTCCATCACAATCTAGCCAAGTACTCTCATGACATAAATTGCAACTTCAAGTGTTCCTTTTAATTAGATGGCATATAACTTAATTTAAAAGGGTAGTAGTTTTGATTTTATGTGGTCAAATCAAATATGTACAAAGATGTCATGCATTCATCTTGTAGCATAAATTTAATAAAAAAACTTTTTATTACCAATTCATAAAGATCAAATTATCAAAGTTTTGATTGAGGTATTGGGTTCACCAATCAAGGAATTTAGCGTTAATTATCATCCATTATACCGTACTTTTGCATAAGTGTAAACACTTAGTGTTTCGATAATTACCAACGGTGGCGCATGGAATTAAAACTAATTCGCCCTTAAGATGAGCTTGTACATTATATGGCTTACTAAGTAGCTCCATTCGAATTTACAGAGGGCAGAGGACCGTGTAAGCGCAAACGCATAACCTTAGACATCCATTCAGTGTGTACTGTGCGCACTTCTTAAATAACCCCTTTATAGTTCATTCGAATGGGTGAGCCGTTCACCATTGTACCAAAGTCACCAATCATTTAAACTATAGAAAACTTAACTCTTCCAAAACAATTAAATTTCGCCATTGTTTAGTCCGTATTATTTTTCTATTCAAAATTACCCTTTGCTTAAAACTCGTTAACATAATAAACAAACAAGTAATACCAATAAAAAATAAACTACTAAAAACAATGCGCACATAATAAACAATTTATACGTGTAAACAAGTAGTCACATGCAACTTATTCGATAAAACCCTATTAATAATCAATATCTAGGTTAAATTAATGTATATATTAATTAGGGCTTTCACTCTCTCAATTGAGAGTGAGCCACATACATCGACGAATCGATTGCGTAAACCCATAATTAATGATATACCAAATTGCACATAATTGATTCATTAATATATGTAATTGGAGTTTTCCCCAATTCAAGATTTATCATAAATATACATGTGTATAAAACTTAACAATTAATATCCAATCTTAACAATTAAATAATAATACAAGCAACTATCCATGACAAACATGCATGTATAATCATGGATACATCATAACAATTATACAAATAGTCACAAGATCGCATACAATTCCATGTCACATAACACTTTATTCATGAATTTATCACGTAACAAATATATTAAATCTAGGTTTCGATATAGATAACTTAACAATTAATATAAACCCTAAAAAAAATTAAAGGAAATCGATTAAAAAAAATTTAGGGTTTCCACCCATAAAAAATTTTCGATCCATAATAGATTTTTAAAACCAAATTAGGGCAAAAGCCCTAACCCTAAAATTAGGGTTTATATAATTATAACCAAAATCCTAGAATAATCATATCTAACAACATACAATATTTGTTATTTACGCGTTTAGTAATTAATTACTCATTAAAACCAATGACTCGTGATGCCACTGTTGGAATTATATAACATGACTAATCATAAATATAAACAATAAACATCAAAGTAAATGCGGAAGCGTATAGGAACATATAATGAATAATTAATTAACTAAAGAATAAAGTATGCGTACCTTTCTTGATTCTAGCCGAACAAGAATCAAATCCACAAACTAGCAATTGAGATAAACCCTAATTAGGGTTGGAGTGCTAGTCGACTTAATAAAGTCGAATAGTGTAAATCACCAAAATCCAAAGTAGGATTTCTCTACGATCATGTACGCGTATTGTTAGCGATTTAATTAGAATGCTAGTTCAAGTCACGATTAAAGCATACAACAAACAAGGTTTAGCTTTAATATAATAAATAGTCAAAACCTTTTTTTACTTGCATCTGTCGAACATGTATATGCAATATGTAAAAAAAAAACATGAAATCATGCACATGACATGATATCATATACAGTAAAGATATTCATATCATATGCGCATGAATGCACATGATTCAGAAAGATATACAAGAAAGATATCAAGAGGAAAAGTTAGTGTCGATCGTTTGTACCAATTCAACCAAAAGACCAAAAGGGTGTGTATATATATAGCATTAAACCTTGTCTAACAAGTCATTGCAAGTACCTCCTTAAGTTTCAAAACTCGACACTCAACCCCCTCGTTTTTCTTAGCTCGACCATATAAATATTTCGTGATATAATTAAATCTCATACGCAACGCGTGCAATCCCATAGGTCTCAAGTTTGATCCTAACACACATCTATTAATATTTTGTCCATTAAACCAACACTTACATGTATAGTATATTTCAGTTCACTATATTGTTCCATGCCAGATTGTATTATCCCATCCCATTTGGACCCACAACTGATTATGTGAATAAAGATTGATTTAGTAGGTTTTATTCAATAAAATTTGCACTTTGGGGACTTTTGACCCCGTTCAACCATCTGAACGGTTTGCTTTTTTTTCTTTGTTTCCCAAGTCCTACTCGTTAGGTCACATTTGGAGGTTATTCTTTCATTCTATGGCCAAAGTTCCAGTTGTAGAAGTTATGTAGCTCATTGATATCTGAACTTGTATCATAACGTGTGATTTGTGTTTTTGGCAGCTGGTTTCTTGACAAGAGACTCGAGAATTGTGGTGAGGAAGAAACCTGGTAAGGCGAAAAGCAAGAAAGAGCTTCAATGGGTCAAGCGTTAGACGCTTTGATTTGCCATTGTCTATTTATGGAAACAACTTGATTGTGCCGGGGAAAATATTTTGTTTCACGTTTGGGATCTTACTTGAAATATTCAAATCATCACCATTCTGGACTTGAACTTGCAAAGCTTAGTATGTTGTCTTTGATAATATTTAGCGCCCGGTCATGTTAGAGCAATAATATTTAGCGCCCGGTCATGTTAGAGCAGAACAAATATAGTAGTTGATGGACTTTTTGCGGTTTTAAGTTGAAATGGAGGTCATGCAACCATGAAATAATAATTTTGTTAACATTTTATACTGGTTCATGAGTAGAAGTGACCGAATCTGGAATTTTGTTAAGTAATAATTGCATGTTCGTTATCTTTATGAATATTTTATAAAATAACTAGTTCTAGCTGGTTTGACCTCTTGAAAAGGTGTATGCTTGACTAATGTTTGTGAATGCAACAATTATTTGTCCCAACGGGTCTAGATGGGTATATACAAAAAGTGATAACTTGTACGTTGACTTTATTCTAACAAAGTGGGTAGACCCAACATATTTCTTCTAACAACTTTAGAAGTGAACCAAATAAACCCATGAAGTGTTTAGACGAACATTGACGCATAAGTTTCACTTTTCCGTATAAACCCATCTAGACCCGTTGGGTCTAGATTGCCAGCTGAGTCATCCTCTTCGGACTGGTATACAAAAGTAATGTACAATGTCAACCTCTTATCTTTTATCTTTCGCTATAAGAACACAGTATTTATGAAGTAGTTTTTTGCATCGATAATTGTACATTTAGTTGTTACCATTTTCCTTAAATAAATTCATACTTTTTGTTTGTTGACTTAGGTTGAAACAAGCTGTATGCCGACTTTAGTTTACATATTTTTTTAGTACCATCTTTTTTTTTCTCCTTTACCATAACAATAATGATTTCTCGCATTTTGACAGATTAATTTGCGGGTTTAAACAGGCACACAAACTCAAAGCCAAACCCAAACCTGACACCCAACTGCACGTAGTAGGAATTAAACTTGAAAGCCCTAGGCTTTGATCATGCATTTAGAGTTTCAAACTAAATTATCATTCAAACTTTACAAGCTATGTCAATGTTTTTTTCAAGTGAGCATTTCATATAAAGTCGAAGCACATAATCAACGTCAACTTCATAATGCAAAAGCACGATCAGGGTTCAATTGCAAACAATAACAACCGTTTGTGACTTGCAGAACCATCATTTCAAGGTTATGACATTACAAAATATTTTACTAAACACCATTCCTTTAATCAACTGTGATACGGTAACAAATATACTACCAAAGTGTGAATAACAACATTTAATACCAAAAATGGGACTTCAAATGCACTTCTAAAGCTTAACATCGACATCAACGCCAATTGGTAGATCAAGCTGCATCAAAGACTCGATGGTTTGTGCAGTTGGATGTAGGATATCAATGAGCCTTTGATGCGTCCTCATCTCAAAATGAAATCTCGCATCTTTGTGAACAGGATTTCAACCCACAATAGATTCTCTTCTTGGTGGGTAATGGAACTGGGCTATTGTCTTTGCATTTGTTGTTCTTGCAGCATCCATAATCTTCTTGCATGAACCTTCTATTAAAGGTAGGCATATAGTATGACCTCAGCTTGATCCTACTCCATTTTATAGCGCCACCTTAAGAACCAAGAAACTACTTTAGCTTATATGGAATTGCGTTATTAGTATGAAAATAAAATGCAATCGAAAAAATGAAGAAATTGAAAAAAACAAGCATGAGAGTTACACAATAAAATCCATATTTGTCTTATCTATGTATCGTTTAGCATCCTTTTAAAATTCTAACATTTTTAACACAATAAGGGATGAAAAGTGTAACAAGTTTTAAATTTAAGACCATTCATGTAAATGTTGATATTCAAAAACCAAATCTGTAATTTTGTATAAACTATAAGGACCATTCGTGTAATTTACTTTATTTTTTCTTCTACAATGTATTACTTTTGTTCCAATAACTTTTGTGGGCCAACATCAAATTCGATATTAAAATAAGAGAAAAATGAATTTAAAAAACAAAGAAAGTGCCTGTTATTTACTTACCAAATGGAATGAGTTGTAGTCTTTATCTCCGAAGGAAAATCATACAGCTCCAGAAGCTCTCGAGGTGCGGCGATATACAGACATTTTAACCCAAATATGCTTTGCGGAAGATGACTTATGCTTGTATATGTTATATCTAGATGTTCTAAACATTCTAATCGGCCTAGATCTTCAGGTAATTTCTCAAGAAGAGCACAAAAACTAAGGTCGATAATCTTCAGATGTTTTAACATACAAATGCTATCTGGAAGATGTTTTATCTTTGTTGTCGACAAATCCAGTCTCTCCAGAGATTTTAAGTGGCCAATGTCCTCAGGCAACTTCCCAAGACACCAATTTGTAACATAGAGCCACTTCAGACGTTTTAGCATGCAGATGCTATCTGGAAGATATGCAATCTTCTCACTCATCACATATAGCTTCTCTAAACACTCTAATTTGCCAAGATCCTTAGGTAACTTCTTAAGAAAAGCACCATTATTGACTTCTAGAGATTTGAGACAGTTCAACATACAAATGATATTCGGAAGATGTTGTATCCACGTAGAGTACAAAAAGAGCTCCTCAAGACACTCTAACTTGCCAAAATCTTTGGGGAACTCTGGAATATCGCATTTGAGTTCAAGTTTTTGTAAACATTGTAAACTACAAATTATGTCTGAAAATTTCTTTAAGTCTGTGCAAGCACATAAACCAAAAGAAATAAGCTTCTCAATATTTCCAACTGATGACGGTAGAGCTTCTGCATAATAACAACCAAACTGCAACTTTGGGAGATTGCTGTTGGGGTGCAATGGGCATGAATATGGGGAATTACCATCCAGATTTAAAATAGCTGAAGAACGACCCCTACTCAGTTCAGATCCACCACGAAACTTAAATAGGGGAAACCTCAAACAACCACTTAACTTTAAGTTGCGAACTTTTTTCAGACATCCTACAGGAGCGTTAATTTCTTCCAACCCATAACAATTTTCAAGTTCTAAACTTTCAAGATTTGGAATCAGCTCAAGGTCAAGGCTCCTCAACCTTGATTTACTAAGGTTGAGGAATTTTAGATTTGGACATGCAACAGACACGTAAAGTTCAACAAAATGATAACAATCTTCAAGATATAACTTCTCAAGATTTGGAATCAGCTCAAGGTCAAGGCTCCTCAACCTTGATTTACGAAGGTCGAGGAATTTGAGATTTGGACATGCAGCAGACATGTGAAGTTCTTCAAAATCAGCACAATAAAAAAGAGATAACGTTTCAAGATTCGGAGTCAACCCAAGGTCAAAGGTTCTTAGCTTTGAGTAAGTGATTTTGAGATGCTTGAGCTTTTGACAACTAAGGGGCATGAAAAGTTCTACTAAATTAGGAGAATTGTAAAGAGATAATGTCTCAATATTCGAAGTCAGCCTAAGGTCAAAAGTTCTTAACTTTGAGTCATTGATATGGAGATGCTTGAGCTTTTGACAACAAACGGGCATGCAAAGTTCTACTAAATTAGGAAAATCAGAAAGAGATAACGTCTCGAGATTCGGAGTAATCCTAAAGTCAAAGGTCGTCAAGTTTGACTCATAGAGAGAAAGAAATTTAAGATTTTTAAGAACCTGCCAGCAAACATAAGCAAAAAAGATAACTATTAGCTTATTAACAAACCAATAAATTAATAGCATTATTACGAATTATGCAAAACAACCAATAAACAATTATTCTACCTTTTTTTCTCCCTTTTTCCAAAATTGTACCATTCTGCTCCGATATATTTCAAGTCCAACAAGATTGTTTACCTGAAATGTTTTGGGTAAATACAAGAAAGGGTAATCCGAACATTTTAGATATTTCAAAGAGTTTGTAAAGTATTGGCCTTTCAATTTCGGATCACTTTCCCAGTTATTATCAATTGCAAACTCCACATCAAGATATCTAAGTTTCTTCATTTTTCCAAGACCATTCATAAGAATTCTCGAATTTTCTCTCCACATATCAAGTCTTAGACATCTTGTTTCTTCAGTACCCTGCAATCCAAAAACAATGTCCAAAAACCTCGTGTCAGAAGAAGTCAGCACAAATGAAAATGTATTAGTTTTATCCACCTTACAAGTAAACTGACCTTTACCATATCATTAGACAATATATCTTCAATTTCCTCGTCAATCCACAAATGGCTATGTTTGTTAGGCTCATTGGGGTGCAAACGACGAACAATGTTCTTTCCCATTTCTTCTATATGGTCATGCATACCCAAGACCTGACCATATTTAGAAGAAATAATAGTTACGAGAGATCTCTGCTCAAGAACTTTTAAACCAGTTATAGCATTAAAGCCACAGCATTCAAGAATTCTGATTGCATCTGCTTTGGGCTTTCTTTTCAACATGCATACAATATCTAGAAATATTTCTTTATAATCATCCTCGAGACTGATATAGCTTAATTCTAGCTTTTCCAGAGTCTCCTTCAGGGGAATATTTTTTAGTCTTGCTATGGCATCTTCCCATTCGATCATATCTTTCCCACAGAGAAATGAACCCAAGACTTTGACTGTTAAGGGAAGACCAGCAGCATAGCGTACGACTTTTCCAGACAACTCTTCGTATCCTTGAAGTGGATTCTCTCTTCCAAATGCGTACCTACTGAAAAGACATATTGCTTCCTTATCTGATAAGAGATCGATATCTCGAAACAAGTTCACTCTGTGAGCTACCAACACTTGCTCATCTCTCGTTGTAATGAGAATTCTACTTCCAGGCTTAAACCAGTTAGGCCCACTTGCTAACGCCTCAAGTTGGTCTGTGTGATCCACATCATCTAGAACAAGAAGAACCTTTATACCACACATCCTCCTTTTCATCATCTTTTTCCCATCAGTAACACTATCTAAAGTGACGTGTTCATTTAGCACTTTCGAAAGGACTTGTTCTTGCAATTTCTTCAAACCAAACATTGAGGCGTTTGAAACTTCTCTTACATTCTCAACAAAGCTGTTAGCTTCGAAATCAGCAGATAGAAGATCAAAAACAGCTCTCGCTGTAGTTGTCTTCCCAGCCCCTCCCATGCCTTTGATCCCTATCATGCGAACTTCATCAATACCAATTTCTAGAGATGAAATAACATCCCTTGCTCGGGTCTCCATGCCGACTAACTTTTCATCAAAGCTGAAACTGATGGAACGTAACTCTAGTGAAATCTGTTGAACGATTTTTTTGATGAATTTTGCTTCGTGCCTGATTGTATGTTAAAACAAGATCTGTTTAGCATACACTATAGAAAATGAAGAGTGCTTTACATCTATAACATAATCATATGTGAAGTAAAAACATAGTACTGTAATAATGATATTTCATCCATTGTCCTTTTAAAACACATATTAACAACCCAAAAAAAAAATAAAGTAATGATCATGGCACACATAGATATGATGAAAGAAATTACCCATCAAGAGTGTTCTTCAGCTCCCACCCAGCCAGACCGGCTGCTCCTTTCAAAGCGTCTATCCATTTCCAAGCAGCATCTTTGTTTCTGTTTTCCAAAAAAGCTTTTCCAAATGCCCCACTTTGATAGCGGACGTGGGTGGGTTCCACATCAAAAAAGATGGGATAGGCAATTTGTTTGCCAGTCTTTTGACACTCCATGATCTCAACAAGCTCATCCAAGCACCAAGATGAAGAAGCATAATTCAGTGAGAAAACAATGATGAAGTATCTTGACCCTCTAATAGCTTGGATAAGCTGGTTGTCGATAGTTTTCCCTTGCTCAATTTTTTCATCATCTTTGTAAGTGTAAATGCCTTTGTCCTTAAGAGCTTCATAAAGATGATCGACAATGTTTTTACGGGTGTCTTCACCCCTGAAACTCAGAAACACATCATACTTAAAGCTATTTTGAATGGATGAGCTTGAAGTGGACGCCCCTGGAGTTATGGATGATTGATCAGAGAAACGTAACCTATTGTTGGAGGACATTTCTACAAACTTGGTAATGTGAAGAGAAGTGAATGAAATGGATCGATTTCCGTGATCAAATCTAGGCGTTTACTCAGAAGATGACTGCAAAGAAAATTGATAATGTGAAGGTGATTGTGTTTGTGTGGAAATAAAATGTAAATTAAGAGTAGAAATTTGGTTGAAGGTGTTGAAAGAGTTTCTGTGAAAAGGAAAGTAGTTCCAGCTGTAGTGATGTGTTTATGTTTGTTAAGAAACAAAAGCCACTCATTTGGTCTTTTTGTTCAATGAAAAAGAAAGATAATATTCACTTTTTGAACTTTCAACCAAATGACCAATACACACACCAAAACTTTAGCTTTTACCATCCACAGTATTCCCAACCAACAAAAAAAGAACACAATTAGTACAAGATGAAACCAATAAGAAACTAAACTAAATGTAATCAGATAACTAAATAGAAATTACCTTATAAGTAAATCAACAGTACATTGAAGCATATATAATTCTTCTCAGCAAGATCCTTAAACATAATCAACTGTCTATTAGTGGAATAATAACAACACCCTCTCGAGTCTGAGGCGCAGGCGAATTCACAATAACTTCCACCACAACCAAGACACCTTATTATTTTCATCTTCACCACCAAAATTCGAACCAATAGTAAACGAATCAACAAGCAGTACTTAACTCCAAAACCATGATCCTTTTTAAACACATATTAGCAAGAAACAAAAGTAAGAAATATTGCACGTAGAGATAGGAAGAAGGAATTACCCATCAGGACGATATTCTGTTAGAGCCCCTTTCCATTTCTCAGCACCCTTTTTCTTCTTATTCTTGAAAAAGACTTTTCTAAATGCCCGCTTTGGTTTCTCACTTTGGTGGGTTCCATATTATAGAATACAGGGTAAGCCAGTCATCTTGTGACACTCTTGGATGCGATTTGGAATGTGATTATGGCAGCTTGAAGAGCATATCCATCCCTGCTAGCAAGCACGTGTGCAGAACCCAACCTCTGCATGTACCAACCTAATGTCCTTTAATCATAAATAATAGTTACTATGATAAATGGTCCGACCATGAGATGGTGGGGTCGTGTTTCATATTCTAAGCCTTAAGGGTCGTGAAAAGGATCGGCCATTCCAACATGGGGTTAAGTTATTTAAAAGGGTGGTGTTCAGTTCATACATCCTTGAGGTTTGATTTTACCACCTCCAAAGCTTCAGAAACAACAAAAGGCACTGTAACTGGATTCTGGTGGATATTGAAGAAGACCTTATAAGCAAAAGGCACAGTTCAGTGAAATGGATATTGAAGAAGACCACAATATAAATTTGTGGGAAGGTGTTTGATAAAATGCTTGACTGACCACAAAGACAACTAAAAGAAGGCGGTCAGTGAGAGATAGAGATTGAAGTTGAACGGCTAGTTTGGGTTCATGGGCTAGTTTTATGGGTTGTGTGTGGTGTAATATGTAGTAGCCCAAAAAGTTAATAAATTTTGGGCTTTTGTCAAGCGGACCATTACGAATGGACCTCACCATTTTTTTGTGAGAAATCATGTAAGCATAAGCATTAAAAAGGGTTCTTTAGCGACACTAGAGTCCCGCGTGCTTTTAAAAAGAAATAAAATTTTATTTTTCCTTGTATGAGTGTATGTTGTGTGCGGACATATGTTAGATGTATTTTTAATAATAAAAAAAGGTTAAAAAAATGTATTAGTATAGAAAGAGAAAGTGTTGCTAGAGTTGAGGGAAAGATGAAGAAAGAGAGAACAAGTGATAGAGTGGTCATGTGAATCTGATGCGGTGGAGGGTCTACCTTTGCCACAAATACACAACCATATAAAACTACACTATGTAAACCCTTATACACAACTGTTTTTACACATTAGTAATCTCTTGAATAGGGATCTAACGCTGCAAAAGAGTTTTTTTCTTTTTATATCTTCCAAATATTTAATTTTTTTAAATCTTTTCGTTTATAACAAGAATAAATACTACGGATGCGACACACAATATTAGAAAACTCAATGTCATCTTTATTATAAGTGTCAATTATAAACGTTTTATTAAGTCCATTGTTGGCGGAAAGGTGGCTAGTCCTTTTTAGGTCTGGCAATAGGTTCAAAAGGGAGTCTAAGAGGTTCAAAATAATTTTTTTTAAAAGAAAGGTCCACAAAAGGTTTTAAAAAAAGGGGTTTTCAGGGGGGGTCTAAGAGGAGTCTAACAATTTCAGTCCCCAAATTTCATCATCTCAATCTCAATCTCAAAACCATGTTAATTAGCAGAATCATCATCAAGGGTCATCGTTATTTCTCAAATAGTGAAAACAACAAATCATCATTATCATGGAATATTTTTTCATCATCATTGGGAGGATGAGAACAAAGTATCAAACTTGTATTTGGTGATGTTAAAAAACAAGATGATGATGACGCCATCATGTCTTGGGATTTTTTAATTTGGCTGGAGGTGGAGAAAAAGTATTAACCTTGGAGGAGGAAGAAGAAAATAGATTATTGGATCAAATCTTTATCTCATCTACTTAATGGTATATCCATCTTCTTTTCTAAAACTTGTTAGCCTAATAAGATTAATGTCATAGACTATTACTAGGTTAATTTCTGCGATGTTGGTATGTTGAGTGATTAGCTGCGGACCCACCATGTTTAACAAAACAAAACATTATCCGTGGACCTTACTACTATGCTCAACTTTTTGTTAAATTAAGATGAATGTCATATACACTTGTACTACGAGCGATTTTCCATAACTTAGTTTAGCTTTAATTTGTCTGTTGACGGACCTTGTTTAACAAAACAAAATATTATTTGACCCGAGAAATTGCGCGTTTAAAGTTTTTAGCCTAAGATTATTGTCATATACTAGTACTAGGAGCGACTTGCCTTAATGTAGTTTAGGTTTAATTTATGCGATGTTGGTATGTAGAATGATTGGTTGTGGACCTTGTTTAACGACACAAAACAAATTTTAAAAAGGTCCATAAAAGGTTAAAGGAAGAATAAAAATGAGGTTCGTTCGAAGAGGAGTCAACAATTTCAGTCCCCAAATTGCTTTATCATCATCTCAATATCAATCTCAAAACCAAAACCCTGGTAGCAGAATCATAAAGGGTCATCGTAATTTCTGAAATAGTGAAAACAACAACAAATCATCATAATTATGGAATATTTCTTCATCTTTAGGAGGAGGAGGAGAACAAAGTATCGAATCTGTATTTGGTGATGTTAAAAATCAAGATGATGACGTCAGCAATTCTTTGGATTTTTTAATTTGGCTGTTGGTGGAAATGCTGATAATAATAATAATAATGGGATTTTCCCATGTCTTTGGCCCGAGATGTGAAAAAGTAGTAACCTTGGAGGAAGAAGAAGAAAATTGATTATTGGATCAAGAAGCCAAATCTTTATCTCATCTAGTACTTAATGGTACACTTTTTTTCTTTTCTGCTTTCAACTTGTTGTTATTAGCCTAATAAGATTAATGACATATACTAGTACTAGGAGCGATTTTCCTTAACTTAGTTTGGGTTTAGTTTGTGCGATGTTGGTATGTTGAATGATTGGCTGTCTACCTTGTTTAACAAAACAAAACATTATCCAATCCGAATTGGCAACACTAGGGACTGACCAGGTCCATTCAAGAAAAACTAAACAAGTATAAAAAACAATTTCTTTTTACAGAAATTACTAATAGAGACGTCTTTTTACAGAAATTAACGCTACGCTGCAAATGTCCATGGTCACTGTAATGGTATGGGATAAGAAATTCCAGAGTTTTTATTTGAAACCTCATGGAATTGGCTAGTCCATTGCTATTTCAAACAACATCATCGCTATTTGCAATCATTTGGATCATAGTTTTTGGAACTCCAAATAAGTCTTGACAATCTAATAGCTTTAAGTAAGGTTAAAATGAATAACAAGCGTGCACGGGTGAACTTTAAAGAGCGATGGTGCTGTTTAAACTATTTGCTAGCAGACGATTTTATCTGATGAGGTTTATGGTTCATTGAATTTCTTGCAAGTGCTACATGATTGTTGTTTACTTTTCTAGTTTTACACGATTGATGTTAATTCAAATGCTTAAATATTGATTGTATATCATTAGTTACTACTAATATAGAGTACCACGTGATGTTAATGGGGTTTGGTGCCGTTTGTTGATTACTTGGTTTTAATGTCAAATGAAATGGTGGGCGTAGTCTAACGATCCTTAATATGTATGTATTCAGTATAAAAGAGACTTGTAATGTAAAGCATAACAGGGCATGACTGTCACCCTCTAAACTGTCATACCCGCTGGGCGGCCGGCAGCAGCACGGTCATGCACACGGGTGAAGTTGGCCTTGTCAAACAAGGAACATATGCATGTCAGCATGTGTGTGTATGTATGTAGGTATCCATATGCCGTAAAGACCTTATATGAAAGGGTGTCGTTTAGGTTCTGGTTTGGTTGTATTTGTGTTGATTTAAAATTGGTTTGATCCCACCAGTGCCATAAGCCTATTTTTAGGTCTACTGTGCGGCTATATGCTCCACCAAATTGTTGCTTGGCAGCTCACAAACTAGGCCTATGCAACATGTAAATTGTATATATGTATGCTCCTGTTAGATTCATATGCATGTGACTTGAACATTTAAGGTTCCACTCCTTGCTTTTTTGACCATTACTCACATATCTTAGTTTATAATGACTCTAAAAGTCAAGAGTTCTATCTATGCCAGCTTTTCGTAAGTAAGATTCGGAATGCAAGATACTAAACAAGTAAGTTTTAGGTAACATCCAAATGGATAATGCCTAAAACTATTAGGTATTGTCACTCTCGTGATGTTAGTGCATCAACTAATAACCAAGGACCGTCTTTTGTATAATTGAAAGAAAAATAAGTGAATCACACATCACGTGTTTCTGTATGGTTGGTCAGGTTTTGGGTTGGCTTACTAGGTTCAACAGCTCAAACCGAGCTATACATATTCCTAGTTTCCATCTTGGAAACATGTCCGCTCACCTCAAAGTCTTACTTCGTGAGAGGCCAAAGTTCATTCCGGCTAGCTCTAGTGTTTTTTTGTTGTTGCAGTATAATGCTCTTTAACTATTGTCTATATGTGGTGCATACTCTCATGAAAGATTTTTAACCATAATGCTTGACCACAGGCCCAGATCATGCATTTGGCGACTTAATTGCTGCCTCGGGAATCACAGATGACATGCTTGAGAGTTTAATGGCCCTCAAGGACTTAGATGATGTTCCAGGATTGCCCCCACTAAGCACAATTGAGGATATGCGTTATGAAAAGAACACCCGTAAGTCCACAAGAGCTGACATAGAGCGACAGAAGCAAGAGGAAATTGCGAATGCACGCGTTAGACAAGTTGATAGTCAGGGTAGGGCTTATGGGACTGGAAAAAGGAAATGTAGTATTGCCCGTGTCTGGATTGAACCTGGTGAGGGTAAATTTCTCGTAAATGACAACCTGTTCGATGTCTATTTCCCGATGCTTGATCAACGAGCTGCTCTTCTTCGTCCTCTAACTGAGACAAAAACGTTGGGTCTTCTGGATGTTAATTGTACTGTGAAAGGGGGTGGTGTATCAGGTTAGAAGCATCGAGTTTACATTATTTATTTTTGTTTGAATGCATGATTATCAGTGGCAAAATGGGAGGTTTGGATGTGTTGTGTTGTAATGGATTATATTTTATGCGGGTCAAAACTGCTCTGATTGGCTCATCAACTATTCTTATTATTTTATTTCTGTTCATTATTTAAAATGTTTTTCGATTAAATATGATTATAAATTACTATATGTTACAAATAGTATTTACATAGTCTGAATAAATCTGCTAAGCTGAAAACGTTAGAGTGCTACTTTCTGCAAATTTTGACTCATTTGACTTGCTTTGACACATTTTCATTTTTAGGTTTGTAAGTTTCACTCATTTACTGTCAAAGATAGATTCTAAATCAGATAGCCCTGAGTTCAAGTATGTGTTGAATTGCCACATTTACATGATTCTGAATAATATTTCTGTTCTTTTAGCTAAGCGTTTTAGGAGGCTTTAGCACTTGAAAATGTGTTTGGCGTGTTTCCATCATAACCAACTCTAGGAAAATGTACTGTTAAATCCTTCGGAGATAAACTGAAACCCGGATTGACCCATATTTAGGCAAACGGGCATAATTTGCCACCTCTAGACTCAAAACAGGGATCATGCATGCTATAGATTTTAGTCCTTCCTGTTCTAGAGGAACCTTATATCTGTCATATCTGTCACATGGTACTAATAAATAGAATTCACAGAAACATGATTGGATTGTATGAAAGGCATTGTTACAGTAACGTGTGATTGGATTGTATGAGGATCTTACATGTATAGTATATTTCTTTTCACTATATTGTTCCATGCGAGATGTACTACCCCATCCCATTTGGACACGCAAGTGATTATGTGAATAAATATTGATTTAGTAGGTTTTATTGAATAAAGTTGCGCTTTGGTGACTTTTGACCCGTTCAACCATTTGACTATTTTGCTCTTTTTTTTTTTTTTTTTTTTTTTTTTTTAATTTTTTTTTTTTTATTTTATGTTTGCATTTTATCCCAACTCCTCGTTAGGTCACATTTGGAGGTTATTTTTTCATTCTATGGCCAAAGTTCATTGATATCTGAACTTGTATCATAACGTGTAGTTTGTGTTTTTGGCAGCTGGTTTCTTGACAAGAGACTCGAGAATTGTGGAGCGGAAGAAACCTAGTAAGGCGAAAGCAAGAAAGAACTTCCAATGGGTCAAGCGTTAGACGGTTTTTGATTTGCCAGATATCTATTTATGATTGGCTTCCAATGGGTAAGGCGAAACTCGAATATGTCGGGGCGAATATTTTGGTTCACATTTGGGATTTTACTTGAAATATTTTAATCATCACCATTCTGACTTGGACTTGGACTTGGACTTGCAAAAAGCTTAGTTTGTTGTCTTCGATAATTTTAGAGCCTGATCATGTTCATGCAGAACTAATATAGTAGTTGTTGGACTTTTTGCGGTTTGAAGTTACAACGGAAGTGATGTAACCACGAAATTAATAATTTTGTTGGATTTTTATTGTGATTCTTGAGTAAAAGCGGCCGAGTCTAGAATTCTGTTAAAGACGTTAAGTAATACTCCCTCCATCTTACAAAAAGTATCCACCTTACTATTTATGTTTGTCCCAAAAAGTGTTTAATTTTTATGACTAATTTTCTTAATTTGCTCTCCTAATCAAAACTCGCATTAATTGCCCAATTCTAATTTCAATAATAATAATGAGGGTAAAAATGACATTTTATTAATGAAAACTTGCATTGGTTACGCCTATCATAATTCCTCAATAATTTGTTCGTAAAGTGATTAGTTCTATCTGGTTAGACCTCTTGAAAAGGTACGCTTGACGGAATGTTTGTGAATGCAATTAATTAACTGTCTACTCGCCTCTTCATAGTGATAAACGAAAAGTACCGTGCAATGCAAACTTTTACTCTAATCACATGGATGTTATAAACAAAAAGTAGTTTTATGCATCAACACTTGTAGATATAGTTGGTTGAGAGAAGTTACATTGAAGGGTATGTCCCAATGTTTTTGTTCAGGTTAGCCGTTCATATAAGCCGAAGCACATAATCAACGTCAACTTCATAATGTGAAGGCATGAGCATGTTTCAATTACAAACAATAACCAAAACCATTTGTGACTTGCAGAACCATCATTTCATGGTTATGACATTACAAAATATTTTACTAAACACCATTCCTTTAATCAACAACGATACCAGTAGCAAATCTACTACCAAAAGTGTAAATAACAACATTTAATAGTACCAAAACGAGGGCTTGAAATACACGTCTAAACCTTAACCTCGACATCGACACCAGCAGTTGGGTGTAGGATATCAATGAGCCTTTGATGCGCCATGATCTCAAAATGGAATCTCGCGTCTTTGTCAACATGAGGGATTTCAGCACACAATAGATTCTCTTCTTGGTGGTAATGTAACTGGGCATCCTTAATTTGCTTGTATGTATCTTCTAAATATAGCCTGTAGCGCCACGTACCTTAAGAACCAAGAAACTACTTTAGCTTATATAGAAACTATTAGTATGAAAATAAAATGCAATCAACAGAATGGAGAATTTATTTATGAAACATATACGAGAGTTACACAGTTAAGAAAATAAAACCGTCTTTGTGGTTTTGTCAAATCGCACTCACATTTCTTACAACTTTGAAAGTACACGCATAGTCCCAATGGGAAACTACTATGGTATGTAGTGGTCTCCACATTTCCCTGTAAGGACTGCGCGTGGACTTTCACAGTTTTAAAAACTGCGCCTGCAATCCTACCAAACCACAAGGACAGTTTTTGCAATTTATTCTTAATTAACCAAATAAACACCAAAACTCACCATGTCAGAATCAGTCCCCACAATCCCAGTAGCCATTTCACCATCTTCAACCTGTAAGGAAGATTGTTGAAGCCACTGATGATGTAATTTAAACATGTATGCTTGACTTGACTGAGTGATGAAGTGTTATCCACAATGAGAAGATTGAACCTTGACATCTATCTGCATCAGTGAGTTAATGGTTTGTGCAGGTGGGTAATGGAGCTGGGCCCAGAGTCTTTGCATTTATGAAAACAGCTACAAAAAGTGTAACAAGCTTCAAAATGGAGACAGTTCATGTCAGTTTTGATATTTGGAGACCAAATTTGTAATTTTGTATAAACTAGAAGGGCCATTCGTGTAGTTTACTTTCTTCTTTTTTCTACATAACTTGATTTTGTTGGAATGATTTTTGTCGCCCAATATCAAATTCGTGTAGTTTACTCCTAACAGGCTCTGGTTTTTATCTCTGAAGGAAAATCATACAACTTAAGAAGCTCTGGAGATGCAGAGACACACAGACCTTTTAACCCAAATATGCTTTGCGGAAGATGACTTATGCCTGTAAATGCTATAATTAGCTCTTTTAAACATTCTAATTGGCCAAGATCTTCAGATAACTTCTCAAGAAGCGCACAATGACAAAGATCGAGATACTTCAGATGTTTTAACATACAAATGCTATCTGGAAGATGTTCTATCTTTGTAGAGCACAAACATAGTTCTTCTAGAGATTCTAACTGTCCAAGATCTTTGGGAAACTCCTGAATATCGCCAGCGAGTGTAAGTTTTTGTAAACATTGTAAACTACAAATTATGTCTGAAAATTTCTTAAAGTCTGTGCAAGCACATAGACCAAAAGAAATAAGCTTCTCAATATTTCCAACTGATGACGGTAAATTTTCTTCATAATAACAATCAAACCGCAACTTTGGGAGATTACTGTTGGGGTGCAATGGGCATAAATTTAGGAACTCACCATAATCACAAGGAAACTGCAAATTTAGGAGATTGCTGTTGGGGTGCAATGGGCATGAATCTAGGGACCACCCATACAGACCTAAAGTAGCTGAGGAACAATTATCCTTTGGTTCTGATCTACCGTAAAACTCAAAATTGGTAAACCTCAAACAACCACTTAAATTTAAGTAGCCAACCTTTTTTAGGCATCCAACGGGAGCGTTAATTTCTACCAACTCATCACATCCTGCAAGATCTAAACTCTCAAGATTTGGAATCAGCTCAAGGTCAAGGCTCCTCAACCTTGATCCACAAAGGTCGAGGAATTGCAGATTTGGACATGCAACAGACACGTGAAGTTCTACAAAATCAGCACAATTATGAAGATATAAAGTCTCGAGATTCGGAGTCAACCCAAGGTCAAAGGTTCTTAACTTTGAGTGATTGATCTCGAGGTAGTTGAGTTTTTGACAACTAGCGGGCATGCAAAGTTCTTTTAAATTAAAAGAATCATTTAGAGATAACGTCACGAGATTTGGAGTAATCCTAAAGTCAAAGGTCGTGAATTTTGACTCAGAGAGAGAAATGAACTTGAGTTTTTTAAGAACCTGCCAGCAAAAATAAGACAAAAATATTAACGTTAGCGATTAACAAACCAATAAATTAATAGCATCATTATGAATTATGCAAAACAACCAATCAACAATTATTTTACCTTTTTTTCTCCCTCTTCCAAAAGTTGTACCATTCTTCTGCTAGACTCCATTTCAAGTCCAACAAGATTGTTTGCTTGAAATGTTCTGTGTAAATACAAGAAAGGGTAATTCCAACATTTTAGATATTTTAAAGAATTTGGAAAGTATTGGGTAGATTCATCCAAATGGCTGGAATCATAATTTGCAAAATTCGCTTCAAGATATCTAAGTTTCTTCATTTTTCCTAGACCTTTCATAACAATTCTCGAATTTCTTCTCGACATATCAAGTTTTAGACATCTTGTTGCTTTAGTACCCTGCAATCCAAAAACAAACCTCATGTGAGAAGTCAGAACCAATGAAAATGTATTAGTTTTCTCCATCTTACAAGTAAACTGGTCTTTACCATGTCATTAGCCAATATATCTTCAATTTCCTCGTCAATCCACAAATGACTATGTTTGTTAGGTTCATCGGGGTGCGAACGACGAACAATGTTCTTTCCCATTTCTTCTATATGGTCATGCATGCCCAAAACCTCATTTTTAGAAATAGTTATGAGAGATCTCTGCTCAAGAACTTTTAAACCAATTCTAGCATGAAATCCACAGCTTTCAAGAATTCTGATTGCATCTTCTCTGTCCTCGCCTTTCAATATGCATGCAATGTCTAGAAATATTTCCTTATATTCATCTTCCAAACTGATATAGCTTAATTCTAGCTTTTCCAAAGTCTCCTTCAAGGGAATTTTTTTTAGTCTTTCAATGGCATCTTCCCATTCAACCATATCTTTACCACAGAGAAATGAACCCAATACTTCGACTGTTAAGGGAAGACCAGCAGCATAACGTACAACTTTTCCTAACAGCTCTTCATATCCTTGAAGTGGATTCTCTCTTCCAAATGCGTACCTACTAAAGAGGGAAATTGCTTCCTGTAGTGATAAGAGAACAATATCACAAATCACGTTCACTCTGTGTGCTATCAATACTTGCTCATCCCTTGTTGTAATGAGAATTCTACTTCCTGGCTTAAACCACTTAGGCTTACCGGCTAACGCCTCAAGTTGGTCTATGTGATCAACATCATCTAGAACAAGAAGAACCTTTTTACCGCACATCCTCATTTCCATCATGTCTTTCCCGTCATCAACACTATCTAGAGTGACGTGTTCATATAGCACATTTGAAAGGACTTGTTCTTGTAAATATTTCAAACCAAACATAGAGGCTTTTGAAACTTCCCTCACATTCCCGACAAAGATTTTAGCTTCGAAATCATTAGATAGATGCTTAAAAACAGCTCTCGCTATAGTTGTCTTCCCAGCCCCTCCCATGCCCTTGATCCCTATCATGCGAACTTCATCAATACGAACTTCTAAAGATGAAACAACATCCTTTACTCGAGTCTTCATACCGACTAACTTTTCATCCAAGCCAAAATTGATGGGACGTAACTCTAGTGAAATCTCTCCAACAATTTTTTTGATGAACTCAGCTTCGTTCCTGTATGTATGGTAAATGAAGGTTCTGTTTAGAATAGTCTAATACATAAACAATGATTTAGATCTATATACAAAGTAATACTAGCTAGGATGAAGAAATGAAAGTAACGGATATCGCATGTAGAGATATGTGGAGTAATTACCCATTAGCGGTCACCTTCAACTCCCACCCAGCCAGATTTGATGCACCTTTCAAAGCCTCTATCCATTTCCCGGCACCATCTTTGTTTTTGTTTTCCAAAAAGGCTTTTCCAAATGCCCCACTTTGTTTGCGGATTTCTGTGGGTTCCACATCCAAAAAGACGGGATAGGCAGTCTGTTCGCCAGTCTTTTGACACTCCATGATCTCAACAAGCTCATCCAAGCACCAAGATGAAAAAGCATAGTTCTTTGAGAAAACAATGATGAAGTATCTTGACCCTCTAATAGCCTGGATAAGCTGGTTGTCCATAGTTTTCCCTTGCATCATTTTCTCATCATCCTTGAAAGTTTCAATGCCTTTTTGCTTAAGAGCTTCATAAAGATGGCCAACAAAGTTTTTACGGGTGTCTTCACCCCTAAAGCTTAAAAAAACATCATACTTAAACCTCTTTTGAATGGATGAAGTTGAAGTAGAAACCATTATTTTTGGTTCAGATGAGTTTGAAGAAGATTCTTCTTTTTTTGTTGCAGATGAGTTAGAAGAAGATGCCATTGAATAAAAGTAATAGATAAAGCCCATTACCATTAGCATCAGTGTAATGCCTAATGAAGTTATGGATGAAGGATCGGAGGAGAAACGCAATAATTTGCTGAAGGACATTTCTAGAAACTGATTGTAGAGAAAAGTGAATGAAATGGATCGATAACTGTGATCAAAGCTATGCGTTTACTTTGAAGACGAGTGCAAAGAAACTTGATATATACTATGAAGCTGATTGTGTTTGTGTGGATATCAAACGTTAATTATGTGGAAAAATATGAGCCAATTTGAATTTATGAAACTGAAGTAGAAGCCATTGGAAACAAAAGCCACTCATTTGGTCAATGAAAAAAAGAAGAAGATAAGATTCACAGTTTGAACTTTCAACCAAATACCATACACAATATTCCCAACCAACAAAACAAACAATTAGTACAAGATCAAACGAATAAGAAACTAAACTAAATGTAATCAGATAACTAAATAGAAATGACCTTATAAGTAAATCAACAGAACATTGAAGCATAATTCTTCTCAGGCAAAAGATCCTTAAAAATAATCAACTCTTCAGTGGAATAAACAAAACATCCAGCCTCACGAGCCTGAGCTGCAGACGAATTCACAATAACTTCCACACCAACCACAACACTTATTATATTCATCTTCATTACCAAAATTCGAACGAGTAGTAGACGAATCAACAAGCACTAACTCCAAAACCATGATCCTTTATAAACATATATTAGCAAGAAACAAAAGTAAGAAATATTGCACGTAGAGATAGGATGAAGGAATTACCCATCAGCACAATATTCTGTTAGAGCCCCTTTCCATTTCTCAACACCCTTTTTCTTCTTATTCTTGAAAAAGACTTTTCTAACCGACCCGCTTTGGTTTCTCACTTGGGTGGGTCCCACATCATAGAATACAGGGGAACCCAGCCATCTTGTGACACTCTTGGTTCGATGCGATTTGAAATGTGATTACTCAAAACAGTACGTGTGCAGAACCCAACCTCTGCATATACCAATCTAATGTCCTTTACTCATAATGGATACTTCGTGGGGCCCGCAACAGTTGCTGAAATAGCAATTACCTGGTCCTCTTCACGTGGTGGGGCCCACAACGACTCCAAACCAACACAAATATCAGACGCTGGTGGTGCTTCTGAAGTTGAGATTGACATTTTTATTTGGTTTTTAGAGATTTGTGGGAAGATGTTTGATTTAATGCGAGTGTGTGAGATAACCAAAGAGATTGAACCGGGTTTTTTTATATTTGGGTTCATGAGCTACTTTTATGGCTACTTTCTTTTTATTTTTGACTTGCGCCAAATAAAATATGCATTTTTTCATAGTTTCTTTTTTTTTTTTTTAAACAAGTTATACACTTTATTTTTATGCACGTTATATAAACCTTTTTCTGACAACCGTTTTTAACTATTTTTACTATATCACAAAAATGTCTCAACATCCAAATAATGTTTTTATTAATAACTTTATCGGGATGTCATAACATCCAAACTTATCATCTTCGTCGAATCCCCCAAGTCAGGCCATGGGAAATCCTGAGAGAATACCCCAAGTGGGATGCGGTCGAGCCGGCTAATGACACCGGACATACCGAGCTATTCAAAGATGGTCTAAGACTGTGTCCCCTCGGCGAACCTCGTCACGCAAAAAAATTAAATCGGAGAACACGTTGGGAACCATAGGGAGTAACCCACAAGATTTTGGGGAGACTTTACACAATGAAATTAGACTCAAACGAAAAGTCGTTCAAGAGACGTACACGAAGACTAAAGCGAAGGACGCGACATTACTGAGGTTGAAGGATGTGAAAGACACGACAATAAGGTTCTTCGGCACTAGCACCGATGGTTAGCGGAGGAGGATGCCTTTATCATCAACATGCAAAAAGAAGAAATCCAAGTAAAGGACATGATATGTAGTCGTCTACGTTATTTTTTTCGTGTGTTTTTTCTTCTTTCTTTTCGTATTGTAATTTGCATTGTTATTTTAATGAATGAAAAATTAGTTGATTTGTAAAAAATTGAGAAAAAAACAAAATGGTGAGGCCCAAAAATGGAATTTTGGCTTGAGTGACTAGTGGGGGGACTTTTGGTGTGTAAGTAATAAGAGCAAAGATTCTGAATTTAAAGAATTCCTCTCAACAGAACTTGATGAAGGTGCAGCACTGTGTAATTTAGACATGAAATGCTCTTTTTACAACCAGTGCAATAGCTGCAGCCTCATCACTTTCATGGTGGGGCCCACAACGACTCCAAACCAACAGAAAAACTCAGAGACACTGGTGGTGCTGCTGAAATTGAGATTGACATTTCTATTTGGTTTATATAGATTTGTGGGAAGGTATTTAATGAAATGCGTGACTGAAAGTACAAGTGGAAGAAGGCTAGTGAGTGAGATAGTGAAAGACACTGAATCGGGTTTTCGATGGAGTTTGGGCTTTTGGGCTAGTTTTATGGGTCATGTGAAAGAGGATTTGTTGGCTTGTTGTGTTGTGTTTGGTGTAATGTTTAGTGGCCCAAGAGGAATCCTTCACTGTTTATTGCATTTTTATTTTATTTTGTATCACTATTAGTGTGCAGGTTACCTCGGGAAACACTTCCATTGGCTATGAATCCCTCACTATTTATTGCATTGTTATTTTATTTTGCGTGAGTGTATATTGTGTGTGGATATGTGTTAAGCGTATTTTCAATAATAAAAATAAATAAAAAATGTTTAAGTAAAGAGAGAGAATGTGTTGAAGGGCTTAAGGAAAAGATAAGGAAAGAGAGAAAAAGTGATAGAATTGTCGTGTGAATCTAATGTGGTGAGGGAAAACCCTCAAACACATCCTCCACCATTATAGCCGTGGGTGTGGTCAAGAGACCACGCCAATCCCAGTTCGCACGACATCAAGCCCATATGACCACACCGACCCCCCAAGGCGCCAAGGTGTGAGTGAAGGATTTGGCTTGCGCCAAATGAAGGAAAATTGCATTTTTCACCGTTGCAACATGCAACCGTTACTTTTTTTTCTTTTTTAAAATACACTTTATTTTTACACACATTATATAAACCTTTTTTACTGTGTCATTTTAACTATGTCACAAAAATGTCTCAATATCCAAATGATGCTTTTATCAATAACTAGGGGTGAAAACGAGCCGAGCCGAGCCCGAGCCTGCCAGAGCTCGAGCTCGGCTCGTTTAAGTTTTAAAAGGCTCGAGCTCGAGCTCGGCTCGTTTAAGTTTTAAAAGGCTCGAGCTCGAGCTCGGCTCGTTTCGAGCCTTAAATTTTAGGCTCGAGCTCGGCATGTGGTGTTTTATATAGGCTCGGGCTCGGCTCGTTTATACGATTTGGCCATGAAAAGTTAAAAGCTTGGCTCGAGCTCGAGCTCGGCTCGTAATATATCTTTATTGAGCTCGTTAATAAGCTCGAGCTCGGCTCGTATATTTGTTTAATACTTAAAATATCATAATGTCGTTTAGGCTCGTTTAGGCTCGCGAGCCCAAACAAGCTTTGCATGTAAAGCTCGGGCTCGAGCTCGATTAATAAACGAGCTGCAACTTAGGCTCGAGCTTGTTTAGGCTCGGCTCGTTCGAGCTTTTTACAGATCCGATCCTGAGCTTTTCACGAGCAGCTCGGCTCATTTCCACCCCTATCAATAACTTTCTCGTGATGTTGCAACATCCAAACTCATCATCATCTTCAAATCCCACAAGAATGGTCATGGGAAACTTTGAAAAACACCTCAAGTGGGATGTAGACGAGAACGTTGATCCGGTTGATGACACTGGACATACCGAGCTATCTGAAGATGATCATAGACCGCGTCCCACCGGCAAACCACGTCCCGCGAAAAATACTTAATAAGCGAATACGTTGGGCACAACAGGGAGTAAACCACAAGATTTTAGGGAGACTTTACAAAAAGAATTTAGACTAAAACGGGAAGCCGTTCAAGAGATGTACGCAATGACTAAAGCGAAAGACGTGACAATAATAAGGTTGAAGGACACAAAAAATGCTACAATAAGATTTCTCAGCATTAGCACTGATGGATTAGCGGAGGAGGATGCCTTCATCATCAGCATGTAAAAACTAGAAATCCAACTAAAGGACATGATATGTATTTGTCTAGGTTATTTTTTTCGTGCATTTTTTTTGTTTTTTTTTTAATTTTTATTTTAATAAATGAAAGATTAGTTGCTTTGAAAAATAAATAAATAAATAAAATTGTGAGACACAAAAATGAGGTTTTGGCTTGAGTGACTAGTGAGGGTTATTTTGGTGTGGGAGTAATAAGAGAAGTGAAAATGACAAATGCTTAGGTGGCATGGCATGTCACACCTTCTTCCCTTTAGATTAGGGGTGAGCATCGGGTCAAACCCGACCCGAATCGACAAAAATCGACCCGACCCAAAAACCAAAAAAAAAACCAAACAACCGAGAAATAAATATCAAAACCGAACCGAATAACTCGGTTCGGGTCGGTTTTCGGGTTTCATGCCAAAAAAACCGACAAAAACCGAAAAAAATATACAAAACCGAAACCGAACCGAAAAAGTCTGGTTCGGTTCGGTTCAGTCCGATTTCGGTCGGTCTGTCGGTTCGGATCGGTTGCTCAGCCCTACTTTGGATTGCGTCACCATACATGGTACTCTTATTGTGGGGTTATGGTGATGGGTGTTTGTTTGTTAAATCAACATCACATCAACTCCAACTCAAATTTTTTCTCCCTAAAATACTTTTTTTGAGCATTCCTTCAACCCTTGAAACAACTTCTAAGATTGAAAGATGGATGAAGGGTAGGGGTGTTATCAGGTCGGGTTGTCGGGTTATCCTGTTTTATCAGGCATGTTGAATCGTGTTTTTTAATATAAAAAAGTGACCCGCCACCCGACCTGATAAATAATCGGGTTATCGGGTTAGGGTTTTGGTCGGTCGAGTTATATCAGGTCAGGTGATTCGGATTAATCGGGTTCCTTAGTTTTTTAACCCATAAAATAAGTTATGGGCCAAAAAACATATCATGAATTAACTAGGATTATGACTTTCAATATTACTTGTACAAGTAAAAAACAATGAAATGTGGCACCTAGGATTATGGTTTTTAATATTACAACTTGTACAAATAAAAAACAATAATATGTGGCATGCGTGTGAAACAAAGCTCAAAAACAAATTCCATTAAGCAAATAAATACATGAATAGCCTTTAAATAAAGAAAATAAGAAAAACTGTAGTTGTAGGCAATAAATATTATCACCTTCATTACCAAAATTTGAACCAATAGTAGACGAGTCAACAAGCATTAACTCAAAACCTTTTACAACCATGATCCTTTTTAAACACATATTAGCCAGAAACAAAAGTAAGAAATATTGCACATAGGGATGGGATGGAGGAATTACCCATCAGAACAATCTTCTGTTAGAGCCTCTTTCCATTTCTTAGCACCATTTTTCGTTTTATCCTTGAAAAAGGCTTTTCTAAATGCCCGCTTTTGTTTCTCACTTTGGTGGGTTCCATATTATAGAATAGAGGGTAAGCAAACATGCACATACTAAGATCTGGTTAAATATGGGGTAAGAAGGTATTAACTATTAACAAATAGTAACCCTTGTTTATTTATAACTATCTATATTAAAATATGTGTGGATATCTAAAATCACTAAACTACTATATACTGTACGTACACTTAAGTCGTTACACTTCACAACTCATGTTACCAATTGTTACTTATATCGTAAAAGACTAAAAGTAGTAGTTAACACCAAGGTTTTTAAGATCGGGATCTTACCTAAAATCGTTTTCGTCTTTGCAAGATCGTGATCGTAAGATCGGATCGGGATCCTAAGATCCTACAATAATAACATTTTTCAATGATCTTTGTAATATTATTCAAATATACAAATTATTATATACTATAAACACGAAATTATATGAATGTTTCTTGGATATGTTGTCTTAAATTATGAAAGTTTTTCTAACTTGTGCCCTAAGGGCACAAGTTAAGCACACAAAAAGGACACCAAAAGTACATAAGGACTCACATAAAAGTACACTTGCATGTACTTTTATGTGAATCCCTATGTATTTTTACGTGGGTCCTAGCGTACTTTTGGTGTACTTAACTTGAGCCCTAAGGGCATAAATTAGAAAAACTCAATTATGAATATGGAATGTTTAAGAAGAATCATATGTTTTTTTAATTATATAAAAATATAGACGCTAAATTTATAGTTTTTTAGTTTGTAGTTCAAGAAAAAAGTAAGATCGGATCAGAGTAAATCTTAAGATCCTATGGTCAAGATCGGGATCTTATGAGATCTTAAGCTTGAGATTAAGATTGAGATTGAGACAAAACAAGTTGTGTTACACTTTTAATTCACTTAAAAACGCAGTGTTACTTCACTACTTTTCCTCCCTTTTACTTTACTTCACTTTCATTACATTTCATCCCTTTTATTCCACTTTAAATAATTAATACACAATAATATTACATAAATCTTTGTGAAGATTTCTTTAAAAAAATTATATAGTTTGCAACCCGTCCTTGTTCTCGCACAAAACACACTTAAATAGATGGATTTTCTATCTCTTGAAAATATTTGCCGCAAGAAACGGTTTTCTAAGACCGAAAATAGGTTCAAAAGGTTCAAATAGTTTTGAAAAGGTCCATAAAAGGCTAAAGAAAAAAATGTGGTTTTTCAGAGGGTTCGAACCAAATTTCATTATCATCATCTCAATCTCAATTTCAAAACCAAAACCCTGGTAGCAGAATCATCAAGGGCCATTGTTATTTCTCAATACTGAAAACAAATCATCATGATGGAATATTTCTTCATCATTAGGTGATGTTAAAAATCAAGATGATGATGATGACGTCAGCAAGTCTTGGGATTTTTTGGTCCGACATGTAAAAAAGTCTTGGGATTATTGGATGAAATCTTTATCTCATCTACTTAACTAATGGTATACCCATCATTTTTTTTAAAATTTGTTTTAGCCTAATAAGATTAATGTCATATACTAGTACTAGGTTAATTTCTGCGATGTTGGTATATGGAGTGATTAGCTGCTGACCGACCAGGTTTAACAAAACAAAACATTATCCGTGGACCTTAGTACTATGCTCAACTTTTTGTTAACCTAAGATTAATGTCATAGACTTGTACTAGGAGTGGTTTTCCATAAATTAGTTTAGCTTTAGTTTGTATGTGGACCTTGTTTAACAAAACAATAGATTATCCTTCCCACATTGGTATAGGATGAGAAATTTGAGCGTCTAAAGATTTTAGCCCAAGATTAATGTCATTTACTAGTACTCAGAGCGATTTGCCTTAGTCTAGTTTAGGTTTAATTTGTGCAGTCTAGAATAATTGGCTGTGGGCCTTGTTTAACAAACAAAATATTATCCGTCCCATTTTGGTATGGGATCAGAAATTCGAGCTCTAGTCCAAAGTAGTGGGTTAACTAATACCCTTCCACCATGCTTTTTAGTTGAAACCTCGGCTAGTCTATTGCCTTCGCCTTTTACTATTCATGTGTTAGAAGTTGCCAAGCCAACCTCTTGAAAAGGGAGGGCTTTACTTGGTTTGAGTCTGTGTGATGGTGGGTTCAAAGTTTCAAACCCCGTGGATTTGTCGGCCAAAAGGTCACAAACCATGGTATCTAAAATAAAACGCTATATTAAACAACATCGTCCAATCATTTGTATCATAGTTTTTGGTACTCCAAACAAGCTTTGACAATCTAATACCTTTAGGAAGCTAAGTTCGTCTAATACTGTAAAAGATTATTATTTGTTAAATCTAATTTGTGGATGGAACATTGAAGTTAGGTTAAAAATGAATCACACAAGTGTGCACAGGTGAACTTGAAAGAGTGATGATTCAACTAGTGCTGTCTAGCCTATTTGCTAAGAGACGGTTTGTTATGTGATGTGGTTTATGGGTCATTGATGCTTGTAAGTGCAACATGATTGTTGATTACTTGTTTAGTTTTACATGTTTGATGTTAATTCAATAATGATTTCAACTTCTTGTTAGCCTAATAAGATTAATTTCATAGACTGGTACTAGGTTAATTTATGCCATGTTGGTATGTAGAGTGATTAGTTGCGGACCGACCGTGTTTAACAAAACAAAACTTTATCTGTGGACCTTGTTCAACTTTTTGTTAACCTAAGATTAATGTCATGAAGACTTGTAATAGGAGCGAGTTTCCATAACTTAATGTAGCTTTAATTTGTCTGAGGACCTTGTTTAACAAAACAAACGATTATTTGTCCAACATTGGTACAGGTGAGAAATTTGAGCGTTTAAGGATGTTAGGTTTAATTTGTTGTCATATACTAGTACTAGGAATGATTTGCCTTAGTGTAGTTTAGGTTTAATTTGTGCGATGTTGATATGTAGAATGATTGGCTGTGGAGCTTGTTTAACAAAACAAAAGATTACTGTAACAATCCCGTCCGCATAATTCTGGGATAAGAAAAAATTTGAGTGTCGTGTAAGTCTGAATAGAAGTTCAATTCCTTCTACGTGCAAACAACTCTAAAGTGGCTAACCTAACCTTCCGAGGGCATTACCTGGTTTGAGTATGTGTGGTGGTGGGCTCTAATCTCGTGAATTAGTGGGCCAAACATTAAGTAAGTTTAAAAATGAATAGCACGCAGGTGAACTTGAAAGGGCGCTGATCGAAATAGTGTTGTCTAACCTATTTTTGCTAAGAGACATTTTTATATGTGATGTTTATGGGTCATTGATGCTTGTTAATGCAACATGATTGTTGATTACTTGTCTAGTTTTAGTTTGTTTACATATGATTGATGTTAATTGATTTATGATTTGAATGTTAGTGTGGTTGATGTTTATATATGAGAGAGACTTGTAATGTAAAGCATAATAGGGCCCTTCCCCACGGACCTAGTCCCAGGCTATGAGCACCTATTCCAGTCACCTTTGGCCAAGAGCTGGGATTGAACCCAAGACCTCTATTTCTCCAAACGCCTACGTTTTCCGGGAAACCATGACCACATGGTGTTTAATTACTAATGAATTCTTTTATATATTATACGTTATAAGGAAAGGAAGAGTCTTCTGTCAGTTATTTGGTTTCTAATGTCAAATGAAATGGCGGGCGTTGTGTAAGGGTCCTTAAGATGTGTGGATTCAATATAAGAGAGACTTATAATGTAAAGCATAATAAGGCTCTCTAAATTGTCATACCCGCTACTTTTTTGGGGCAGTAGCAGGGGTCATGCACACGGGTGAAGTTGACTTGTATCCATGGTCACATGCACGCCAGCACATGTATGTATGTTAGTATGTAGGTATCCATATGCCGTAATGAAGACCTTATATGAAAGGGTGTCAAGTTTTGGTTACACCGTCATAACCTATTTTTAAATATACATTTCTGATATCCTAAAGTCTCATTTTGTCTGACTATCTATGTTAACTTGAATATTTTACTTTTAAAAATGAACAGAATCAACTGTATTCCATTTAAGTAATAAAGTAACGAGCTTGTCACTACAAGAGACGCAATTTTTTTTTTTTTTTTTTTTTCAAAAAAAATGTTAAACTGGAACAAAACACGCACATAACACATAAAATATGACTTTTAGGTACCGGTTTGGTTTTATATGTGTGCTGATTTAAAATTGGTTTGATCCCACCCGTGCCATAAGCCGACTTTTTGGTCTCCTGTGCGGCTGTATGCTCCACCAAATTGTTGCTAGGCAGCTCACTAACTAGGCTTCTTCAACATGTAAATTTTATATATGTATGTTCCTGTTAGATCCATATGCGTGTGACTTGAACATTTAAGGTTCTCACTTCTTGCTTCTGTGACCATCACTCATATCTCTTAGTTTATAATGACTAGGTTCAATAAATCAAACAGAGCTATACATATTCCTAGTTTCCATCTCGGAAACATGTCCACTCACCTCAAAAGTCTTACTTATAGTGTGAGGCCAAACCGCCAAAGTTTATCCGGCTAGCTCTAGTGTTTTTTTTTGCTGTTGCGGTATAATGCTCTTTAACTAGTGTCTATATATGGTGCATACTCTCATGAAAGATGTTTAATCACAATGCTTGACCACAGGCCCAGATCATGCATTTGGCGACTTAATTGCTGCCTCGGGAATCACAGATGACATGCTTGACAGTTTAATGGTCCTCAAGGACTTAGACGATGTTCGATATTGCCCCACTAAGCAAAAATTGAGGATATGCGTTATGAAAAGAACACCCGTAAGTCCACAAGAGCTGACATAGAGCGATAGAAGCGAGAGGAAATTGCCATGCAGCGTTAGACGGTTGATAGTCGGGTAGGGCTTATGGGATGGAAAAAGGAAATGTAGTATTGCCCTTGTGCTGGATTGAACACTGGTGAGGGTAAATTTCTCGTAAATGACAACATGTTCGATATCTATTTCCCGATGCTTGATCAACGAGCTGCTCTTCTTCGTCCTCTAAGTGAGAAGAAAACATTGGGTCTTCTGGATGTTAATTGTACTGTGAAAGGGGGTGGTGTATCAGGTTAGAAGCATGAAGTCTACATTTTTTTTTTGAATGCATGATTATCAGTGGCAAAATGGGAGGTTTATATTGGATGTGTTGTGTTGTAAAGGATTATATTTTATGCGGGTCAAAATTGCTCTGATTGGCTCACCAACTATTCTTATTCATTATTTAAAATGTTTTTCGATTAAATATGATTATCAATTACTATATGTTACAACTTACAAATAATATTTACGTAGTCTGAATAAATCTGCTAAGTTGAAAACGTTAGAGTGCTACTTTCGGCAAATTTTGACTCATTTGACTTGCTTTGACACATTTTCATTTTTAGGTTTGTAAGTTTCACTCATTTACTGTCAAAGATAGATACTAAATCAAATAGCCCTGAATTCAAGTATGTGTTGAATTGCCACATTTACGTGATTCTGAATCCTGGATGTAAACTATCATATCAAAATGTTACTTAGTTCCTACAAGGTGATGCAACTGTACTTTCAAAATTGCTTTCCTTAACATTTGAATTCGAACCTCATGCTTACTATTATACCAGTTAATTTTTTAGTCAGTGCCATTTATTTTTGGATCCTTAAGCTGCCTTACGCACGCAGAGTGTGCTTATGATGTTATTTGTAACTTGATTTTTATGTTCTCGGCATTCCTTCTGTCTCATATTGGCAAATATTTTATCTTACGTCACTTTTTTTTCCCGCAAATTCCATCAATATTATCTCCAACTTCACTCTAGTTCGGTTGATTATGCATAGTATTATTATTTTTGGTTCTTTCATTTGTTTGGGGACACCAATCTAAACTTCATAAGTGCATGAAACAGGTCAAATAGGCGCAATTCGTCTTGGCATGAGTAGGGCCCTGCAAAACTGGGCACCAGATCAGTTCCGTCCTCCTTTGAAAGAAGGTAAATACGGCTTTTATTTACCTTTTTATTCTTTTGCATACCCCTTGAAACAGTTATTGATCTAAGTCGACACACTCCCTTTAGTCTCTTTTAATAGCTGTTTACAAATGAGTCACTTATGCTTTCGAAAGTTGATCATTACAGTTTCTATGAGATGGAAGGACCATTTGGCATGATATTAGTTAGTCACCTTGTTTAAAATACATGGAGTTTTTGATGTATGAGATTATTTGGGCCCAATCTAGTGCTAGTCAAGCTCTTTATGTCTTATAGGTGCTCATTTGTTTGTTTGTGTGGGGGACGCCGGGTGATTTCATCTTTCTTTATCTTTTCATATATTAATATTTGAAGGGGGGATTCAGTAGAGGTGGCAAATGGGCAGGTTAGGTGGGTTGTGTAACAAGTCAAAATGTGTCGTTTTTAACAGTTCCAGACAGAGCTGGGTCGACCTGTCAATGTTTTTTTTTTGTTGCTTTTCAGTTTTATAAATGATTAATGTATTAAGATTGTAGCTACCACCATAATGCTATAATAATATTTCAGTTCTTTTAGCTAACGTTTTAGGAGGTTTTAGCACTTGAAAATGCGTTTGGCCTGTTTCCATCCTAACCAACTCTAGGAAAATGTACTGTTAAAGCCTTCGGAGATAAACTGAAACCCGGATTGACCCATATTTGGGCAAACAGGCATAATTTGCCACCTCTAGACTCAAAACAGGGATCATGCATGCTATAGTTTTTAGTCATATCTATCACATGGTACTAATAAATAGAATTCACATAAACGTGATTAGATTGTATAAAAGGCATTGTTATAGTAACGTGTGATTGGATTGTATGAGGATCTTACATGTATAGTATGTTTCTTTTCACTATATTGTTCCATGCCAGATGTACTACCCCATATCATTTGGACACGCAACTGATTATGTGAATAAATAATCATTTTATCGAATAAAGTTGCACTTTGGCGACTTTTGACCCATTCAACCATCTGACCAGTTGGAGGTTATTTTTTCATTCTATGGCCAAAGTTCATTGATATCTGAACTTGTATCATAACGTGTAATTTGTGTGTTTGTCAGCTGGTTTCTTGACAAGAGACTCGAGAATTGTGGAGCGGAAGAAACCTGGTAAGGCGAAAGCAAGAAAGAGCTTCCAATGGGTCAAGCATTAGACGGTTTTTGATTTGCCAGATCTCTATTTATGGAAACAACTCGAATGTGTCGGGGCAAATATGTGGTTTCACGTTTGGGATCTTACTTGAAATATTTTTATCATCACCATTCTGGACTTGGACTTGCAAAGCTTAGTTTGTTGTTTTCGATTTAGATCCTGGTCATGTTAGAGCAGAACCAATATAGTATTTGCTGGACTTTTTGCGGTTTTAAGTTACAACGGAAGTCATGTAACCATAAAATTAATAATTTTGTTGGATTTTTATAGTGATTCTTGAGTAGAAGCGGCCGTGTCTAGAATTCTGTTAAGACGTTAAGTAATACTCCCTCCATCTCACAAACATTATCCACACCTTACTATTTATGTTTGTCCCAAAAATTGTGTCTAATTTTTGGGAATTAATTTGCACACTTTGGAATTTGATTGGGACACTTCACTTGTTCATTAACTACTTGTACGGTATTAAATACTCTCCTTTACTTGCTTGTGCCTTGAGTGTGATAATAAATTTTTTGAGTGTGCAAATCATTAGCCTTAATTTTTATGTATAATTTTTTTATTTTGCCCTACTAACCAAAACTCACATTAATTGCCCAATTCTAATTTCTATAATAATAATGAGGGTAAAAATGACATTTTATTAATCAAAACTTGCATTGATTACGCCTATCATAATTTCTCAAAAACTTGTTCGTAAATGGATTAGTTCTATATGGTTCAACATCTTGACAGAATGTTTGTGAATTCAACAGGTTAATTAAGTGTCTACTCGTCCTCTTCAAAGTGATATACCAACCTCTTCAAAGTGATATACCAAAAGTGTAACATATTGGATTTCACAAACACACTAAACCATATGTCAAAGAGGTGTATACTTAATGTTTTAGAGAGAGAAAGAGTTAGAGGTTTGGGAACTTAGTGAGAGAAAATGAACATATTATTATGAGCTCCAACTCTCTACCTTGGAAGGTAGAGAGTATATATAGTCTTTACACAAATGCCACCTACGGAGCTGTGAATCAGGCATACGATTAGGTAACAGAATCCATCCTCCACTCGGCTATACTTAAACTAAATACTACTTAACTTATAATATTCTACGACTACGAGCTTTCTAACGATTACATATACTTGAGGTGACCGACTCTTTAATAACTGGATTTTCTAAATCCTAACAATCTCCCCCTAAGGGAGGACATCTCAAACACACATTAAAATTACATTGAATACAAACAGATATTACATTATAAATTGTTCTTGCATTCTTGATGTAGTACTTTGCTCTGAAGCTCGTAGTCATTGATTCTTCACATTGCATATCCAAGTGGAGGTCTTTTACTGATCCACGTGATAATGAGTATTGAGCCAGCTTTGAGATCATCAGCTATAATACATCTCTGACTCTTCCATTGTGGTGTTGGTATTATGTGATGTTGTGACATTTGGACCGACATGCTCACATTCTAGATCATGATATATTCTCATCAGAGTAGCGGAAGCTTTCGTTGATTCATGATATTGGCGGCAGCGTAGCAGAAGCATGGAGTGAAAATATCAGAGTCATTGATGCACTTATCATGATTTCTTTAGAAATGAATGTATTGTGTGAGCATGCGGCTATGGATTGACCGCTTCATTCTGATCAGCTGCAAACGTCGGGCGTACCTGCATACAATAGTTAGCAATAAAGCGCACGAAAGTGTCTTTGATCAATTTCGTTGAATTGAGGTACACGGCCCACGGTTCCCCGTTGATCAGTACATGTACTGCCTGTGATCAGGTGTAATTCCGAAGAATTTCCTTGGTAGGGTTTCGCAGCTGCTCTAGCTGTTCTCAAACCGGAACGTCTCAAAGAAGACAACACGGAGTGAGTGAACCAGCGAATTGAGATTCACTTATTGATAAAAAGATATTTGATAAACAATCATGTATCGCTCAATAGAAATTGGTTTTTGCAATACAACGATTGTTTTAATGAAAATCAGTTATCAATCATAAACACCTTTTATTTTGAAATATTTGTACACAGTCGATGTGCTAAAGAAAAGAGTTTTTAAGCACAACGACCGGTTTTTCAAAGGTATTCGTCAATCCATAACCTGAACCAGGATTGATTCAAAAGATTGAGTCGCCCGATTGTTTCTGTTCAGTTGTCACATGGTTGATCTATTGAATAGATCTCACATGCCACCTACCAGGAGCTTGTTTGATGTTGGCTCCAGCAGGCTTTCCATCTTCATTGTGAATATGTTTCCATATCACTCAGATGTTCTGGCAATACCACAAGGATAATGTGTAGGACTCAAGATATAATCTCTCTTTCCACATTGAGTGAAACAGAGAGTCTTCATTGAAAGTGTCCTAATGAGATTTATTGATGATCTCGTGGCTCTAGACTCAATTTGTGCATATTTGGATCCTATTTCGGAGACTAGGGAGAGGGTCTCCTTCTTCAATATCAACAATCTCTAAGAGAAAGTTGATAAATAATGTCGGTTCCTCGTGAGAATGAAACAAGTCCTTTTAAGAGGAGCTTGAGTGGTTTGGGAAGTTGAAGTTCAGTGCGTCACTGGGTCCATGACGTCTTGTCTTCAATACCGATGTTACCTTGGTAACCACCAGTAGCATATGAATTGAGCCCGGTATCCGCCCTAAGGTTGAATAATTGGAGGGCAATTTGTTTTCACCCTTTTCTCATTCAATTCTTTTTCATTCTTCAACCCCTTCAGTGCTTACCGAGACTTCATAACTAGAACCTTGTTGGGTTTATTCCAGTACTAGCTCAATCTCAGTCCGCACTCTTCCCATATCTCACTTTTCTCCTTTATCAATATACCTAAGGACTTCTACACTATCTAGTGGATAGTCCCTGGGTAGATCCCTCTGGTTCTGGCGGATCATGGGAACAAATACCTAACCTTATCGTCCTTATATCACCGTACATAAAGTAAAGTTGGTCGGTCTATTTGGTACTGTTCATCTGCCATTGGAACCAATTGAAAACCATTTGAAAATCAATCCAGATACTTGTGATATATGATCAAAGCATTTTGTACCTGAATTGTTTTTGATATTTTTAGAATAGGAGAGCTCCCCCTCAACATGTGTTGCATGTATTTGAAATGTTTTTAGCACACGGAGGCAAGAGGAAGTATTAACTTCTTTGATTACCATTTTCTAAAAGATATCAACATCACTTCCCTGATCAAAACAAGTAGTTAAAGCATATTAAGGAAGGATGAGGTTTTCATAAGTTTGCTCCCCCTCAATATGAGCATAGATATTTGAAAATGTTTTGCACATATTAGGAAAAACTGCACATTGAGATAAATTGATCACGTTTCAACTCTTTGTGGTTTAAGATAGATACTCCCCCTCAACATGTGCATGGAAAATTTTAAATCGTTTGGCACATGTGGGAAGGAGAGCTTGTACATCCTTATAAAACCATTTACCGAATTATCAGTTTAAATCCAATTTAAATCACAAATTCTCCCCCGATCACAATTTTCAAATCATTTGAGATTTGTGATCTCTGTAGATTTAAATTGATTTTGAAAGCTTTTAAGGAGAATTGTGACTTGATTATGAAAACGTTTTAACTGATAAGGATCGGATTTTAAAACTTTAAACTCCATTGATTAAGCATGCATGATTATCTTTTGAAAACGATTGTTTGAAAAATAACCTTTTGATTTAATTGAAATCATTCTCCCCCTCAATCAATGACATAAGTTGTTGATTGAGAGTAAATGTTTTTGACAACAGTTAAGACCAGATGATTTTCAAAAATAGAGTCCGAGTTATTTTACAAAGAACTAGTTTTCATTAGATAGTAAGGATTTTGTTTAAAGAATCAGAGCATGAGATTTGAAAACCAAGATAAAGCATGGCTCTGTTCAATCTAAAGTCCTGTGTCATTATTTGAATGACATCACAAAGACCGTAGATATTATCGAATCGAGGAAAACATGGCAAAAAGACAAAATGTTTGGAATTTTTCAAGATTTTTTAAGTTTTTATGGATTTAGAAAGTTTTATAATTTTCTATTTGATTTTTGAAGGTTTTATAATTTTGTATTTTGTTTTTCGAATAAATATATACAAGAGATAGATGAAGGAAACCCTTTTACTCCTCTTCTTCCTCTTGAAGACGTTTGAGTGTTTCCGGTTGTAGGCTCTTAAGACCAAGTCGTGGAAGAATAAACTCAAAACGTTCTCTAGGAAGAGCTTTGGTGAAGATGTCTGCTAATTGGTATTCAGTCCTCACAAAGTATAGTTCCACCACACCGTTTCAACTTGCTCCCTGATGAAATGATGTCGAATGTCGATGTGCTTTGCTCTTGAGTGTTGTACGTTGTTGCATGAGAGAGCAATAGCACTTTTATTATCACAGTACAGAGGGATTTTGTTGAATTCAAAGCCATAGTCAGATAATTGGAATCTCATCCATAGGATTTGAGCACAACAAGATGACATGGCTATGTATTCAGCCTCTGTAGAGGAAATAGAAGTACTCATTTGCTTCTTTGACGACCAGCTCACAAGCTTATCACCCAAAAACTGAGCACCTCCAGACGTACTTAGACGAGTATCTTGACATCCGCATGATCAGATCTGCATAGGCTGTTAGTGACATACCGGTGTCCTTTAGGTACCAAAGTCCCATGTTGATGGTTCCTTGGAGAACCGAAAAGACCGCTTAACCGCTTCAAGGTGCTTTTTAGTAGGCTTAGCCTGGTATCTAGCACACATGCAAACAGCGAACAAGATGTATGGTCTACTAGCTGTGAGGTACATCAGGGATCCAATCATACTACGATATTTCGTTTGGTCTACCATGATCCCTGAGTGGTCCTCATCTACTTTAGTACGCTCTATCATGGGAGTGTCAACAGGGTCACTAGAATCAAATCCAAATTTCTTTAAAATCTCATTTGCATATTTAGATTGATTTATGAAAATGCCTCCGGGACTTTGTGAAATTTGTAATCCAAAGAAAATTGACATTTGTCCCATCATTGACATTTGAAATTTAGAACCCATTTCATTTGAAAAACGGTCACACTCATTGGGGTCAGTCGAGGCAAAGATGATATCATCAACATATATTTGAACGTGAATTAAATGTTTGCCTGACTTTCTGGTGACCAATGTCGATCAACTGCTCCTTTGCTGAATCCAGTAGATAGAAGAAACCTTGATAGCGTATCATACCATGCCCTTGGAGCTTGCTTTAAACCATAAAGAGCCTTCTTCAAACGATAAACGTGAGTAGGATGCTCTGGATTCACAAAGGCTTCAGGTTGGCTGACGTAGACGACTTCTTTAAGATCTCCGTTGAGAAACGCCGTCTTTACATCCATCTGATAGACTACCATGTTCTTACTTGCAGCATTAGCCAAGAAGATTATGATTGCCTCGATACGAGCAACCGTAGCAAATGATTCTTCAAAGTCAATACCCTCCTCTTGACGGTATCCTTTTGCAACCAATCGAGCCTTGTTCTTTAAAACATCACCATGCTCATCAAGTTTTACTTTGAAGATCCATTTTAGAGCAATGATCATAGCACAATCTGGAGCAGGTACTAGTTCCCATACATCAAGTCGATCAAACTCATGAATTTCTTCTTGCATGGCATTGAACCAGCTGTCTTCATTCATGGCGGTTTTAACATCTTTTGGTTCGATCTTTAGAGAGTACGGAGTTGAAGAAGCACCATAAGGCATCGGTTGCAAGTTGTTTCCGTGTGGATATTGGACGAGAGGGGTTTCCAATGATATTGTCCAATGGATGATCATGTGTCCATTTTCTGAGGTGTTCATGTGGCTGTTGTTGAGGGACTGAAGTAGCAGAGTCGATATCTCCTGATGAAGATGGTTCTGATGATGATTCAGGAGCAAAAATGTTTTCAAATGGAGCAGATTCGGGAGTAGCAAAGGGATTAACTTCATCATTGATGCCAGAAACAATTCCATGATGTACATTCAATGATTGATGATTTGTTGATGAGACTGAGTGATCAGCAGCATGCGCTTCTTGACTTAATGATATTGAGACTGAAGGGTTGACTTCATTCACAGGGATAGGAGCAGCCTCTGTTGTTGGAATTGACAGATCATTGGCACTTGGCTTATAATGTTCATCAAACATTGGATCAAACAATTTCTTTAAATCATCTTCAATTGGAGGTACATATGGAGTTGCTGGAGAGGAATTTGGTACAAGGGATGAACCAATGGGACTGTTTTGAAGTGCGGGTCCAGAACTGGATTGTCCAGGAGCCATTTGACCGGTCAGCTCATCAAACGTAACGTGAATTGTTTCCATGATATTTCGGGTTCTCTTGTTGTAGATTCGGTAACCTTTTCTGCTTGGTGCATATCCAACAAATAATCCAATGTCCGCTTTAGCTTTCAATTTACCTAAATTTTGACCGTCATTAGTTGGATAACATAAAGCACCAAACACACGAAGGTATGATAGATCAGGTTTTCGATTGTGGACAAGTTCATATGGAGTCTTTCCATGAGATGTGTGAATTAGAGATCGATTTTGAGTGTAACATGCAATGGCAATAGCTTCAGCCCATAGAAACATTGGAACCTTTGAGTACATCAGCATTGTTCTTGCAGCTTCTACAAGAGTTCGATTTCGTCTTTCAACTACACCGTTCTGTTGAGGAGTTCGAGGAACACTTCTTTGAGGACTGATTCCAACATTTTCATAAAATTCATTGAGTTCTTTATTAACAAACTCAGTTCCATTGCCAGTTCGTACGATTCGAACCGTTTTGTTGAGTCGGATATGAAGTTATTTAATGAGTTTAATGATGACATCTGGAGTTTCATCCTTTGTCCTCAAAAACTTAACCCAAGTAAATCGTGAGTAGTCATCAACCACTCTAGCAATATCTCTTCCCATTAATAGTTTGCACTCTCATTGGGCCGCACGATCCATATGAAGGGGTATGAAGAACTTCCATACAGAGTTTGTGGGTTTGGTTTGTGGGCATATTTCGTGCTTTTTCCCAATTGGCAAGCTGAACAAAGATGATCTTTTTCATATTTTAATCTAGGTATGCCTTTGACAAGATCTTTCTGGAAAGGTAAGGTTGTTTATGGTGTCGAAGTTCAAGTGATTGAGACGACGATGCCATAACCAAGACTTTGTTTTAGAAGCCTTCGACAGCAAGCAGATTGGAGAAGACTTCATCATGTCATTGATAGAGATGGTGTATAGGTTAGAACCACGAGTACCTCTTAATAATTCCACACCATCAAGTTCTCTAACGAAACAAGTATGTTTTCTAAAAGCCACTTCTAGATCTGAATCACAGAATTGACCAACAGAGAACAAGTTATGACCAAGACCTTCCACATAATATACCCTAGAAATTACACTTTTACCAACCACATAATCTCCATAACCCATAATTGCTCCAAAATGGTCGTTCCCGAATCTAACTGTCCCGACAAATTTACTCACGAAGTTCATGAGCCGCGACCGGTCTCCAGTCATATGCTTGGAACAGCCTGAGTCCAGGTACCACAGAACGATTTGAACGATCTGCAGTTGAACACAGACAAGAATGGATAACTGGATAATTGGGAACCCCATGCAATAATGGGTTCCACTTGGTTAGTAACAGTGATTGGAACACCCACATCAGAAATAGAAACACCCATATCAGAAATAGAAGCAATGGAATCATTAGGAATAGATGTGGTGCTGGTGTCCGTATTTGACCTATTCAAAGTATGTTCACTTCTTAAAGGAATAGTTCTACCAGTAGGCATCCATTTTCTAGTGGGCATTGTCTTAGCAGATTGAGGGCAAAACTGATTATCCTTATGGCCAAAAGGTATCCATTGATAACCTATCTTACTAAATGTTCTTCCTGTGGGTTTCCACTGTTTTCTAACTTTCTTTAGTCTTTGCCTTTCAGCCTTCTTAGTATGATTTTTAGCATTAACAATTTTAACTGGGCATTTGACAGCATTTGACAAAACATTCACACCACATTCATGATTAGCAACAGAATTCAAGCAGACATCATTACATGGTTTGCAGATAGTATCAGAATTCGAATTAATTACAGTACGCCTATGGCTAATACTAGAATCAACACGATTCGTTTTATTCAACTCAAACTTAAAGTTCCTATGATGGTCTTATACTCTCTTCCAATGCACATTGTTAGCTTGTGAGGTCCTATCTTGTTTGGTATTTCCTGGAGGCTTTGACCCGCTTGCTTTAATGTCACTGATTACTTCTGTAGAGGGAATTATGGGAAAATTAGTTGGTTGATCTACCTTTTGCATTCCTGAACTAGATGTGCAAGGATCTGAACTACTAGAAGGCACATTAGTGTACTCTTTCTTAAAGCTGGGCATGGAATGGTTTGTATGCATGGCACTAGGCATAGAACAAGGCATCACAGCTTTACCTTCCGCACCTAAGGATTTAGGACATGTTGCAATTAGACATTCTAGCAGCTCCTGAGATCGTTTGGCCTGAATGCAAGCAAACCTAATTTCTCTATCAAGAGGCTTATTTATGAAATCCTCTTCCACAATCTCACGGAGACATTCTAGACTATCCTTAAGGTGAGCACAATAGTTATGAAACACAAGTTCATTATTCCTAAGATGAGGAGGAATGTATTTACAGTCAAGTATATTTGCATCAGAGGATGAATTTGAAGCAACATTCTCATTAAAAACAAGTGGCAGTTTTCCTTTTTTCCTGAATCTCAGATTCTCAATTTCTTTTGTAAAGAAGTTATTTTTTCGTTGTTTTTGTCACGAGTGACTTTCATTGAATCATATAACTCTTTAAAGTGTCGTCTAACTTTTTCATTTTATTCTAGAAAACTCTCGTTTTCCTTTTGTAAAGCATTTACTAGGTTTTGAAGATGAAAAATTTGAGAATACTGAGAATCTAAAGGAGGAGGCATTTGGGAGCAGTCACATTGTTCTTTTCACCCTTTAATTGAGAAATTTGGGCTTTCAACTTTCTGATCGTGTTACAATGAGCTTGAATCTGTTCGTCACGTTTGTTTATCTGAAAAACTGCATCAAACTCTGGAGCAACTGAAGATGTCTTGATATTTGAGGTTTTGACATTTTTTTTAAGATGTTGATATTTTAGTTGTAAATTAAAATGTTCAACTTCTAGTTTAGAAAGTTGTTTTACCAAATTATCGTGATCATCCAGATCAATTTTCTCATTTAGTTTAGAATTAGTCTTTTCAAGCTCAATGACAAGATCATGGGAGACTTTCAGAGCAACAGATAATTCATGAAATTTAGAAGTATTAATGGAACAATTCGAAGCAGTATAAAACACATCTTGAGAGATACATTTAGAAATAAGATTCTCATTCAATGTATGTAAGTTCTTCCTCTCAATCTCATTATATTTTAACTCTCGCTCATAGTCACTAACCTCAACTATCATTGCATCAAATTCCTTTTCAATTTCTTTAATATCTGAATCCATCCCCTTTTTAAGACTCTCAAATTGATCTTTTAGTTGTTTAAAGAAAGGCATGACCTCAGTTAAATAGCATTCTTTAGTTTGCTCAAAACCCCTTTCCCCTTCAGTTATTCCAATGGGTGTGATCCTTTTCTTACAAGTTTTCTCAAATCAACAAATAATTGAAAGATGACGTATGACTGATTAAGGTCTTTCTTTAGTGGAAATAGTCCTAGGACTAAATGCATTGGTGTATTAGGAGGATACACAGTTGCTGAAGGCATTTTCCTAAGGGGGTGTTTGTTACAACAAGATTCTCTACTTTTGCTTATCTAAATCCTTTTTCAGTACACTTGTTCGGGTGGTTAAAACATTTGAGGCTTAAACATGTTCAAGGAAATCCATTTTCCTATTTGTAGTCATGGGTCTGATAATTATGTTTTCTCTTTACATGTAAGATTGTTGAGTTTCTTATCATTTCTCCCTAGTGACCTCATCTGATTTCTTATCTTCCTCAGTGCACTCAGCGCAACTAGGTTTCTGCCTAGGTTTAAGGATTTCATTGCCATCATAAATTACCTTATGGGCAGTTCTAGCCTTTTTAATGACCTCTGGATTTGGTTCCTCAACAAGGGGAATGCTATGCTTATCGCTTAAGACTCTATGCTTAGTGATCAAGTGAGCAGTCTGAATGGTGTTCCCTTGTACATACAACTTATTTTCAAGCTTGTTTTTCAAAGTTTTTAGATTGGAAAAATCATTCAAAAGTTTTGATTCCTTAGCATTGAATTCTTGCTTAAGCATTTTCACATTTTCTTGAAGTTCTTGTTTTTGCTTAGCAGTTTTAGAAAGCTTTTCTTGTAAGGAGTGTAACTCTTGTTTTAATACTTCTTCTCTAAAATTACTTTTCCTAATAATTGTACGCATTTGGTCATCCATTTCCTGCTCACGGGTGGTCAACTCAAACTTAGCACGTTGTTCATAAATAGCAACACGTTCTTTATAGGCATTTAGTTCAGAGACAACAGAATCATTAGGGGTACATGCAGTGTATTCATCAAAAACATAGTCATCATTGACTGCGGAAGATGCATTACTTGGTACAACCTCACTTTCACTTTGCTTCACATATTGATCATATGGGACAATATTGCTATTACTCTCATCATCAATATCTGATTCATAAGTCTCAAGAGATTGTACTTCATTATGCATCTTTCGCTCGTCCACATCATCATATAGTTTTAATACCTCTGAAATGATTTTGTCTTTTGATGGACCAGCTTGTTGTGGTGGAGAGACCTTTGGAGAATCCATAGGTGAGATGCTGGCCATGAAGATTGTTTAAGCAGTAGGTTCATCATCGACATCAGAGTCAAATGCATCACAATCTGCTACTTGAAAGGCATTCTGATGATTATGACCTATCTCCTGTATTGGCTGTTCATCAACATCAGCATCATATGTCTTGGCATTCCCTTCAGCAAGAAACAATAACTCCTCTTCATCCAAAGCTGCTCCATTATCCTGAGCTTGCACGAGCAACATCTTATCCCTGAAGTACTCTGCATTCTGAGGGCGTTTTGGCGATGTGCAGTTCCTTGCAATATGTCCCTCACCTCCACAGTTGTAGCACTTAATCGGCTTTGCTTGTCCCTGATTTCCATTCCTTCCACTATTCAGATTTCCCACATATCCTCTACCAACTCCACCTCTTCCTTGTTCGTACTGCCTTTCTTGAACTGGATGCACCATAACCTTCCATCTCTAACAGGTGGCTTGATTGTGTGGATTGGATGTTGTTCTGAGGTTGTTGTTGGTGTGTGGGAGATAGTTCATGTTTTGACTAATCATGAGAGCCAATTGATTAATGAAGTGTCCCACGCCTGCATCAGCATCAGCTTGTTTGAACATTTGATCGGGAATCAGCTTATGATTACCATTACCCATGGGTATAACTTGAGAAGCTTTGGTGGTAATTCTAAAATTTGTGTAAAAGGCAGTTGAATCATTTGATGAGCTTGTCTCTCCCTGGTTGGTTTTGAACTGATCAAGAATTCTTTTCTCAAACATGGCATGTCTCTCATTCTGAAGAAGGAAGGCATAGAGTTGCTCATAGTTTGTATTCTTCAATCCTTTGGTTAGCTTCACAGAGGTGACAAACTTGTGCCATTCGGGATTCATGTTGTTCACAAATTTAGAGTTCAGCTGAATGTTTGGCATGGTCATATTGATGTTCCTCATGTCATTCACAAGCTTATGGAATCTCACGTAGTACTCATAGACACTCTCATCTGGTTTCATCTTGAAGTGTTCAAATTCGTCATACAGTTGTGATTCTGTGTCTTCAATAGTTAACTCAGAACCTGAGAGGAGCATCTTGACATTATCCCACACTGCCTTGGCTTCGGTGTTGTGATTGATAAGCTTGTAGATATCTTTTGGAAGACCTTGAAGTATAATGTTGGAAGCCTTGATATCAGCATCGAATCTCTTTTTCTCCTTATCATTGAGCTCATCATATGTCTTTGGTCTGTTTATTCCATAGATCATCGGTCCATCTTTAGAGTATCAATTAAGTCTTTGTAGTCTCAATCTGATAAGGTCCTTCATCAATTGATTTGAGAATGTTAACCCTATTTTCCTTTCCAAGCAGTATAACTGATTCTGAGCCCAAGAGTCGAGTGGCCCGTCAAGCATGGGTGGATCTAGTATCTAAACTAGTCGCTTGAACATCCGGCAACAAGGAGATGATTGTAGGTACGCTGGTAGACATGTTAACAGTTATCGGAATTTTATAACTCTATGATTAAACCGGGAAATAGATTCTTTCACGGGATTTTACTAAATCAAGAGAAAACCGTATTACAAGAAAAAAATCAACCAAGTCGCTAAGAAACCTTAAACCAAGTCGCTAAGCACCAAATTGCTAACTATCAAGTCGCTATAATGCCAAGTCGCTAAGACACAGTTGCTAAAGAACAACTCGCTAAGATCCAAGTCGCTAACACCAAGTCACTGAGAATTATGACAACAAGTCGCTAAGCACCAAGTCGCTAAGTCGTCAAGTCGCTAACTAGCAACTCGCTAAGAAAATTAAGTACAAGTCGCTAACAAAATTGAAAGCAAGTCGCTACCTTCACCAAGTCGCTACCCGTAGTGGAGAATCCACTAAGTGTACTGTTTGTCGGCTTGTCTCAAAAGTCAAGTCGCTAGGACCAAGTCGCTACCTAAACACTAAGTGTACTGTGTGTGGGTGTATGGATGTTGTTATAATTAATAAAATTGATAAAATGATGTTTGTTGGAGGTTAAAGACTTAGGGAGTGAAAGATGGGTGTCTTGAAGTTTGGTGGGAAGTTTAGTTGTCCTGGTAGATATTCTGGGTTGTTTGGGTGGAATTGGATTGGTTGGGATTGGTGAAGGGGATAAAGGCTCTGGATGTTTTTAATGAGAAGGAGAAGGAATATGTAACACCCCAACCCGACAAGGGTAAAGATATCACAAATACGGTTTCATATCAGAACCTTAAGTACTATACAAAAGCGGAAGCCTTTACAAAACTTACAAAAGAAAACATAAATAACTTAATAATCAAAAATAAATCTAAGATCCCTATTTCAAAATCTTGCTCTCAGCTCTACTCTCAACCAGTCACGCTATCCCATAATCTCATCTTGAATGCTTAACACCGCCGCAGAAAAGAAAATGTGAGCTTACAAAGCCCTGAATGATATAACGTAAAACGAAAACTAAACAAAATAGAAATACTAAATAAAACAAAGAAACTAATAACAAAGTCACAACGAATGAGATCAATGAATCATTGAGGATTTGGCGAAGCACAATCATACGTGAACGGAAGAACAAATAGCAATTAAGAACAAACATATATCATATTGATGGCACCAACGCAAACGCATCAAAATAACCAAACATTAACTAAAGCAGGAAATTCGAGTACATATGAGCCAAAAAAAATATCAAAAGGCTAAGGAAACAATTTCTAGAAAGTAAACATGGCATTCATACAAGTCAATTAATCTACATTTAACACACTAAATCCAATATTGTAGCAAATGAAATAGCCAAATCATGGCAGCCACACATGCAAATAGAGAACATAGTAGGAAAACTATAACTAAATAAGCAAAAGACATAGCATAGCAATTAGCAAATTATCAAAACAGATATCATAATTAAACCATTTTCCAAACCAAAACTTAATATAAATAGAGTCTAAACATGCAGATCAAACAAGGTATAGATACCCTAACGGATAGGCAAAGTTCGCCATTAATCTGAACAATCATACTTAATAAACTTTCAGGATACTCACTTTCACACTAGCACATTCATCTCAATGCATCAATGAATTCACATAACTATAAACTAACATAACATCGGATGACAACATACGAATCATATTTTAACATATTAATCATATTCTAGCACAAGAGAGACGGTAGTCACTTAAACATACAAAAACATAACCACATATAACAACATATAATAAGCCTAGCACATAATTATAAACACTTGAACATACCGAATCAAAAATCAATACTTAATACGAAATAACAGATAAAGATTTAGTTAACTACCACGAGAACATATCATATCGAAATATCTTTCTTATTCAAGGTAACCCTATAAACTAATTGGAGTAGCTAGCTCCCTGAATTTTGTGAAGACGCCAGACAACATCATTCACCGTAAAACATATATGATAACAGATCGTATCTAGGATGCATCCATAAGCCCCAACGTACGGATAGTGGCCATACTATCAATAAACAGATAACGGAGGGACGGGCGTAACATCACTCTACTCTAGAGTCATGTCGAGGTGAATCATCGACACGGACATGGAACCCCCATGACTAGTGAAATATTGGCTCGGGTGTCAAACTAACTTAGGTAAAACAGATTGTCATAAATGACACAGATCATAATCAAACACAAAGTTCAACAGATAACATATCAGATAATTCATATCATAAGGTTCATGTTCAAAGGTTCAGAAGTTAATGTCGTAGTCACATATCATACTTTCATAATAAGAATTTCATAACCAAATGTTCACAATTGTAAGTTCATAATCAAATATACCAAGATTCAACAAATGTGCATATCAAAGTCTTTCTAACATAACGCTCAAATCGATATTGCATGATTCAATAAAACAGGTGTTTCAAACAAGCAACAGATCAAACAATCAGAAAGGGTTCATAGCAATCGCATAGGAAACCCTAATAATTGAAATAGAAGAGCTAACGAAAAGAAAACGTCATAAGGAACCTTAATCAAAAGGTCGTAATATCCGTACCTTAACACAAAATGAAAAACAAATGAATGAACGAACACTAAGATACGACGCCATCGCTTCTTCAATGAATCTACACGGATTACGATTCGGATAATACTTATTAGCTCCTTTTATAAGCTTCTTATGCCTTTGTGAGTGTGTTACTTATTGATATCATGTTTTATCTTTCATTTTCTTAAACTCATATTTGGACCAGACTTTAACGATTTTTATAAAATACTTACTTAACTCAAATGAAATCAAGAAACATCCCAGGGGTTCCCATATGATTTAAAAGACTCTCCAAAAATTGGTGGGTTCTATCTCTATGCCAAATGGCCTATGGAAAATCACAAGTCCAGACCTGTCCAGAAAGAAATCAGAAAATACACCTTAAAAGTTTACACTTATTGGACCTGTTTAGACACATTGGAAAAATTCCCAAAACTCCCAGAAATTCATTTATATCCTAAATGTCAATCCTGTAAAAGGAGAGCTCCCAATTCATTATTTTTTGCAAATGAAAAATCAAACAATCCAACTAAATTTCAGACCCGTTTTCTCAGCTTTGACACTTGATCTTGTAAAAATTAAAAATACGACTTAGACAACTCCAAATTCGACCAAACCACTTGGAAAACTTAACTAAGACATAAAATAAACTTTTCCAACAAAACCCAGAATATTACACTTATAAAATTCGATCTATAACACACGCCAATTCATCATATTATGCTGTCCAGTTTTAGGGTTCATATTAGGCCATCATAACACATGTTTAGACCATTAATTACATTTAGGGTTCCATTCCAATTAGGGCTTCGAATTTATTAGGCATGATAACATTTATATATATGTGATTTTATGGGAAGATAACATGCAACCAAAGCCAAGATACAAAGGAAACAAGGAACGAAGGTGATGGTAATGCTACCCCTTGTGCGTAGCAAAGAAGACGAGTACCAAGGCTACCAAAGCCCACGACACTCTCCTCTGGCTTCAACTCACGACAACAATATAAACCCCACGACCAAGGCTTTCTTGACCCACGACCATGCCTTCTTTGCCCTAGAACATCACGACAGAATCACCAGACGACCAAGGTCTCCTTTGAACACCTTCTTGCTTAGAATTTCAGATGGGATGGGGAAGAGACTTTTGTTGCCGTCACTTTGGGAAAACTAGGGTTTTGGTGTGCTTAAATTTTGTGGAGCGTATAATGAAAAGGAAGGGGAGGGGTACCGGTTTTGATGAGCCAAGGGAAAACAAAGGCCAAGCCCAAGTCCAAATTCCAATCTATAACTTAGATGGGCTTTTACATTAAAGTTTATATGTGTTTTGTAATTTATGAATTTTTCGGTTCATGTAATATATAAACGTGTAATATGTATAGACGAAGTGTCAAGATTTTATTTATTTTTGTACATTAGGTTTGACAATCTTTTACAAGTTAGGTTAAATTTTACATTTAATGAGCTTGACGAATTTTACATATTTTACAAATATTAAATAGAGAGCAAAATAGTCATTTAACGCTGTGGTTTATTTTTAGGGCTTTACAACTCTTCTCCCTCTAAAAGAAAATTTTCGTCTCGAAAATTGAACAAGACGGAACAAAACAAAAACGATCGGACTTCAGAATTTCAAGGAATAGAGCAAATAAACTTATTTTAGAACAAATGTATTCTTGTCGATCATTCATACTTATACTTTTCAGAAATCAATTCAACAATCAAATACTTATAACAGATAATCATATACTTATCAAAGTAATGGCAGAAATGTGATGAGATGCAGTAAAATCAAACAACACACTCTAACTTATTCGTATCTAATGATGAAAACAACATATGCATAGACAGTAACGAATCCTAACGGTCTTACTAATCGCTAAGTATGCGGGAGACATACAAACTTAGGCGCATATAGCAATCTATAGGTTCACACGGATCATAACGATTTCGGATTCCAAGCCGCATAAAACTTATATATACAGCTTGTCAATGAGAATCTCGTAAAGAGGTACAAAATTTCAATCGAACATGAGGAGCGACAAATAACAGATACAAGTCAAATTCCATCACGATCAACCACGCATTTCCCCGACGTCATATGATTTCAATAAGTTCAAATTATATGATCTCGTATTATCACGCTGATCAGGCCATAATACTTGCATCACATAACAAGTCCTTATCATCATATTCTCGCCTCGGTCATGACAACCCACATGACTAATATCACAAAACATATCACATACAGATAACAAGCAACATATCAAACAGCCGTATCACCATACCACATATATTACATCACACAACTTGCCATATTACCAAACAAACGAGGCCACCAATCTTGCATAAAACGGTTCCTCATGACTCATTACTGCTCGTCCAAAAAAGAAAAACCGAGATATACCGAACGCTAAACGATAAAACATCACGATTCAAACCGAAGTTCAATCGAATCAAAAAACGCTACCGCATCAATCACTTAATGTAATATCAACCGCCAAAACGCATGACAAACGAATCGGAGTAACATAAATCGCGCCCAAATCATATGAAGTAGATGAACCCTCTCAGCCACCGCTGAATCTTGTCTCCGCCTTTTGCGCCTTTGTTTGGTCCGCTTCCTCCAAAGAAGATCCCGATGCCTCCAAAGAAGATTCCGGGTGTGGCTTCGCTTCACGAACCTCTCCAGATCAGCAGTAAAGAACACAAAGTTTGGCACCATCATCTTCGCTCCGCTGGTAGTCTCCATCCGACGATCGACAAATGGACGAGCGAAAACAAAATAACAAAATTCGATGCGAAATGAGGAGGGCCAACTCAGTGAAGACAAAAGAATATCGAAGTCAAATCGAACGACAGTAAAAAGGAATCGAAAGATATCTCAATGACGAAACCTAATGTCTACCCAATCCTCACAGGTCATAGCCTAAGCTCTAAGGGTCCTAAAACCTGTCTCTGATACCATAAATTGTAACACCCCAACCTCAAGGAAATCCAATTTTCCTATTTGTAGTCATGGGGTCTGATAATTATGTTTTTCTCTTTACATGTAAGATTGTTGAGTTTCTTATCCATTTTCTCCCTAGTGACCTCATCTGATTTCTTATCTTCCTCAGCACCTCAAGCAACTAGGTTTCTCGCCTAGGTTTAAGGATTTCATTGCCATCATAAATTACCTTATATAAGTTCTAGCCTTTTAATGACCTCTGGATTTGGTTCCTCAACAAGTGGAATGCTATGCTTATCGCTTAAGACTCTATGCTTAGTGATCAAGGAAATCAATGGTGTTCCCTTGTACGTACAACTTATTTTCAAGCTTGTTTTTCAAAGTTTTTAGATTGGAAAATCATTCAAAAGTTTTGATTCCTTAGCATTGAATTCTTGCTTAAGCATTTTCACATTTTCTTGAAGTTCTTGTTTTTGCTTAGCAGTTTAAGAAAGCTTTTCTTGTAAGTGAGTGTAACTTGTTTTAATACTTCTTCTCTAAAATTACTTTTCCTAATAATTGTAACGATTTGGTCATCCATTTCCCGCTCACGGGTGGTCAACTCAAACTTAGCACGTTGTTCATAAATAGCAACACGTTTTTTATAGGCATTTAGTTCGACAAATGTAATCATTAGGGTACATGCAGTGTATTCATCAAAAACATAGTCATTATGATCGCTGAAGATGTTACTTGGTACAACCTCACTTTCACTTTGCTTCACATATTGATCATATGGGACAATATTGCTATTACTCTCATCATCAATATCTGATTCATAAGTCTCAAGAGATTGTACTTCATTATGCATCTTTCGTCCGGCCCACATCATCATATAGTTTTAATACCTCCAATGATTTTGTCTTTTGATGGACCAGCTTGTTGTGGTGGAGAGACCTTTGGAGAATCCATAGGTGAGATGCCGCCATGAAGATTGTTTAAGCAAGAGGTTCATCATCGACATCGAGTCAAATGCATCACAATCCGCTACTTGAAAGGCATTCTGATGATTATGACCTATCTCCTCGTATTGCCGCTCATCAACATCAAAGATCATATGTCTTGGCATTCCCTTCAAAGAAGAAACAATAACTCTTCATCCAAAGTCGCCCATTATCCCGAGCTTGCACGAGCAACATCTTATCCCCTAAGTACTCTCAGATTCGAGGGCGCTTTTGGCATGTGCGCTTCCTTGCAATATGTCCTCACCTCCACCAGCACTTAATCGGCTTTGCTTGTCCTCGATTTCCATTCCTTCCACTATTCGATTCTACATATCCTCTACCAACCCACCTCTTCCTTGTTCGGTCAGCTTTCTTGAACCGGCCGCACCATAACCTTCCCATCTCTAACAAAGGGCTTGATTTGTGGATTGGATGTTTTCGAGGTTGTTGTTGGTGTGTGGGAGATAGTTCATGTTTTGACTAATCATGAGAGCCAATTGATTAATGAAGTGTCCCACCGCACGATCATCACTTGTTTGAACATTTGATCGAATCCTTATGATTACCATTACCCATGGGTATAACTTGAGAAGCTTTGGTGGTAATTCTAAAATTGTGTAAAAGGGTTGAATGACATTTGAAGAGCTTGAACACATCTCTGCCTTGTTGAAGAATAAAGTTGATTGATGTATTCTTCTCAAATTGGTTAGCTTCACCACTGCCTAACGTGCATGGTTCACAAGAGCATGTTTGGCATGGTCATATTCATGTCATTCATTCACAAGCTTATGGAATCTCACGTAGTACCTCATAGACACTCTCATCCGTTTCATCTTGAAGTGTTCAAATTGGCCATACAGCTTGTGATTCTTGTTCAATAGTTAACTCGTAACTCAGAGGAGCATCTTGACATTATCCCACACCTTTGGCTTCTCGTGTTGTGATTGATAAGCTTGTAGATATCTTTTGGAAGACCTTGAAGTATAATGTTGGAAGCCTTGATATCAGCATCGAATCTCTTTTTCTCCTTATCATTGAGCTCATCATATGTCTTTGGTCTGTCTATTCCATAGATCATCGTTCCATCTTTAGCTGTATCAATTAAGTCTCTTGTAGTCTCAATCGATAAGGTCCTTCATCAATGGATTTGAGAATGTTGACCCCATTTTCCTTTCCAAGACTGCATAACTGATTCAATGAGCCCAAGAGTCGTAGTCAGTCCCGCAAGCATGGGTGGACGAAGTATCTAAACTAGCCGCTTGAACATCCTCAAGAACAAGGAGATGATTGTAGGTACGTTGGTAGACATGTTAACAGATTACACGGAATTTTATAACTCTATGATTAAACCGGGAAATAGATTCTTACATGGGATTTTACTAAATCAAGAGAAAACCGTATTACAAGAAAAAAATCAACCAAGTCGCTAAGAAACCTTAAACCAAGTCGCTAAGCACCAAATTGCTAACTATCAAGTCGCTATAATGCCAAGTCGCTAAGACACAGTCAAGTTGCTAAAGAACAACTCGCTAAGATCCAAGTCGCTAACACCAAGTCACTGAGAATTATGACAACAAGTCGCTAAGCACCAAGTCGCTAAGTCGTCAAGTCGCTAACTAGCAACTCGCTAAGAAAATTAAGTACAAGTCGCTAACAAAATTGAAAGCAAGTCGCTACCTTCACCAAGTCGCTACTCGTAGTGGAGAATCCACTGTGTACCGCTTGTCTTGTCTCAAAAGTCAAGCTTAGGACCAAGTCGCTACCTAAACACTAAGTGTACTGTGTGTGGGTGTATGGATGTTGTTATAATTAATAAAATTGATAAAATGATGTTTGTTGGAGGTTAAAGACTTAGGGAGTGAAAGATGGTAGTCTTGAAGTTTGGTGGGAAGTTTAGTTGTCCTGGTAGATATTCTGGGTTGTTTGGGTGGAATTGGATTGGTTGGGATTGGTGAAGGGGATAAAGGCTCTGGATGTTCTTAATGAGAAGGAGAAGGAATAGGAGGAGAGGGAGATGGAATAGAGATGGGTTGGATGTTGGTGAATTAGTGTGTCTAGGGATCAATGAGAATAGGTGAAGGTGGTACAAGAATGGTAGGAGATGGGAAGTGGAGTGAAGTAGAAAGAGGTGGTTGGTCTGGGAGGAATTAGGTGGAATTGAATGGAGATGGATGTGGAGGATAATGTGGAAAGGAATGAGGGAAGGAGAAAGATAAGGATAAATAAATGGAATGTGAATGGAAGGGAAATGGAATAGTAGGGTAACAAAGAACATATGGATTGAAATGGAATGAACAAGAGGGAAATATGAGTATGGTTTGACAACCTATGACCAGGTGATCAGGTGGATGGTGGAAATATAAGCATTCATAAGGACTTTTGTTGTTCAGGTGTTTGGAAGGGATCCTGTTCAAAAGGTATGTTGCAGTGAGAATACATTGTCCCCAAAAATGAATAGGAAAGTTTGCTTGGAATCTCAGAGATCTTGCAATTTCAAGTAACTGTTTATGTTTCCTTTCAACTCTTGCATTTTGTTGAGGTGTATAGGGACATGAGGTTTGATGTGTGATACCATGTTGTTGAGTGAAATTAGAAAAGGTTGTGTTAATGAATTCAGTGTCATTGTCACTTCTAATGGTTTTGATGTTTTGATTAAACTGATTTTGCACATAGGAGTGAAAAGCTTTGATTTGAGAAGTCGCATGATGTTTACTTGGCAATAAATAGGTCCATGTTCCTCTTGAAAAATCATCCACAATGGTTAGAAAATAGGTGCATTTATTCAGTGTTGAGTGCTTATATGGACCCCATAGGTCAATGTGAATGAGAGCAAATGCTTGTGAAGCACGTGTAGAACTTAAAGAGAATGGTAAGGCATGTTGTTTAGCTAAAGGACAGATATTACAAAGCATTGAAGTTTCATTACAAGTCCGGTGAAATACATTTGATTTTCTTAAGAGTTTGAAAAGGTGATGTCCCAACGCGCCATAAGTCGGGTTTGATCTCGATGTGGTGTTGAGGATGACAAGTCCGAGGTTAAGGTGTGAAGTCTCTGATAGATGATGTATAGGCCATCACAGAGGGCCGCCATGAGCAATCCTCTTGTTGAGACCCTGAAAGTAGCATGATAAAGATGTAAAGATAGCAGTGATGGGCATTTGTTTGGTCAAGGTGCTAACAGATAAGAGGTTGTATGAGAATGAGGGTACATAGAAAACATTTGGTAGTTTGATTATGATTAGTGGATTACAGGTTGTGATGTTATGCATGATGGTTAATGTGATGCAAATATGATCAGTTGCTCCACTATCTACAACCCAAGCAAAATTTTGAACTTAATCATGACAGATGCAATAAACTTATGTCTCCTAATAGAGATAGATGTGATTATACCGATGGAGGACCGAGCTTGCCGGATCATCAACATGACTCGATTGAGTTGATTTTGGAGTTGATCCATCCTCACAAAGATCGGCTTCAGTTGTGCCATCTGCATTGCTTGAGCCTCGTGACTGCCTCCCGAGTAGATTGAGTAGATGAGCTAGATCCTGCCCCATTACCGAGTTGATTGTATTTCCTTTGGTTTCATTCACATGTTTCACAACCGTGGCTTTGTACTTCCCTATAGAGGATGGCCAACTGGATACCCATTTAGCTTGTAGCATTCCTCTTTGTAATGTCCTTCTCTTCCACAGTTTGCACAAATCACATCAGTCCTAAAGTTACTCCTCTTTTCAGTTTGTGGCCTTGGAGTGTACCTTGAATTGAAGTTATTGTTTCTAGGTGTTGACCCTGAAGAGTAAGATGAGTGACCATTCCCTGAAGAGTAAGATGAGTGACCATTGTTGATGTGTCTGTTGGAATAGGATGAGAATGCAACAGAAGTGACTGGTTTGGATAGAATGCCCTCTCTTTGTTTCTCCTCTTGTCTTATCATGCTGTATGCTTTAGCAACTGTAGGCAATGGCTGCATAAGTAGAATCTCGCCTCTGATGTTAGCATAGCTTTCATCTAGCCCCATGAGAAAGTGTATCAACCTCTTCCTTTGGTCCCTATCACCATTCATCCTTCCATTTTCACAATCACATGGACATACACAGATGTATGGTGCCTCAAGAGCATCATGTTCATCCCATAAACCCTTCAACTTGTGATAGTACACTTCAATTATGCAGTTCTGTTGTTTCAATTGTACAATATCATTGACCAATTGATAGATGCGATGACCATCAAGTTGACAGTAATGTTCATAAAGTTCAGACCATAGATCACAAGCAGTGTTAACAAAGTTCAAACTGTTACTTATCTAATCACTAATGGTGTTCAAGATCCAAGAAATAACCATATCATTTGTTCTCTCCCATTGAGCTCTAAGTGATGATGTAGAAGCAGGTTCTTGATATTCTGCATTAATCAATTTGAGCTTATTCTTGCATTCAAGGCGCAATCATCATGGATCTTTTCCATGTGCTGTAGTTATCTGATCCTGTTAACTTCTTTGAGATCAAGATCAATCAAGGATGGTCATTTGGATGGAGACAGAGAGGATGATGTGGTGAGTTTGGATCATCTGTTAGTATGTGGGATTCTGTTGATTGTGAAACAGGTTCAGGGATAGTCATGATGTTATGAGTGAATTATGAATCAGATGACGGTTTTAGTGGTGGTGTTGTGATCAGAGTTGATGAAGAAAAACAGAGTATGGTGGTTTCCGGTGAGAAATAATGGTGGTTTTTGATGAATTATGATCAGAATTGATTGTTTGTGAGAGGTTATGATGAAAGATGATGATCAGAGTGATGATAGAAGATGATAGAGGTGATAATTGCGGTTGATTATGGTGGAGAAATTTTGGCGGGAAACACAATTATGGTGGAAAGTTAGTTATTGTCACCGGAAAAGTTTGTTACAGGTGGTAGAATCAGTTGCGCACCACAGTTTGTTGTAGTGGTGGTTATGATACCATAATGAAGTTTAGAGAGGTTGAGAGGAAATGTGAAAGTGAGATTTCATTATTATGAATTGTTACAAACTAACATGAAATGAGAACTATTTATACAAAGCTAATTAACTGACTACTTCTAACTAACTGGCTAGAATATTTACAGGGTTACATTAAACCACAACATTTCAACACTCTAAGCCTGCACATCTGATGCTTTGATCTTGACTGCCTTATGCTTGATCTTGTAAAGCTATTGACTTTAGAACTTGAGCTTGTTGATAAGCCTTTACCAGCCAAAAACCACTTGCTCTTCGTCTTTCTTGTACATGCATGACTCCTTTCTTCACAGGGACACTCGTTCTTCAAATGGCATCCCTCAATGCATAATCAATGTTCGTTCTTTATCTGAAAAGACACCACCAAATTGTTCATTTTGTTACCCAAAGATATAAGATAACCGAGTCAAGACGAACCCGCAAATTGAAAAATAAGAGGAGAGACTAACATCTACATAGCATAGCAATGGCTGAAACAATTGCTGGCGTTGCTCACACAACAAAGATGGTAATAATACGACTACCCAAACCCAAAACCTTCACTAGCTTCATGGATCGCAAGTAGCAACCGCTCTTACAGCTGTTCTTTGATGTGTATTCAGGAAGATCTAATTGATTGAAGCTGAGAATAAAATGGTAAACAAACCATGAGTTAAGAATGTAAGATCCTGATGGCAAAACGACAAAAAAGCACTAACCATGTATGAGCTGATGGCAGCCTCTCATGCGCTCCATAAGCTTTGTGAATCTGGAATCTTTGTGGACCAGATATACCTTGCAATGCTTTAAAACCTTCTAATGGAACCTAAGAAAAACATATACAAGTCAAACATGAACTGAGGGGATAGGTGTTTGGGAATTAAAGATGAGGAGTTGCATAGGAAGATTGTTGAAGCAATTGATGATGAAATAAAAATTGACATTTTATTTTTTATAAAATTTTTGGGTTAACATGTGAGTGAAGGTGTTTGGTGAAATGTTATCCACAAAGTGAAGGTGAAAGAGTGAGTGAGATAACGGTGTAATAAAGAGATTGAACAAGGTTTTCAGATATTTGGTTTATGGGCTAGTTTTATGGGTTTTGTCAAGAGGATTTGTTGGCCTATTATATTGTGTCTAGTGGCCCAACAGGATTTATGTCTTTTGGGTAGTTTCCAACCGGACCATTATAAACGGACACGGGACACATGTAGGGTGTTTACAAATCGGGTAATATAAAAAGAATCGAAAATCCAAATCAAATCGAACCGAATTAAATATTCGGTTTCGGGTTTAGATGTGATTGTGACAAAATGAAAACCGAACCGAATTCACATAAATATATACATATTTCTTTTGTGTATTTATATATACCAAAAATCTTTTATACTATCTTTTATACTATAAATATAACATTTTTTATAGTTGATTTTTTTTGTTTGATTTTTTCCCCCTAAAAATCTATATAGTTAAGTGAATAAGTAATTAGGACTATCTAATTTGGGTATTTAGATTCGGTTTAATTAAATTTGAACTCGGTTCGATTGGTTTTCGGTTTCATCCGGAAATTTTTTCAATCGAACTGAATAAACCGAACAACCTAATAACCGAACTGATGAACACCTCTAGACACATGGTTTTCAAAAACTCATTCTTAGTGTGTAGATGCACCTCGGGAAACACTTTCTACCACAAGGAATCCCTCACCATTTATTTTTGGAAAACGTGCAAGCATAAAAAGGTTTTCCCTAATGGCATTAGTGTCCCACATGTTTTGAAAGAAATAGAAATTATTATTTTATTTTGTGTGAGTGTATATTGTGTGTGGATATGTGTTAGAGGTATTTTTAATACTAAACGAGTACCCGCGCCTAGCGGCAACGATGCCTAGTTTCGTCAAAATTCCGACGACCCATAAATTTCTTTCAACAAACTGTATTTGTAGCGTTAGAGAATCATTTTCAAATAACTATAATCTAGATGCGTGGTTGCATAACCACAAAAATATACATTTTTCAAAAAAAATATGTGGAGTTGATAATAGATTCAAGCATTATAAAAAACAATGGTATTATGTAATTAGCAATGTTATATTGTAGTTTAGAGGTATAGCAAACGTGTGTGAACGTCTTTTCTTATTTTGTTAGTAATTTAGGCAGTAATGATTTTTTTTAATACATGTGTAGCGTTTATCATTTGGTGTGTGGCTTTTAAACTTCTAATCTTACAAATTTTATATTACCATAATAAGATTATCTTATACTATCAATTTGCATGGATATTTAAGCATTGTTCAAAGCTATTTGTTAGGGTACAAATAATTATCGCTAAAGATAACAATACTATTTAATTTTTGTGATTTCAATAAACTTACATAACATTATTTATATACTGAACAAAGGGCTATACAATATATATTGATTTTTAAAAGACGATTCATATATGTTAATCCCCTAAGTGGTGCAAGACCAACATTTTTTAAAATAATATTATACAAATGACAAAGTACATGTGTCAAAGCAAAATAAACAACAAAATACTACAATTACTTTGTCTCTCATTTTTTCAAACTTGTCACGGGTTTCAAAACTACTTCATCATTTCTTATAATTTTGTCAAATATGAAACCCAGTTCGATGTGGGGGGTTCAATCGGTTGAACCATTCAGGTAAAAAAACAGGTCGATTTAAACCGAGTCAACCCAACAGGTTGGGTCGAAAATAGGTCAAATTAAATCGGGTCAACCCGCCGGGTTTGAAGCATCCCGGGTCAACTCGGTTTTCGATGTGTATTAATAGTTTCCTTTTGAAATATATGTCTTCAACATTTCCGCTTTTAGTTTCAACTTTTCACTTTTTACTTTTTGGTTTTTTCTTTATATATAGTAAGGTAGCGTTATTTGTGCCGCTGGGTACTGTGACGATCATTAACCAAGAAATAGATCTCGGCGCGATCCGATTCATCGGCTTGTATCGGTTTCAACGGGTCTTTTATGGCCGCTTTCAGATGGTTTAATTGTTAGCCGAACCGGTATTAACCGTTCCCTGCTGAACACGCTGGTAACGCCCCGTTTTCAAAACTATATGTACCATCAACTTGTTAGCTTGTATGAAGTTTTTCGTGTTTTATTAAATTGTACATTACGAAAATTTTATTGTACTTTTTAGTAAGGGGTGTTTTAATTGTTTATTTTTAATTTGATATATGTGCCTTTAATTGGTTGTACAATGTGAATACATTATTGTATTTTTAAGTAATTGGGTGTTTTAATAAGAGTATTAATTACACTATGTTTTCTCTCTCATTTGACCAATTTCAATAATTCAACTTTTTAATTTTTCACATTTGACCGTTTTTCTATTATATGTAGTATAGATATAGATATAGCAGGGTACTTGCGCGTTTGGCGACGGGTACCCTGTGACGATTAACCGCAGAATAGATCTCGATGAGACTTGATTCACCAGTTTATATCGGTTTCAACGGGTCCTCTTTGTTTCGTTTTTGGATGGCTTTAATTGGTTATCCGAACCCGTGGCAATACCGGTTCTCGGTTGAACACGTTGGTCCGGTAAAACTATATGTAACATCAACTTGTTAGCTTGTATGAAGTTTTGTGTGTTTTATTAATTTGTATAATGTTTATAATAACATGTACTTTTCATTTTAGGGTGTTTTAAAAATATCATTAATTAGTGTGTTTAATTATTTTATATTTTGTTATGTTGTAGCTTTTGAAATTGTATCGCTATGAAAATTTTATTGTACTTTTTTAGTAAGGGGTGTTTAATTAGTTGCTTTTAATTTGATAGATGTGCTTTTAGTTGGTTGTACAGTGTGAATAAATTATTGTACTTTTAAGTAATGGGGTGTTTTAATAAGAGTATTAATTACACTATGCATTTCTCTCTCATTTGACCAATTTCAACAATTCAACTTTTCAACTTTTCACCTTTGATCGTTTTTCCATTAAATGTAGTATAGAATAAAAAATATTAAAAAAAAATGTTCAAGTGAAAATAGATAAGGTCTTGCAGGTGTCAATAGGGTCAGGTTGACTCGACCCAAACCCGACAAGGCTTATTGCGTCGGGTTTAATCGGGTTGAAAATTTTTAACGGGTTATTTTCACACAAACCCGATAACCCCGATATTGTTATCGGATCGGATTAGAGTTGAGTTATTTTTATTATCGGGTTGTCTGGTCAACCCGATAAGAACCAAAAAATATTATATAATAAAGGTTAGAAACTATTAGTTAGTCGATCAATTAAAACTTTTTCGATATAGCTTTGTTTTTTCCACGTTAAGTTGGTGTTTTTAATGTTTTAGACTACTCATGTGCTTGGTTGTTTGATTAAGCTATTGTTATTTTTTTTTTGAGTATATTTGATATTAGTTCTATATGTTCAACAACTACTGCCGCTGTAATTTATTTTACAACACACCCAGGCCTAATAAACATGAAACATCTTTATTTTGGGTGGAACTAGTATCTTAGTTAGGCTATGAATTTGTATCTTTCTTTATTTGTTGTTTTTTTTTGTTGCAAGCCTATTGCTAGTTTGCTACCAATTCCGCTATACATTTCTTTTGGTGTACTTTTCTATTGTGGTGAATTAATTACAGCAACCTGATAACCCGAATTAACCCGAACCCGATAGCTTTATAGGATCGGGTTGCGGGTCACTATTTCTCATTTAAAAACTTGAATCACCCTGACCCGATAACACCCATAGCCACAAGGATAGGGGGAAAGAGATAAAAATTGATAAAGTGGTCATGTCATGTGAATCTAATGTGGCTATGTAAAATCCTCAACCACACCCTTCACCCTTAAGGGCGGGGTGTGGTGACGGATTTTCCTTCGTCACATCAACACCTTATCAGCTCCAACTCAATTTTTGTCTCTTCGTTAATTTTTTTTTATATATTTTTCATATTATTATTATTATTATTTTATTTTTACTTTTCTTCAACTCTCGCAACACTTATTTTTCCTTCACCTCAACTTTTTTTTTAATCATTTAAAAATACCCGACACATCTTATAAGTAACATTTTTCAGTAGAAATGTAGCTATTCATTAACCGTTCATGAACACAGAGCAAAATTTTATCGACAACCACAAGTTTAATGGATGTTTTACCACTCCTTCACACATATAGCTTTTTATCTTAGTATGTGTGTGTTTTACCACAAGTTTAATGGATGTTACTTATAAGATGTGTCGGGTATTTTTAAATGATTACAAAAAAAGTTGAGGTGAAAAATGTTACTTATAAGATGTGTCGGGTATTTTTAAGCAGTTAGCAGTAGCAGTTTAATTTATAAAAGTGTTTGGTAGAATAGCTGTAGTCAAAATTTTATTGTGTAAAATGGCATAATGCTAAATGCTTATTCAAAGAGCATTTAGCGTTTAGCGTTTTTTTTGCTTATAAATGCTAACTGCTAATCATTCCAAACATGCTTTTTTCAAAAACGCTAAATGCTAAATGCTAAATGCTCCATTTATGCTCGCTACCAAACACACCCTAAGTATTAACAATAGTATTCCGCGTTTATTTATAACTATCTGTATTAAAATATGTGTGGATATCTAAAATTACTAAACTACTAAATACTGTACGTACACATAAGTCGTTACGTACACTTCACAACTCATGTTACCAATTGTTACTTAGAGTTTATCGTAAAAGACTAAAAGTAGCTGCTAAACATCCACCTCCTAGTGTCGAACTTTTTGTACACTTGAGGTTTAAATCATTACAAAATATGTTTTATACTTTAACATTTCTTTAAGTAACTAATACAAAATATTACATAAATCTTTGTCAAGATTTCTTTACAAATTTTATATAGTTTGCAACCTGTCACAAAGCGCGAGGTTCTCGTCCTCTCACAAAACACTCATAAATAAATACATTTCCTATCTCTTGAAAATATTTGCCGCAAGAAGTGGTTTCTATCCCTTTTATGTTCGGCAATAGGTTCAAAAAGGGGTTAAGAGGTTCAAATAGTTTTGAAAAGGTCCATAAGAGGCTAAAGAAAAAAATGGGGTTTTCAGAGGGTTCGAACCAAATTTCATTATCATCATCTCAATCTCAAAACCAAAACCATGTTAATTAGCAGAATCATCAAGGGTCACCGTTATTTCTCAATACTGAAAATAAATCATCATTAAGAGGAGGATGAGAACAAAGTTTCGAATCTGTATCTGGTGATGTTAAAAATCAAGATGATGATGACGTCAGCATGTATTGGGATTTTTTGGTCCGACATGTAAAAAAGTCTTGGGATTATTGGATGAAATCTTTATCTCATCTACTTAACTAATGGTATACCCATCTTTTTTTTTTTTTTTTTTTTAATAGCCTAATAAGATTAATGTCATATACTAGTACTATCTTAATTTCTGCGATGTTGGTATGTGGAGTGAGTAGCTGCGGACCGACCATGTTTAACAAAACAAAACATTATATGTGGACCTTAGTACTATGCTCAACTTTTTGTTAATATAAGACTAATGTCATAAAGACTTGTACTAGGAGCGATTTTCCATAACTTAGTTTAGCTTTAATTTGTCTGTGCACGGACCTTGTTTAACATAGCAAAATATTATCTGTTCCACATTGGTATAGGATGAGAAATTTGCTCGTTTAAAGTTGTTAGCCTAACATTACTGTTATAGACTAGTCCTAGGAATGATTTGCCTTAATGTAGGTTATGTTTGATTTGTGCGATGTTGGTATGTAGAATGATTGGCTATGGACCTTGTTTAACAAACAAAATAGTACCCGGGCCACATAGGTATGGGATAAGAAATTTGAGTTCAAGTCTAAAGGAGTGGGTTAACTAATACCCTTCCACCTTGATTTTTAGTTGAAACCTCGGCTAGTTTATTGCCTTCGGCTTTTACTATTCATGTGTTAGAAGTTGCCAAGCCAACCTCTTGAAAAGGGAGGACTTTACTTGGTTTGAGTCTGTGTGATGGTGGGTTCAAAGTTTCAAACCCCGTGGATTAGTCGGCCAAAAGGTCACAAACCAATGGTATCTAAAATAAAACGCTATATTAAACAACATCGTCGAATCATTTGTATCATAGTTTTTGGTACTCCAAACAAGTTTTGACAATCTAATACCTTTAGGAAGCTAAGTTCGTCTAATACTGTAAAAGATTATTATTTATTAAATCTAATTTGTGGATGGAACATTGAAGCTAGGTTAAAAATGAATCACACAAGTGTGCACAGGTGAACTTGAAAGAGTGATGATTCAACTAGTGCTATCTAACCTATTTGCTAAGAGACGGTTTGTTATATGATGTGGTTTATGGGTCATTGATGCTTGTAAGTGCAACATGATTGTTGATTACTTGTTTAGTTTTACATGATTGATGTTAATTCAGTAATGATTTCAACTTCTTGTTAGCCTAATAAGATTAATGTCATAGACTAGTACTAGGTTAATTTATGCCATGTAGGTATGTAGAGTGATTAGCTGCAGGTTTAACAAAACAAAACATTATCCGTGGACCTTAGTACTATGATCAGCTTTTTGTTAACCTAAGATTAATGTCATAGACTTGTACTAGGAGTGGTTTTCCATAAATTAGTTTAGCTTTAATTTGTCTGTGGACCTTGTTTAACAAAACAAAAGATTATCTGTCCCGCATTGGTACAGGTGAGAAATTTGAGCGTTTAAAGATGTTAGGTTTAATTTGCTGTCATATACTAGTACTAGGAATGATTTGCCTTAGTGTAGTTTAGGTTTAATTTGTGCGATGTTGATATGTAGAATGATTGGTTGTGGAGCTTGTTTAACAAAACAAAAGATTACTGTAACAATCCGTCCCACATAATTCCGGGATAAGAAAATTTTTGGTAAGTCTAAAATGAGGTTCAATTCCTGCTACGTGCAAACAACTCTAAAGTGGCCAACCTAACCTTCCCAAAAACTGATTTGGTGGGCTCTAAATCTAATCTTGTGAATTAGTGGGGCCAAAAGGTCACAAACCATGGTTGTCTAGTACTGTTAAAGCTTATTATTTATTAAATCTAATATGTAAAAAACTAAAAATGTAGTTCTAAATGGTAAACTTTATTTTGTGCTTTAGGGGGCGTTTGGGTAAGCTTATTACTTATATGATGCGCTTATTAGCATATATGACTCAAATAAGCTCAGACTAAGTGTTTGGCTAAGCTTATATAAGTGGGCTTATATAAGGGGTTTTTGATAAGTTCCAAAATTGTTAGCCTAAGATTAATCTCATAGATTTTTACTTGGTTAATTTGTGCGATGTTGGTATGTAGAATGATTGGTTGTGGACCTTGTTTAACAAACAAAACATTATCCGACCCACATTCGTAACGCTAGGGACGGAACCATTACACAAGTGCATTTAAGAAAAAAAAAACTAAACAAGTATAAAAACACAATTTCTTTGGACCAGGTGCATTTAGGGAAAATAGAGGTCTTTTACAAAAATTAACATTACGTTGCAATATATATGATAATGGTATATGGTAAGAGTTTTTAGTTGAAACCTCATGGATTTGGCTACTAGTCCATTGCTTTCGGCTTTGGGGAACAATGCTATTTCAAACAACATCATCGCTATTTGTAATCATTTGGACATTGTTTTTGGAACTCCAAACAAGTCTTGACAAATCTAATAGCTTTAAGTAAGGTAAAAAATGAATAACAAGTGTGCACGGGTGAACTTGAAAGAACGTTTGTGCTGTTTAACCTATTTGCTAATAGACGATTTTATCTGATGTGGTTTACACGTCATTGATGCTTGTAAGTGCAACATGGTTATGGTTGTTGATTACCTGTCTAGTTTACACGATTGATGTTAATTGAACTCTTTAAATATTGATTGTATATCATTAATTACTACTAATATAGAGTAGGGTGGCAATTCGGGTCGGGTTCGGGTTGACAAGTTGGCGGGTCAGAAAAACCCAACCCGAACCTGACCCATTTAAATCGTCGGGTTAGGTATGTTAACCCTAACCTGTTTACACATAACCCAAACCTGACCCATTTAACCCATATATATACTTGGGTTGGTGGGTTAATCAGGTTACACGGGTTGAATAGGTTACATGGGTTTCAGGTTGACCCATTTAACTCGTATATATACTTGGGTTGGCTGGTTAAATATGTTACATGGGTTGAATAGGTTAAACGGGTTTCGGGTTGACCCATTTAACCTGTTTTATATACAAAAGTTGGCACATTACACGAGTTGAACAGGTTTGCATGTCAAACCCGTTTAACCCATTTAACCCGTATAATAAAATATAAATAATCTTTAATTTAAGAAAAAAAATCTTAAACGGGTTGGCGAGTCGACCTGCCTAATTTATTCCCAACCCGAAACTTACCTGTTTAATAAATGGGCTAGATGGGTCGACCTAAACCTGACCCGAAATCTATTTAGACTCAACCCGAACATGTTAATTTTCGTGTCGGTTTTAGGTCGGGTTAGAAATTGCCACCCCTAATAGTATAGAGGACCACGTGATGTAAATGGTGTCTAGTGCCTTTTGTTGATTATTTTGTTTTAATGTCAAATGAAATGGTGGGAATAGTCTAACTATGCATTCTATTAAAGAGAGACTTGTAATGTAAAGCATAACAGGGCATGACTGTCACCCTCTAAACTGTCGTACCCGCTGGGTGGCAGGCAGCAGCAGGGTCATGCACACGGGTGAAGTTGACCTTGTGCATTTTTTTTAGGGGAAATTTCTTGAATCAAACAAGGAACATATGCATGTCAGCATGTGTATGTATGCATGTAGGTATCCATATGCCGTAAAGACCTTATATGAAAGGGTTTCATGTTTTGGTTACACCGTCATGACCTTTTTTAAATATATCTGAAGTCTCGTTTATGTTCCGATTTGGTTGTATTTGTGCTGATTTAAAATTGGTTTGATCCCACCCGTGCCATAAGCCGATTTTTAGGTCTACTGTGCGGCTTAATGCTCCACCAAATTGTTGCTGGGCAGCTCACAAACTAGGCCTATGCAACATGTAAATTGTATATATGTATGCTCCTGTTAGATTCATATGCATGTGACTTGAACATTTAAGGTTCTATCTATGCCAGCTTTTCGTAAGTAAGATTCGGAATGCAAAATACTAAACAAGTAAGTTTTAGGTAATGCCACTCTCGTGATGTTAGTGCATCAACTAATAACCAAGGACCGTCTTTTGTTGAATTGAAAAAAAAAAAAGTGAACCACACACCACGTGTATACACATCACCTGTAGAATTGTAGGTATGGCTGGTCAGGTTCTGGGTTGGCTTACTAGGTTCAACAGCTCAAACCGAGCTATACATATTCCTAGTTTCCATCTTGGAAACATGTCCGCTCACCTCAAAGTTTTACTTAGTGAGAGGCCAAACTTCATTCCGGCTAGCTCTAGTGTTTTTTTGCTGTTGCAGTATAATGCTCTTTAACTATTGTCTATATGTGGTGCATACTGTCATGAAAGATTTTAACCATAATGCTTGACCACAGGCCCAGATCATGCATTTGGCGACTTAATTGCTGCCTCGGGAATCACAGATGACATGCTTGACAGTTTAATGGCTCTCAAGGACTTAGACGATGTTCCAGGATTGCCCCCACTAAGCACAATTGAGGATATGCGTTATGAAAAGAACACCCGTAAGTCCACAAGAGCTGACATAGAGCGACAGAAGCAAGAGGAAATTGCCAATGCACGCGTTAGACAGGTTGATAGTCAGGGTAGGGCTTATGGGACTGGAAAAAGGAAATGTAGTATTGCCCGTGTCTGGATTGAACCTGGTGAGGGTAAATTTCTTGTAAATGACAACCAGTTCGATGTCTATTTCCCGATGCTTGATCAACGAGCTGCTCTTCTTCGTCCTCTAACTGAGACAAAAACGTTGGGTCTTCTGGATGTTAATTGTACTGTGAAAGGGGGTGGTGTATCAGGTTAGAAGCATCAAGTTTACATTATTTATTTTTGTTTGAATGCATGATTATCAGTGGCAAAATGGGAGGTTTGGATGTGTTGTGTTATTATTTTATTTCTGTTCATTATTTAAAATGTTTTTCGATTAAATATGATTATAAATTACTATATGTTACAAATAGTATTTACATAGTCTGATTAAATCTGCTAAGTTGAAAACGTTAGAGTGCTACTTTCGTCAAATTTTGACTCATTTGACTTGCTTTGACACATTTTCATTTTTAGGTTTGTAAGTTTCACTCATATCAAATAGCCCTGAATTCAAGTATGTGTACATGATTCTGAATCCTGGATGTAAACTATCATATCAAAATGTTACTTAGTATGCAACTGTACTTTCAAAATTGCTTTCTTTAACATTTGAATTCGAACCTCATGCTTACTATTATACCAGTTAATTTTTAGTCAGTGCCATTTATGTTTTATTCTTAAGCTTTCCTTACGCACGCAGAGTGAGCTTATGATGTTAGTTGTATCTTGATTTCTGTGTTCTCCCGCAAATTCCATTAATATTTTCTCCAACTTCACTCTAGTTCGGTTCTTTCATTTGTTTGGGGACACCAATCTAAACTTCTTAAGTGCATGAAACAGGTCAAATAGGCGCAATTCGCCTTGGTATGAGTAGGGCACTGCAAAACTGGGCACCAGAACAGTTCCGTCCTCCTTTGAAAGAAGGTAAACATAGCTTGTATTTACCTTCTTATTCTTTTGCATACGCTTGAAACTGAGCTATTGATCTACAAATGAGTCGCATATGCTTTCGTAAGTTGATCATTACAGTTTTTATGAGGTGGAAGGACCACTTGGTACGAGTCCTTGTTAAAAGGTTAGGTGGGTTGTGTAACAGGTCAAAATGAGTCGTTTTTAACTGTTCCAGACTGAGCTGGGTCGACCAGTCGATGGTTATTTTGTCGTTTTCCAGTTTCGTAGATAATCAATGTATTAGGTAAGATTGTAGCAACTACCATAACACTAAAATAATAGTCCATTTTTAAATAAAGTGATATAGGAGGTTTTAGCACTTGAAAACACGTTTGGCCTGTTTCCATCCTAACCAACTCTAGAGAATGTATTGTTAAAGCCTTTGGAGATAAACTGAAACCCGAATTGACCCATATTTAGGCAAACGGGCATAATTTGCCACCTCTAGACTCAAAACAGGGATCATGCATGTTATACTTTTAGTCCTTCCTGTTCTAGAGGAACCTTATATATGTCATATCTATCACATGGTAATAATAAATAGAATTCACAGAAACAATGCATCTCTATGGAAAGAATCTAGACATATATCCATGTGAAAGGCATTGTTACAGTAACGTGTGATTGGATTGTATGAGGTCTTATGCGGATCTTACATGTATTGTATATTTCTTTTCACTATATTGTTCCATGCCAGATGTACTACCCCATCTCATTTGGACCCGCAACTGATTATGTAAATAAAAATGGATTTAGTAGGTTTTATTCAATAAAAGTTGCACTTTGGGGAGTTTTGACCCGTTCAACCATCTGACCGGTTTGCTTTTTTTATATGTTTTCATTTTATCCCAAGTCCTACTCTTTAGGTCACATTTGGAAGTTATTCTTTCATTCTATGGCCAAAGTTCCAGTTGTAGCAATTATGTAGCTCATTGATATCTGAACTTGTATCGTAACGTGTAATTTGTGTTTTTGGCAACTGGTTTCTTGACAAGAGACTCGAGAATTGTGGAGCGGAAGAAACCTGGTAAGGCGAAAGCAAGAAAGAGCTTCCAATGGGTCAAGCGTTAGACGGTTTTTGATTTGCTAGATCTCTATTTATGGAAACAACTTGAATGTGCCGGGGCAAATATTTTGTTTCATGTTTCGGATCTTACTTAATATATTCATATCATCACCATTTTGGACTTGGACTTGCAACACTTATAGTTTGTTGTCTTTGATAATATTTAGAGCCTGGTCATGTTATAGCAGGAACCAATATAGCAGTTGCTGGACTTTTTGCGGTTTTAGGTTACAACGGAAGTCATGTAACCATGAAATTAATAATTTTGTTGGATTTTTATAGTGACCCAGGAGTAGAAGTGGCCGAGTCTGGAATTCTATTAAGTAATAATAACTTGTTCGTTATCTTTGCGGTATATTTCATAAATTGATTAGTTCTAGCTGGTTCCACCTCTTGAAAAGTTATGCTTGACGGAATGTTTGTGAATGCAACATTTGCTCGTCCTCTTTACAAAAGTACTGTACAATGCAGACATCTTATCTCTTGCTATAAGAACATAGTCGTTACGAATAAAAAGTAGTTTTATGCATCAATAGTCAGTTAAGAGAAGTTAAATTGAAAGGTGTGGTTATTATTAAATGTACAAGTAAAACTAATGCATATCTCAATATCTCGATGGCCGTGAGGTGTTGTTACCATTTTCCTTAAATAAAATCATACTTTTTGTTTGTTGAGTTTAGTTTACATATAATGTAGTGGACTATAAGAATATAATGCAAATACCTGATCATGTTTCAATTGCAAACAATAACACATTACAAATATTTAACTTAAAACCATTCCTTTAAGAGGACTTGAAATACACTTCTAAAGTTTAACCTCGTCACTGATTGACACCCGCAGGTAGATCAAGTTGTATCAAAGAGTCGATGGTTTGTGCAGTTGGGTGTAGGATATCATTGTCTTTGCATTTGTTGTTCTTGCAAAATCTAGGGGTGTAAACGAGACGAGACAGCTCGCGAGATATTCGAGATCGACTCGTAAACTACTCGAAATCGACTCGATATAAACGAGTCGAGCTCGAGCTACTCGAGTACGTTTTCGAGCTCGAATATGCATAGCTCGAATAGCTCGCGAGCCCTTATCGAGCTTCAATAATATTACACCTTTACCCTTTTATATACATATAGTTACGTAAAATCGAGTCGAGTCGAGCTTGATATGCCAATTTTTCATCGAGTTCGAGCTTTAAAAGTGGCAATAATCGAGCTCGAGTCGAGTTTCGAGCTCGAGTTTGAGATGACGAGCCGAGCTCGAGCTTGAAATTCAAAGCTCAAACGAGCTCGAAGTCGAAGCTTCGAGCTCGAAGTTTACTAATCGAGTCGAGTTCGAGCTTGACAGTACTCGACTCGACTCGGCTCGTTTACACCCCTAGCAGGCTAGCAGCATCCGTAATCATCTTGCATGAATTAATCTTCTATTGAAAGTAGCCGATATGACAGCTGGATCCCAATCCATGCCAACCTCTTGAAAAGGGAGGGCTTTACTTGGTTTGAGTCTGTGTGATGGTGGGTTCAAAGTTTCAAACCCTGTGGATTAGTCGGCCAAAAGGTCACAAACCAATGGTATCTAAAATAAAACGCTATATTAAACAAAATCGTCCAATCATTTGTATCATAGTTTTTGGTACTCCAAACAAGCTTTGACAATCTAATACCTTTAGGAAGCTAAGTTCGTCTAATATCTGAAAAGATTATTATTTGTTAAATCTAATTTGTGGATGGAACATTGAAGTTAGGTTAAAAATGAATCACACAAGTGTGCCCAGGTGAACTTGAAAGAGTAATGATTCAACTAGTGCTGTCTAGCCTATTTGCTAAGAGACGGTTTGTTACGTGATGTGGTTTATGGGTCATTGATGCTTGTAAGTGCAACATGATTGTTGATTACTTGTTTAGTTTTACATGTTTGATGTTAATTCAATAATGATTTCAACTTCTTGTTAGCCTAATAAGATTAATTTCATAGACTGGTACTAGGTTAATTTATGCCATGTTGGTATGTAGAGTGATTAGTTGCGGACCGACCGTGTTTAACAAAACAAAACTTTATCTGTGGACCTTGTTCAACTTTTTGTTAACCTAAGATTAATGTCATGAAGACTTGTAATAGGAGCGAGTTTCCATAACTTAATGTAGCTTTAATTTGTCTGAGGACCTTGTTTAACAAAACAAACAATTATTTGTCCAAAGATTGGTACAGGTGAGAAATTTGAGCGTTTAAGGATGTTAGGTTTAATTTGTTGTCATATACTAGTACTAGGAATGATTTGCCTTAGTGTAGTTTAGGTTTAATTTGTGCGATGTTGATATGTAGAATGATTGGCTGTGGAGCTTGTTTAACAAAACAAAAGATTACTCTAACAATCCCCGTCCCACATAATTCTGGGATAAGAAAAAATTTGAGTGTCGTGTAAGTCTGAATAGAAGTTCAATTCCTTCTACGTGCAAACAACTCTAAAGTGGCTAACCTAACCTTCCGAGGGCATTACCTGGTTTGAGTATGTGTGGTGGTGGGCTCTAATCTCGTGAATTAGGGCCAAAACAGAAGTTTAAAATGAATAGCACGCAGGTGAACTTGAAAGGGCGCTGATCGAAATAGTGTTGTCTAACCTATTTTTGCTAAGAGACATTTTTATATGTGATGTTTATGGGTCATTGATGCTTGTTAATGCAACATGATTGTTGATTACTTGTCTAGTTTTAGTTTGTTTACATATGATTGATGTTAATTGATTTATGATTTGAATGTTAGTGTGGTTGATGTTTATATATGAGAGAGACTTGTAATGTAAAGCATAATAGGGTCCTTCCCCACGACCTAGTCCCTGGCTATGAGCACCTATTCCACCACCTTTGGCCAAGAGCCGGATTGAACCCAAGACCTCTATTTCTCCAAACGCCTACGTTTGCCGGGAAACCATGACCACATGGTGTTTAATTACTAATGAATTCTTTATATATTATAATGCTATAAGGAAAGGAAGAGTCTTCTGTCAGTTATTTGGTTTCTAATGTCAAATGAAATGGCGGGCGTTGTGTAAGGGTCCTTAAGATGTGTGGATTCAATATAAGAGAGACTTATAATGTAAAGCATAATAGGGCTCTCTAAATTGTCATACCCACTACTTTTTTGGGGCAAGAGTGGGTCATGCACACGGGTGAAGTTGACTTGTATCCATGGTCACATGCACGCCAGCACATGTATGTATGTTAGTATGTAGGTATCCATATGCCGTAATGAAGACCTTATATGAAAGGGTGTCAAGTTTTGGTTACACCGTCATAACCTATTTTAAATATACATTTCTGATATCCTAAAGTCTCATTTTGTCTGACTATCTATGTTAACTTGAATATTTTACTTTTAAAATGAACGTAATCAATCAGATTCCATTTAAGTAATAAAGTAACGAGCTTGTCAAGTACAAGAGACGCATTTTTTTTTTTTTTTTTTCAAAAAAAATGTTAAACTGGAACAAAACACGCACATAACACATAAAATATGACTTTTAGGTACCGGTTTGGTTTTATATGTGTGCTGATTTAAAATTGGTTTGATCCCACCCGTGCTATGCGACTTTTTGGTCTCCTGTGCGGCCAGTATGCTCCACCAAATTGTTGCTAGGCAAATCACTAACTAGGCTTCTTCAACATGTAAATTTTATATATGTATGTTCCTGTTAGATCCATATGCGTGTGACTTGAACATTTAAGGTTCTCACTTCTTGCTTCTGTGACCATCACTCATATCTCTTAGTTTATAATGACTAGGTTCAATAAATCAAACAGAGCTATACATATTCCTAGTTTCCATCTTGGAAACATGTCCACTCACCTCAAAAGTCTTACTTATAGTGTGAGGCCGAACCGCCAAAGTTTATCCGGCTAGCTCTAGTGTTTTTTTTTTTGCTGTTGCGGTATAATGCTCTTTAACTAGTGTCTATATATGGTGCATACTCTCATGAAAGATGTTTAATCACAATGCTTGACCACAGGCCCAGATCATGCATTTGGCGACTTAATTGCTGCCTCGGGAATCACAGATCACATGCTTGACAGTTTAATGGTCCTCAAGGACTTAGACGATGTTCCAGTATTGCCCCCACTAAGCAAAAATTGAGGATATGCGTTATGAAAAGAACACCCGTAAGTCCACAAGAGCTGACATAGAGCGATAGAAGCAAGAGGAAATTGCCAATGCACGCGTTAGACAAAGTTGATAGTCGGGTAGGGCTTATGGACCGAAAAAGGAAATGTAGTATTGCCCGTGGTCCGATTGAACCGGTGAGGGTAAATTTCTCGTAAATGACAACATGTTCGATGTCTATTTCCCGATGCTTGATCAACGAGCTGCTCTTCTTCGTCCTCTAAGTGAGAAGAAAACATTGGGTCTTTTGGATGTTAATTGTACTGTGAAAGGGGGTGGTGTATCAGGTTAGAAGCATCAAGTCTACATTTTTTTTTTGAATTCATGATTATCAGTGGCAAAATGGGAGGTTTATATTGGATGTGTTGTGTTGTAAAGGATTATATTTTTATGGTCAAAATTGCTCTGATTGGCTCACCAACTATTCTTATTCATTATTTAAAATGTTTTTCATTAATTATGATTATCAATTACTATATGTTACAACTTACAAATAATATTTACGTAGTCTGAATAAATCTGCTAAGTTGAAAACGTTAGAGTGCTACTTTCGGCAAATTTTGACTCATTTGACTTGCTTTGACACATTTTCATTTTTAGGTTTGTAAGTTTCACTCATTTACTGTCAAAGATTCTAAATCAAATAGCCCTGAATTCAAGTATGTGTTGAATTGCCACATTTACGTGATTTTGAATCCTGGATGTAAACTATCATATCAAAATGTTACTTAGTTCCTACAAGGTGATGCAACTGTACTTTCAAAATTGCTTTCCTTAACATTTGAATTCGAACCTCATGCTTACTATTATACCAGTTAATTTTTTAGTCAGTGCCATTTATTTTTGGACCCTTAAGCTGCCTTACGCACGCAGAGTGTGCTTATGATGTTATTTGTAACTTGATTTTATGTTCTCGGCATTCCTTCGCCTCATATTGGCAAAATATTTTATCTTACACTTTTTTTTCCCAAATTCCATCAATATTATCTCCAACTTCACTCTAGTTCGGTTGATTATGCATAGTATTATTATTTTTGGTTCTTTCATTTGTTTGGGGACACCAATCTAAACTTCATAAGTGCATGAAACCGGTCAAATAGGCGCAATTGTCTTGGCATGAGTAGGGCCCTGCAAAACTGGGCACCTGATCAGTTCCTGGCCCTCCTTGAAAGAAGGTACATACGGCTTTTATTTACCTTTTTATTCTTTTGCATACCCCTTGAAACTGAGTTATTGATCTAAGTCGACACACTCCCTTTAGTCTCATTTTATAGCTGTTTTACAAATGAGTCACTTGTGCTTTCGAAAGTTGATCATTACAGTTTCTATGAGATGGAAGGACCATTTGGCATGATATTAGTTAGTCACCTTGTTTAAAATACATGGAGTTTTTGATATATGAGATTATGTGGGCCCAATCTAGTGCTAGTCAAGCTCTTTATGTCTTATAGGTGCTCATTTGTTTGTTTGTGTGGGGACGCTGGGTGATTTCATCTTTCTTTATCTTTTCATATATTAATATTTGAAGGGGGGATTCAGTAGAGGTGGCAAATGGGCAGGTTAGGTGGGTTGTGTACAAGTCAAAATGTGTCGCTTTTATCAGCCAGCATGAGCTGGGTCGACCTGTCAATGTTTTTTTTTTGTTGCTTTTCGCTTTTATAAATGATTAATGTATTAAGTAAGATTGTAGCTACCACCATAATGCTATAATAATATTTCAGCTCTTTAGCTAACGTTTTAGGAGGTTTTAGCACTTGAAAATGCGCCATTGGCCGTTTCCATCCTAACCAACTCTAGGAAAATGTAACTGTAAAGCCTTCAGAGATAAACTGAAACCCGGATTGACCCATATTTGGGCAAACGGGCATAATTTGCCACCTCTAGACTCAAAACAGGGATCATGCATGCTATAGTTTTTAGTCATATCTATCACATGGTACTAATAAATAGAATTCACATAAACGTGATTAGATTGTATAAAAGGCATTGTTACAAAGAACGTGTGATTGGATTGTATGAGGATCTTACATGTATAGTATGTTTCTTTTCACTATATTGTTCCATGCCAGATGTACTACCCCATATCATTTGGACACGCAACTGATTATGTGAATAAATAATCATTTTATCGAATAAAGTTGCACTTGGCTTACTTTTGACCCGCTCAACCATCCGACCAGCTTGGAGGTTATTTTTTCATTCTATGGCCAAAGTTCATTGATATCCGAACTTGTATCATAACGTAATTTGTGTGTTTGTCACCGGTTTCTTGACAAGAGACTCGAGAATTGTGGAGCGGAAGAAACCTGGTAAGGCGAAAGCAAGAAAGAGCTTCCAATGGGTCAAGCATTAGTCGGTTTTTGATTTGCCAGATCTCTATTTATGGAAACAACTCGAATGTGTCGGGGCAAATATGTGGTTTCACGTTTGGGATCTTACTTGAAATATTTTTATCATCACCATTCTGGACTTGGACTTGCAAAGCTTAGTTTGTTGTTTTCGATTTAGATCCTGGTCATGTTAGAGCAGAACCAATATAGTATTTGCTGGACTTTTTGCGGTTTTAAGTTACAACGGAAGTCATGTAACCATAAAATTAATAATTTTGTTGGATTTTTATAGTGATTCTGAGTAGAAGCCGCGTGTCTAGAATTCTGTTAAGACGTTAAGTAATACTCCCTCCATCTCACAAACATTATCCACACCTTACTATTTATGTTTGTCCCAAAAATTGTGTCTAATTTTTGGGAATTAATTTGCACACTTTGGAATTTGATTGGGACACTTCACTTGTTCATTAACTACTTGTACGGTATTAAATACTCTCCTTTACTTGCTTGTGCCTTGAGTGTGATAATAACTTTTTTGAGTGTGCAAATCATTAGCCTTAATTTTTATGTATAATTTTTTTATTTTGCCCTACTAACCATTATTTTCAATAATTCACCTCTCTCAGGAGTTAACACACCTGGATGTGATGAGAATAGTATGCAACTAATGAGTTTTGATGTACACTATGTCAATTGTTGCTGCAAAGACCTGGCGTTTCAAAGATTGGTCATCATAGAGATGAGCTTATCCTCTATTACTGCAGTCTCTAAGATCTTTCAAGGTTAGGAAACTGGAACTTAACCAAGTCAAATTCCAGTTTAGGGGAGGATTGTTGGGAATTATGCGAAGTAGGTATTCTGCTATCAATACTGCCGAAGGATTCTGCTGAAGTAGAAGCAGAATCTGCAAAGAGATTCTGAAGATTAAAAGCGTTGCCGGTGTTTCGCTGAAGGGTTGAAGCCGACTAGGATCAGCATGCGCTTTATTATTTAAATGCTAACCCATCATTATTCTTGATCTGCCCGAGGTTAGCATGGGTATAATGTACTGCTTCAACTAATTTTACATAAAACCAGGACTATTATTATTTAGCTAATTGAAATCATTAAGCTTCTTCAACTGGATCTTCTTCATCGGCAATAACTAAGTCATTGTTGTCCACAACGGTTCCATCGAAACCACCTCTAACCAATTCAATATCCATTGTTTTGTCATGTTGAGGACACATAAATGAGTCACCCTGCAAATGTGTTTCCACGTCATCAAGACTTGTTTGTTCATCTATGTCATAAACATGTCCGGCGCTGTCTTGATCACAACTTGCCATCCTTTGTCAACACTATCTGCAACGTAAAATACTTGATGTGCTTGAGAAGCTAGTATAAAAGGCTCGTTATGAGCCTTCAATCCTTCAAAATTCAATATAGTAAACCCGTTGTCATCTTCTTTTTTCCTTAAACCATTCGAAATCCAATCACAATCGAACAAAAATACTTTCTTGTCAATACCATACTCCAACTCAATTATATCATTCAAAACCCGTAGTAAGTTACATCTCCCGCGATAGGATTGTTATCTGTAGCACTCGAGTAACCGTTTGTCATGGCCTCAAGATTAACCCCACTATTCGTGTTTTCCTATTATGTTCTACATCTTTTGTGTGAAATCGGAAACCATTTATGATAAATCCCTTTTATTTTTTCACATACTCAGATGGACCACTTGCCAAGCACCTTAGACTTTCTGTGATTCTGTGATCCCTCTAGCATGTAGCTCCTCAACCTGAAATAAGGCAAGATGTGTTAATTGTTTTGTTATTAGTAGGTCGAAAATGCTATGTCATTATAATTATTTTTCAAAAGTAATAAACCTGTGTATATGCCTTACATGATCTTGAAACCACGACTCAAAAGTCTCACTATGTAAACGTTGAATGTCACACTTACGTTTTCTCCGATTTTGATGATGAACCAACGCCAGATGTTCACTGCAGTGTTAACAGATGATAATGATGATAACAACAACAACTATTAATCGTATAATATAATTTATGAAACTCACAACTAATATAATTACTTACGTTCGAAATTCATCAACTTCACTACAATTGAACAACACATATGAATGTGCTTTAGCCAAAATGTCAAGTTCCATCATTTCTACCTTTGTAGCACCAATCGGTCGACTCGCCATAGAAAAGATAGGTAAAACATCCTCATAACCATCGTCATCATTATTTCGACTTGTCTTATTATGTACGGTCTCAACATCACTGGATAAGTACAATGAACAAAACGACACACACTCTTCAGCTAGATATCCTTCTGCAATGGAACCCTCCGGGGTTATTCCTGTTTCGCACGTAAGATTTTAATGTAGCTAAATACCTGAGATATCAAAACCAATAATTTTAGATTCAATAATATTTGTTAATAAAGGTATTTACTATAATAGTAATGTGCTCCTCTCGATTGGATACATCCAACGGTAATGAACTGTCCTCCTAATCTGCCTCTCAAGCAAGCTGAACCGAAAGATGAACCATGACATCAAAGAATGATGGCGGAAAAATCCTTTCTAAATCACAAAGTATTTTTCCAATCTCGGTTTCCATTTGAACTAAATCATTTGGATTAAGAACCTTTGCGCATAATTGTTTATAGTAACGACATAGCTTCATCACAAGATAGCACATGCTTAGGCAACACATTTCGCAAGGCAATGGGAAGCAACCGCTGCATCAAAATATGGCAATCATGACTTTTAAGTCCAAATAGTTTTGGAGGTTTTAACTCCACGCATCTTGATATATTAGCTGCATAACCATCTGGAACTTTCACCTTCTTAAGCACACGACAAAAAATATCTTTCTCTTTTTATCCATTGAGAAACAAGCAGGTGGCAAATAAACTTTGTTGTTATCTTGAACTATAGGATGAAGTTCAGGTCTAATGCCCATTTCTTGTAAATTTAGGCGTACTTTTATATGATCCTTGGTCTTCCCATCTAGATTCATTAGCGCCCAAGGACACGCTCACAAACATTCTTCTCAATATGCATTACATCTAGATTATGGCGTAGCAAGTTATCTTTCCAAAGATGCGGTAACTCAAAAAATACTTTTCTTCTTCCAATTAAAAGGTAAATTTGGGTTGCTCTTCACAAGTTTTCCAAATTTAACTTCAAAACCATCTAACTCATCAACTACTTCTTATCCTCTTAAGCCACGGGTTGCTGTCTAGTTCTTCTGTGCCATCAAAAGAGTTTGTATCTCTTCTAAAAGCATGATAAGTAGGCAAATATCGACGATGTCCCATAAAACATTGTTTTTTGCCATGACTCAAGCGTGTTGATTTTGTATGTTTATGGCAGTTAGGACATGCAAGTTTACCTTTGGTGCTCCATCCGTATAAATTTGCATAAGCAGGAAAGTCACCGATCGTCCCATAACAAACAAGCACGCATCCGAAAGTTACTTTTTGTTGATGCATCATAAGTGTCTACTCCTTTACGATCCCACAACTCCTTTAGCTCAGCAACTAACGGTTCCATATAGACATCTATATTATTCCCGTGAGCAGATGGGCTGTATAAGTAACGTTAGAAAGAAATAAGGTTTCTGCATGCACATCCAAGGAGGTAGATTATATGGCGTCAAAACAACAGGCCATGTACTATGAGAAACACTCATTGTTCCAAAAGGGTTAAACCCAGCACTCGCTAAACCAAGCCCCGACATTACGAGATTCTTTGGCAAACTTATCATACTTAAAATCAAATGCTTTCCATGCCGGGGAATCTGCAGGATGTCTCAAGTAACCATCTTTTGTGCGACTCTCTTCATGCCATCTCATGGAGGCATTTTTAGATGACATAAATAACATTTGCAATCATGGTAAGAGCGGAAAATGACGCAACACCTTTGCTCCAATCTTCTTACGTGTATCACCGTGGTTGACTCATCTGCACAATCATCTTCACTTGCTTTATACCTTGACGTATGGCATATATCACATTCTGTTTTATTAATGTTTTCTTTCCAAGATACAGCATACAATCATTAGGACATGTATCAATTTTATCATAACTAAGTCCCAACTCTCGAATTATCTTCCTTAGTTCATACAATGACTTTGGTATAGAAGCATCGGGGAAGGCTTCCCTCATTGTATCTAGCATCTTGCTGAAACCATTATCACTACATTTCCCAACACACTTACCATGAAATAGTCTAATGATAAAAGAAAGAACTGATAACTTACACCCAGGATATAGTGGTTTCTTTGCCTCTCCCAACACTTTATAAAAAATTTTCGCCTTTAGGTTTGGCATACTCATACTTTCAGTTTGTGTTCCCATGTCATCGGTTAGTGTGTCATCACCAAACCGATGGAAGGCATCATTCACCAACCCTTGCATGTCATCTTCAGCATCCAACATTGGAGCATCACTTGATTTGGAACTGAAAGGTGGAATTGTATAACCTTTCATAAACCCGACACATAACAGATGTGTTGTAGCCTCCGTCCGATCTACCCATATCTGATTACCACAATCAATACATGGACATGAAATCTGTCCATTTTTACCCTCATTATAGAATATATGATCAAGAAAGTCGTCAAGACCTTTTTAATATTCAATGGTAAATCTAGGTAAAGACATCCAACTCGTATCCGTCTTAAACCTAATTCAATTAACCACAGAAAACCACATATAATTTCAACAAAAAGAAAGGGAGCCTAATTCAATTAACCACATATGTTGATTCATAAAAATTTAGCAAAAACGATTAGGGTTTCATTTATGAGGTATTACCTGGTCTTGATGATGGTGGTGATTCCTGTTGGCAATTTTGGATGGTGGAATGATGTGGATTTGGATCTTAAAATTAGAAATACTTTTACAATTTATTTTTAAGGTATTTCTTAATTAATTGCCTAATTATTACTTCAAAGCTAGATAAACTAATTTATATCTAAAAATTAGAAATTAAAAGTCAAAATTGCAAAAGTAATTTTTACATAAGCTTGCAAAAGTAATTATTACTTCAAAGCTAGATAAACTAATTTATACAAAATTTTGTTATGAGCTCAAGTATATTTTTGGCCACTATGTTATCTCATAGGGAGTATGGATGCATCCTATATCTGTATCTAGTTAGTGGATTATCTGTTATATGATATGATATGTTATGTTTCGGCTCGTGTTGGATTATCTGTCCTATCTCTCGACTTCATGCGAAGCAATACATTCAATCATAATAGTCGGCACTTTATGATCACCTCGCGTATATTGGCCTCGCAAATGCCTAGGACAATTCCTCCGCTCAATATGTGTAGAATATAGGCTACAAAGCATCCCCGAATGTGACGCCATGGGAAGTCGACTTACGTAAAAACTCTTGACGATATAAATGAACGATCGCATCCGTTGAGAGTTATTCATATTAGCTTTTTCAAAGTTATTATTTCATAAACTTTACGTTTTTACCAAATCAATCCCGAATCCAAAGCAACACCCACCAACCAAACGGGCCCTTATTTGATATCCCGAGCAACGACCGGGTAATTATACATCAAATTATACCCTATCACCGATTCATCCCGCCCAGACCGATTACAAGCTACAAGGTGGTCGACCGCCCGACTACTGATTCGCGATTTTTGCAACATTGATATGACACTCTGATTATGATATGATATCTGACTCCCAGTTTCAAACCCGAGCCATTTCATTATTCATAGGGTTCCATGCATGTCCGTCTCATTGATGCACCAATGGCATATATGACTCTAGTGTGGTTTATTGTCCTACATCTCACTTTATCTTTCGGGTCAACTAGATGCGGATACGCTTTAACAAACGTAGACCACGTAGGATAAATCCCGTCTGTAAGAAAATAGCAACATTTTAAATAACGCCCGCGTAAAACAAATGAACTATCTGGAGCCACTCCATTTCTCGGCAGAAGATACAACAGAGATTGATTACTACATCACATTGATATTGTTGTTTGACCCGGGAAGTCGGAAAAACGAATGCCAAATCTACTTCATTTTTAGTTTCACATACAATAAAATACTTATATATTATATATATACAATAATATATAATACATTTCATATACTATATACTACTATTAGTTAATTTAATTATAAATCTAATTATAGGGGAAAACTTACAACCCGCTTAAAATTTAGTTTCACATACAAACCCACGTTCACAACCCGCTTAAAATTTTTGGGGAAAAATTCAGATTCATAAATAACTTTTGGCGCTACGAAAATCAAGCATATCTTTTCGGAAATCAAGTATTTGATTCGATTTTATTAATGGAAATCGCTTTTCACAGACGGTTAAAATATCAATTTGGTTTAGGGTTGTATGTGGGCAGCAAAACAAGGATAGTGGGTTTTCACTTTTGAATGAAGATCCACTCAACAGGTAATGCAAACCTCTCTTGTTGTTATTATTATTGTTGTTATTATTATTATTTTTTTTTTTTATTTTTTTTTTTATAAAAACATCACTTCATTAGAAAAACATAGGAAATTACAAGAAATTAGTGGGGAGCCGAGAAACTAACTGGGCCCCCACTCCTCTAGCAATAGCAAAACTAATCCTACTAAAGATATGAGCAGCGCGCCCAATGTCTTGAGTTATAGAGAACTTCCGGATCCGCTTAAGTAAGGTCACCGCGTCAACCTCAAGTTCTCCTAAGGAGGAAAATGAGAAAGGGGTGAACCCATATCCAATGTTGTACATTTGGCCCGTATTTGTGCGCTTACGTTTTGCGGCGTCCATCACTGCACGACCTGGCACAAAATCCATCATACTAGTTTGTGTGGGGGGACGAGCCGTCAAATCGACACATACGCCCGCCACCATCCCAAGAATAGAGCAAGATATCTGCGGCCGTAAGACTTGCTCCCTATTCCACCCAATCCGATGTCAACTCTTTACGAGCCGAGACTCCCGATCGAGAACAGATATCAATCAAAGTGTCACGCACTATGTTGTGCCGATGTTTAATACCAACAGTACCAGCACATGATACATGGTCCCCGAATATCCCCTGTGAAAACCTTGGAGCAAGTGAACACGCATCTGAACGAGAAGAGGGGAACGCCTAGCCGATAACATAATACACATCTGTAAGTTCTGGCATGCATAGTCTGTCCCAGCCCAGCTATCGGGACCACTCGAGCCAGTATGAAGTATGGTCTTCCATTTGCGATTCCATAGGGCCATCTGTTAGCAGATAAGCGTAAGGTGGATTCAGTCTTTGGTGACACGTGCGAAATATAAATCTGCCAATTTCTTCATGAGTTTGGGGCGCAATTTCACAAGAACTACCCAAAAGGTCGGTCTCCATTTTCTCGTTAAAAACATGTAGGGCATCATCAAAGGAAGATCCATTAGCACCAATACCGCACCAAGAAGTTCACCAGTAGGCTGGCCGATTGGAGTCTAGAAGCAAGGAAGGCATAGTTCAAAACATCGCCAGAAGATAAACGCCAAGCCCCCAAATTCAAAGGGAAGAGTGGCTCCATTGCCAATTTCCAAACCCGGCCCAGAAGTGACAATTCGCCCAAAGAGGAGCGAAGTGCTTCATCGAATGAAATCTGAGCACGCTCAAAGACACGGGGAACATGTGCGATAGAGAAATACAGCTTGGAAATGCCAAGACATGCACGAGAAGCAGAACTCACATTGGGGATCATTAAGCTTAGCAACAAATGTCCATAAGTTCAATGGTTTTAGACACTCGTTTCAAAACAAGCTTACTACTAAACTCAAGATCTACGCCAATAGGCCCACCCAACAATTTCACGCCATGCAGGGGCCGGGCAATATTAGGAGGGAAAACACCTTCGAGTCTGCTTCTAGGGTCTTCCCTTGGCCAAAAAACCTCAGTTTTATCGACGTTGAGGTGCAAACCATAACGAGGTCCATCTATCATAATGAGCTCCAAGGCCTTCCCAACAAGCAGAGTATCTCCAATGATCGTACCATCATCTAGGTACCAAGCTTGAAAGGGGAGAGAAAAAGAGTCTTTGATCTTGCGAGCCAAAGGATGTAGCACCAACGCAAAAAGGAGAGGTCCAAGAGGATCACCTTGTTGCACGCCTTGGTGTGACCATAAAGTGTGTTCCCCATAGTATAATCTGGCTGGGCTGGAGTAGCAGAATTCAACCCAACGTGATATGGCAGGACAATGCAGGCGAACCTCTTGTAACATAACCTCACGGTCCACCAGATTGAAGGCGCTTTTGAAATCCACCAACAACATCGAAAGACCCACATCATTACCACGGTCTTCAACAAGCCGATTCACGGCATGGAGAATGGCCTCCCCTCCTCCAAAAACCCCAACTCCGAACTGTAGATCATTCAAGTATCCATCTAAAGAGTGGCCAATCATAGAAGCTCCCACCTTGGAGACTAAACGCCTCCAGAAAGTCCCCACCGCAATAGGACGGATACCACCACCTGGTTTGATCAGCGGTGTGAGAGGAGCACTGGCAATATACTCGCCCAAAGCCTTAGGACACTTACCATCAAGAAAAAGATTTACCACCTGGGTGATGGAGTTGATTAACTCATCAGATATAGCCACTGCAGCACCGCTAAAACAGTCCAATAGGTGTTGGGCGCGTAAACCATCTCGACCACAGGATGTACCACGGGGGAAACTCTTAATCATGTCAAGAACCACAGCAGGAGATGCAATGAGGTTATGATGATCGATAGGTATATCAGGCAGTGAAGGAGCAGACTTGAAGGGATGCTTAGCCTTAAGGTCCTCAAGGGTAGTATCATTGTAAGGAGCAACACCTGAAGAAGAAAGAACTCTGACAGCAGCAGTATAATGACCATCACAAATCTTTCTCCTACATTGCTTGACATTACGCTCACCCAACTCCAGGTTTTCCTCCTCATTATTATTATTATTATTATTATTATTATTATTATTATTATTATTATTATTATTATTATTATTATTATTATTATTATTATTATTATTATTATTAATATTATTATTATTATTATTATTATTATTGTTATTGTTATTATTATTGGTATTATCATTGTTATACATTGTTATTGTTATACATTGTTAGTGTGGGAAATGGTGGGTTCGGGTATGTGTTTGGTTGACCTCTTGTGATGAGTCTCATATGTGATCATAAGTGCTGCTTATTTCTGATGTGGTACAAGTTGTATTTAAGTTGCTCTGTTTAATTTAAATGAATGTTGGTATACCTGTGTAAAATTGGGTCAAAGGATTTGGGTAGTGATAGTGATAGTGATTTGATATCAGTTTCTAGCTAATGTATTTCATTCTGTGACATGTAACTGAAGGATTTGCGTCTATTTTTTGTTTGTAGATAATGTATTTCATTCTGTAACATGTAACAGATAGTGATTTGATTTCAGTTTTGTTGTTCTCAAATGACTATTGTTCTTTGAAATCTCATAATAATTTTATTTGTTTTGTGCACCAGTTATGGAAAATAACAGGATGCAACGCCAAATCACCACGAGAAATACGAATGATTATGAAATGTCCAGAAGGACAAGGATTCAAGAAAACCAACAGAGATTACAAGCTTTGGGAGTGAAAAATCTTGCTAAGTCTTTGACAAGTCTAGTAGAGAGTGACAAAACAAAGAAAAGGAAAAAGAAACCAACGATACGGTGAGAAAGATGCAGATTATATGTCTGGTTCAGACTTCCATCTTAATGCTGAGGAAGATAACCCAGAAGAAGCGGCTACACAAACAAATAAAAATGTACGAATAATAAATTTGGCTACTATATTTTCTTTATGTTTGTTTTCTAACAATTCTACTTGCATGAAACAGAATCGAAAATACATTGCTCCACAGTCCATGACTAGATATAAAAATTTAGCAAAAAAACGAATGAGTGCTCCGAATGTCTCCAGTGGGCTAACATCTTCAGAATCTCAATCGCAAAAGGGACAACAGATTGATACAGGGAGGGCAATACGTAGTAGGGTACAGGAGTCCGACCAAGTCCAAACGAGAAATGATCAACCAAATTCTGTCAACAGAGGGAGATTAACTGCAACTGAGAGAAACTTAGTTGCAATTGACAACGATCATGACCACGGGGAGTATGACTTGAGATCTGATGGTAACTATACATAAATTTCAAATACTATATATATGATATTAAATTACTATTAAGTGTATATTCAGTTAACTGTTTTCGGTGCTTACTTGTTTTTTTTTTTATTTTTTTTATTTTTTTTAATTTTAATATAGATAACAATGAAGACCTTTATGAAGTTGAAAATGATGATATCGAAGACATACCTATGAATGAAGATATTGAACAACAAGCTACTTCAGAAGATGATGTAGATAAAGACATGGATGATTTGGAGAATGAGGATGATTTGGAGAATGTGAACGATTTAACAAATGACGGCGATGATCTACTCGGAGAAGAGATTCAAGCTGAGCATTCTGAAAATGAAGAAAACCATGTAGTTACACAAGCTCGAAATGAAACAGGTTAACATGGTCTACTTGATTGCATCGTTTTAAAAATCATATATCATATATTGTGTCATATAAGAAGAATATATAATAAAGTTAAATTAAAACATGACAAAATACAACGCTAAGATATTGCCTCCATTTCAAATTATTTAGTATTTTAAATGTATACGTATCTATTGTAAATCATGTTCACTTTTTGTAGTTCGGATTGTAAGCAAAAGAAAGAGAGGACCAACACGTATGGCAAAAGTTTGGGCCCAAGAAAAAGGGGATAGAATTCCTATTTTAGTTAATGAACACGGACAACCTATTAACGACAAAAGTAGTCATCTGACTCATTTCATGGGAACACTTTCAAGGAGTGGAAAGTATTGTCCGATTTATAAACCATGGAATAAAGTTGACGCCGCAAAAAAAAGCTTTGCTAGAACTCTTAAAGGTACACAATGTTAAATTTGTATGTTAATGAATAAATGTTGAAAACTGTAAGACCTTGATAGATCTTGAGCTTCGGAGATCGTTAGTATCGCTTGTGTAATCACAAACAAACTAAAAGAAAATCTCTACAACTTGTATTCTTTAGCTGAATATAAATACAAGTATAAAACACAGATAACTAAGAACTCTTTGATCCTCTATGGATCGTTATATTAATCAATTGTTTAAGCACACCCAAAATACATTCTATTGTGTTCCTTTTATAGACAAGGAACCCTAACTTCTTTTCTAAGAAACGTATAACTATGAAACTAAATAAGATATACACAATCACTTCCTAATAAAGCTCATGTATATCCTAACTAATTCTAGAATATACGGAATACTATTTCCGCATAAACCAACTACGACTAATATAACTTCAGCATAATCATGTCTTCAGCAGAATCCAGCTTCACTTCAGCAGAATCCATCAGCAGTAATATCAGCATGATTCATACTTCACATAATTCCCAACAATAAAGTATTTGTTTTCTAATGTGAGCTATTACATTTTTAGACAAAATTTGATATTCGAAAGTGGAGAAAATGGATATTGCAATCATTTGGGCAGAAGGTGAAGAACTGGAGGGCAAGAGTTAAGGAACACTACCATGATCCGTCTTTGTCAGTTAAGCAACAAATAAGATCTAGGCCAAAGCAAGTGCAAAAAAAAACAATGGAAGAAGCTTGTGAAGTATTGGAATAAAGAAAACACTAAGGTGTGAAATACTCTTCCACTTTAAATAACATTACTTAATTTCCCATTATGATATTTTACTTTCCTGCTGCAGAGTTTAAGTGAAAAAAACAAGGCGAATCGGGCAAAAAAGAAGATGATCCAAAGAACCGGTAAAAAAGTTATGCTCGCAAAAGGGAAGAGTTAAAGGTAAGTGTATGGAGAAAGTGGGATTGTTAATGTATCCTGTGGATATCCACTGTTAATATTCATTTTCTTTTTATTCATACTGACATATTTGGGACGAGATCCAACTCGATTGGATCTTTTTAGTGCATGCTTCTCCAAAGATAGAAATACCAAAAATGATGACTTTACCAATTGCAAAAGCGATTGTAAGTAATATGCTTTTGTGTTTGAAAAAGTGTATTAATAGCATAAGTTAAACACAATATGTTTTTTTTGTAATACATGCTTTTACTATATGTTGTTCATGTTTATATAAAATGCAGGATGATATGAAACGACTTAGTGATAATCTACCCAAGGGTTGATTGATAATCCCTGGACTAGATGATATTTTTTCTACAGTTATGGGTAAAGATCGAAATGGTGATGCAGGCATGTATGGTCTAGGTGTTCGTGCTTCTGATGTTTGGGGTGTAATACCAAGTCGTTTAGCATGTCATAGAGAAAACAACGAATTGAAGTCTAGATGTGGAGAACTTACTAGTGAAAATGAAAAGTTACGAGCCCAGTTATCAGAGAAGAATGGGTCGACGGATAGTTCCATTGTTCCACCTCTTACATCACAAGATTCTCCTGTTGTAACCAATGAACCTCCACGCTTACGGGTATGTTTCTATTATAAATCGTTCATTTCTAGTTGTTATAGCTTATTTTATCTTTGATAGCTAATGAACCTAGGCTACAAGCTTATGTATCAGTATTATGATTTAGATTGCTCATTTGCCTTTTAAATTTGTTAACTCGGTTATTAAGGGGTGTTTGGTTCTGTGTTGTTTCAACTGTGGTAGTTGCCTTTTCACTTGTTTATCTGCACACTATGACCTCTAGGTGATATTAGAACTAGTAAAACTATAAAACCAATGTTTGAACTAGAGAAAGTCAAAATCAAATTACCTTCACTCTCACAGTCCATTGTTGGGACATGTGAGGATCAAATCTCACCCACTTGGTCTAAATCTTGTTCATGTATCTTAAATTAGTGTTATCATAGCTTAAATAATCATAATTAGTGCATACGGATCAAACAAGTTTCATTAAAGTCAAAGTTTAAGTTCAAAATCAAAAAGTCAAAATGGTATGTTAGTCAGAAACTCAGATCTTGGGAGAATTTTTGTGAATTTTGTGTTGAGATTCAAGTCTTGAGATTTTTACATGTTGAAATTCCCCATCTAAGCTTTTGAATCCCACAGTTAGCTTATTTTTATGATTTTTTCTCTGGCTTAGGTGATAGTTCAAAGTGGCCTGCAGGGCTAACCATTGCCCTGCACCAGGGCATCAGCTCAAAACCCCAACTTTCCATGTGCCTTAGCTTCTTCATTAGTGGGCCACACAGTGAGCTTATTGGTTTTTTTGAAAGCCAATAAGCTCATCTATAAAGTTCAGGGCTTATTTCAAACTTTTGACCTTATTAGATAGGTCTGCAGATAGCTTTTTGTTTGTCCAATTCCACCCATACACTGAGTGATCAGTGTTGACCACCCAAGTTCAAGCCCTCATCAAGTGCTTATCTGTGGGACCCAAACATTTAGTCCTAGCATTTTAGAAACCTCAATAAGTCACCTTTTCATATCAAGTCTCACTTTGGATCCCTGTCAACCCTAGTGGGACCCACAAGGGCTGCAAGGTTGTTGGTTTTGGCCTGTTTGGCCTGTGATATTTGATCAAGTGATTATTCTGGTCTATAGCTTATTCCTTTAGCTTATCTGGTAGTTTTTAGCTTAATCTAGTTACAACTCATGTAGTTACAGCTTATTTAGCTTATTGTAGCTTATTTGTAACTTATTTATTATACACCAGCCTCCACACTGCAGATTACATGATCAATTTTGACCTCCTTTGTATACCCAAGCCTCCATACCTGCAGTATTACATCTGTTTAACCTAATACATGTGTCTTGACTATAAATTGATAAATGTTTGTTGAAAACTGAAATCTAGGTCAGGGATGAAGTTGTCCTTAAAAGCATTCTAAACTTAACCGAGACTGTAGCAAAAGGATGGGTGAGGAGCTTGAACCCAAATGATATAGTTGGTGGTACAGAGATTGGACGAGGATGGTGTGAGGTAAACGTTCAAGTAACAACAAAAAGAGATGAAGTGTTGGTGAGACCCTATGGGTTATTTGCCACAATTGAAGACTGTGTTGGTGCAACCATAGCATGGCCTTGTCCCTTTATCTCGGTATGTCTTTGTTAATCTTGTGATACCAATAATTTTACTAACATGGAGCTTAATGCTTATACATGGGTGTTTATTTGTAGGTGGTCCGTGAGGATTGAGAGAGATGATGCATGATGACCACGGACTAAGCTTCTTGTTGCGTTAATGTATTGTTTAATGTTAACAGACTTTATGTTAGATTCTGTCTACCTTATTTATGTTTAGTGATTTTGTTATGACAATTGCTAATTTGAAATACAATTTCGTTTTATTCATTTAATATTTAGTTGATGTTTTATTCATATCGTAATAATAGAGTGTGCATGGTGAAAATAGCGTCCTATCATATGACTTGTCCGGACTTTGAAATTGTCCTATTAAACTTATTAACCGTCCTAACAATTAGCTTAACATTGTAAAAGTGTCCTAATATGTTGTTATTAGGACGTTATTTAGGTTGTTAATAGACATTTTATACGACCAAAAAATTGGTTTCATAATCTTCTTTGAGATATTAGAACCCTTTTCTTGGTGCTAAAATAGCTATAATGTTATATGATAAGCGTCCTAACAATTATCTTTTAAGTACGCTTGTATGTGTATCAAAAGATTAAAATTAGGTAACAACGTTTTACAACATTGTAAAAGTGTCCTAATATGTTGTTATTAGGACGTTATTTGGTTGTTCATAGACATATTATGCGACCATAAATTTGGTTTCATAATCGTATTTGGGATATTAGGACCCTTTTCTTGGTGTTAAAGTAACTATAATGGTATATGATAACCGTCCTAAGAATTAACATTAAAGTATGTGTATCAAAAGATTAAAAGTAGGTTACCACATGTTAGAACATTGGAAAAGTGTCCTAATATGTTTTTATTAGGACGTTATTTGTGTTGTTTATAGACCTAAAATGCGACCATAAAATTGGTATCATAATCTTATTTGAGTTATTAGTACCCTTTTCTTGGTTGCTAAAATAGCTATGATGTTACATCATAAGCGTCCTAACAATACTTTTAAGGACGTTTTTATGTGTCTCAAAAGATTAAAAGTAGGTAATCACATGTTAAAACATTGTAAAAGTGTCCTAATATGGTTTTATTAGGACGCTATTTGTGTTGTTCATAGACATATAATACGACCATAAAATTGGTTTCATAAGGGTTAGGACGCTTTGGACCTATTACAACCGCCTTACATGAAACGCTTTCATCCTTGGTCCAATTAAATGAAAGGTCCTAAAAAGTACCATTTTATGACGCTTATGGGGGTCCTAAAAAGCCACTTTTCTTGTAGTGCCTGTACCATGACGACATTTAATCCGGAAAGTATGCGTTTTGAAACAACCACCACATAACCACAACCCCATACGCTTAAGAGTAACCTCGGTCCTTTCGAAAATAGCCAAATCCGACAAGAGAGACTGCTTAGTGGTAGCAAGAGCCTCACCGCTAAAGTGTCGTTCACGTAAATGTGTGATCAAAGATGTTTTAGTAAGCCCATTACCACCACCATCTCGACATCCATTAAGACCAAAAAAGGGACAATGAAATCTTACAGCAGGCATGGGAGCAAAGCAAAGCCACAGCCTCTTCTAACCAAATCTGTTTTCGAAACCCTGCCCTCCAACCAGTAACGAAGCACCACAATACAAAATCCCCACAACAGCAAGCAAAACCAATCGAAACGAAATGGTCCGAAATATAAAATCCTATATGAGTGTACGGAATATAAAATATAAAAAAGAGATGAATAAGATATTCAATGAATTATAACATCTCACCAACAAAGGGAATTGATTAAATATATGATGCACTAATGGATAGGCACGGTAGTTGGAAGCACAACAAAGGAGAAATAAAATATGGAGGAAATAAGAACAATGAAAAACCCACCATAAGAATCAACGAGTGGAGTTGATTAAAAAAAAAGGACAGAGATCACTATGATTGGGTAGAGTTGATTAAACAAGACGATCCCAAAAAGAAATCGCCAGAAATCGCCCCTACATGAGAGATTATTATTATTATTATTATTATTATTATTATTATTATTATTATTATTATTTTTTTTTTTTTTAAACTTTTCTTCAACCCTCGCAACACTTATTTTTTCTTCACCTCAATTTTTTTCTATTTTTTATTATTTGAAAATACCCAACACATATTATAAGTAACATTTTTGAGTAGAAATGTAGCTATTCATTAACCGTTCATGAACAGAGCAAACTTTTATCGACAACCACAAGTTTAATGGATCTTTTACCACTCCTTCACACATATAACTTTTTATCTTACATAAAAGAAAACACACACATAGCTTTTATCTTACATAAAAGAAAACACACACATACTAAGGGTGCGCTTGATCAAAATGAGAAATGGGAAAGGGAATGACAAAGGGAATACAAAGGAATGAAATGGAGATTATCATTATCTTTGATAGTGATTGGTTTAAGAAAAACACATTAACCTCCAAAGTGGTAGTGGTGGTGGCGGCTGGTGGTGGTGGCGGGTAGTGGTGGTGGTGGTGGCGGCTGGTGGTGGTGGTAGCTACTAGTTGTGGTGGCTGCTAACGGTGGTGGCTGCTGGTGGTGGTGGTGGTGGTGGGTAATCATTACCATACCCATGGTCGGATTTAAGCATGTGCGAGGTGTTCGACCGCACATGGCCTCCATTTTTTTGGGGCCTTTGATTTTAAAATTTTCCCAGGTTAATACAAACTGAATCTGAGATGATTTAAGTCTCTTAGATGTCTTTTTACCATTATAAAACCCTTAGCCATAATAAAGAAAACCGAAGGTTGAGTTTCTGTTTTAATGGTGTAAAATAGATCTTCATACGTAGTGGGGAAGATGACTAACTGGTTTGTATTGCTGCTGCTGGCTCCCCAAGTCGGATTTAAGCATGTGCGAGGTGTTCGACCGCACATGGCCTCCATTTTTTGGGGCCTCTAATTTTAAAAATTTCCCAGGTTAATACAAACTGAATCTGAGATAATTTAAGTCCCTTAGATGTCTTTTTACCATTATAAAACCCTTAGCCATAATAAAGAAAACCGAAGGTTGAGTTTCTGTTTTAATGGTGTAAAACAGATCTTCATACGTAGTGGGGAAGATGACTAACTGGTTTGTATTGCTGCTGCTGGCTCCCCAAGTTTGATAGTCTTTTCACTTTTCACCTTTATGTTCTTTAAAGTTTTTGTTTAACCCTTTAACTTTAGTTTTTCATTAAACAAGTTCAATTATGTTTTCAAAATTTCTTTCATGGAAAGACAAACCAACGTTTTAAAGGAAAAACCATTTTAACATTTACCTATTAACTTTTATACAAAAATGTTAACCTCAACCTATATTTAAGAAAAATACTACAACTTGGAAACCCTTGGTTTATATATTTGATAGTTTGAACCTCTAGTCGGTGTATTTTGAAGTTTTAGAAGTTTGATAGTTTGGTAACAAAATCAGTGTTAAGTACGAGTAAGCAATACATAAACTTGCTAAGTCCGCACTGACATCTAACAAGGATGTCTTGTCTAAGTTAGTAATTTGTATGTATATTTAAGTTTTCGATATTCGAGGCCTACTTTCAATTGTTGTACAGGGCCCCCAAAATTCACGGGACGACCCTGACCATACCTCTCAATTTACTGCGTAATGCCCTATTACCCAATACTAAACAATGAGTACATTCCCTACTCCTAATCAGATATGTTTAATCGTTACCTTTCTCATTCCTCACCCGCCATTACCCCCAACCAAGCACCCCCTAAGATCTGGTTAAATATGGGGCAAGAGGGTATTGAGTATTAACAATAGTATTCCTCGTTTATTTATAACTATCTATATTAAAATATGTGTGGATGAGTTAGGATCAAATAAGAAGAAAATTTAAAATAAGAATGATAAGAAGAAACTACAACCACTCATTTTAGATGCATCTACAAAAATGGATGCATCACCCCTTAAAATTCTCCTCCCTATTTGAAATGTGTGGCTAGAAATCCTTCTTATTCTTCTCATTTTAGTTTTTCTTCTTAGTGGATCCCTTCTCATGTGTGGATATCTAAAATCACTAAACTGCTAAATACTGTACGTACACATATAAGTCGTTACACTTCACAACTCATGTTACCAATTGTTACTTATATCGTAAAAGACTAAAAGTAGTTAACACCAAGGTTTTTTAAATCGAGATCTTACTTAGGATCGTTTTCTTCTTTGCAAGATCGTGATCGTAAGATCGGATCGAGATCCTAAGATCCTATAATTATGCCATTTTTCAATGATCTTTGTAATATTATTCAAATCTACAAATTATTACTCCCTCCGTCCCTAAATAAATGTCCGGTTTGACTTTGACCATAAATATTTTTTTTTTGTGTTATATAATATTTGATGAAAAACTATACCAATGAAAAATACATTTAAAACTCAATCCATTCATATATTTGTCATAAATTATGAATATGGAGTGTTTAAGAAGAATCACATGTTATTTTTTAAATTTTATAAAAACATAAACGATAAATTTGTAGTTTTTTAGTTTGTGGTTCGAGAAAAGTAAGATCGGATCAGAGTAGTTCTTAAGATCATATGGTTAAGATCGGGATCCTATAAGATCTTAAGCTTGTTAATATCCTACATAGGATCCGGATCTTAAGCTTGAGATTTAAGATTGAGATTGAGACAAAACAAATTGTGTTACACTTTTACTTCACTTGAGAACGCAATGTTACTTCAATACCTTTACTCCCCTTTTACTTTACTTCACTTTCATTATATTTCCTCCCTTTTACTTCACTCCACGTTGTTCCCGAGTTTAATTTTTAGAGTGAAAGGGAAAGGTTTGTGATGGTAATAAAAAAGAATTGTGTTCCTGAGATTTTTAGGAGGGGAGAGGAAAGTAAAGGATAGTAAATTACATCAAAATTACTCTCCTAATTTACTTCCCAAATTGGGATGAAATGGAGTGAAGTTGATTTTAAAGCTTTTTTTTTTGTTACATCCTTCTATTTTTTTTCCAACTCGGGAATACAAGATAAAAAAATAATTTTTTATTCCTGTCCTCTTTACTTCTTTCTTTTTTCCCTCTCCATCTCTTTTTTTTCCATTTTATACTCAGGAACAGAGTGTAAGTAACTAATGCACAATAATATTACATAAATCTTTGTGAAGATTTCTTTAAAAAATTTATATAGTTTGCAACCCGTCCTTGTTCTCGCACAAAACACACTTAAATAGATGGATTTTCTATCTCAAGGAAAATAATTGCCGCAAGAAACGGTTTTCTAAGACCAAAATATAGTGGAAAGTGTTGGAAAGATGGACGGTCCCTTTTACTGTATATGTTCAGCAATAGGTTCAAAAGGTTCAAATAGTTTTGAAAAGGTCCATAAAAGGCTAAAGAAAAAAATGGGGTTTTCAGAGGGTTCGAACCAAATTTCATTATCATCATCTCAATCTCAATCTCAATCTCAAAACCAAAACCCTGTTAGCAGAATCATCAAAAGGGTCACCGTTATTTCTCAATACTGAAAACAATTCATCATTAGGAGGAGGAGGAGAACAAAGTTTCGAATCTGTATCTGGTGATGTTAAAAATCAAGATGATGATGATGATGACGTCAGCAAGTCTTGGGATTTTTTGGTCCGACATGTAAAAAAGTAGTAACCTTGGATCAAATCTTTATCTCATCTACTTAATAAATGGTATACCCTTTGGCTTTTTTTTTTTTTTTTTTTTAATAGCTTAATTAGATTAATGTCATATTCTAGTACTAGGTTAATTTCTGCGATGTTGCTATGTAGACTGATTAGCTGAGGACCAACCATGTTTAACAAAACAAAACATTATCCGTGGACCTTAGTACTATGCTCAACTTTTTGTTGACCTGAGATTAATTTCATAAGCTTGTACTAGGAGCAATTTTCCATAACTTAGTTTAGCTTTAATTTGTGTGTGGACGGACATTGTTTAATAAAACAAAAGATTATCTGTCCCACATTGGTAGGATGAGAAATTTGTGCGATTAACATTACTGTCATAGACTAGTACTAGGAGCGATTTGCCTCAGTGTAGTTTAGGTTTAATTTGTGCAATGTTGGTATGTAGAATGATTGGTTGTGGACCATGTTTAACAAACAAAATATTATCCGTCTCATGTTGGTATCGGATAAGAGATTTTAGCTCAAGTCTAAAGTAGTGGGTTAACTAATACCTTTCCACCATGCTTTTTAGTTGAAACATCGACTAGTCCATTGCTTTCAGCTTTTACTATTTATGTGTTAGAAGTGGCCGCACCAACCTCTTGAAAAGGGAGGGGTTTACTTGGTTTGAGTCTGTGTGATGGTGGGTTTAAAGTTTCAACTTTCAAACCCGGTGGATTAGTTGGCCAAAAGGTCACAAACCATGGTATCTAAAATAAAACGCTATATTAAACAACATCGTCCAATCATTTGTATCATAGTTTTTGGTACTCCAAACAAGTTTTGACAATCTAATACCTTTAGAAAGGTAAGTTCGTCTAATACTGTAAAAGATTATTATTTAATAAATCTAATTTGTGGATGGAACATTGAAGTTAGGATAAAAAAGGATAAAAATGAATCACACAAGTGTGCACAGGTGAACTTGAAAGAGTGATTAAACTGTCATACCCCACTGCTTTCTTGGGGCAGCCGCAGGGGTCATGCACACGGGTGAAGTTGACCTTGTATGCATGGTTTTTTAGGGAAACTTTCTTGTATCAAACAAGGAACATATGCACACCAGCACATGTGTGTATGTATGTATGTAGGTATCCATATGCCGTAATCATGAAGACCTTATATGAAAGGGTGTCAAGTTTTGGTTACACCGTCATAACCTATTTTTAAATATACATTTCTGATATCCTAATGTCTCATTTTGTCTGACTATCTATGTTAACTTGAATATTTTACTATTAAAAATTACCGAGAATCAATCGTATTCGTTTAACTAAAAAAGTAATGAGCTTGTCAGTAGAGAGGGATGCTATTTTTTAAAAAAAAAAAAAAAAGGTAAACTGGAACAAACTACACACATAACACATAAAATTTGACTTTTAGGTACCGGTTTGGTTTTATATGTGTGCTGATTTAAAATTGGTTTGATCCCACCCCGTGCCATAAGCCGATTTTTGGTCTCCAATGCTTGTATGCTCCACCAAATTGTTGCTAGGTAGCTCACTAACTAGGCTTCTGCAACATGTAAATTATATATATGTATGCTCCTATTAGATCCATATGCGTGTGACTTGAACATTTCAGGTTCTCACTTCTTGCTTCTGTGACCATCACTCATATCTCTTAGTTTATAATAACTAGGTTCAACAACTCAAACAGAGCTATACATATTCCTAGTTTCCATATCGGAAACATGTCCACTCACCTCAAAAGTCATTACTTATAGTGTGAGGCCAAACCACCAAAGTTTATTCCGGCTAGCTCTACTGTTTTTTTTGTTGTTGCGGTATAATGCTCTTCAACTATTGTCTATATATGGTGCATACTCTCATGAAAGATGTTTAATCACAATGCTTGACCACGAGGCCCGGATCATGCATTTAGCGACTTAATTGCTTGCCTCGGGAATCACGAGATGACACGCTGACAATTTAATTGCCCTCAAGGACTTAGGACGATGTTCCGTGATTTCCCCACTAAGCACAATTGAGGATATGCGTTATGAAAAGAACACCCGTAAGTCCACAAGAGCTGACATAGAGCTGACGAAGCAAGAGGAAATTGCCAATGCACGCAAGTAGACAGGTTGATTAGGGTAGGGCTTATGGATTTGGAAAAAGGAAATGTAGTATTGCCCGTGTCTGGATTGAACCTGGTGAGGGTAAATTTCTCGTAAATCACAACCCGGTTCGATGTCTATTTCCGATGTTTGATCAACGACTGCTCTTCTTCGCCTCTTCACTGTGACAAAACATTGGGTCTTCGGATGTTAATTGTACTGTGAAAGGGGTGGTGTATCGTGTTAGAAGCATCAAGTTTACATTATTTATTTTTGTTTTATGCATGATTATCAGTGGCAAAATGGGAGGTTTGGATGTGTTGTGTTGTAATGGATTATATTTTATGCGGGTCAAAAAGCGCTCTGATGGCTCACCAACTATTCTTATTATTTTATTTCTGTTCATTATTTAAAATGTTTTTTGATTAAATATGATTATAAATTACAATATGTTACAAATAGTATTTACGAAGTCTGAATAAATCTGCTAAGTTGAAAATGTTAGAATGCTACTTTCGGCAATTTTGACCCATTTGACTTGCTTTGACACATTTTCATTTTTAGGTTTGTAAGTTTCACTCATTTATTGTCAAAGATTGATTCTAAATCAAATAGCCCTGAATTCAAGTATGTATTGAATTGCCACATTTACATGATTCTGAATCCTGGATGTAAACTATCATATCAAAATGTTACTTAGTTCCTATAAGGTGATGCAATTGTACTTTCAAAATTGCTTTCCTTAACATTTGAATTCGAACCCCATGCTTACTATTCTACCAGTTGATTTTTTAGTCAGTGCCATTTATTTTTGGATCCTTAACCTACCTTACGCACGCAGAGTGTGCTTATGATGTTATTTGTAACTTGATTTTTATGTTCTCTGCATTCCTTCTGTCTCATATTGGCAAATATTTTATCTTACGCTATGTAGTTAATATCGGTGGTATACCACTGGTCTCTCGGATTTCGGACCTTGACCGAAATAACAAAATTCCTCCGAAATTCCTCCGAAATACTACCGAAAACCCATAATTTCGGTCATCTCGGACCTTGAACGAAATTTTAAAATCTCGGACATTAACTACATAGATCTTACGTCACTTTTTTTTTCCCGCAAATTTCATCAATATTATCTCCAACTTCACTCTAGTTTGGTTGATTATGCATAGTATTATTATTTTTGGTTCTTTCATTTGTTTGGGAACACCAATCTAAACTTCATAAGTGCATGAAACAGTCAAATAGGCTTAATTGTCTTGGTATGAGTAGGGCACTGCAAAACTGGGCACCAGATTAGTTCCGTCCTCCTTTGTAAGAAGGTAAATACGGCTTTTATTTACCTTTTTATTCTTTTGCATATCACTTGAAACTGAGTTATTGATCTAAGTCGACACACTCCCTTTAGTCTCTTTTTGTAGTTGTTTACAAGCAAATTTACAGAAGTCTTTTAAACATTAAAACCAACAGTCTCTTTTTGTAGCTGTTTTACAAATGAGTCACTTGTGCTTTCGAAAGTTGATCATTACAGTTTCTATGAGATGGAAGGACCATTTGGTATGATATTAGTTAAGTCACCTTGTTTAAAATACATGGAGTTTTTGATATATGAGATTATTTGGGTCCAATTAGTGCTAGTCAAGATCTTTATGTCTTATAGGTGCTCATTTGTTTGTTTGTGTGGGGGACGCCGGGTGATTTCATCTTTCTTTATCTTTTCATATATTATTATTTGAAGGGGGATTCAGTAGAGGTGGCAAATGACAGGTTAGGTGGGTTGTGTAACAAGTAAAAAAAAAACTTTTGTTGTTTTTCAGTTTTATAAATGATTAATGTATTAAGATTGTAGCTATAATAATATTCCAGTTCTTTTAGCTATAAGCGTTTTAGGAGGTTTTAGCACTTGAAAATGCGTTTGGCCTGTTTCCATCCTAACCAACTCTAGGAAAATGTACTGTTAAAGCCTTTGGAGATAAACTGAAACCCGGATCGACCCATATTTAGGCAAACGGGCATAATTTGCCACCTCTAGACTCAAAACCGGGATCATGCATGCTATAGTTTTTAGTCCTTCCTGTTCTAGAGGAGCCTTATATCTGTCACATGGTACTAATAAATAGAATTCACAGAATCGTGATTGGATTGTATGAAAGGCATTGTTACAGTAACGTGTGATTGGATTGTATAAAAGGCATTGTTACAGTAACGTGTGATTGGATTGTATGAGGATCTTACATGTATAGTATATATCTTTTCACTATATTGTTCCATGCCAGATGTACTACCCCATCCCATTTGGACACGCAACTGATTATGTGAATAAATATTGACCAGTTTGCTTTTATTTTTTTATTTTTTTTCTATGTTTGCATTTTATCCCAACTCCTACTCGTTAGGTCACATTTGGTGGTTATTTGTTCATTCTATGGCCAAAGTTCATTGATATCTGAACTTGTATCATAACGTGTAATTTGTGTTTTTGGCAGCTGGTTTCTTGACAAGAGACTCGAGAATTGTGGAGCGGA
>OU343222.1:24200873-24271396 GCA_910596185.1 Chrysanthemum makinoi
AAAATGGGACGAAAACGTAAAAAAAACGAACACTTTAAAACGTAAAAAAAACGCATTTAAAAACGTAAAAAATGGACTAAAACGAAAACAAACGATAACGTAAAATGCAGACGAAAACGTAAAAATCGGATCTAAAAACGTAAAAAATGGACGAAACGTAAAAAACAGACGAAAACGTAAAAAAAAACAGACGAAAACGTAAAAAATTACGAAAACGTAAAAAATCAGACGAAAAATATAAAAAAATGTATCAAAACGTAAAAAAAAAATGTATCACGAAAACGTGAAAAATCGTGGACGAAAAACGTAAAAAATCGGACGAAACGTAAGAAAACAGGTTTTAAAACATAAAAAACGGACGAAAACGTAAAAAATCGGCCGAAAACGTAAGAAAGCAGACGTAAACGTAAAAAATCGGACGAAAAAAAAAGGACAAAAACGTAAAAAACTGAAGGAAACGTAAAAAAACGGACGACGACGTAAAAAATCGGACGAAAACGTAAGAAAACCAAATTTTAAGTTATTTACTAACGGCCGTTAGTATAAAGGACTAACGATGCAAATATTTGATCCTTGGTTTATCATATTGATACATAAATGACTATGTTTATCATATTAGTACATTTGAGAAAGTATGTTTATCATTTTTGACTTTTACCCTTTTATTTAATCCAAAGTTTTGAGATGTTATTTTTGTTTTTTAATTCTTTTTCAACTTGTCCATTTAGTTATTGAGTAGCAAAATTTGAATGGTCCTTAACTTTCAATATGTTGCACTTAGGGGTGAGCATCGGTCTCTGACCGGACCGGACCGACCAAGAACGAGACCGAATTAGTCCAAAAGCATAGATCGAAAACCGGACCGTATGTGGTCGGTCTGGTCCGTCTTGGTCGGTCCGTCGATTGGTCTGGTTTAACAAGGCAAAACAGTCGGTTTGTGGTCCGGACTGGACCGGATCCACCAAAACCGAGACCGAATTAGCCTAAAAGCCAAAACCGAGGACCGGACCGAATGTGGTCGGTCCAGTTCGGTCCGGTCCGGTCTCGATCGGTCCGGTCCGTCGGTCGGGTGGTTTGCGCTCAGCCCTAGTTGCACTATACTAATTTCACTATGTTTCAAGTGTAAGCCAAATGGCACAAATAATCCTGAATTAATGTTCACTCCTTCACAAGAGTACAGCAGGGTTCAATGCACATTTGACTCCGCATGATATGGCTTTTGTCATTTTTATTTATTCATAGCATTACTTACTTTTCACATTTCACCACTCTGTTAATCTCGATTTTGGTCGAATCGAGTTGAACTTTGGCATGGTTCGAACTTGAAAATATTATATTCGAACTTGAGGATTTTGATTTTTTAAAGTCATGCTTTTCATTTGTTAAAAAAAAAAAGTCATGCTTTTCACTCTTTTACTATTCATATTTTTTAGTACTATTTCTTTTCTCCAATTCTGCAATAATGAAATAATGATTTCTCGCATTTTGACCGCGGGTTTAAAACTTTCGGCAAAACTAAACCCAACCTAGTAGGAATCAACTTGAAACCCCTCAGCTTTGATCATGCTTATAGAGTTTCAAGTTAAGTTATGATTCAAAGTTTACAAGTTATGTCCCAATCATGGTCTTTTAAGTAAGCAGTTCATATAAAGTCGAAGCGCATAATCAACATCAACTTCATAATGCAAAGGCATGATACAATTTCAATTGCAAACAATAACTAGAACCATTTGTGACTTGTGGAACTATCATTTCAAGGTTATGACATTGCAAAATATTTTACTAAACACCATTCCTTTAATCAGCAATGATACAAGTAACAAATCTACGACCAAAAGTGTAAATAACAAACATGTAAATACCAAAAAGAGGACTTGGAATACACTTCTAAAGCTTAACCTCAAAATGCACACCAGCACATAGCTGAAGCTGCATCAAAGAATCAATGGTTTGTGCAGTTGGGTGTAGGATATCAATGAGCCTTTGATGCGACCTGATCTCAAAATGGAATCTCGCGTCTTTGTGAACATGAGGGGATTTCAACACACACTAGATTCTCTTTTTGGTGGGTAATGCCCGTAATGGAACTGGGCCCATTGTTTTTGCATTTGCGTATGACCTCAATTTCGATATTAAAATAAGAGAAACATGAATTTAGAAATCAAAGAAGGTGCCTGTTGTTTACTCACCGAAAGTGATCAGTTAGTCTCTATCTCTGAAGGAAAATCATACAACTGAAGAAGCTCTGAAGATGCAATACTAAGTAGCCCTTTTAACCTAAAAATGCTTTGCGGAAGATGACTTATGCCTGTATCTGTTATAACTAGGCTCTTCTAAACATTCTAATCGGCCTAGATCTTCAGTTAACTTCTCAAAAAAAGCACGAATCTAGTTTCTCTAAAAATTCTACCTGGCCAATGTCCTTAGGCAACTTCTCAAGATGACAACACGCTGTAACATAGAGCCCCTTCAGACGTTTTAGACATCCAACGGGAGCGTTTGTTTCTTCTACCAACTCATCAGAATATTGAAGATCTAAACTCCTGCTCCTCAACCTTGATTTACGAAGGTTTAGGTATTTGAGATTGGGACATTCAACAGGCACCTTGAGTTTTACAAAATGGGTACAAACGAAAAGAGATAAAGTCTCGAGATTTGGAGTCAACCCAAGGTCAAAGGGTATTGACTTTGAGTCGCTGACATCGAGATACTTGAGCTTTTGACAGCCGGGCACGCAAAGTTCTTCTAACTCATCAGAATTTTCAAGATATAACTCCTCGAGATTCGGAGTAATCCTAAAGTCAAAGGTCGTCAATTCTGAGTCAGAGAGAGAAAGGAATTTGAGTTTTTGGAGATCCTGCAAGCAAAAACAAGGTAAAAATAGCATTAACAAACCAACATTACGAATATGCAAAACAACCAATCAACAATTATTTTACCTTTTTTTCTCCGTCTTCCCAGAGTTGTACCATACTCCTACACTTCATTTCAAGTCCAACGAGATTGTTTTCTTGAAATGTTCCGGGTAAATGCAAGAAAGGGTACCTCACACATTTTAGATATTTCAAAGAACTTGGAAAGTATTGGGTAGATTCATCCAATTGGCTGGCATCATCAAATTTCAGATCACTGCCAAGACATTCACCATCACTTTCCGTATCATAATATGCAAAATTTACTTCAAGATATCGAAGCTTCTTCATTTTTCGAAGACCTTTCATAAGATTTCTCGAATTTCCTCTCGACATATCAAGTTTTATACATCTTGTTTCTTCGGTACCCTACAATCCAAAAACAAAAACAGTGTCAGAAGTTAGAACAAATAAAATGGATTAGTTTTATCCACCTTACAAGTAAACTGATCTTTACCATGTCATTAGCCAACATATCTTCAATTTCCTCTTTATTCCACAGTCGGCTATGTTTGTGAGGCTCATTGGGGTGCCCACGACGAACAATGTTCTTTCCCATTTCTTCTATATGATTATGCATCCCCAAGACCCCACATTTGGAAATAGTTATGAGAGATCTCTGCTCAAGAACTTTTAAACCAATTCTAGCATGAAATCCACAGCTTTCAAGAATTCTGATTGCCTTTTGTTTATGCTGCCCTTTCAATATGCATGCAACGTTGAGAAATATTTCCTTATATTCATCTTCCAGACTGATATAGCTTAGCTCTAGCTTTTCCTGAGTCTCCTTTAAGGGAATTTTCTTCAATCTGTCTATGGCATCTTGCCATTCAAGCTTATCTTTACCAGATAGAAATGAACCCAAAACTTTGATCGTTAAGGGAAGACCATCAGCATATTGTACAACTTGCCCTGATAGCTCTTCATATCCTTGAATTGGAATCTCTTTTTGAAATGCATACCTACTGAAGAGGCAAATCGCTTCCGTAGACGATAACAGATTGATGTCATGAACGAAGTCCACTCGGTGGGCTCTCAGCACCTGCTCATCTCTTGTGGTAATAATGATTCTGCTTCCTGATTTAAACCAGTCATGCTCGCCTGCTAACGCCTCAAGCTGTTCTATACGATCAACATCATCTAAAATAACAAGCATCTTTCTACCACGCATCGTGGCTTTCAACATGTTTTTCCCGTCCTGAACACCACTAAAAGTGATGTCTTTTTTATGTAACACATCTTCTAGTATCTGTTTTTGAAGCTCCTTTAAACCAGATAAAGAAGGTCGTGAAACTTCCCTGACATTTTCAACAAAGGTTTTTCCTTCGAACAAAGGTGATATTCGATCATAAAGAGCTCTGGCTAAAGTTGTTTTCCCCCCACCTCCCATCCCCTTGATTCCGATCATGATAACACCTTCAGTACCAATCTTTAAAGATGAATAAACATCACTGATTCGGGTCTCCATGCCCACTAACTTTCCATCAGTGTTCGAAAGAGTGGAATATTTCTTTATGAAAATAGCATGAACAATCATTTGGATCAATTTAGATTCATCCCTGTATCATTAAAGATTATATTAATAGCTTGTTCAAAGCCCACATAAACAATTAGGATTCATAACATAACAAGATAAACATTTATATTAATGTAGATCAGAAAGAATATGACAGAGATATTATGAAAAAATTGAATTACCCGTTAGCTAAGTGCCACCCGGCCAGATCCGCTAATTCTTTCATAGCCTCTCTCCATTTTCCAGTAGCTTCTTGGTTTTCATGTTTAGAAAAAGCTTTTCCAACCGGCCCATTTTGTTTTCGGACTTGAGTGGGCTCCACATCATAGAAGACTGGGAAAGCAGTATGCTCGGTCATCTTTTGGCACTCCATAATCTTGACAAGCTCATCTAGACACCAAGATGAAGATGCATAGTTCTTGGAGAAGACAATAATGTAAAATCTTGACTCTTCAATGGATTTGAGGAGTTGATCGTTGATCCTTTCCCCTTGCTCAATTGTCTCATCGTCTTTGTAAGTGACAATGCCTTTATCCTTAAGAGCTTCATAAAGATGGCCTACAAAGTTTTTACGGGTGTCTGCACCCCTGAAGCTTAAAAAAACATCATACTTGCAGCAATTTTCAACGGATGAGTTCGAAGTGGACGCCATTAATTTTGGTGCAGATGAGTCAAAACGAGATCCCATTGAATAAAAGTAACAGATAAAGACCATTAGCATTAGCATTAGCATAATTCCTAATGAGAAACGTAACCTCTTGTTGGAAAGGACATGATCTTGTAAGTTCTCCAAACCAAACATAGAGGCATTTGAAACTTCGCTCACATTCTCAACAAAGATTTGATCTTCAGAATCCCTAATCATGTCCACTTTGTGTGCTACCAATAGTAGCTCATCTCTCGTTGTACCCTGTAATCCAAAAACAGTGTCAGACATCAGAACAAATGAAAATGTATTAGTTTTATCCACCTTACAAGTAAACTGATCTTTACCATTTCATAATCTTCATAAGTCACTTTAAGATATAGAAGTTTCTTCATTTTTCGAAGACCTTTCATAATTCTCGCATTTACTCTTGACTTAACAAGTTTTAGACATCTTGTTGCTTCAGTACCCTGCAATCCAAAAACAATGTCCAGAAACCTCATGTCAGAAGTCAGAACAAATGAAAATGTATTAGTTTTATCCACCTTACTGGTAAACTGATCTTTACCTTGTCATTAGCCAATATCTCTTCAATCTCCTCATCAATCCATAATCGGCTATGTTTGTTAGGTTCATCGGGGTGCTCACGACGAACAATGTTCTTTCCCATTTCTTCTATATGGTCATGCATGCCCAAGAACCCACCTTCATCAACAGTTATGAGAGATCTCTGCTCAAGAACATTTAAACCATTTCTAGCATGAAATCCACAGCTTTCAAGAATTCTGATTGCATCTTCTTTCTTCTGGCCTTTCAATATGCATGCAATGTCTAGAAATATTTCCTTATATTCATCTTCCAGACTCTCATAGCTTAATTCTAGCCTTTCCATAGTCTCCTTTAAGGGAATTCTTTTTAATCTGTCTATGGCATCTACCCATTCATCCTTATCTTTACCATAAAGAAATGAACCCAAGACTTTGAGTGTTAAGGGAAGACCAGCAGCATAACGTACAACTTTTCCTGACAGGTCTTCGTATCCTTGAAGTGGATTCTCTCTTCCAAATGCATACCTACTAAAGAGGGAAGTTGCTTCCTGGTCTGATAAGAGAGCAATGTCATGAATCACGTCCACTTTGTGTGCTATCAATACTTGCTCATCTCTTGTTGTAATGAGAATTCTACTTCCTGGCTTAAACCACTTAGGGTCACCGGCTAGTGCCTTAAGTTGGTCTATGTGATCCACATCATCTACAACAAGAAGAACCTTTTTACAGCCTATCCACTTTCTCATCATACTTATCCCATTAAAAACACCATTCGCACTGACGTGTTCATTCAGCACATCTGAAAGGACTTGTTCTTGTAATTTCTCTGAACAAGACTCGCACTTTGAAACTTCCCTCACATTCCCAACAAAGCTTATAGCTTCGAAATGAAGATATACCTGATCAAAAACAGCTCTGGCCAGAGTTGTCTTCCCAGCCCCTCCCATGCCCTTGATCCCTATCATGCGAACTTCATCATCAGCTTCCATTTTTAAAGATGAAATAACATCCCTTACTTGGGTCTCCATGCCGACTAACGGTGACTGTAGTTGTCTTTCCCGCTCCTCCACTGCAAGCTTCATCAATACTCAGTTCTAAATAACAAGGAAAAACTGTAGCCGGAAATTAACGCGTGAAGGCGCGTGGAAGGGCTTTGAGGTGTTTTGGTCGAGAGAAAAAGTAGCGTGACAGGTCTGGTTAGTTGTTGTTTGATCGGGAAAATGAGATAATTATATTTTCGTAAAGAGACAAGGACTATTCATATAAAACCTCAAAACAAACACATATTAATCTGAATAAAAATGAACAAAACAAACTTGATAAAAGTGGTGGTGGTGGTAGCTGCAAGAGATGATGGTGGTCTTGATTGTCAAATATGAATATCTTATTTTACTTGACAGTAACATGTTGCAACAACTTTTCCAATTTCCGTGACAAAGTCAAATCTCATGCGGCATGGTTTCATCATCCGGTTGTCAGCATTGCGCCACCTTTTGGGAGCCCAAGTACTGGCCCATTCACTGAGCCCGATTGATTTTTATTTATTTTTTTCCTAAATTAAATCTGCTAACCGTCATTGCGATACATATCTTCTGCGCGTTGTTTTATAGTTCTGTTGCAGATATGTTGTTTACCGTTTGTTCTTTGTTGTTTAAGGCATCTTTAACCTGTCTGTTTTGGTGTTTTTGGTTTTGTTTTAAACGAATGCATGTTAACTGTTATCTTCAATCTTATGTTTTTCTTGCTTATGTGTTTCTGTGTTAGTTACTTGCTTTTCATCTCTGTTTCTTTACTAACATGTTGTGCTCTTTTATGTGTTGCCCGCCTTTTATAGTCGTTACCTTTTTCGTTTACAGTTGCGTTGTTTGGTTCTATAACTATGAAAAACAAAAGGAAACCTGTACCTAGGATTAATACTCAACCTTTTACAACGAAAGATAGTGGCGAGGTTAGTCGTGATGTTGATCTGAGTGTGTGTGGTCCGCCGGAGGATGTTCTTCAGGTGTTCTCACCTAATTCTTCATGTATTCTGAATCCTGGAACAAATTATTCTGTTGTGGGTAGTGGGTTTCAGTTATCGGGAAGTAGTGATCAGTTACATTATACGATAGATGGGAATTCTTCTTAATGTTCGGTTACAACGAGGCGTGTACGCCTCCATCGGTTACTATTACCAGCTGATGGTTGTACTGGGAAAAGAAAAGTGTCTGATGTTTCTGAGCAGCAACCATTTTAGTACAAAAAGTGTGACGGGTTAGGATATGTGTTGAGAACGTATGTTGGGCCGGGCCAACAAGCTATCAATGGGCTGAATCTGTATTAAACCAAGTAATGGATTGAGTCCCTGCACAAATGAAAGTAAACCGTTAGCCTTACCGTGGGGACGGGCCCCACGATTAAGCTCCGGCATGAGATCGAGTAAGTAAACATGTTTGTCAGAGAATATCGAAGTATGTGTATTAGTATATGTGAGAAAAGTCATACCTTGTGATAGAATTAGAGTTCCTTTTATAGGCTAATCCAATACTAGGGTTTCCTGGCATTTCGCTTATAATTGTTAGTGGCCGGAGTGGGACCCTTGTTGAGCAAAGTTCCGTAGTAATCGTAGTTGCGGACACAAATCATCTTCCGCGGTCATGCGTATGATCCGCTAGGTGCTCTGCGTGCGTCGTTGTGTCCGGACCGTAGCCAATTGGTATTAGGCTTACTGGCGATCCGGTAATTATGGTTGTTTTATTTTGTCGGGCCTGGGCGCAAAGTACATATAGCATGAGCTGAGCCCAATAGGCCTGCTGTACGTGCTATACGTCATCAGATGTGTAAATTTTTTGTGAAGGAGATGGTTTTTATATAATAGTAAGATATTTTTTCTTTCTTCTATCATCTTCTCCATAGTCTTCTATTCCATTTTTCTTCTTCTTCAATAATTTATTCTTCTTCTCTTCCATTTTTGTCCTTCTTCAGTTTTTTCTTTAAGCTACAGGCTGGAGTAGTTGGGCCGGTTGGGGTTGCTGAGCACCCGTCCGTCTCTGACTATGGCCCAACGGGATGCAAAAAACACACTGTCAGAGAGCCGTAACGTTTTACACAACATGTGTTTGAAACTTTGAATGTTGTGTATTATTTTTGTTGTTGCAAGTTTCTTGTTTATCCTTGCTGTTAATCTCTTGTATATACTCTAAGTTGAAAGTGTTGCACACATATTTTGGACCAATATTATCAATGTTTTATGATATCGTCTATAACGATTAAAACATTAAAGATGTTGCATACTTGCATTATATATATTTAAGAAAAAAAAAGTATGCTGAAAGAATAAACTAGTACATAGAAACGTTTGGCTCTATTTAACTAACTTCTTGAAACAAATAAACTAAAAGATTACTAACGATTTACAACTCAATCCAAAACGTGTTGAGCAAATACAAAAAGCCCATATCCAACACAAAACTAAAACATGGGCCTTTTTTTATATACGATATACCTAGGAGTTATGACATATAAAAACAGAACAGAATATGCATGTTTCATCCGACGAACAAAAACATTCAACGATGATGAGAAAAGGCAAAGAAGTATGTTCACAGTTTTATCCTCAAGTAGCTCCTAATCTTACTCTTCCCACCTTGGTTGTCTCAAATAATCAAGAATCTGGTTCATTGCAGAATTATGTTGATTATAAATATGAATGCAAACAAGTGTCTTTCAGTGATGATTTTGATGCTATTAAGAAAGATTGTGTTGAATATGAGGATGATGATGTGTTGAAAAAGTTGGAAAAACTGAGGTTGTGTGGTCAGGAAGAAGCTGATCTGTCAGAGCAAGTTCTCAAAGATAATGATCAGTTACAACAGGATGAGGTAAAGTAAACCCTTTTATGAATTGAGTTTGATTATTTGATCTTGTAATCTGGTTTTATGGGATAATGAATTTGTTGCCTAATAAAGTGCTTATTAACATTTTAAGTGTTAAGAGAAATGGAATGTGCAGTTCAAGTATGGAAGGTGATGAATTTAGCAAATAGATGATGCCCTCCTTAATTTGGTGATGGTCTAAAACTGTGTGTGAGGATGTATGCTGCACACTTATTTTTGGTCATTACTTTAGTGTGGGAATTGTAGTCTATGTAGAAGTGGATGATGCCTCTTTTATTGCTAGGGTTTTGGGCTCTACGTGAGATTTGGAGGTGTTGGACATTGCTTTGGAACCTTGCATAGTTGAGGAAACATAGTCCGGATAGTATGGATCTAACGTATGTTTTGTTGAATGGCAAGGAGGGTGTGTCCTCTTGATGCTAAATTCCATCTATGTAAAGTCTACATGTCTTTTGTGATTAACATAATTCACCCTTTTCACAAGAAAGAAAAAAAATAAGAATAAATAAAAGATACTTTTTAAAGACCTTAGAAGGTGTGTTTCTTAAACTTAATAAGTTCTGATATAGGTGTTATTCTATTGTTGGTTTTTTATTTGTGTGTCAAAGATGAATACAAATCCAATAATTGAAGGGGGTGTATGGGATTGCTAATGAAAGATTCTGCTTTCTAGGTAAACAGTTTGAGTGTTTGGATAGAAGTAGAGTACTTATGATCTGCTTATTTCAGGGTGAAATAAGCAGTTTGGGAGTTGATTATTCGGATTGTGGACGTGCTATTCTCATCATTTGATCTCGTAAATCTCAATAGTTAATCAAATAATTATCTGCTCATGTGATTATTGCGTTTTGTTAGAACAGTAGCAAATCGAATCACTTTCTATTACATTGTGTTTTGTTACATCTTTTTCTATTTATAACAAAAGGCATAAGAAGTTTTCATAAGCAATTCAAACATAAAACACCCCTTATTTATATATGAATTCGTTACCGACCCTCGGAGTATATTTGTTTCAGAAACATAAAAAACACGTAAATATTTTGCATTACCTAAGATTGTCCCCAAACTAATGAATATCAAAAATGAATTATAGGTGCTGGCATTGGAATCTATCTATGGAGAGAACATCTTTATCCTCGAAAACAAGAGTGGACTGCGATCTTTTCAGGTAGTGTAGAGTTTTGAGGTGATTTTAGTTTATTTTGCATGAACTATGTGATATAAACGAAGTGTTTGTATGTTTTGTTGCAGATTCATATCCACATTGAACTTCCTGAAGAGCTTACTATCTCTACAAAACCAAATACAATTACCAATAGTTCAGAAGATTTTCCGGACTCTTTTCAAGTCAAGTATCTTCCACCAATAATTTTGACTTGTTTATTACCCAAATCATATCCTACACATCTCCCGCCGTATTTTACAATCTCTATACAATGGTTGGACTCTGTTGAAATTTCAAGTTTGTGTTCCATGTTGGATTCAATATGGAATGAACAACATGGGCTAGAAGTTATATACTCGTGGGCTGAATGGTTGCATACTTCTGCTATTTACTATCTCGGATTTGAGAAAGAAATAATTCTTGGTCCATATGGTAGGAAAGACCATAAAGATCCACGCGCAATTTCGGGATGTGTATCCACAGATGTTGATATTCCTTCATTGAAGAGCTACAATGAGGCACAACAGCTTGAATGCTTTCTTAAAAATATGCAAGAATGTTGCATCTGCTTTAGTGAATTTGCAGGTAATTGCTATCGCCATAATGAGAGTTCATTATGCTAAAGATGCTACAATAAAAGTACTTAATGACCCTACTCATAAACAGAATTTTTGAAACCTTTTCGTACTCTCATTCACAAGACATGCATCCTTCTTTTTCATGAGTGTCTTATTTGGTCATTTTATGCATGATCTTTTATTTTAATTAACTTTTGCTACTTTGCTAGGCACATGAACTAACTAATTATTGTTATTGTTATTGTTACGTCAAACACATCATATTAACAGGTAGTGAATTTATAAGATTGCCATGTCAGCATTTCTTTTGTGAAAAATGCATGAAAACATACGCGGACGTACTTATACAAGAAGGTTGCGTGAATAAGCTTTTGTGCCCTATGACAAAGTGTGGGGGAATGATTCCACCAAATCTTATCAAAGGATGGCTTGGTGATGAGGAGTTTGAGAAATGGGAATCACTTACATTACAGAAGACACTCGAATCAATGACTGACGTGGTGTACTGTCCAAGATGTGAAACACCTTGCATTGAAGGTGACGACCAACATGCACAATGCTCCAAATGCTTCTTTAACTTTTGCACACTTTGTAGGGGAAGGCGCCATATTGGAATCATGTGTCCCACACCTGAAATGCAGCTACGTATCTTGCAGGTAAGATCATAATATGGCTTTATATAAGTATGGATAAAATTTATATCAAAGTTTATGATGTGAAGTGCTTTCCTATCTTATGTTAGAGTTTGGGTGTGTGTGGGTGGTAATAATCCTGATATGTTCTTTGAATCGTGTAAAGATCACTATCAGATTGAAAGATTTCGACCCTATATGTCTCGGGTATCATGAAATCCTCAATTGGGACAGAGAACAACACTTTGTTTCTAAGGCACGAGAAATCAAAGCAATACACTGAAAGTAAAGTTGTTCTGTAGGAGATCAATAAATAATGAAAACCCATAACCGAAACTTAGTTAAAATCGGTTAAAAGCAGTTGGCGGGAAGGGTTGAGCAGTTTGGGTAAAGAGACGAATTTCGGTGGGAAAAAACTGTTTTGGAAGTAAACCGGGTAATACCCAAAGCCCAAGGGGGCGAGACCCCTTTGACCCCTTGACCCCGCAAGGGGGCGCGACCCCTTTGACCCCCGTTCTTTGTTCGTAGCGGCATCAAACTAGCTAGAACGAACGTGCACACTTTCATCACTCTGATGTATCTTCGGACCATTTGTCCGCACATCCTAACTCGACTGTAAGCTGAACCTCATTAAGCCCTTGATCTCAAGTAAATCACAATTACATAAAATACAAATGATGACACTAAAATCACCAACATCTTACAATGTATGAGCTCACATATTACCACATCAACATCTTTATTGTAAGGATTATATTTAAAGTAATATGGTTTTAGTTTACGAAAATAATATATAATGTAAACTCCCTTCTATTTTATCCAAAGTATCGGATTATTTTTGACACTCCAATCTTTAAAATGAAATAGTAACTTTGGACAAAAACTGGTTTTCGGTCAACCCAACTCGATCTGTCTCATCCGTTCCAAAACTCACCCATATTAACCTGATCCCCTTTTGAATATTTACTCCCACGTAGGCGCATGACCCACATGAGTTTCCCTCTTAATGGGATTTAGGAAGTATGTGATGTAAATAAACATAATCTTGTATTGGTGCAGAAGAGACAGGAGTCAAGTCAAATGGGAGATAAACAAAGGCGACGTGAACAAGGAATGATACAACAGATTCTCACTGTGAGACAGATACTTCGTGATACAAAGCAATGCCCATTTTGTAAGATGGCGATTATAAAAGACGGAGGTTGCGACCATATGCACTGTAAGAACTGTGGCAAGGATTTCTGCTATCGATGTAACAAGGCCTTTGGTGGATATGATCATTTCAGGTATTTATCGTACTAGATGCAATAATTTTTATAACATTTTACTAATGAATAATTCAATTCGGGTGATAAATTATCTATAAAGGTTCAGATAGGCAACACAGAAATAAAACCAAAAAACCTCTAAAGGAAATTAGTCAAAAGTTGCTAAAAGTGTGTTTTTGCAAACTTTGATTATAATGTAATCTCTACATATAAAGCACAAAGACGATTGTTGAATTGTTTTTTTTTGGGTTATCTGAGTTTCCGACTCCACATTGCGAGCCGATTAATCCCAAAGCGACTACCCTTTTGATTATCTGAGTTTCCGACTCCACATCTGTAACGTTATCGTCAACAAAGTTTGCAACCGAGAAAATTGGTCGCCAGAAAATGTACTATCGAAATACGTTTACTCACAAGAAAATTTAGCTACACAGAAACTCTTTGTCGGAACGCGCGGATACCCGGCTACTTATATGCTAATAGAGTAAATTACATTGTGCGTCCCTGTGGTTTGGTCGAAATCACATCGCAAGTCCCTCGACTTTCATTTTGCATGATGAATCTTTATAATGAAGTTTCGTAACACCATTCATCCCTATCACTAAAATTCGAGGGACTTGTGATGTGATTTCGGCCAAACCACAGGGACGAATGGTGTTAGAGATAAGGACGAATGGTGTTACGAAACTTTATTATAAGGATTCGATCATCATGCAATATTGAAAGTTGAAGGATTTGTGATGTGATTTCGTCCAAACCACAGGGACGAACGGTGTAATTTACTCATGATAATATAATCATATTATTTTCTTTAGGACAAAAAGTGTTTCATGTCAACCCTTGTTTCCTTAAAAATTACGATTTTTGGGAAAAAATCGCGCACTTGGACAAAAATAACTTTAAGAAATTTTGCCGTGAACTAATAATGAGCTTAATAATGTTTGAAGTAATGGAGAATGTGAAGACCCTGAACTTTTACCAGAAGAAGAAATCTTGAATGAACAAGAAATCATTAACCAACGAAAAGCAGAAGGACGGAGACTAGCTGAACTCTTTGCTGAGCATGGTCGTAGATGCCCTCATTGTGGTAAAAACAACGTGAAGGTGAGTCACCATATTTATGCTTGTGGGACCATATCTTTATTATATAATTTGGTTTACCTGATGATGCATGTTTGTGTTTGTTATTTTGGGTCAGAGGGGCAAGAACAATCATATATTTTGTTGGGCATGTCAAGGTCGCTTCTGTTATTCGTGTGGGGAGGTGGTCAGACGTTGCTCGCAACACTTCGGGCTGGAGGGGTGCAAACAACACACTGTTGGATTATCTTTTTTTTCTTAAATAAATGATACTTCCGTAAATGTTTATAAGATTAATGATAGGCGTTATACAAGGAGGACTACAGAAACCGGGCTACGCTCTAGAGTCTGTGATTCTACGGTTGATCTATAAAAGCATTTATGCAGATAACACTTAGAAAAATAAAACAACTAGCAAGTGCCTGGTCTCAGAATCGTAAACTAGGCTGATATATGCTAATGATCAGAGTGGTGTATGACAATGCGGAAGCTCACCTTTTATGAAACCCCACTGTATACTTTGAAGAGAATATGCAAAATATTAGTCAACATGGAAATCATGCTATGAAAACTCAATTAACATTTGCAACTTATTGCTGCGATTTCGAACTCCACGGCTCGGTTTTTCTTTGTGATTTCATATTACAGCATGCAAAATTAATACAAAAATGGGTTAATGTATTTAAAATGTATCTTACTTGTCACAAATTCCAGGTTTGTGTACCAAACTTTTTTTTTTTAATAAATTTGTTTTTCAAACTCTATTTTTCGAACCATTTTACCCCTCCCCGATAAAAGGATTCTTAAAATATTGAAGGGTAAAATGATCCGAAGATACATCAGAGTGACGAAATTTGAAAGTTTAGTATATAAATTTGCCAAAAAAAAAAAAAGGTTTGTTACACATACTCAAATTTGTGAAAGTAGGATACATTTTAAATACCTAGAATTTGTGAAGATACATTTTAAATACATTATAAATTTGTGAATGTGTGCATCAAGTAGAACAAAGTAATCAACAACTTTAAAAGATATTAACTTGATTTCAGTGTAGTTTGGGTTAATTGTAACGGGGCGAGAGATGATGTTTATATACCATAGACTAAAGAGAAAAGTTCAACATAGATGACAAATTATTTAAAGATCAAATAAACAAATAATAGACATTCTTATTTATTCATCAAATTTAAAAAACTCACTTTCATTATTCTTTATGAAACTAAACTTACATCATTAAGTACCTTGATGCAAAATTTTATATCTAGATTATATTTAAGATCAAAACGTACATATGGGGTTCTCAAGATCGCTTTTTCTTCCTCTTAACATATTAACAAAAAAAAAATATATATAATAAATAAATAAATAAAGAAAAGAAAAAAAAAACTACCTGCGCTGAAAAACATTTATCAAATACTTTGGCCCCTTATCTTTATTACAATTACCACTATCACAAAGAAAACTATATTTCCAATTTGAAACATGTTTTACTTTGGCCTTCATTTTTTAGGGGCCTCAAAATTTTTAGAACTTCAGTGTAAATATATACTCGATTTTGAATGTTTAGTTATGTCAATAGACGATTTAAGATAAGTGTATAGAAGAGTTTTATGAAAAAACAAAAAAAAGCTTAACCTAGACAACAATGGTGGACTGAATTTGCGATTTGTTGGAGAAGACAAAGCCAAAAATGTTGTGTATGGTGGGGCCTTTTAAATTTGATTTGTCTTTTGCCCCTATTAGTTTTGAAAGTTATCATTATTTCCTTTGTATCGTTAATATGTACCATTTTGGCCCCTTATCTTTATTACAATTACCACCATCACAAAGAAAACTATATTTCCAATTTGAAACATGTTTTAATTTTTTTTACCTATGAAAATATTTTGAAATTAAATATGAAGCATCAGACTTTATAATTGTATTATTTTTAAAGTCAACAGCCACATAGAAAAGAGATGTATTTAAAGTATAATTAGATTAGCAATTTTTTATTTGCTTGATACTAAAAATACCAAAAAGCAATGCATAATAACATTATTGTTTGGTAACTTTAAAGTTATTTCGACTTTCACATTTGAAGGGCCTATTATGAAATTGTGGCACAGGGCCTCCAAATTTCATGGGACGGCCCTGACCACTCATATGTTGTTTCAGTTTTATAAAGTTATATGGCTACCAGATAAGTAAAAAGAGGCTATTGTGCGTTTTTAAGATTGGGATACTACTTAAAATTGTTTTCGTTTTTGTAAGATCAAAATCATAAGATTGGATCGGGATTCTAAAATCATACTATAATGTCATTTCCTTAATAATGTTTATAATATTATTAAAATCTACAAATTATTATATATTATAAACACAAAATTATATGAATGTTTTATGAAAATGTTGTCATAAAGTATGAATATTGAATGTTAAAGAAGATTCAAATGTTGTTTTTTAAATTCTATAAAATATATTCAAAAACTTTGTAGTTTTTTAGTTTGTGGCTCTAGAAAAGTAAGATTGGATCGGATTAGATCTTAAGATCTTATGGTCAAGATCGGTTGCTTATAAGATCTTAAGCTTGCTAAGATCCTACGTAGGATCCGAATCGTTTTTGCTTTGTAGTATCGTAAAATCATAAAATCCTAAGATCAGGATCGAGATCTTAACAACTATGGCGCCAAGGATTTGATTCCGGAAACATGCATATAGATGAAAATGTATGTATTAGTCATACATTTTAATAATCCATCTTGATATCTCTATCTCTACTACATTAAAATGGATTTCGGACTATTCCATTATTAGCAACGCTAAACTTAAGATTCTTAAACTTGCTTGTTATGAAAATATTGTCTTTTGATGGTCATCAATACTATCATAACATTATAACAGCTCATTTAATCAATCATTGTAACAACCTCCAATAATTAATAAAAATGTGTAACCGCTAAAAATCATTAGTATCAATAATGATTATTAAAATTGTGTAACCGCATCCACCATTAAATCCGCACAAACCATTTCATATCTCTTACACACAAATGTTTTTTTAATTCATTGTGAGGAGAATCGTTGCTCATGTACACCACAAATAGATCCTCAATATACCCTCACTTTCACTCCTCAACTCTTACGGGTATTTTCTGTAAATATTCTTTATATGTTTTTGGCTCAGTCGCTTGATGACCAACAAATCGAGGTTTGACCAACTTTGACAGAACCAAGATTACAAGTAACCACAAGGCTACCATAACCTCAATCAATAACCCCCTTTATTTAGTCTTCCTTGGTCCAATTGTAAATGAAAATGAAAAATGAAACGATACAACAACATCAGCCAACAACAACCTAAACGTAGACACAACCAGATACCCTCACAATTCAGTCCCTAACTCACATCTATACTAAAGATCTCATATATGTTCAAACCATGGTTGTCAAAATCGCGATCCTGCTCGTAGGATCCTACAATCCTACACACAAAAAACGATCAGGATCTTAACAAGATCGTAATTCAAGTAGGATCACAGCAGGATCGTAGGATCGCGCGTAGGATCCTAGAATCGGATCGTATAAGATCGCCTATTATGGATTTATTTTTATTTTTTATTTTATTTTATTTTTTTATTTTTTATTTTTTATATTAACTTCTTAAGTATAAGCACATCTCTTAAAGCCTAATGACTAAGAATTTTTCAAAAAAACTATTATTTTGGTGCTGCTAATTGATTGTATTTTGCAAGATTAATGAGTGTAAAATCATTATGTTTTTATGGACTATTTAGAAATAGTTTAGATGTGTCTTTTTGGGTTTTTTTAAGAAAAACGATTTCGTGCTTTGTAAAATGGCAGAAGCTTGACCCAATTTTGTTCATAATTTATTTTATGTTACATATAAAAGCATCAATATTCTAATTTAATTTATTGGGTCATCAAGATAAAAATCCAGTAGCATTATCAGAATATCCTAATTTAATTTATTTGGGCATCAAGAAAAAAAAATTGTGTTTCCCTCTATTATAAATTATGTTGCTTCATTTTCAGATACAGTTCTTTTATCTTTTTGCATTAATCTATATATATTGTACTGTAACAAAAAAGTTACAGAATCACGTGCTAATAAATTAATATTATCTTTTTGCATTAATCTAAATTTTATAATGAAAAACCTATAATAAAAAACATTAAAACAAGAAGTAGGTGCACGTATGTAATACCTTTGTGCAAGTATGCATTGCAATATATCTAGTATTCTACTATTACGATACTTGAACATATTACTTTTTCTTTTATTTTCTAAATTCATTTATCATATGAAATATTATATAGAAATATAAAACTATAACTCCTATACAAAAATATATACATTTTCATAGGATTTACAATCGATCCGATCCTAAAATTACGATCTTGCAAAACCGAAAAGGATCCTAAGTAAGATCCCGATCCTGACAACCTTGGTTCAAATTTTGTTACTAATCTTTTAAAGATTTTTTAGTTTGAGCACATACCCATCATAGATCTTAAACACAACAACAAAAATAAGCCCACCCAAGACCAAATAAATGATCTTAAGCCAAACTCTCTTATAATCTTCATGGGTACAGAAAAAGGAAACGAACCAAAGTGTTTGGACTGTTTTTGGTTCGGACTAGGTAGTAATAAAACCATATGGCGATAAGTCTTGCGCCTGATGAAACAAGTGTTTGGGTTTTTGTTTTCTTGCTTTCTTATTTTATAATGAATGTTTTAGATATGTTTTATCCAAAATTTGTACATAAGGAAATTTATTCTTATGTATTAAGTTTTGTTTTAATCTTGTAGAGGTTTATTTTATGTGATAGTGTATAGTCCAACATATTGAAAGTTAAAAGTTTTGTTTTTAATCAAGATCTTCTCAAAACCATTTGGCTAAATTAGAACATGCTAGTAGTATATATAGTCCAACATATTGAAAGTTTAAAGTAACAACATAAAAACCATTCATTCAAATTTTGTCACTCAATAGCTAAATGAAAGCTGAAAAAGTATTAAATTAAAAAGAGTTTATAAGTTTGAAATTAATAAGTGAAAATTGTCAAGCCATTTTATACAAATGTGCATTGATAACAATGTTGTATAAAATGGCTTGACAATTTTCACTTTTTCACAACATTACTTACTTCTCACATTTCACCACTCCGCGAACCACTTTTAGGTGTGTTAAGAGTCGAATCTAGTGGAACTTTTGAGTCTGCTAATATATTTGGTGGTGGCCAAGAGTTTGAAGATGAGTATGATGATTATGACTTCGATGACTATGCGAAACAGGTTCGTGATCTTCCTGGGAATTTGGATGCCTTTAATGCCATGTATGGCACAAAGTTTCAAGGTCCTAGGAAGTAATCTTATTTCGTTGTGTCATATGTTATCATTTGAGTAGTGGTTTGTTTTCTTGTTTAGAAAATAGGAAGTATTTTGTTATGTAAGCTTTATGCCTATGTAACGGGCTGATATATGGGATTTCACTCATATACATTGTACTTAAATATTTATTTGGTTAATATATTTACCAGGGTGCAGGATTACTCCCCTTTACCCAAAAAAAATCTAGTGGAACTTTGGCGGGGCTCTGCTTGACTCGATAATGTTATGTTTGGCTCAAGCTCAGCTAGATAGCTAGACAAGCCTTCATAAGGAAAAAAGCTCGGTTTATATATAGGGCCTGTTTGGTAGGCTAATAGTTGGAGCTTTTTAGAGCTGTAAGCTTTTTCTTACAAAAATAATCTCTTAAAAAACAAGTAGCTTCGTTTGGATACATCAACTTCAAGCTTTTATTTTAAACAAATAGCTCCAAAATAAAAAGCTGATTCATGAAGCTTTATAAATTTTGAAATGTTTAAAACATAAAATTATTGTTTGCAGTTTACAGCTTACAGAAGGTCAATCCTCTAATCAACAGGTTGTTCGAGCCTTGGAAGCATGAAAACATTTAGACTTTTTATGTCACAACTATGTTCTGAATGGTTTGGTGGACTCTTTGTACAACGCATACTGTAGGACCAAGACTGCCAAAGAATTATGGGAGTTATTGGAAAGAAAGTACAAAACTGAGGATGCTGGTACAAAGAAGCTCGTGGTAGCTCGTTTTATGGATTACAAGATGGGTGATTCAAAGAACGTGATGAGTCAGGTTCAAGATCTGCAGGTTTTGTTACACGACATTCATGCTGAGGGAATGACTTTGAGTGAGACTTTTCAAGTTGATGCTATTATTGAAAAGTTACCTCCAAGCTGGGTAGAATTTAAGAACTACCTGAATCATAAGCGAAAGGATATGAGTGTTGAAGACTTGGTTATTCGTCTTCGTATTGAAGAGGAAAACAAGCTGGCTCAGAAAAATGTTGAAAAATTTAGTGCACTTGTGGGATGGTTCACACCTTGTAATGGGTAAGGAGGTACGGAGTGTACACCCATAAGGTCAATGAACACCCTGACTCTTATAGTGGTTACTATTGGTAGTGCTTGGTGAAAGTACTGTTGTGGTTACCATGCGATATCGAGTTTCCACTGGGCAGTACTTCCACAGATTAGTGTTTCCATCGGTGGTGTTTCCAAGTGGTGTTTCACGGAGGTAGTGTTTACACTGAAGCAGTGGTGTTTCCGGGCAAGTGTATCCACTGAAAGCACTATGAAAGTACTGATTGAAGGTACTGATAAATGACAGTTACAACTGCATCATTATGACCACGTTTAATTGGTCATGTAACCACTAACAACTATAATGGGGATAATTATGAGGCTATTAATGGGCCGATTAATACTCATAATTCCATTGGAACGGTCAAGAGTATTATCCTATAAATAGGATATCTGAACATGCATGAACACACTGACAGAAAACACTAAACACTTATAAGCGCAAGGGTTAAAGAATTGTGCCTAATTCTCTAACTGCATTTGGTCTTATCCCAAGTAGATATTCGTGATACCCAGGCATTAGGGTCGAATAGTTTACTTTGGAAAGTGATTACACGATTCCAAGTGATATCCGGTAACCACCTAGTGGTATCTGTTATATCGCTGACCATTGTTTGTTTCTCACAACCGGTTACCGCGTTACTGGAAGATTGATTATCTCAACCCTATTGCTGGGAGCCAAACGCCAACAATCAAAGTAAACTATTTAGTGATAATCAATGGCAACTGCTGCTATGAAACATATGGCTTCAAACTTTGCAAAGCTGGATAAGTTTGAAGGGGTGGACTTTAGGAGGTGGCAGAAGAAGATGCACTTCTTGTTGTCAAGCATGAGTGTGGTCTATGTGCTGACTACTCCAATTCCTGATGATGGTGGGGATGATGCTACCTTGGAGCGGATCAGGAGGAGGAGCAAGTGGGAGAATGATGACTACATATGCAGAGGTCTTATTCTCAATGGTATGTCTGATTCTCTGTTTGATATTTATCAGAACTCTGAATCTTCCAAAGAACTGTGGGATTCCTTGGATGCCAAATATATGGCTGAGGATGCATCAAATAAGAAGTTCCTTATTAGTAATTTCACAAATTACAAAATGATTGATTCAAGACCAGTTATGGAACAATAGAATGAACTTCTTGGAATACTTGGAAGGTTTACACAACACAATATGCACATGGATGAGGCTATTTCAGTCTCTTGTGTTATTGACAAACTTCCTCCTTCTTGGAAAGATTTCAAGCATATCTTGAAACATAAGAAAGAGGAGTTAACTCTGGTTGAGTTGGGCAGCCATCTGCGCATTGAGGATTCTCTTAGGTCGCAGGATAATGACAAGCCAAAGAGTAGTACCACTGCTTGGACCATCTGTTGTCAATATGGTGGAGCATAACAACTCCACCAGGTACAATGACAACAAAGGCAAACGCAAATTTCATGATAACACAAGGGCAGATCCTAACAAGAAGGCAACACCTACTTGTTGGAAATATGGCAAGACTGGTCACATTAAAAGGGACTGCAAGGGTGTTAATGTTGGTGGTAAAGCCAATGGATCAGGCACTAAAGGTTCAGGGAGTGGTGGTTCACCAACTCAGCGAAAGGTCGAATATGTTTAATAAGTCTTTTCAGATTTATTATGTTACATATGTATCTGAATCTTTTTATGTGCAGGATGATGATGTTACGTGGTGGGTTGACTCGTGCAAACAGTTCATGTGTGTAAAGATAGAAGTGGTTCAAGACTTATGAGTCACTGAATGATGGTTCTATTCTTCACATGGGAAATGAGTCAACAGCCTTGGTGCATGGTCGTGGTTGTGTAGATCTTAGGTTTAGTTCAAGAAAGATTGTAACTTTGTTTGATGTTATTCATGTTCCTGATATCAGGAAGAACTTGGTTTCAAGTAGTATTTTGAATAATTATGGTTACAAACAAGTTATTGAGTCTGATAAATTTATGCTTTCTAAGCATGGTGTTTTTATTGGTTTTGGTTATTTATGTAATCAAATGTTCAGGCTTAATATTTCCACTGATAGTGTATTTATTTCCACCGATAGTGTAAATTCAGCCTGTGTGACCACCACCCTGGACTATCTCTACCCGTGGCATGCTAGACTTGGCCATGTTCATTATAAAAGGTTGCAAGATATGTCTAAGGATAGGTTGATCCCCACCTTTGACATGGACACTGAAAAGTGTAAAACTTGCATGTTGACCAAGATAACCAAGAAACCCTTTCGTGGTGTTAGTCGTGAGACTAAGCTCTTGGACCTTGTACACACAGTGACTGTGTGATTTGCATGCCACTCTTTGGGGAACAAGAAGTACTTTGTGACATTTATTGATGATGCTTCTAGGTTTTGTTATGTTTATTTGTTACATACCAAGGATGAAGCATTAGATAAATTCAAAGTGTTTAAAACTGAAGTTGAATTACAACTTGGGTCTTTGATCAAAAGATTAAGGACTGATAGGGGAGGTGAGTACATGGATACTCAGTACTTTCAGTCTGTTGGAATAATCCATGAAACGACCGCTCCTTATACTCCTCAGAAATGGCATTTCAAAAGGAAAAACAGTGGTGTGAAGGAGATGGTTAATTCCATGTTGTCCTATTCAGGACTGAGTCAAGGGTTCTGGGGTGAAGCTATGTTAACAGCTTGCTATTTATTAAATAGAGTTCCCAACAAAAGGAACAAGGTTACCCCTTATGAACTCTGGACTAAAAGGAAACCCAACCTGAACTATCTCGAGGTCCGGGGTTGTAGGGTCGTTGTAAGACTCCCTGATCCAAAGCAAAAGACTTTGGGTGAAAGAGGCATTGGATGCATCTTTGTTGGATATGCTGAGCATTCCAAGGCTTTTAGGTTCTATGTTATTGAACCTAATGAACATGTTTCAGTTAACTCAATAATTGAATCAAGGGATGCAACTTTTGATGAGAATAGATTTACATCAGTCCCTAGACCAAGTCAGAGGATTCTTAATAGAACTCATGACACTAGTGTATCAGAGGTCCCTGATGATGAACCATCAGTGATCCCTGATGAGGTTGTGGTTCAGCAACCTGAACCTGTGCTCACGAAGAGCAAAAGGGTCAGGACTCCAAAGTCATTTGGACCTGAGTTTCAACTATATTTGGTTGAAGGAACCATGGATGAGGTCTCGCACCAATACTCCTATTGCTTCATTGTTGAGGATGATCCCAAGACATTTGAAGAAGCAATGAAGTCCCAGGATATTGCTTTCTGGAAAGAAGCAATCAATGATGAGATGGATTCCATCATGGGCAACAACACTTGGGTGTTGGTTGATCTACCACCAGGTTGCAAACCTCTGGGTTGCAAATGGATTTTCAAAAGGAAAATGAAGGTAGATGGAACTATTGAAAAGTTCAAGGCTAGATTAGTTATTCTGGGCTTTAAACAAAAGTCGAATAGACTATTTTGATACTTATGCCCCTCGTGGCTCGTGACCATAAGACTGCGATTGCTATGGCATCTATTCACAATCTGATTATTCATCAGATGGATGTGAAGACAGCTTTCTTGAATGGTGAATTGGAAGAGGAGGTTTATATGAACCAACCTCCGGGCTTCATCATGCCTGGCAATGAAAACAAGGTGTGTAAACTGATTAAGTCTCTTTATGGACTGAAGCAGGCACCTAAGCAATGGCATCAAAAATTTGATGAAGTGGTTTTGTCTAGTGGTTATGTTCTTAACCAAGCCGACAAATGTGTATATAGCAAATTTGATGAATCTGGTAAAGGAGTCATCAGTTGTCTATATGTTGATGACATGTTGATCTTGGCACTGACCAAAATCAGGTTGACCTGACAAAGGAATTTTTTCATCAAGGTTCTCCATGAAGGACATGGGGGAGGTTGATGTTATCCTTTGTATAAGGATTAAACATGAAAGTAATAGAATTTCTATCTCTCTAGTCTCATTATATTGAGAAGGTGCTGAGGAAATTCAATTACTTTGATTGTACTCCAGTGAGTACACCAATGGATACTTGTGAGAGCGTCGATGCCTAATCATGGCAAGTCTGTATCTCAACTTGAGTATTCTAGGGTAATTGGCTGCCTGATGTATGCCATGACTTGCACAAGACCTGATATAGGTTTTGCAAAGGTGGGAAAATTGAGCGGTATACTAGTAACCCTAGTGCTCATCAGCGGCAAGCGTTCAAAAGGTACCTGAAGTATTTGAAGAGAACTATGGATTATAGTCTCTCATATACTGGTTACCTATCAGTGTTGGAAGGTTATACTGATGCAAGTTGGATCGTAACAATCAAGACAATTCGCCTACCGGTGGTCGGTATTCCTACTTGGTGGAGGTGCAATTTATTGGGCATCCAAGAAACAAACTTGCATCACCAGTTCAACAATGGAATCGGAATTTGTGGCTTTAGCAAGTAGCTGGCTGGTAAAGAAGTGAATGGTTGAAAAACTTGCTTCTTGAGATTCCATTGTGGCCTAAACCTATAGCACCCATTTCTATCCGGTATGATAGTGCAGCTACATTGGCTAGGGCTTATAGCCAGATGTACAATGGTAAGTCTAGACACTTAGGTGTCAGGCATAGCATGATTCGTGAGCTCATCATGAATGGGGTGGTATCTATAGAGTTTGTTAGATCTCAACAGAACTTAGCTGATCACTTGACGAAGGGACTGGCTAGAGGCTTGGTTATAAAGTCTGCTAAAGGGATGGGTTTAAGTCCAACTTAGTCATTGAATGCTAGGACACCCAACTCCCTCCTAAGGAAACTTGGGAGTTGAGTTCAATGTGGAAAGTGAACATTCAAGTGGACTGGAGCACATGTTTTATTTACATCCCAAGGTTGTGCTCTCGGAACCGCTGAAAGGAGGATGAAGTCTTTACTTTTAATGGTTAATTTATCTTTGAAAAGTGCTTGGCAGAGCACGAATAAAGAGGAACCACCTATGTAAATGTTGAAGTTTTGCCGCTTCAGGAAGCTTTTGGACTTTTAGCTTTACAACATTTATGAATTTGGATATGGACACATGGCTTGTATAGTGTCAGGAGCTTTTAAGTGTTTGAAAACTTGTGTGTATTTTATCTTCAGGTATTCAAATGGGTTGAAGGGTTCCATTCTTAGAACACCCTGATTCTCGAATATTTGAACGTGTAATTTACTAAGATGGAAATTCAATCCTCAGGACATTTTCGTTTATGCACATGTTTTGCTTGATGTTTATTTTTTCATGCAAAGGAAGTGAACTAAATTTGGGGAGGATTGTTGGAAAATTTAGTGCACTTGTGGGATGGTTCACACCTTGTAATGGGTAAGGAGGTACGGAGTGTACACCCATAAGGTCAATGAACACCCTGACTCTTATAGTGGTTTGTATTGGTAGTGCTTGGTGAAAGTACTGTTGTGGTTACCACCGACATCAGTGTTTCCACAATCAAGCAGACTTCCACAGGATCGTGTTTCCACTGAAGTGGTGTTTCACCGAGGTAGTGTTTACACCGGGGCAGTGGGTGTTTTCCACCGGGCGTGTATCCACCGAAAGCACTATGAAAGTACTCGATTGAAGGTACCGATAAATGACGCTACAACTGCATCATTATGACCACGTTTAATTGGTCATGTAACCACTAACGGCTATAATGGGGATAATTATGAGGCTATTAATGGGCGATTAATACTCATAATTCCATTGGAACGGTCAAGAGTATTATTCTATAAATAGGATATCTGAACATGCATGAACACACCGGTGAAAACACTAAACACTTATAAGCGAAAGGGTTAAAGAATTGTGCCTAATTCTCTAAGCATTTGGTCTTATCCCAAGTAGATATTCGTGATACCCGGGCATTAGGGTCGAATAGTTTACTTTGGAAAGTGATTACACGATTCCAAGTGATATCCGGTAACCACCTAGTGGTATCTGTTACTGCTGACCATTGTTTGTTTCTGCTGAACCAGTTGCACGTTTCTGCTGAAGATTGATTATCTCAACCCTGTTGCTGGGAGCCAAACGCCAACAAAATACACTTATACGTCTAATTCTGCCAAGGAAAATATGGTTAAGCATGCTTCGTCATCTTCAAAGTCTAATGCCAAAGGTAGAGGCAAAGGAAAATGAAAGAATGACAAGAAGATCAAAGGGAAGTTTGAGTACCTTGCTACTAAATCTGCAATTGTGAAACAGAAGTTTCAAGAGGTGTGTTTCAACTGTGACCAACCGGGTCATCGTGCTGCTGACTGTAAGATGCCAAAGCGGGTGACTCCACGCCAGGCTAATATAGTGAATGATAATATGGACATGATTTCTATGGTGTCTGACGTCATTGCCATGATCTATGAAGTTAACCTGGTAGGTTCCAACAACATGGAATGGTGGGTTGATACTGGGGCCATCCGTCATGTATATGCTGATAAGTGTATGTTTCACTCTTTCAGAGCGGTTGATAGTGGAGAGTAGCTATACATGGGCAACTCTGCAATTGCTGATATCAAGGGCAAATGAGATGTAATCTTGAAGATGACATTCGAGAAAGAGCTCAAGTTGACTAATGTCTTGTATGTTCCAGAGATTCGTAAGAATCTTGTGTCTGGTTGGCTGTTGAACAAGTTTGGTTTTCGTCTTGTTTTTTAGTCTGATAAGTTTGTTCTTTCTAAGAATCAAATGTATGTTGGTAGGGGATATGCCTTGAATGGTATGTTTAAGCTTAATGTAATGGTTGTTAAGAATGATATCAATAAAATGAATTATTCTGCTTACTTGATTGAGTCTTCTAATATGTGGCATGGTCATCTTGGACATGTAAATTTTAATTCAATGCGTCGTTTGATTAAATTTAATTGCTGATAAGGATTTAAAAGGTACCTTTTTGAGGGGTTATTTAAGCCCTTAATTGATCATTTTTGTATCCGTTACTACTTAATTACGTTCCTTTTCACTTTTTAGGTCTCTTGAAGGCAAATTGCTGAAATGACACTTATTCGGACGAAAAGGCGCGAATATATGAAGAAAATGGCCAAAGTCAAGAATCGAGACACTCAAGTAGCTGGAATTGAAGGGGACGGCGTCAGGGTTCTATTTGTGGACGCCGTCGGAACATGTTTTGTGACGACTCGAGCCAAATTGCTTATTTACGTGCATCGCATCGGTTTTAAAAGAGGGCGCCACGGCTGTGACGGCCTAGATTTGATCCAGACGGCGTCAGAGGTCGGCTACATGACGTCACATGCATAAGGTGACGCCACAATGATAACGTGCCAAGACGAAAACTTAATGACGGCGACCGACGGCATCACAATTAAAGAGTGACGCCTGTCGCAGGTTTGTAACACTATATAGAATCCAATTTTTCGCTTTTAAAGAGGTAGTTTTGTGAGTAAAACCAAAACCGAACCAAGGCGTCTTGCATATTTTAGGGTTCCATACCCTACTTTACATCAAGATAAGTGTTTTACTTCATTAATTCAATTATGTATTCAATTGATTGTGTGTATGCTTGCATGTTCTCCATGTCCGGCTAATTTACTTGTGTGTTTGCTTAGGTAGTATGAAACCTAGTTATTGAATATTGATTGGTTGTCTCTTATCTTAATTGTGATTGACCTAGTATTGCGATAGGTCATTCGTTGTGTTATTAATGCTTGATTAATCTTTGTTGAACCTTAGTTTATAATCACCTAGAGATATTGTAGGCTAAACATCCAAAGAATACCTTAGTGTTAAGTTTATGAATCCTAGAGATTTTGTAGTCATTAACCTTTGGTAGCTTCAAAGAGTTAGGGATAAACGCATACTCTACGACCTTAGAAACACAACGCGTTAAGAATAAGGACGTGACAATTCAACCATCAATAGGAGATAACTAGGGAGTAATAAAACCTAAGTAAACAAATTTTTAATCATCATACGAGCACACAACAATAGACATAAAATACCCTTAGCTTAGTTAATTAGATAATTAGATAAGTAGAGTAATCGGTAGAAATACCAACCCCCAAATCCAAACCCCGAGATTCGTACCTTTCCATTTCCTAAAAAATATAAAAAAGATAAAAAATAATCTTCCTCAACCCCAACCTTAGCGTAGTAACTTCTTACTAGCATTCCTATTCCCTAGAGAAGCGATATCAATACCCGTGGCTTACCCTAATACTACACTACAACGATTAGGTTCACTGCCTAGGGTGTTGAAAAACTTGCTCGACGAAAAGGAAGTTCCTTTGACCCCGAATGCGCTGTGTAAGCGTATCAATTGCATACCTAATTTCCATATGGATTCAAAATACAAATGTAAAACTTGTGTTGAAGCCAAACTTACAAGATCATCTTTCAAATCGGTTGAACGAAAAACCAAACCACTTGTTATGATGCACACTGACTTATGTGATTTGAAATCACTACCCACAAAAGGTGGCAATAAGTACTTTATCACATTTATTGATGATTGTACAAAGTATTGCTATGTTTACTTATTGAAAAGTAAAGATGAAGCTATAGACAAGTTTGTTCTATACAAAAACGAAGTTGAGAATCAACTTAGTAAGAAAATCAAGGTGGTACGAAATGATAGAGGAGGTGAATATGTGTATCTATTCGCTGATCTATGTGCGAAACATGGAATCAGGCACGAGTTCACTACTCCCTATTCACCTTAGCAGAACGATATTCCCGAAAAGAAGAAACGTACCTTGAAAGAAATGGTTAATGCCATGTTGATAAGTTCTGGTCTAAGCCAGGACATGTAGGGTGAAGCCATTCTAACGACTACTTATCTTTTAAATAAGATACCTCGTAAGGAAAAAAAAGGATAGACCCTATACCAGATAGAACATGACTGACTGCAAATGATTGATTCATGATATCTAAGAATATGATCATTTCATTGTACATGATTTAAAAAATTCAGATATACAAAAGGGTACGAATGGAATCAAGGAATACTTCATTCTTTGAAACTATATTTCCTTGTTTAACGAAGGAAACTGGAAGTTCATCTAGAATAGATGACGTAGTTGTACAAAATAAGAGACAAAGAGCTGATAATGATCTCCAAGATGAGAGACAAGAAAAAACTGAGGAAGAAGAGGTTGAACCTAGAAGAAGCAAAAGGGCAAGAACCGAGAAATCGTATGGACCCAATTTTGTTTCTTTTATGGTTGAAAACAAACCTACTTATACCGAGAGGCGGTTGCTTCCTTAGAAGGGCCTCAACAGAAAGAAGCCATTACAAGTGAAATAGATTCTATTTTACAAAATCATACTTGGGAGCTCGTGAATTTACCTCCTGGTTGTAAACCACTAGGCAATAAATGGATCTCCAAGAAGAAGATGAAATCCGATGGAACCATTGACAAGTACAGAGCAAGATTGGTAATCTAAGGATTTAGGCAATGAAAAGGTCTAGATTACTTCGATACATATTAGCTCATTATGCGAATAACCTCATCGATGATACTTATTATTTGCTTTAAGAAATTTGGAAGTTCACCAAATAGATGTGAAAACGGCTTTTCTAAACGGAGATTTAGAAGAAGAAATCTATATGAACCAACCTGAGGGTTTTATGGCTCCTGGACAAGAGAACAAAGTTTGTTAGGTCACTAGTTTTACAAACACAAGCTATAAAGAAAGAGATGAGGCGGATGAACAAGTTAAACACACACACACATACGCGTAATATAAAACGGTTAAGCAAAGAGGCGTGAATGAAAGAGAAACTTGAACAACCAACCCTCAAGTGAGGGTTATTACAATGTATTTATAGGCAAGGAGCTAGGGCAACACTCCCTCTCCTTCCCTATTCCTTATTGGGCTTGGGCCTTAGCTTATGGGCCTTCTACATAAGCTAGGCCTTAAACAAACATAAAGGCCATAATAAGCTACCTATTACATATGAAATATAAATACTTGAAATACTGTTTAGGAGTGATTCCAACAATCTCCCCCTCAAGTATATATGAATGTAAACGGTGAAGGCGTTGATGTAATAGTAGCTTTGACGTCTTCTGACATTCTTCTATCTTGTGAGAAGAATGTCTTGATTCAAACAATCTCCCAAAGTAGAGAGAGATTTTCTTTGAAGCGGTTTTGCTTTGACGTCATCTTTAACTTTGTTCTTTGATCATTGTTCTTTGTGGTGAAAGTGATCGTATGTTGTTGTTGTTCAGATCAAGTTCCGCCAGGTCTGCTTCGGCCGCTACAAGGTTCCACGTCATTCTTCAACATGCTCACACGCTCTTTGTGGTTGGATTTCAGTACTGATGAAGTTCTTTAAGTCTTTAACTTTGTAGATTCTTTGATGTGACGAAGAATCATTCTGACTTTTGTGTTGCTTTAGTATAGAACTTCCATTAGTGATGATGTTGGCGTGAACATGTGAAGAATCAGCACGATCATTCCGCTCCAGAGCTTCCATAAGAAGAAAACATTAAAACGGTTAGTAATAAGCGGATTCCGGTACTTACAAGTTTGAACTTCGAGAGTGTTAACAGCATAGTGTGAAAACACAACTCTAATTCTTACAAAGGCCGTTCGTGAACCGGAGTCCCACAAGTGAGATAACACGATGTACCGAAGTACATCTACGATTCGGATGAGCCACTGAGGTACACCGGCATCACCACGACTAGACCGTTTGAGACCACTAAGCGTAATCCACGGGAGTTACCGCTTAATCGCCGCCGTGGTCGTTTGATGTTGACCCCGGCAGAGTTTCCATTCAATCACCGAGGATCACAGATGTGAACCTCTCATAAATGTTCTTGACAGATTGCTAAGATCTCTGAAGGACTCGATATGAACCATCGAACCATCGATGATCTTATTGTTGATCAACAAGTGATGATATGTCAAGTGTTCCTAAGAGATCTTTTGATGAATCTCGTGGCTCTAGACTCAATTGTGCATTTTTGGTTTTCCTGAATGAGACTAGGAGAGGGTCTCCTTCTTCAATACCAGCGATCTCTAAGAGAAAGCCAATAGTTTACGGAGGGTTCCCTGTGAGAATGAAACAAGCTTCTGTTGAGAGAAACTTGAGTGGTTAAGAAGGTTTAGTGCATCCGTCACTGGGTCCATGACGACATTTAATCTTCAATACCGGTGTCATCTAGTGACAACCAGTAGCATATGTATTGAACCCCGTGTCCGCCTCTAAGTTGAATAATCGGAGGGCTATTTCTTTTCACCCTTTCTTTGCATTTCTTTTGATTCTTCAACTCCTTCTTTCTCCGATTCTCATTTTCTCCTTTTACAATCATTCCTAAGGACTTCTAACACTAACTAATGGTAGTGTCCTTGGGTAGATCCCTCCCGCCTCGGCGGATCATAAGACGGTTATTCCTAACCTTAGTCACCTTATAACTCCATGACTAACCTATGTTGCCATAAAACCATTTTCTTGAAAAATCTCTCAAAGTGTTTGTGAATGAAAACATTTTAGTACCACTGTTGAGATAAGATTTTGCATAAATACTCCACATGTGCTTATGAATTTTAACGTTAAAATGCACAAGGAGGAAAGAGTGCGCACATTTTGAATTGATCCACTCAAGATAGACAATCCCCCGCGAGACACGGTTACGTCGCATAGTTAAAGAGTTACATTGTCAGCTTTTAGGTGACAACTAGCTCTAATAACTATCTTGAAGGTGTAGACAATCCTCGAAGGGTTGTCAAACCCGCAAGTTCATGTCTACCAAGAGCTTCTAATGGTACGTTCTACTCGGACAAGTCCTTTGCAAGACAAGTTTACATCACTAGCGAACTAGCTTGAAATTATTACCCGCCTCTGGACGAGTCTTTTCGAGTTACTAACAGGTTGAGTATTTCACAGTAGGTTAAGTCTATTCACAAATCAACAAACATATTTCTTATCACATATTTTCTCCCCCTCAAAAATGGCATATAAAATGTTATTTTTGAAACATTTTGAGAATAAATATGACCATTTCGAAAGTGTTATGGAAGAGGACCATTGGAACAATTTTGTGAACAAAGATTTTGTCAAATACTCCCCCTCAACAAGTGATATAAACGGTTGAGGTTTTTTGGAAATCATAAGGGGAAGTACTTGTTCTTTTGAGCAAAACCTTGAAAAATGAAAGGTTTGATAGGTTTTACTCAAAAGTAAGAAGCTTTCGTTCCTTTTATAGGATTGGGTAATCGTAGCGCACTACGGTCCTTTCTTTACAAGTACGGGTTGTACACTGTTATGTGTGCACATGCCATTGATAGTTAATCAAACAAGCAAAATCACAATCAAGAGAGTACCCAATGATTATAGACGATCAACTACTTTCTGAGGACGTTGGAAAGTCAATCGAAAGTTTCATCCCCCACATAGCTCTCCAACCGCTTGATCGATCCCGATGAATCAAACTTTCATCAATCCTAGTGATAAATCAACGAACATCCTTGCGATCCTTTGGAATTCCATCTCTTCGCTGTCAATTATACCCAACTCAATGTCCTTCAATCGATATGCCAATCCATCTCGAACCATCTCTGTGGTGGCGTCATAGAACTTAGTGAATTTCATCGAAAGCCATGAAGCAAATATGATGGTTTTCACTTTGGTAGACAAACCCAAACTTGTGTTTATGAACGATTTTGTACTGAGGTTCTTGATTGATTCCGATGAAGTGTAGAATTTAGGTAAGATTCCCCCGAGGTGAAGAACTTCAACACGCTCTTTGATTTGGCGTATGAAAACAAGGAGTGCGTAAATGTACTTGATCTAAATTTCGTTGAGGTTCCGGTTAGGCTCGTGTATGTCGATCCTCACCACCGGTGTATGTAAAGTGATCAACGGTTTTCCCATTGGTGGTGTGGTTTCAATCCTTGGTTGATCGATGGTGGTGGTTGTGTAGCTTGTTGTGTAGTGGTGATAACCCGCTTAACCATTTGTCGAATCATTGGATGGAGTTGCCTTCAATGATTTTGTTGTTGACATAGGTGTTTCTTATGTTGATGGAGGTGATGATTGAGATGATGATTTGGGTTTGGTGAAAGTGTCAAGAGATGTTACAGTAAGACCGTTGAGGTTTGTGTATAGGATTTTCAACTATGTAGTTGTCTGATTCCTTCTTTAACTTGTCCTCCTCAGCTCTAGCGCTTCTTCAACTTTTCGAATCATTTCCACTTCACCATCAAATTATCATCATCGCGAACTCTTTCATCCTTATCATGATCGTAATCTCCTTCGCCGGATATTTCCACAACTTCACCATGCTTTTCTACTTGCGGTTGTTATAGTTGTTGTTGTGGTTGCTTCATTTCAACAGTTGTAGAGACAGTGACACCCCGATCCCACGTTGATTAACCGGATCAGATGGGTTAAGAGATGTTTACAATGGATCTTCCATAAGTGGAGGACTACCGCTTGACCCTCCCGCCCCACCGGTTGATTAACCCGAAGGTTGAAGCATGGTATTCCATCCTTTTCTGCTTTAATGACTTATGAAATAGTATTTCCTCATCCATTGAATCATACTCATCATCAGGATGACTTTGTGAGCATAAATTTGAATGGATGTAGCGTAGGATGTCCACAAAGAATTCAAGATGATTATGAGTATATGAAGTTGTTGAAGATGACACGGAGATTGTTCATGCCAATTGTTTTGTCGTATCCAAATGGAATGTGTTTGCCATCAAGAGCTCTCACGGGGTATTGATGATTGCTTGATTTTGACCATTTTGTGATCCGAAGACATTAGACAAGAAGACAGACATATGGAAACACGATGTGTTTGATTAAGTCTGATTTATTATCTAATTCCTTGTTTGATGGTAACATGTTTATGTTAGTTACAAGTCCTAAGTCACATTTTTCCAATTGATTGAAGTTGATGTGATAAGTTACGTGAACATGTTAATTTTGAAATTTCAAAGTCCAATTTTTCACTTAACACACAACATATTAACTTTTGTAAGCTCATACGAAACATCAGGTATTTGTGACTTATGCGTAACCTTTAACAAGTAACATATGCAATGGGCCAAAATAAACAAGGTTATGTGTAACAAGGATCCTTATCCGTAAGAAAGGAGCTTATGCGTAGGAGTATGCTAAAGCGAAGCAAGCTTATGCGTAAGAGTTTCTACGCTGTAAGACAAGTTCAAAGGCTTTAGGCATACGCCGAGGAATAAGCAAGATGTTACGCATAAAGTTTACTCGTAAGAGTAAATGTTATGCGTAGCAAGCCTTGTTTACGAATATCTTTCCAAGATACGCGTAATCCATTGTAGACCTCTTTATGCGTAGAGTTACGTAAGATTTCTTAGGCGTAACCATTACGCATAAAAGTATTCTTTAAGCGTAACGGTTTAAACACCTGAAGATCCTGACATTACGAATAATTAACCTGTTAACTATAAACATGAAAACTTGATTACAGTTAATTCCAAATATCTTATAGATCACAAAACTAGCACAAGAACATATCAGATACACACACAAAGACTTAGGCGTAAAATTACTTAAACCCTAAACCCTTAATCTATGCGTAAGAGATATAGCTTCACAAATCAAACAAGAATGTTTCTGGAGTGTCCTAGATGTCATGTGAGTGCAATGGAACAAGATTTAACACATTTCCACCACAAAATCAGAAGATTCATGGGAGATGAACCCTAAAAAACCTAAAACTTAATTTCTTACAGTTTAGATGTTTCTGGGCTAATTTAAAGGTTCCAAGCATGCATATAAACTTATTCTGACACTTTCTTGACCACATAAAACATATCACAGAACAGAAAAACCCTAGATGAGCACAAGAACCCTAGAATTCAAATTAATAAAATTTAAGATTCAGGATGGTTTTGGACGATTGAAACAAGTTTAATAGACACTAAGAAAGGTTTAAACATAACTCATTTCAATCCAAACACTTTTATGCATAAACACCCAATTCGTTCGAGTGAACAGTTTTCCAAAATCAGTTTAAAGAGTTTTAACCGTTGGATTTGAAAGATTTTTTAAATCCTTGTTTAGAATCTTGATCAAAACAATTTAGAACTTACAGATTATGAACAACTTGAACGGGTTTTGAAGATTTGATTTGGGCCGTTTGATCTTGGTGTTTTAGGAGTAAATGATTTTGTTGCCAAGTTGACACATTCAGTCCCTCAACCTTAAAGAGGTTCCAACCAAGATCCTTTAACTTCCGTTTAGGTAAGACAAAAACATTTGTAAGGCAAGAAACTTCACGATACTCCCCCTCGACTTTTGAAATAATGAAATGGTTAAGACATATGAGTCCGAGGAGAGTAATTGACAAGAAAAGTGTCCATCATTTTAGAAGAAACAACATATTTTTGAAAACATGGAAGTACAAGGTTTTATGAAACCGGAAAATATTTACTTTCTCCCCCTCAACACTTGTTCGGGAAAAATAGTGAACGATTTGATAGAACAAAGTGTTGACTGAAGATTTGTACTTGCGATGTTTGAAAGAATTTAGATAGAAGAATATTTTTGAGATTTTATGATTTTATATTTTTGTATTTTGTTTTTGAAAAAATATTTACAAAAGAGATTTTGGTGTTTGACAGTTTTTAAGATGCTTTAAGAGGTCATCAATTCCTCTTGAGTCAAACACCTCATACCAATCCGGTGGACCAACTCATTAAACCTAGCGGAAGGCTTTGGTGAGAAGATCTGCCAATTGGTATTCTCGTACCCCCAAGTATAATTCAACGGTACCTGCTCCACGTGGTCCTTGATGAAATGATAGCGAAGATCGATGTGCTTTGATTTGAATGTTAACCGAAGTTACATGAGATCGCAATGGCACTCCGATTGTCACAGTACATCGGGATTCTGTCAAATGTGTAACCATAGTCTTTGAGTTGTGTTCTCATCCAAATGACTTGAGCACAACACGCCGACATGGCTACATATTCTGCTTCGGTTGATGATAGCGATGTACAATCCTGCTTCTTTGATTGCCAAGACACCAGTTTATCACCAAGAAATTGTAGTGCACCTGAAGTACTTTTCCGAGAGTCTAAGCATCCTGCGTGGTCAGCGTTTGAAAAAGCTATTAGTTCAAAACCAGAATCCTTCGGATACTAGATCCCCAAATTAATGGTTCCCTTGATGTATCGGAGGATTCTTTTAGCCTTTGAGAGGTGGGTTTCATTGGTCGTGGATGATAACGGAGCATAGATAAACAAAGAAAGACAATATCAGTCCGCTGAATACTGTTAGATACATGAGAGACCCAATAATACTACGGTATTTGGTAGGGTCCACTAATTTCCCATGTAAATCAGCGTCTAGCTTCTTGGTATGAGTCATTGGTGTGGAATAAGTGTCACAGGTTTTCATTCCAAATTTGTTTAACAATTCAAGGGCATATTTGGACTGACTCAAGAAAATACCACGGGGTGATTGATGAACTTGCAGTCCTAGAAAGAATGTAAGTTCACCCATCATGGACATTTCAAAATTGTTTTTCATTAGTTTTGCAAAAGCGGTTGAGTACTTTTTATGTGTAGACCCAAAAATGATGTCATCCACGTAAATTTGAACAATTAAAATATGTGCCCCGTGATATTGAATAAAGAGTGTTGGGTCAACCGAACCTTTGGTGAAATTATTGGCAATAAGGAAAGATGATAGCTTATCGTACCATGCCCGAGGAGCTTGTTTGAGACCATACAGAGCTTTGTTCAGTTTGTAAACATGGTTCGGGAACTTAGGATCAACGAATCCATCTGGTTGGCTGACATAAACCGTTTCTTTAAGTCCATTGAGAAACGCCGTTTTGACATCCATCTGATAGACCGTCATATTCAGATGAGCCGCGAACGCGAGAAATATCCGAACAGCCTCATGACGAGCAACCGGAGCAAAAGATTCTTCAAAGTCTATACCCTCTTCCTGACGATAACCCTTAGCAACCAGACGTGACTTGTTTCCGATAACATTCCCTTAAGCATCCAATTTGTTTTTCCAAATCCATTTGAGACCAATGACATAAACCCCTGTTGGTCTTTCAACTAGTTCCCATACTTCAAGACGTTTGAATTGGCTGAGTTCTTCTTGCATGGATTCAATCCAGTTGTCTTTTGTCATTGCCTCTTTAATGTTTTTAGGCTCAGATTGGCAGACAGTGAGTGCATAAATGCAATGTTCACCATCTGTGTGAAGACGTTGTCTTGTAACGACCGGTTGGTTTGGGTTGCCAATAATGTTTTCCAGAGGATGGTCTTTTGTCCATCTATGTGTGGAGGGTTGATGTTGGTATACATTGTGCAGATTCTGTGGATTCAAATGGCTTGTTGAAGATTCCGCGACATCAGGTGCAGCAGTCTCACTAGCAAACGAGTTAAAGAACGCATTTGGATCAAAATCTGCGGGTGGGGGTATTTCATTCAGAACATCATCAGCCGGTTCATCATTGTTGGAAGCGGTTTGTTCAACTGTTGTGTTGGAGTCAACTGGTGGTGCTTCTTCAAACAGTAGTTGTTGTAGCGTGTGTATCGGTATAAGATTATTATCGTTGTACAATGAAACAATGGATACACCTTGAGCACGTTCATCAATATCGCCTCTCGAACGAGTGGAGCAAATAACCTTTCCATTTGTTGACGAGTAAGCTGGGGCTTTGTTCACTGATGATGGGGTTTGGGGAAAGTTTAAACGGTTGTGACCGGGTTCTAAGCTGTTATACTCAGAAGCCATGATGAAGACAAACAGAGATTGACGAAGTTTCTGAATCAGCTTCCCCTTAAACTGACAACTGTCTTTAGCAGATTTAAAACTTTGATGAAGTCTACATTTCCTCTAACTTTTGAAGGTTTCAAGTATGCGCTGAATTTGTAGATGAGCAAGAAACCACACAAAGAAAATCTGACTAATTGCGGAAGATCCGTTCGAGGGTAACATACCAGAAATCAACAAGATCTTCTCACGTATGTAGACGCATCACACCAAACAAACCACGAAAGACGAAATGATACGACTTTCTCCTGAATGTTGTGGTCTTTCGGAATACTAATCACTGTGAATATGCAATAACTCGATACCAAGACCGTGTGTGAGATATCATAACATCATATTTGGGTAACTTCACACAAGATCACCCGGGAAATTGAGATGATAACACCAAAGTGAGACGTTTGAGCCACAGATCGTCTTATTTCTTTCCCCTAATTGAAGAAATTCAAGAAGGCATTGGGTTTTCGCAAAGAAGCATGTAGAAGAACAAGGAAGCAATGACCACCTACACACTCTCTCCCCCACGATGTTTTCAATGATTCAGAATCATACACCACGTATGTTGATGATGAATTGAAGACAACGAAACCATGTATAAGGAGACAGCGAAACCATGTATGTCTAATTGATCGAACAAGTGTGAAGTACCAAAAATATTTCGAGAGAGTCAACTGTTGATAAAACATCTCTGTTCATTATGTTGATCATCAGCTGTGTCATTGTTGTTGGAAGCACTTTGATCTTCTGTTATAGAAGATTCGGTTGTTGTTGTAGATTCGTGTATCGAAATTAGAGTATTATCGGTTGCAAATGGAAACATTCGATACATCCAAGCACGACTTTTGGCGTAATCTTTAACCGAGGAGCAAGCAATATTTCCAATTCATGACGATTAAGTACAATGGTGGAGCAAATTGATGGATCATGATATTTTTGACGGTGAGAAACGGGTTCTATGTCAATGCAAAGAGAAGCCATAGTCATGCTTGTATACTGATAGAAAAATAGAAGGGGCAAGAAAGAGAAAAACATGGATCCCCAAGTGTAACCGGGTTCCAGATGTTAGAAGCATAAAGATGTAGTGTCAATTATCTTCTTGACACCCGAACATGCTATTTTGATGATTTCCTTTCCCCGAGGATGGATGTATTGGGTTTCTCACTTGTTTTGATGCAACTACTTAGTATCTTGCCCGTAGGAATCCACCTAAGACCAACAGTGTTGAAAACTCTACCCGTTGGAATCCATCTATGGTTAGATCTAGGGGATGTTGAAACTTCTTTTGGGAAGAATTTGCGTCCTATATTGATCCACCTATTAGGTTTCTGAAATTTTACGTTTAGATCAACGGGTTTATTTCTAACAATTTGTTGAGTAAACTTAGGTTTTGGTTTGCTACTACAAGCAGTGTTATGCAACACACTAGAAGGCATCACACTAGGTCGTGAACCTAAGATTCCATCCTTTTGGAGTAGTGCCCTTTTCCTAGCCTTTTCTAGATAATAGTTCTTGTGCAAGTCCTTTGTATCATATGAATTCTGAATTTTGATGCTCGGTTTAGACATTGTGTTCGAACTAATCCTAGATGAGCCAGGTGCAACTACTTGTAGAGGTGTAACAGAAACAGATTTAATAGAAGCAGTTTTAACAGAAACAGAAGTAATATTCTTAGGCACAGAATGTGGAGTGACTGGATTTATCAAATGATTATTCTCAACAACTTGGGAGGGAAACTGTGGTTTTGAAGATTTTGAACGTTCAGATTTAAATGCAGTTGGTTGTCTAACTACTGATTGTTTTCTGAAAGGTTGTAGAGACGATTTCTCCAAGATTGTTGGTTTAGCAAAATTAGTATCCACACTCTTGTCAGTTAATCTTCTCAGTTTGTTTTGTAAAGCAACATGTGCAAGCCCTTTTGCCTTTAAATGCTCATTTTCTTTTACTAATGTATCCACACGATTACTTTGTTCATTAGAATACTGACCATAGTGTTCTGAAGAAAAAGATTTGTTTTGTAGTTTAAGTTCAAGAGAGATGCAATGTGCCTCTAGTTTTGAAAAATCTTTATGAAACTGAGCAATAGTCTTTTTGAGAAGAATGATTTCAGATTCAAGAGTTTGATTTGACGTTTCAATTGAATTGTTAACAAGTAAGGGCTTAGACATGAGAAAGTTGTTTGGACATTGTGCAACACACTGGTCAACCTCTCCTTCATTACTGAATTCAGGTTGCTCAGTTTGTTGTATCGCATTTGCAGGCATAATATGATCAACAGTAGATTGTACCTCGACCATCCGTTTCTCTGTCGGTGTCATAGGTGGGTAAGATATCTTCCTCAACCATTTGTTCTTCGTCACGCTTGGGCTCGTGTCGTAGTTAAGAATGATATCTTCTCCAGACTGCTGTTGTCATCCCGCTTCCAATGCTACGCCTCATTGTCCGTGATACCGACGATTGCAAGAATCACAACATTCTCAACGTCCATTTGAGCATGCCTTTCATGTACATCAACTCTTTCATCTTGCACGACTGCGGGATATCGGGAATTTGATGATGTCTGATGCTTGGAATTGTTAATTATTGAGTTGAACTTCTCTTTCAAAACAATAAATCCTTCTTCCAAATCCACAAATGCTTGATCAGAATACATTGATTCCTGCAAAAGAATCAAAGAGAAGAAAAGGTGCGAAGTCGATATAGCACACAGAAGGCCGATATAGTGAATTGCAATTTCCCTCCAAAAATAATTTTGAAAAATTTTGACTCTCAAAATTTTGAAATTCACTATAAAATTCAATTCTAAGGTTGAAAGAAAATTTTGAGTTATGACAATTTTGACGCCAAATTTTACCCGAAAAATTTGAATTTGGGCCCAAAAATTTGAATTTTTGACCAAAATTTTCACGGTTAAACCAAAATTTGAATCTCGCGTAAAAATTGAACGTTTAGTCTCCCCTAAAAATTAAATTTTTCTCAAATTTTCCCGCCAATTTTTTTTTTTTTTTTGATAACTTGTGTTGATGGATCTTTGTAGTCGAATGAACCTTAGTTGATAAAGTGTCCTTATGCGTAGAAATCACGTGAGAGCAATATAACACTTATGCGTAGAAATCACCAAAGTTACGCGTAAACAGTACAAGTTACGCGTAGTTTTAGCTTACGCGTAAGCAGGGAAAAAAGGCTAAAGTTATGCGTAAACAGTAAGTTAGGCGTAGAAACTTAGGCATAGGATTACCTTATGCGTAGGACTAGGTCTACGCGTAAGATGAATCTTAAGCGTAGGATTTTCTACGCGTAAACTTATGCTTAAGCGTAAGTTTAGGGTTTTATCCCAAGTGATCTTTTACACTATCACAGTGCAAAAGATATCACAAGTCGACGTATTTTCAGGCTTATCCAAGCAAGAAAACACGGAGTAAACCACGAAAACGAAGATCAAACCAAGGATAAAGTTACGCGTAGAAAGAGGGTTTTCATACGCGTAGTTTTACTCGTAAAAATGATTTTGCCCAAAGATGTTTCTAAACCAGATTTTTGTGATGAGATAGCTTCAATATCACCAAAATAACACAAAAGTGTGAAACTTGATGAACCAAAACTCCTAAAACAGTTACGCGTATGATTAAACCCTCGAACAAAAACTAGTTAAAAAACGTAGATCCACGCATAAAGTTTGAAACTTTTTGCCAAAAACAGCTATTTTAACACCTTAAAACATTGAAAGTACAAGAATCTTGGATTAAAAAGTGTAAAAAAACGTGTTTTTAAGCGAACCAAAGTATCACGTTAGCTTTACGCGTAGGACCAAAACCCACTTCAAAAGGAATAACGATTCACCCAACTATTTGGCGATTGATACCACTGTTAGGTCACTAGTTTTACAAACACAAGCTATAAAGAAAGAGATGAGGCGGATGAACAAGTTAAACACACACACACATACGCGTAATATAAAACGGTTAAGCAAAGAGGCGTGAATGAAAGAGAAACTTGAACAACCAACCCTCAAGTGAGGGTTATTACAATGTATTTATAGGCAAGGAGCTAGGGCAACACTCCCTCTCCTTCCCTATTCCTTATTGGGCTTGGGCCTTAGCTTATGGGCCTTCTACATAAGCTAGGCCTTAAACAAACATAAAGGCCATAATAAGCTACCTATTACATATGAAATATAAATACTTGAAATACTGTTTAGGAGTGATTCCAACAAAGTTTGTAGGCTTGTTAAGTCATTATATGGCTTAAAGCAAGCTCCCAAACAATGGCATAAAAAATATGACCACGGCATGCTAGAGAGTGGATTCAAAATTAATGATTGCGACAAGTATGTTTATCTAAAAGACATAAATAGTGGATACGTAATCTTGTGTTTATATGTTGATGATATGCTTATCTTTGGCAGTAACGACAAGATGATAAAATCTACTAAACACATGTTGAAATCAAAGTTTGACATGAAGGATATGGGTTTGGCTGATGTGATCTTTGGAATAAAGATCATACGAACTCAAAATGGACTTGTGTTTAGTCAAGCACATTATGTGGACAAAATTCTTATCACTCACAATGCGAGGGATTCCGGTCTAGCTAGAACTCCAATTGACACCAGTAAGCATCTATCTAAAAATAGAGGCATATGTATTGCCCAATTAGAGTATTCAAGATTTATTGGCATGTTAATGTACTTAATGACAGGTACCCAACCTGACTTAGCATATGTTGTTAGCAGGCTAAGTAGGTATACTAGTAATCCAAAGGGTACTTCATTATTTGAGATACAGTCATGATTATGGATTGCATTATGATAGATATCCAGCTATTATAGGATGATACAGTGATGCAAATTGGATATCTGACATAAAGGATTTTAGATCGACTAGTGGATATGTGTTTACGTTAGGAGGGACAGCTATATCTTGGAAGCCTTCTAAGCAAATTGTTATAGCTAAGTCCACGATGGAATCAGAATTTATCGCGTTAGATAAATGCGGACAAGAGGCGGAATGGCTATGTCAATTCGTAGATGACATACCAAGGTGGCCTAAACTGGTAACGGCCATTAGTATACATTATGATAGTTAATTGGCAATTGGCAGAGCTCATAGCATAATGTATAATGCAAAGTCCAGACATATCTGTCGTCGACATAATTCGATAGGACAACTACTCTCAGCATGAGTTATCTCAATTGACTATGTGAAGTCAAAGGATAACATCATGGATCCGCTTACGAAAGGCTTAAGCAGAGAGTTAGTTAGTAAGTCGTCTAAAGGAATGGGACAAAAGCCCTTGAAGGAATGAGTTTCTATGAAGGAAAACCTAACCCAGTTGACTAGAGATCTCAAGATCTGGGTTCAATAGGATAGCCTAATCATAAAAATGTGGGGGAAGTCACGTTAATGTGAGAGAGTTACTTTATATTGTAACTTCCTAATCCATTCCTATAACAATTGTGACTTGTTGAGAGGTTAAATATATGGCTTTAATGATTCAGGATGAAATCATAAAGCATAATGATTCAACATGAAATCACAAAACATATGTTTTTAATGATTCAAGATGAAATCACCTATGTGAGAGAGAAGTGGGGTCGCTTTAAAAGGAATTGTCGGGGGCGCAATTCCTAAGAGTTCTTGCGAACCAGTGCTAGTGAACTTCCAATAATCCATCGATCAGAAATACACAGAGTTTGAGTGATCTTTTAGGAAAGTGTGTCTAGTCCGGCTGTACAACAGCTTTGGACGTTGTACCCTCGGACCAGACGGCGAATCTATTTTAAGAGAATCGTGTTTAACACAAACTCGTTCCACGACCTTTACTGCTTTCTTTATTTATCGTTCATAGTGTATGCCTTCTTCTTCTACCCCTTTCTGTCTGGTTTTAATAAAAGTGTACACCGTTTCTCACAAGGTTCGTCTTTGTTGTTGCTTCATCAGCATGTTTGTTTGGTTTTATCTTAAGTCCCTAACTTATAAGATTTGTTCCATTATAATTACAATTATTGAAACGTGTGGTCTCTAACTATGCGATGCTTGACTTCTGAGTTTTAAGCATACATGATGGTGTGTATTTGTAGGCTTTAAGAGTCATTAAGTATGATGTGGGAAAGTCGGATGTTGTATTTAGGAAGGAAGTAAAACCAAATTAGTGGCTTGTGGTCAGCTAATATACTATAAAGTAGAACCCAAACCATAAAGGGTAACGCACTTAATATGTCTGATCGAGAAATTGCTCAAGAAACGTTAAATAGCTATATTTGCTGGAGAAGACAGTAGTAAAGCACCACTAAAAGAAGGTCTTACCCAATTTCGGGAATACCAACTTTAGTATGCCATCTGATGATAAGAAGTCATTCCTTAGTGAAGCGGTTGGCATTAAACTCATAATGGATCCTACCATCTCAAGTGTTTGATTGAAGTCTTGAGACATAGTGGTTGAAATATGAAGTAATAATATTGGGTTTTTGGTGTTTTGTTGGTTATATGTGTTATTGTAATTGTTTATAGCTAGTGAAAATGAAAATGTTAAAAGGTAACAATATGTATCAGGGGGTGTCTCGCTAAGATTACATTTGCTTTAAGAAAGCTTATAAGCTTTTTGAATGTGTATGTTTTAGGTTTTGGTTGGAGAGCTTATGACTATTTGGAGGTGAAATAAGCTATTAATGTGAAGTACTCAAACAACCCCTAAATCTCATAAGTTTGACCTATGGTTTTTTTTTTATTGTTGGTGAGTATACAATATGTGTGTATTGATATAGATATTTACCAATATATAATTCTGTAATAAATGGTTGAAATTTAGGACCTTAGGGGGTGTTTCGATTTCTTATCAAAACTTAGGATATGCTTATTGCTTTTTAAAATTTCCTTAGGGCTTCTGTTGGATTTTTATATATTAGCTATAAAAGTTTGATTTTAGTATATCTTTGTCCTTTGAGTTCATGTTTTGTTTTAATCTATTTGTTGTTTCAGAAAATTTGTCGCGTTATGATGACCGCCATGGTGGTAGATGTCTCAATGTTGGTGATTTAGCTTCACGCACTAGATCACGTGATTTGGAAGACCTTAGCAAATTGGAAGGTTAGTAGTTCGACCCACTGTATTTTATATAGGTAATTATCTATGTTTAGTCAAATTGCTGTCAAAATTGACTCCTGCATTTCCTCATAAGTTAGTCTTGCTTTTCTTTTAAGTTAGTAGTCCACGAGATTTAACACATAACCTTTTGTCACTTTGACACTTTCCAAGTTTACACTTTTTCGTTCCAGACACTACAATATGAGATCAATATCCCATTCACACTACAATTGGTGTAAATACAATTTTCGACCAAAATTTTCCAACAACTTATCCAACAGGCAAAAATAGAGAAGTTCAAAAGATGTCAACAGTGGATTCTTAACCCACACCTTATTGGGTCAGAACTTTATTATATCTCCTTTATGCATAATTTTGGGCAAACATAGTGCAGCGGTATTGATATGATAACATGAAAATATTGTGACTGATCGATGGTATTGGAACATAACATGACCACATTTTAGCGGGATGAATTATGAGACTTTGTTGATAGAGTAATAAGATATGATTGACCATGCTGTGTATGATATGGGTGTGTGGTCTGATATCTGTTATTGACTTATTGTGGCTCAAGATGAATTTTAATTTATTGCCACTTGAATGATTACGAGTTGGGTAAAAAGGAACTTACCTTTATTTTCATTATGTAATTAATTAAGGGTTGTGTGGGATTACTTGGTGAAAGTGTTTATATGTTATTTGTTTGTGATGAATTAGATAAGACTATATATATATATATATATATATATAGGGTTTAACTTATGCCCTGCTATGCTAAGCACAACCGAAAGACACAGTGACCATTGAAAGTACATAGGAATCAACAGAAAAGTACAGACAAATGTACTTTTATGTAGGTCCCTGTGTACTTTCAGTGTATATATATATTAGAGCAAGTATATTGAGTTGTTTTATGGCATTTTTTGTTGAAAGGTGTACTTTTATGTCTTGAACAACTTTTTAACTTGTGGTGGTTACAGAGTAGAATATCTATAATTATTATTTGTGTACTTTTCACAGATTACATTGAGCGTCTTGGGGAAAGGGTGGGAAGTTTGACTAGAACATCACTAGGCGTGGATCAGTGCGTGAAATTATTGCACATTCTTATTCTTATCTTCTTATATAATAAAACATTCAATATTTAAGCAAATAATTTGATCACCAACTTACGCGTATCTGATCATTGATAATGCAAATGCAATTCTTGCAAGCTGGAAGAGTTAACTACATTTTTGGTCTTTGTGGTTGTATCTGGATTTCAATTTTGGTCCATTTGTTCAAAAAGTTGCGATTTTAGTCCAAAATGCATAGTTTGGTTCCATTTTTGATCCAATTTTTTAATGAAGTTAGTTCAGTTAGTTAAGTCTAATTATAAAGTGTCAACATTAGCCCTTTAACCTAACGGTCGTTCGCAATGTTAGTCATTTATACCAAAGATCGTTTGCAACGTTAATCCTTTAATAAAATATTCTAAAAAAATATTTTTTTGTCGAAATTTTTTTTTTCCAAAAAAATAATTCGAATTTTTTTTTAAGAACAAAAATTTCAATTTTTTTAAGAAAAAAATTTTCAATTTTTTTTCTTAAAAAAAATTCAATTTTTTTTTCTAATAAAAATTTTCTTAAAAAATTCGAAGAAAAAAATTCTAAAAAAAGTTTTTTTGTCAAAAAAAAAATTTTTCCTAAAAAAAAATTTAAAAATTTTCTAAATTTTTTTTTCTAAAATAAAATTCGAAAAAAATTTCGAAAAATATTCTAAAAAAATTTCTAAAAAAAATTCTAAAATTTTTAAAAATGTATATACATTGTAAAAACGTATATACATTGCAAAAATGTGTGTAAAATATATATACATTTTAAAAAATATATATATACCAAAGATCACACACGTTTTTTTTTTAGAATTTTTTTTAAAAAAATTTAGAAACTTTTTAGCATTGCCAATTTGCGATTTTTTGACAGGGACTAAAAAAATTCTAAAAAAAATGGACTAAAACTATCATTTTGATATGATTTTAGTCCATTTTTTAGAAATTTTTTAGAAAAGTGGAACTAGTACAAATTTTTTTAGAAAAGTGGAACCAAACTATCATTTTGATAAAAAAGTTTTGTTATGGTTTTAGTCTATTTTGATATGGGTTAGTACAAAATTTCTAAAAAAAATTCTTAAAAATATGTCTAAATTTTTTTTGATATGGTTTTATCCATTTCTCAAAAAAAAAAATAAATAAATAAAAAATAAGAATTTTTTTTTTTTTAAATTAGAATTTATTTTTTCTAAAAAAAAATTAGATTTTTTTTTTCTAAAAAAAATTCTCAGATTATTTTTTTCGGAAAAAAAGTTTTTTTTAGAATATTTCTCTAAATTTTTTTCGAATTTTATTTTAGAAAAAAAAAATTAGAAAATTTTTTTTCTAAGATTCTTTTTTAGGAAAAAAAGTTTTTTTGTCAAAAAACTTTTTTTTAGAATTTTTTAAGAAAGTTTTTATTAGAAAAAAATAATTGAAATTTTTTTTTCTTAAAAAAAAATTGAAATTTTTTTTCTTAAAAATTGAAATTTTTTTCTTAAAAAATTGGAAAAAAAATTTCGACAAAAAAACATTTTTTTCGAATTATTTTTTTTAAGGGAAAATTGCATGAAAAGTCATCATACTTGGCACTTATTGTCATTGTGTGTAGCGACCTATTTTTGATCACATTAATGCAGTCATAATAGTATTGTTGCTCTTGAGAAGGGGTGTCCCAGAGAGCTTTGCTACATGGCCTAAGAACAAACCAAGTATGTGTTTGGATTGCCCCGTTTTACCCACTTTCTCTTTTGCCCATGATGTCCCCAACAAGGTTACCAACTTCTCCTTTGTTTTGATGGGTATATTTGGGTGTAACAAAGGGTGACTAATGATTCGTGGTTTCTTAGGATATGATACACAATGCAACATGAGTAGGTGATTATGGTTGCATTATAACAGAGCTACGGTATTCATGACCACCTTTTAACACGAATAGCTGACTGTGAGCATATAACTGCGTTGTGACCTAGCTATGATATTTATGACCACCTATCAAATGCATAAGATTAGGAGATGCGGCTTTAAAAGAGTGACATTTTACCACGACCAAACAAGGAATACTAATTAAGGAAAACATTGATTTACAGTAATATTTAACATACTTAACCATAATATTTTAGTAAAAACCCTGTGCGTGCACGGGTATTATAACTAGTCTACTACACAAAAGTGTAAGTAACAACATTTATACCAAACAGAGGACTTGAAATACACTTCTAAAACTTAACCTCGACATCAACACCAGCAGGTAAATGAGCCTTTGATGTGTCCTGATCTCAAAATGGAATCTTGTGTCTTTGTGAACATGAGGGGATTTCAACAGACAATAGATTATCTTCTTGGTGGGTAATGGAACTGGGCCCATTCTCTTTGCATTTGTACCCGATATGACCTCCACTTGATCTTGAGTTTATGTTCTAGAGCCATACCACCTGGAAAACCAAGAAACTACTTTAGCTTATACGAAATTGCACCATTAATATGAAAATAAGATGCAATCGAAGAAATGGAGTATAATGAGAACAGGTACCAGAGTACAGTTAAGAAAATCCATATTTGTCTATCTATTACCTTTTAGCATCCTTTTGAAACTCTTACATCTTTAACACAATGAGGGATCAAAAGTGTAACAAGTTTTAAATTGAAGACCGTTCATGTATATTTTGATATTCAAAAGCCAATTCTGTATGGCCTATAAACACCATTCGTGTACCATACATTCTTTTTCTTTTTACAAAACTATTATTTTGATCGAATAATTTTTTCAGCCAATATCAAACTCGATAGTAAAAAAAAAAAAAAAAAAAAATGAATTTAAAAACAAGGAAAGTGCCTTTTACTCACCAGTCTGAAGGAAAATGATACTCATACTTCTGCAGAAGCTCTGGAGATGCGGAGATAACCAGACCTTTTAACCGAAATACGCTTTGCGGAAGATGCCTTATGCCTGTATTTATTATATCTAGATGTTCTAAACATTCTAATCGGCCAAGATGTTTAGGTAACTTCCCAAGAAGATCGCAAAAACGAAGGTCGAGGTACTTCAGATGTTTTAACATACAAATGCTATCTGGAAGATGTTTAATTGGTGTACTACACAAATATAGTATCTCCAGAGATTCTAACTGGCCAATGTCCACAGGCAACTTCCGAAGATGACAACACTTTGTAACATCGAGCCACTTCAGACGTTTTAGCATGCAGATGCTATCTGGAAGATATTCAATCTTATTACTCCTCACATATAGCCACTCTAAACTTTCTAATTGGCCAAGATCCTCTGGTAACTTTTCAAGAAGATCACCATTATTGATTTTGAGAGATTTGAGACGTTTCAACTCACAAATGCTATCTGGAAGATGTTTTATATTCGTAGAGTACAAAAGGAGCGCTTCTAGATATTTTAACTGGCCAAGATCTTTAGGAATATTAATATTGGGTTTGATTGAAAGATTTGTTAAACATTCTAATCGGCCAAGATCTTTAGGTAACTTTTCAAGAAGAGCACAATCATCAAGTTTGAGATACTTTAGATGTTTCAACATACAAATGCTATCTGGAAGATGTTTTATCTTTGTAGATGACAAACAGAGCTCCTCTAGACATTCTAACTTGCCAAGATCTTTGGGAAACTCTGGAATATCGCATTTGAGTTTAAGCTTTCTTAAGCATCGTAAACTACAAATCATGTCTGAAAATTTCTTTAAGTCTATGCAAGCACATAGACCAAAGCCTCTCAATATTTCCAACTGATGACGGTAGATATTCGAGATACGTACCACGAAACTGCAACTTTGGGAGATTACTGTTGGGGTGCAATGTGCATAGACCTCGGGACTGCCCAACCAGATCTAAAGTAGCAGAAGAACGAGTAACCTGTCTCACTTTAGATCCAAAGTAAACTCAAAATCGGTAAACCTCAAACAACCACTTAATTTAAAGTAGACAAGTTTTTTCAGACATCCAACGGGAGCGTTAATATCTACCAACTCATAACAATTTTCAAGATCTAAGCTCTCAAGATTTGGAATCAGCTCAAGGTCAAGGCTCCTCAACCTTGATTTACGAAGGTTGAGGAATTTGAGGTTTGGACATGCAGCACACACGTGAAGTTCAACAAACTCGTCACAATCTAAAAGAGATAACGTTTCGAGATTCGGAGTCAGCCCCATGTCAAAGGTTCTTAACTTTGATTTACTGATAACGAGATGCTTGAGCTTTTGACAACTAAACGACATGACTGGAGCGTTAACTTCTACCAACTCATGACATTCTTTAAGTTCTAACCTCTCAAGATTTGGAATCAGCTGACATTCTTTAAGTTCTAACCTCTCAAGATTTGGAATCAGCTCAAGGTCAAGGCTCCTCAACCTTAATTTATTAAGGTAGAGGAATTTGAGATTTAGACATGCAGCAGACACGTGAAGTTCTTCAAAAATAGCACAATCATAAAGAGATAACGTTTTGAGATTCGGAGTCAACCCCATGTCAAAGGTTCTTAACTTTGAGGCACGGATATTGAGACACTTGAGATTTGGACATGCAACAGACATGTGAAGTTCTTTTAGTAGTATTAAATAGAGATAACGTCTCGAGATTTGAAGTAATCCTAAAGTCAAAGGTCGTCAAGTTTGACTCATGACAGAGACAGAGATAAAGGAATTTTAGTTTTTTAAGAACCTGCCAGAAAAAACAAGACAAAAAGATTAATACTAGTATTAGGGTATTAACAAACCAATAAATTAATAGCATTATTACCAAACAACCGATCAACAATTATTCTACCTTTTTTTTCCCCTCTTCCCAAAGTTGTTCCATTGCGCATCTACTTATATGAAGTCCAACAAGATTGTTTGCTTGAAATATTTTGGGTAAATACAAGAAAGGGTAATTCAAACATTTTAGATATTTTAAAGAGTTTGAAAAGTATTGGGTGGTATCATCAAGTTTTGGAACACTGTCAAGACATTCGTCATCACTTTCCCAGTCAGTTTCAGAATCATAAAAATTCACGTCAAGATATCGAAGCTTCTTCATTTTTCCAAGACCTTTCATAAGTATTCTCGTCATATCAAGTTTTAGACATCTTGTTTCTTCAGTACCCTGCAATCCAAAAACAGTGTCACAAGTCAGAAAAATGTATTAGTTTTCTCTATCTTACAAGTAAACTGGTCTTTACCATGTCATTAGCCAATATATCGTTAATCTCCTCATCAATCCATAATCGGCTATGATTGTTAGGATCATCGGGGTGCAACCGACGAACAATGTTCTTTCCCATTTCTTCTATATGGTCATGCATCCCTAAGACCTCATATTCAGAAATAGTTATGAGAGATCTCTGCTCAAGAACTTTTAAACCATTTCCAGCATGAAATCCACAGCTTTCAAGAATTCTGATTGCATCTTCTTTGCACTCTCCTTTCAATATGCATGCAATGTCTAGAAATAGTTCCTTATAATCATCCTCTAGACCGATATAGCTTAACTCTAGTTTTTCCATAGTCTCCTTCAAGGGAATTTTTTCTAGTCTTTCTATGGCATCTACCCATTCAACCCTATCTTTACCGTAAAGAAATGAACCCAAGACTTTGATTGTTAAGGGAAGACCAGAAGCATAACTTACAACGTTTTCTGATAGCTCTTCGTATCCTTGAGGCGGGGTGGAAGCTCTCTTCCAAATGCATACCTACTAAAGAGGCAAATTGCTTCCTTACACTACAACAATCGTGGCTTTCGCAGGCGAATTATCAGGGCTTTCGCCGGGGACATGTCCCCTGCGAAACCTATTACCGGGGACATGTCCCCGGCAAAAGCCCCCCGGCAATACCCTCTCGGGAATACTTTCCCCGGGGACTAAAACCTACTTTTACCGGGGACATGTGGGTCCCGCACCAATTCTACGATGGTCAAACACGTCCGGACGTGGCACTTTTTTTTGCCGTGACTGTCCCCGGGAAAAGGGTAAATAAAGATTATCTTTAACCCCTTCACCGGGGACAAGTCCTCGGGGAAAATGAAAAACTAATATTATCTATAACACTTTCGCCGGGGACATGTCCCCGGTGAAAGCCTTTGACCCATTTGCAAAATGGGTAATTTCCATATTTTTTTCAAGAATTTTTCCGGAAAAAATCTACAATGTAACAACCTGTTTTCAGAACCTATTTTATGCTACAACAACACAAATTCGCTAAACATAATATCATATATAACCAAAATGGTCCAAATTCGCTACAACACAATCGATAACATAAAATGTATTTCCAAAATTGCCAATGGTCCAAAACTATACATAAGCTACCTATACGCAAATGGTCCAAAACTATACGTTATAATCCATTTAGCAGAATCCTAACCATGTTATTCTCTACAAACATATCCTAACACATAAGGCTCGAACTCGTTCACCAAAGGCGGTTTTGTCAGTTGACTTAGATATCTTCGCTTGAGTTTTTCCAAAGCTTAACATGCGTATTTTTAGTTTGGGGTTTTAGGTAATGAGAACTATCCCATCGGGTATCAAAAGACCCTTTAAACCATTATTAAATTGGTCATAATTAGGGTAGAGGTAGGATGGTGGATTTTGGGACCTAAAAAGCAGGGTGTTGGGGTGTTAATAGCACTTTAACTATGTTAATGAGATCATGTTATTTCATTCTTCTTGATATAAAAGATTTGATCATGTTTGCGTTTACTTTTGAGCAGTGTGTCTAGGGTTGAGGGTTGGTGAAAACATGAGATACATGAGAATGGTGAAAACATGAAACCAATATCTCATGTTTTCACCAACCCTCAACCCTAGACACACTGTTCAAAAAGTCGTACGCAAACATGATCAAATCTTTTGTATCACAAGCAGATGAAACAACATGATCTCATTAACATAGTTAAAGTGCTATTACACATGAAAGGGGGTGGGCCCCAACACCCTGCCAAAATCTTGGTTTAGGTCCCAAAATCCACCATCCTACCCTCCTACCCTAATTGTTAAAATGACCAATTCAACCCTAATGGTTTAAAGGGTATTTTTGATACCTGATGCTTGGATAGTTCTCATTACCTAAAACCCTAAACTATTTAAAATATGCAACGACATATCTTACCTTTTGGTCTCGGCTGTGGTCGCGGCTTGGCCTCGGCTGTGGTCGCGGCTTGGCTTCGGCTTGGCACCCGTGACACCCTATATTCCTACAAGTATAAAAGAAAATCACATAATAAGCTATGATAAAACTTAATTAAGCTACAACAACTACTAATGGCTACTAAATGTCAATATCTAACTAAAAAAAAAACTACCATAACTATAAGATAAAGGTTGGTTAATTTTGTTAATATTATTAGTTATGTTATTAATATAATCAATTTTTTTTCCAGTTATCTCAAGCTTCTTGGTACTTATGCCAATACGCTAGAGACATAAGTATAACAGAATGTGATGCATTGTCAAGTGTGGTTCCATGGTATGCTGTAGGACAAATGCAAAAGCTGCAAGTGCTGAAAATAAGAAATTGCAAATCGATGATAGAGGTGTTTGAAACTCAAGAGATCAACAACAAGAGTGATACTGGTACTGGAAAGTCACTTCCAAGGCTAGAATATATTAAGATGCTTAAACTAACAAAACTAAAAATCTTGAAAATTGAAGGGTGTAACCTTTTGAAACATATATTCACAGTTTCAACAATATTGAAACAAGAATAAATACTATAAAATAAAGTGTATAGCGACATTGCATCTTACAACCATGGAGCCAAAAATAAATACTTTCAACAATATTGAAACAAGAATATATGAAAGAAATTGAAGTACCTCATCGATCAACATATGGTGCGTGGTGGAGATGAACATGGTGGTGGAGATGGAGATGGTGAGGAAGTGGTGGTGTTGTGGTGGTTGCAAACAGCAGCTGAGATAAGTGGTGAGGAGATAGATTTTTTTTTATCTCACACTGATAACAGATCTGTTAATAATTGAGGTGTTTTTTACGCCTAACTTTTCCCGGGGACAGGTCCCCGGCGAAAGTATCGTTTGTCTTCTAGCGACACCTTTAGCGGGGACTAGTCCCCGGGGAAAGTAATGGCGAGATAAAGTAAAAAAAATGTGGGAAAATGAAAAGTTTTGCCAAAACTATCCGCGGGGACATGTCCCCGGGAAAAGCTTTAATTATTCAATTATCTTTTTGAAAAAACTCTTTATTATCATTTTAAATAATTAAAATTAATAATAAATCAATTTAAATTTAACCTAAAAATTATAAAATTAATTTAAGTATAAGTGCTATGGTATACGTATCATGTTAAACGACTAAGTATAGGTACTATTGGTATACATATCAGGTTAAACGACCAAGTATATGTACTATGGTATACGTATCATGTTAAACGACCAACTATAGGTGCTATGGTATACGTATCATGTTAAACGACCAACTATAGGTGCTATGGTATACGTATCATGTTAAAGGACCAAGTATAGGTGCTATGATATACGTATCATGTTAAATGACCATGTATAGGTGCTATGGTATACGTATCATGTTAAATGCCCAAGTATAGGTGCTATGGTATACGTATCATGTTAAACGACCAAGTATAGGTGCTATGGTATACGTATCATGTTAAACGACCAAGTATAGGTGCTATGGTATAAGTATCATGTTAAACGACCAACTATAGGTGCTATGGTATAATTATCATGTTAAACGACCAACTATAAGTTCTATGGTATAACGTATCATGTTAAGCGACCAAGTATAGGTGCATGGTATATGATCATGTTAAACCAATATAATATGGTGCGTATCATGTTAAACGACCAAGTATTGGTGCTATGGTATACGTATCATGTTAAACGACCAAGTATAGGTGCTATGGTATACGTATCATGTTAAACGACCAACTATAGGTGTTATGGTATACGTATCATGTTAAACGACCAACTATAGGTGCTATGGTATACGTATCATGTTAAACGACCAAGTATAGGTGCTATGGTATGTATCATGTTAAACTAAAGTCGACATTTGTTTATTGTGAAAACCTTTCCTCAAGAAGGGTTCTTAGCTGAAATTAAAGAAATGTTTATTGTGAAAAAAGTAATCTAACAAAAGCTGACATTTGTTAGTAAAAAAGATGTATCAAAAAGGAAAGAATTACTACCATTGTTGTTACATTGGACGCCATGAATGCCCTCTGTTATACGATCAAATGTTGTACTCAGTAAACCACAAAACTTTTGGTACATTGTAACTTTTAACCATTTTTTTTTGTTCAACTATCTTTATTAATCGGGACATGAAGCTAGTATGTTTCAATTTAACGACCAACTATAGGTGCTATGGTATACGTATCATGTTAAACGGCCGAGTATAAGTGTTATGGTATACGTATCATATTAAACGACCAAGTATATGTACTATGGTATACGTATCATGTTAAACGACCAACTATAGGTGCTATGGTATACGTATCATGTTAAAGGGCCGAGTATAGGTGCTATGGTATACGTATCATGTTAACAAGATTATGGTTTCCAAACACCCCTTTTCCAATACTAAATTACACATGAATAAAGAAACAACTTGGCAACAAAACGAAAGCAGCAAAACAAACAACTCAAATGATGATACACACGACATAGACCATAACAAACATCGCCCATCCAATTTTTTTTTCCCTGCTACTTCCTCTGCTAGAACCCGCACCATCTTTTCCCTTCCTTGTTTGAATTAACTGTTCAAATAATGCTTCAAGATTTGTTACCCTATTTCTCCCATCATCAAATGTGTAATCGAACGGCCTTTTTTCAGCTTCATTTTTTCCCTTCCTTTTCTTGACGAACTGCTCAAACATTGCTTCAGCTTCGAGCGTGTTTTCTGCTCCAACACCATTAGCTTCACGGTCCAAATACACCCCTGTAGAATGCCTCTTTCCTTAACAACCTGAACGCGGTCTCTCATCAACGGGTCTATGTTCTTATAAGAACCATATTCATCATAAATTTCTTACCAATACGTATCAAGAACTCGAGTAAAGAGATATATCGACGATAAAACCAGTGGCCACTCTTTTTCTGGCGTGTAATCAGCCATTATATTGTTATGTGTGTTTTGTGAGAATTGACGATCGGGTTATTTATGTTTTTCCAAGAATCGGGTTTTAGTTATGTATTAATAGTTGCAATAAAGTGTATTTTTGTAAATATTACTTTTGCCGGGGACATGTCTTCGGGGGAAGGTTTGGCGGGAATTTTCCCGCGCACAATTAGCATGCTTTGGACTTTCGTCAAATTTTGGTAAACGTAAAATACACTTTCGGCGGGGACAAATCCTCGGAGAAAGGTACCGTTGAATTTTTGACTAGCTGTCAAAAGTTTGATAAAAATCAAACTTACTTTCACGGGGACATGTCCTCGCCAAAGGTACCGTTGATTTTTCCATAACAAGGCAGCGTATTTATGTGCCACGTCAGATTTTATTTTGTCGTTTAGTGACTTTCGCCGGGGACATAGTGTCCCCAGCGAAAGTCTTCTCGCCCGTCTATCCGATTGTTGTAGTGTTATCTGATAAGAGATTGATATCACGAATCAATTTCACTCCGTGAGCTACCAACAGTTGCTCATCTCTCGTTGTAATGAGAATTCTACTTCCTGGCTTAAACCAGTTAGGCCCACCGGCTAACGCCTCAAGTTGGTCTATGTGATCCACATCATCTAGAACAAGAAGAACCTTTTTACCACACATCCTCCTTTTCATCATGTCTTTCCCGTCATCAACACTATTTAGAGTGACTTTTTCATTGAGCACATCTGAAAGGACTTGAGCTTGTAAATCCTTCAAACCAAACATAGAGGCATTTGAAACTTCCCTCACATTCCCAACAAAGCTTCTGGCTTCGAAATCATTAAATAGATGATAAAAAACAGCTCTCGTTGTAGTTGTCTTCCCAGCCCCTCCCATGCCCTTCATCCCTAGCATGCGGACTTCATCAGTACCAGGTTCTATAGATGAAACAACATCCTTTACTCGAGCCTCCATGCCGACTAACTTTTCATCAAAGCCAATATTGATGGAGCGTAACTCTAGTGAAATCTCTTGAACAATTTTTTTGATGAATTTAGCTTCATGCCTGTGTGTATGTAAAAAACAGATCTGTTTAGTACTATAATAATAATCTTTTATCCATTATCCTTAAAAACATATTAGCAACAAACAAAAGTAAGAAATTACCCATCAAGAGTGTTCTTCAGCTCCCAACCAGCCATATCGGCTGGTTTTTTTAGAGCCCCTTTCCATTTCTTCAACATAGCTGTCTTTTTGTTCATGAAAAAGGCTATTCTAACTGCCCGCCTTTGGTTTCTCACTTCCTTTTCATGTTTAGCAAAAGCTTCATCAACAGCCCCACTTTGTTTGCGGATTTCGGTAGGTTCCACATCATAGAATACAGGGTAAGCAGTGCGGCCAGTCATCTGACACTCCATAATCTTGACAAGCTCTTCCAAACACCATGATGAAGATGCATAGTTTTTGGAAAAAAACAATGATGTGAAATCTCGAGTCTTTAATGGATTTGAAGAGATCATCGCTGATCCTTTCCCCTTTCTGGATTTTCTCATCATCTTTGTAAGTGTAAATGCCTTTATCTTTAAGAGCATGATAAAGATGATAGACAAAGTTTTTACGGGTGTCTTCACCACTGAAGCTTAAAAACACGTCATACTTATAGCTCTTTTGAATGGATGAAGTTGAAGAAGAAGCCATCAATGGTTCTAACACAGTTAACGTGAACATTGTGTATTTGTTTGAAATTATCAGATTGAAAGAAGGATCAGCATTTGATATAGAACAAATACATACAAGATACCATTTAATTGCTTATGCGTTGATTAGCTATTGTAAATTTGTCCTTGAAAAGTACAAAGGAAACAGGCGGATGAGACTAGCCCCTTCTTGTTTTTAACGTAATTATTGGTTTCTTCCTAAAATTTAATCATTCGGTCGCCAAGAATATTTGATGCTATGTAGATTCCCATAGTTTTAATAAATAAAATGTAAGTTGACAAATGTTTTTGCGTAAATCAAGGTTGTATCAAAACATATAATAAACAGAAATTCTCCACCCATATCCATATTATTTCTCATTTTGGGTGTTTTTAGAACTCAATTTTGTTCGTCAAATAACTGATATACTAAAGATACATCTAACTATATATGGCGAACAACGCAGGCAACAAATAGAAAAAGAAATATATTATTCATTTGCTTACTGATTTGACTTACTTTGAAATTATTTATAGCACTTATGGCCAAAATGAAAATTAATAATCTTACAGTTCAAATTCAGACCTTGTGGCCAAAGCCTGAAAAATCACAACTTGGATATCCTGTTATTTACTTCTCACCCTTTTAAAACAATCACTGGTGAAAGCATAAATGAATTCATTTTCATCAATAATGCAGTTGACTTTCTGAAGAAGTCAACTCTGTTTACTGAATTCCATGAATTGAATTTATTTCAAACTCTAAAATGGTTTATAGTTACAGTGTGAAAGCAGTTCGATATACTGTAACGAAGAAGTGTTTCAGCTTCAAAGCATTGTGCCATGTCCTGTACGGTATCATCTTCCGCATTTTTTTGATAAAATACAAACCTTCTAGACTCTATAGTATCATAACAATATCACGATATATCACTTACGTGATCAATGGTGATATGGTTTGGTTTTAGTTGTAAGCAACGGTTTGATTTAGCTCAGTTTTATCATGTCAAACTGTTTTCCAAATTGTACATTCTACAATTTGTATCCCAAATTGTACATTCCTTGTCACAGCCATGATGACAAATCAACAATATGATTACTCACTGGTTTCAAATATACAAAAAGTTCATGCTCCGATAACTTTTAATCACTGAAATATGTTTGTTGGTACAATTCCATGAAAATCTCAGTGAAATTTGATGAAAGCCAACAGTTTGACTTAAAAGTCAATTATATTTTTGCTTAGCGATTTGATCCAGATTTAAAGCTTCTTTATGTAATATGATCTTACACCACTTACAAAAATTTCTTAAGTTTATTACTAAAATGATCATCTCCAGCCTCATATAAAAATCCGATTATTTTTCATCAAGAACACAGTTTGACTATCTAATAGGTCAACTGTGTTTATTGAGCTCCATGAATTAAAGTAATAAGTACTAGTACGCATCCAAGTTGGGGCTATACCTTAATTTAGCTCGTATCTAAAAAAATACTAATGTAATCGTTACAAACAGTGATACTTTGGGAGTGTACCAGACAATACTAACAATGACCAAAATGCGATAAAGCCAAAATCACGTGAAAATTGACAACCCGTGTAGTTTGTAAAATTGGAGAATGACTCAACACAACTAGTCTGTCTTGACCAAGTTCTGTTCAAGAACTCAAGGTTCTGATTTTGTTAAAGAGTATGATTATCCTATAAAATAGTTCATCTTCGATGTTAGTTAAAGAGAACATGAGGTCAAACTCTAGTCATAAAAAAGGGTGAAAGATTGATGAAACGCTCAACCAAGACAAACTGTTTGTTTTCCATATTTTACATTCAACATTTTGTTGGCAAACATGAAGTCAATGGTACATAAAATATGAAGTAGCTGGTATAACTTATAAGACACGGACACGGACACGGCGATACGGCAAAATCTAAAAATATAGGACACGGACACGGCGTGGACACGGGAATTAAATATTTATTTTATATACTAAAGGTGATCAATATGGAGCAACTCATGTCAGGCCAAAACCAATAGTCAGATCATTATTAAACACACAAGCCCGTTCCTGATTTTGATAGCAATCCAGCCCATCTTAACAGATGAATACCCGGTCCAATAAAATGAAATACCCAGTATTAAAGTTGAGATAATAACCCTAATTACTAGTCATTTCTCATAACCCTAAACACATATCTCTAAACATCCTACCAATACTTCTCTAAACTCTCCAAACTCATCTAGCAGTCAAAAGCTCATCTCATCTTCATCATCATCATCATCAAACTCAATTAACATATGTCAATTTCATCAATCATAACTGAACACTTAAAACATCTATCCAATCGAATCAACACAAACACAAGTACAACCGAGCATTAATCTTTCTTGTTTCATCTTCGAAGAACACAAGGAGAATACTTATGGCTTTAAGATCTTGTGAATATCAAAAATGTATGGAGAGAACATCTTTATCCTCGAAAACAAGAGTGGACTGCGATCTTTTCAGGTAGTGTAGAGTTTTGAGGTGATTTTAGTTTATTTTGCTTAAACTATGTGATATAAACGAAGTGTTTGTATGTTTTGTTTCAGATTCATATCCACATTGAACTTCCTGAAGAGCTTACTATCTCTACAAAACCAAATACAATTACCAATACTTCAGAAGATTTTCCGGACTCTTTTCAAGTCAAGTATCTTCCACCAATAATTTTGACTTGTTTATTACCCAAATCATATCCTACACATCTCCCTCCGTATTTTACAATCTCTATACAATGGTTGGACTCTGTTAAAATTTCAAGTTTGTGTTCCATGTTGGATTCAATATGGAATGAACAACATGGGCTAGAAGTTATATACTGTGGTGAATGGTTGCATACTTCTGCTATTTACTATCTCGGATTTGAGAAAGAAATAATTTTTGGTCCATATGGTGGGAAAGACCATAAAGATCCACGCGCAGTTTCGGGATGTGTATCCACAGATGTTGATATTCCTTCATTGAAGAGCTACATTTACGGATATCAAAATTTCAGATAGCCGTGCAAGGCGTTCGGGCTCGAACCCGTGGCCAGGTCAGGTTCCGCCGGGCTCGAACCCGTTTGGTCCGCACCCGTTCGGGCTCAAGCCCATTTGGCCCGTTCCCGTTCGGGCTTGAATACTTGTATAATGTGCTTTATTATTTGTAATAGTGAAATTTAATGCAGGAATGGTGTTTTATTTGGTTGTACAATATGTTTGATAATTTGTATTTCTTATGTAAGGGGTGTTTTAAGAAACTTTATTAATTGTATTTATTGACTAGTTAAATAATTTACTACATTAAATAGCATTAATGTGGTGTTTTGTTGTACACTATGCTTTTTGTTTTGTACGTCTGAAAATTATGTACATTAAAGTGTTTCTTTTCTTGTAAGTAGTAGTCATTATAGTCATTAATAACATTGACTACTTTAATAGCATTAATGTTGTAAGTCTGAAAATTACATCATGCTTATTTTGTTGTACACTATGCTTATTTTGTTGTAAATCTGAAAATTGGTTGCAGCTATTGTACATTGTGCTTAAATGGTTGTAATTTTTGGTGAAGGGGTGTTTTTAATAGCATTAATGTTGTTTGATATAATTTTGGTCTTAAAATGACACCACGCTTTATTTTGTTGTACAATATGCTTACTTTGTTGTAATTTTAAAAATTGGGTGCATTAAAGTGTTGTAAACCATGCTTAATTTCTTGTACGTTTTAAAATTAAGAGTGGGGTGCCTTCGTGCATTATAAGTAGTATAGATATGCAAAAATGTTGCATCTGCTTTAGTGAATTTGCAGGTAATTGCTATCGCCATAATGAGAGTTCATTATGCTAAACATGCTACAATAAAAGTACTTAATGACCTTACTCATAAACAGAATTTTTGAAACCTTTTCGTACTCTCATTCACAAGACATGCGTCCTTCTTTTTCACTAGCCGGGTACCCGCGCGTTGCAGCGACGGGTACCCGTGTGATTACATATTTTTCAGCGATAATCTTTTTCAAAGTACTTTTTTATGATGACACAGTATTTCAGCCGTAAATCCAAAGTGGTTCCCATCTTTAGCAAAAATTCAACAATTCAAATATTTAACGAATCGGGTCGTGTCAAGTCGTGTCCAATTCAACCCCAGCTCACTTATACCAAAACATCGAACATATTTTTCTATCAAATGTTTTCGTATCAATGCATAATATTATTGAACTTTTGGTAGACCTTTTTTGAACATTAATGTACTTATTAAAAAGAGAATTAGTACTTTGACTTTAAAATCACAAATACGTTTGCAACTTAAAGTCTAAAGCTAGACATAAATACCCATTATAAAGTGGGTTGTTACATGTTTTTGAAATGGGTTGATGTTACAAGTTCAACAATTTAAGACAATTAATCAAGCAGGAGAAGAAGCTGTAAGTATAATATCATCCACATAGATAAGTAAATAAGCAACGTGAGAGCCCTGTCGTAAAATAAATAATGAAGAATCACATCGACTGTGGTAAAACCCGACTCGTGTGGCATAACCTGCAAATCGCTGAAACCAAGCACGAGGTGCCTGCTTCAGTCTATATAAAGATCTTTGCAAAAGACAAACATGGTGAGGGTATCGGGAATCCACAAATCCCGGTGGCCGATGCATATAAACGGTCTCAGATAAATCACCGTTAAGAAACGCATTCTTAACGTCAAGTTGATGAATAGGCCATTTGCGAGATACCGCAAGACTCAGAACAGTGCGGATGGTAGCCGGTATAACAACCGGACTAAAAGTCTCGTTACAATCAATACCAAGTTGCTGACTACTTCCATTAGCAACCAAACGAGCCTTATAGCGGCTCAAAGTCCCGTCAACATGAAACTTATGCTTAAATAACCACATAGAACGAATCATATTAACACCATCGGGCCTCGGTACCAGAATCCAAGTACCATTTTTAACTAACGCATTATACTCATCGTACATATCATTACGCCATTGAGGATCTTTGAGAGCAAGAGACGGGGATTTAGGTATAGGGGAAATGGAAGATGTGTGTAAAGATAGACGATCGACGGGTTTGACAATGCCCGACTGAGACCTAGTGACCATACGGTGAGTTGAAAGCGGGTTTGGTATTGGGTTGTTGGGCTTGGGCGGAGGTGGTGTTTGGTATTTGAGTGTTGGTTGGTTGTTGTGTGGGGTGTACTGGAGGTGTTGGCAGTGGGTTCGTATCTAGGTGGTTTTGTGGTTGAGATATTGGGCTTGGTGTGATATCTGATTGGACAGGGGTTATAAGGGTAGGAGGTTGGGTTGGCATTTGGTTCATGGGTGGTGGGGTGTTCTGGGATTGCTGTGAAGAATTGGGTTGCGAGGTTGGTTGGTTGGGGGTGCCGAGAGCTTGAGAGGTAGTAGGGGTGTCGGGAATGTTTAGAAAATGAGTAAGAGGTGGGGGAGGCATGGGATCTAAGAAGGTGTAGGAGGATGGGGAGTTGGGTGTCATGGAGCGGTAAGGGAATTGAGTTTCATCGAAAGTGACATGTCGAGAAATGAGAATTTTATTCGTTTCAAGGTCTAGGCAACGGAAACCGCGGTGATAGGCGGGATAGCCCAAAATATGCACGGGGTAGCTCGCGGGGCAAGTTTGTGTGGCGAGTGAAGGTGAGGGTAACAGAGGCACCCGAAGATGCGTAAATGTGAGTAGCCGGGTTCCTTTTGGAAAAGTCTTGTAAAGGGGATTTCGTTGTTTATAGCGGTTGAAGGAAGAAGGTTTAGAAGGTATGCGGCCATATGAAGAGCCTCGACCCAAAAGGAGGGGGTAGATGTGCTTGAAAAAGAAGTGTACGAATGACGTTATTGATGGTTCGTATCATTCGTTCCGCTTTTTCATTTTGTTGGGAGGTTTTTGGGCAAGAAAATCTAATTTGAATACCATTATTAGCAAAAAGTGTGTGAAGTCGGTTGTTGTCGAACTCACCACCATGGACACATTAGAAGCTCTTAATTTTGCATTTGAATTGATTTTAAACATACTTACGAAAATGCAAAAACTTATCGAACATGTCAGATTTAGAACGTAGAGGATATATCGACAAATAGTGAGAAAAATGATCAAGAAATAAGACATAGTATTTAAAACCACTTGAACTAACAATAGGAGAAGTCCATAAATCAGAGTGAATAATATCAAAGGAATGTTCAACAATATAATCGGAACTATAGAAAGGAAGTTTCACATGTTTGCCGAGTTGACAAGCATGACAAAGATGTGGAGTCTTTTCTTTATTACAGGAAATAAACTGACGTGACACAAGAGATCGTAACACTTCATCACCAGAGTGACCAAGACGTTGATGCCACGTGGATGGGCTAGTGGAAACAAAAGCAGTAGGGATAATTGACGGCTTGGTAACCGGATAGAGATCACCTGAGCTGTCACATCGAAGGAGGATGTGGCGAGTCAGGAAATCCTTCACAGAAAGACAAAACGCGTCAAATTCAATAGTGCAATTATTATCTCTAGTAAACTGATGAAAAGAAATGAGATTTTTAATAATGTTAGGGGTGACAAGTACATTATGAAGCTGAAAGGGGCGGTGAAGGGTAGGAAGAATGCTATGGCCAGTGTTGGCAACGGGAATGGAATTACCGTCGCCAACATGTACATATGGGAATAAACGTTTATTATAAATGGTACTTAAATTACTAGCATTAGAATTAAGATGAGATGAGGCACCTCTATCCGTGTTCCAAGTCGGATCTTGTAGCGTCATGATGCTAAATGCACTAGGGAGCGAGGCGGCTTGAGACAAGTATACAACCGGGGCGGGGCCGAGTATGCTAGCGGGCTGTGGGTATTGGGCAACAGGTTGTGCAGGTAGTTGTTGGGTCGTGTATATTTGGCTGTGGTAAGGGGCTGGTGTATATTGGGTTGCTGGTGATGTGGGATTAATAAAGGTGTTGGGCTGGGTGACATAAGGGTGGGCCTGAAGTGCATGTTGGGCTGGTTGGAGGCCCAGACGAGAGTAGTAACTGGGCTGAGATGGGTGTTGTTGCCTTCGGTTGTTATAGAGACCAGGAGCAGCCAAAGAAGTATTTAGGTGATAACTTTACAAAAGAGAATTCTAGAAAGCTAATAATGGGCTTAGGCCTAAACTACACAAGAGGGCCTTAAGCAAAATACATCAACTAATAATATATAACATATGTCGACTAATAATTGTCATTGTTATTGTTATTGTTATGTCAAACACATCATATTCACAGGTAATGAATTTATAAGACTGCCATGTCAGCATTTCTTCTGTGAAAAATGCAGGAAAACATACGCGGACCTACTTATACAAGAAGGTAGCGTGAATAAGCTTTTGTGCCCTATGACAAAGTGTGGGGGAATGATTCCACCAAATCTTATCAAACGATGGCTTGGTGATGAGGAGTTTGAGAAATGGGAATCGCTTACATTACAGAAGACACTCGAATCAATGACTGACGTGGTCTACTGTCCAAGATGTGAAACACCTTGTATTGAAGGTGACGACCAACATGCACAATGCTCCAAATGCTCTTTAACTTTTGCACACTTTGTAGGGAAAGGCGCCATATTGGAATCATGTGTCCCACACCTGAAATGCAGCTACGTATCTTGCAGGTAAGATCATAATATGGCTTTATATAAGTATGAATAAAATTTATATCAATGTGAAATACTTTCCTATCTTATGTTTGAGTTAGGTTGTCTCTGGGTGGTAATAATCCTGATATGTTTTCTGAATCGTGTAAAGATCACTTTCAGATTGAAGTATTTCGACCCTATATGCCTCAAGTATCATGAAATCCTCAATTGGATAAGACAGAGAACAACACTTTGTTTCTATAGCACGAGAAATCAAAGCAATACACTGAAAGTTTTTATATCTGTTATGTTTTGTAAGAGATCAATAAATAATAAAAAACCATAACTGAAAGTTAGTTAAAATCGGTACAATTACATAAAATACAAATGATTACACTAAAATCACCAACATCTTACAATGTATGAGCTCACATATTACCACATCAACATCTTTATTGTAAGGATTATATTTAAAGTAATATAGTTTTAGTTTACGAAAATAATATATAATGTAAACTCCCTTCTAAGTTATTTTATCCAAAGTATCGGCACTCCACCCGAAACCAGCTTGAAATTGGCACTCCAAAAGAGACCTTGAATCATGGCGGATGTTAAATATACATTTATAATCATCATCAGAGGGGAAATTTGTTGTTGTTGTTTCCTTCATTTGATTCTTGTTGTTGGAAACGAGTCTAACTCCAAACCCACTTATAGTAATAGGGGACTCGGCAATGGGATGTCCAGGATAGTCAATGGAAACGTCAACAGAAGAATTAGTAGTGGATGTTTGGTCCCACCAAGCAGTGTGTCTCAATGACTCAAATGAAACATACCCCACCCATGTTTGAAGAAGACGCTCATTCTCCTCCCAAGACACTTGTTGTTGTTGAGAATCCATGCCCATGCCGCCATTCCTCCTCATAGTTATCTTTACGGAATCAAAAACAACGTAGGATTCTTCCTCCATGTAAACACAGCAGAATAAGAATCCAGCATATTCATTGAACCAATTCTTTGGAAGTTCCAATCTACATCTCCTTCCTCTAACCAAACGAGGTTTAAACCCCTTTGGAATCTCTATCCCTTTTAGATGGAGCCTCATACACTGGTGGTGACCCATTCCCTGATCATTTAAATCAAACAATTCATATATATATTATTATCAGTTACTTACTTACTACACAAGGTCATACGACATACCTGAAGCATGCTTTCTAATAATCTGTCACCACCAACTAAGCTCCAACATCCTTTTTCGACGTCAAATGATTTAGTAATTGAGACTTGACATAACCATTTACAGTTTCTATGGACATCATCTCTAATGGCTTCAAGTGAGCCGCAGTCGTCTGCATGGAGAATAGATAGACTTGATGGAAGCTCGGGCAATTCAACAAGGTTGTCGCAACCACTCAGGTTGAGGAGTTTGAGCCGAGCAAGCTGTGAGATCAGGCTGAAATCTAATCGTCTAAAATCATTATGACATAGATGTAGCTCTTGTAAGTTGGATAACTCACCAATCTCACGGGGTACTTCTCCATCTTTCAATCCACCGAGATTCAACTTTCTTAACAAACGTGGCAATTGAGAAGGACCAGCAGGTGGTAAAGTATTCGACTTCCTCAGGTCGATATAAAGCTCCTCCAGACAACATTCTTCAGCAAACAGATCTTTTGGCAGCTTTTCAAGTTGTGTACAACCAGCTAATTTAAACTTCTGCAGATGTTCTAAGGAATGAAAGTTGCCTTCTATGCTCTTCAAGTTTGAACACCCCTCCAACTTCAACGAAATAAGGTTTGTACAATATCTTCCGACTGATGAGGGGAGAACTTGTATCGCAACCTTATATAAATGTAAGTTTACCAAGCTATCCATGTTTGCTTCGATCTTTGGAAACTCAACAAGAGCTTTGCAATATGAAATTTTAAGAATCTCCAGTTTTTCCATCCGAACAATGGATGGAAACCTTGTAAGCTTCTTACAATGTCTTACGGATACGTAAACAAGACTTGTATGATTTCCAAGTGATTGATGGATCTCTTTTAAACTTTTACAGTTTTTGATTATCAACTTCAGAAGACATGAGAGTCCACCAATATCAGGTGTCCTCTTTAGTGAGTTCGAAAAAGTGAGTTCGAGCTGTTTCAAACACGGCATATACTGATGCACAAACAAGGGTCAGAATTAGCAACATATGGATATGGAATGACATCTCATATACGTATCTTGTGGTCCATGGTTCAAGGGAGTCTTATTTTTTAAAACAGGGGATAGTGGTTTAACAGATTACTTTTTGGTTTACCGATAAGATTACAGTTTAGATGCCAAATGATCTTATTCACTTAATTTCTAAATTTTTAATCACACCATCTTAACAGCTGTATTTAGATATCTAAGAAAACATTAAGATGTAAGTTAGTCACTCAGGATCCACTAATTATATATGTAAATCAAAGAAACAGATGATTTACCTTATAACCCTTCCAAAGTTCTTTTTGCAAGCTATCCTGCAACTTTAGAACAACAAGCTTCGTTGGTTGGAAACTTTCAGGGAACAGACTTGAAGGATAGCAACACCAATTAATATATTTCAACTCATTTGAAAGAAAATTAGGCCCTAATTCATTAAAACGGCTTTTACCCCTATTATTAGTCACATCAAGAAATCTTAGTTTCTTCAAGTTTGAAACAAGCGTCATAAAGCCTTGCTTTGGAAAATAAGAATCATTATATCGTATGGCTTCAATCGTATGATTTTCCTGCAATAAAAAGAAAATGGATACAAGGATTAAGTTGGAGTGTCTTATCAGTATGTAGGACAGGTGTGTGTCTGTGCATTCAGTGAACATCTTTCAAAAATACCATAACCTATACCATCGTTGCATTCCCGGAACACATGTCACTAATTTCTTCAGATCGCCAAACCCTGCTATGTTTTTCAGGATTGTTGGGATGTTCCCTTCTGACAATGTGGTGTCCCATTTCTTGAATCAGATCATGCATATCAATCTTACCATCGGAAGAAATAGTTATGAGGGACTTTTCTATCAACACCTTTACGCCTATATCAGGGTAAAGCCTGCAAGCATCAAGTATCTCCATTACCTCTTCTTTCCTCCCCCCTCTGAAGAAACATGCAATATCTAAGAATAGCTCTCTCTCTTTAAGGTCAAGTCCATCGTAACTTATTTTGAGGATCTTCGTGACCTTACTATTTGGGATGTCTTTTAACTTCTCCAAGGCACTGTTCCACTCAATCTTGTTTTTTCCCTTAAGAAAAGACCCTATGATTTTAAGTGCTAACGGGAGCCTATCAACATAAGAAATCACACGTAATGAAAGCTCATCATAATCTTCTACAGGGTTATCTTCAAGATATGCATACCTTCTAAAGAGCCGAATAGCCTCGTCATCTGATAATAAACTGATGGAAGAGACCACTACCCCGTGAGATATCAGCACATTGACATCCCTGGTTGTGATTATTATTCGGCTCCCATCTCCAAACCATATATGTGATCCGGCCAAAGCCTCCAGTTGTTCAACATCATCGACATCATCAAGAACAATCAACACATTCCTACTACATAACCTACTTTTAATTATGTCTTTCCCTATATCAACACTATCCACCTCCACTTGTGTTTTCAAGACTTTGAATAGAATTTTATTTTGCAGATTTTTTAAACCATTGTGTTGGCTGGATTCCTCCCGAATATTTCCAACAAAGCAACAACTATCAAAATTACCAGAGATCTTCTTGAAAAGAGAATTTGCAAGAGTGGTCTTACCACCACCCCCAACACCCCATATCCCAACCATACGCGCACCACCTAACCCGATTTTTAACTGGGATTCCAAATCCTGCAATCGAGTTCCCATTCCAACAAGCTTTTCATCCTCAAAGAATGAGTTAAAGGATAACAATGTATCTAAGACTGAACCAACAATCTCTTTAATACATTTTGCTTCATGCCTGTACATTGAAAATATATCGATAACTAGTAAGACATATATGCTCGCATTCTACGCACTTGTAAAAACACACGAAAAGTTGTCGAAAATCATACAAAAAAATATAATGAAGAAACTATATTCTACGTACCCGTTAGCTACGAACTTGGTTTCCCATCCAGCAATGTTGCTTGCACCAACAAATGCTGTTCTCCATGCTTGGACTTTTTCATTGTTACTTGAATTATTATTATGTTTGGAAAAAGCTTCACCAAATTGGCCTTTCAGTTTTCTAACATCCGAGGGATCCACGCCGTAAAATATGGGGATAACGATTTTGCCCCTCTCGTCCTTGCATTTCATAATATATGCAAGTTCATCCAAACACCATGATGAATTGGCATAGTTTTTGGAGAATACGATGAGGGCAATATGCGATTCTTGGATAGCCTTCAAGAGAGATGGACCGATGGTATCACCCCGGGCAAGTGTTACATCGTCCTTGTAAGTACATATTGTTCGTTCCACAAGAGCATAGTAGAGATGGTCTACAAAAGTCTTGCGAGTATCTTCTCCTCTAAAACTCAGAAACACATCATATTTCCGTGATGACCGGC